>CM064519.1:37744429-38394429 GCA_032716605.1 Paralithodes platypus
AGCATAGTAGAACAATATGCAAAGTATCACAAGTGAATTACTGAGTATAAAAGGCTATAGCATAGTAGAACAATATGCAAAGTATCACAAGTGAATTACTGAGTATAAAAGGCTATAGCATAGTAGAACAATATGCAAAGTATCACAAGTGAATTACTGAGTATAAAAGGCTATAGCATAGTAGAACAATATGCAAAGTATCACAAGTGAATTACTGAGTATAAAAGGCTATAGCATAGTAGAACAATATGCAAGATATCACAAGTGAATTACTGAGTATAAAAGGCTATAGCATAGTAGAACAATATGCAAAATATCACAAGTGAATTTAGAAGGTTGAGATATTTTACGGAGGTTCAGCTTGCCAGGTGTTAACCAGCATCTTGAATTGATGCATAGATCTTGTCTGATGAATGTGCGTGCTAGCACGCCTTCTACGAATGTGTTCCACAAACTTGACTGCCTAAAATAGAACGACCTAAGGTAGAGTCTACATAGTCCAGGTCAGGCATTTAAATATGGCGTAGATAAATAACTTGCCATGAATACCCGGCTGACTGAGTTTGTGCCCGAGTAATGTAACCGTGTCAATATCGCTAATGGTACTAACATTTCGTTTTGTTATGGTCCACAGTTTTTCTGGAACTGAAGATGTCCAATTTATAGGTGTGGCAATAATAATGGTAATAATAATAATAATAATAATAATAATACTTATTATTATTATAATTATATATTATTACTATTATTATTTTTTTACAACTAACCTAGTGAAAAAAAACATTAGGTCTATTGGTGCTTGCCTTCTTTTGTATTCCTTTGTATATTTTGGATAAACCCGATTGTCCACCCTCCTTGTTAGGAGAGAAGAAGAAAACGAAGAAGAAGAAGAAGAAGAAGAAGACAAAAGAAAACATAGAAAAAGAAGAGAGAGAGAGAGAGAGAGAGATGAAATATTTTATGATGATGGATATACAGTATAACACAACAATGTACGGACAAGAGTAGAGAGCCAGAAAAACAAGAACTTGCACAGGGTTGAAAGAGAAGGCTGGTGCCACGTGGTCGCTATTTTATGAAGCAATAATATCCAGTAACAGTCCCGTTTGGCCCTGCAAAAATTAACGCAACAGGTACAGACAGTTGCAAAAGTATCGTGGCATATCGAAAGCTAAACGTTTAGCTTACTTCATTGTTTTTCAAGATATTGTAAGCAGTTGGAATTTAAACAACGTATTTGATGCCCTTATTACGGATTCACTATTGATTGGCTCTGATATCAAACCAATATTACCGCAATGAAATACATTCCTAAACATCATCATAAAAACATATTTTATTTGTATTTAAATATGGATGAGTGGTAGTACGTTAATGGATATACCGTTCGCCATATTATGTCATCATTATATAGGAAGTTATTTAATATGGGACAGTCGTAAGCCATAGTAGTATCTCACCCACATGAATACTGTATCGAACCCAAATTTGTCTGATAACAGTGGAACTTTGGACAAATTACAATGTAAAGCATATCTAATTGTATATATATATATATATATATATATATATATATTATATATATATATATATATATATATATATATATATATATGCTGTGTTAAAGAAAACGTGTAATGTAAAAATCATCGGAAAAGGCAGTAAGATGGCAACAGTTTTGTATTTATATATACTACTTACAGATGATATAGAAGGGGTATTTAAGCCTCTGCCTTTCACTGTATTCATGTCATCAAGGGACTGTAGTTCTCGCAGAGAGGCACCAGTCCTGACGTTATTTTTGACTTACAGTGTGCTGGCTTAATAATCCAATAGGTTTGATAGCCTCTGAAATCCTATTTTAACAAACTAACTGTATGCTTGTCACAAGGGACTGGAGTTCTCGTAGAGAGGCTCCAGTTCTGACAATAATAATCCAATTGGATTGATAGCCTCTGAAGTCCTATTTTAAATCAAACAAAAATATGTTTGTATTACCATGTAGATGTCTTGAGAGAATATACGAAAGCTTGGTGTTCCGATGTTTAATTTTCCTGCAAGTTGTACGATATATATATATATATATATATGTATATATATACATATATATATATATTTATATATTATATATATACTGTATATATATATATATATATATATATATATATATATATATATTATATATATATATATATAATATATACAGTATATACAGTATATATATATATATATATACTGTATATACAGTATATGCAACTGTTGGTGTTACAGGGAGTAAACCAGGAAAAATCTACAAATTGAGTCATTATGCACTTTGTAACTAACCATTGGCGATTTATGTCCAACCGCTTTATGATGAGAGACCCCATTACTGTGGCCACAAAAGAGAAACAAAAACACTAAACACCTCGGAACTATTCTAAAGCACACGAATTGCCTAAAGAATTTACCCAGATTAATTATTGATGGTTCTCCACTAATTAACATGTTCTGTTAATGGAGAATTTATCATCCCCTGTGGCGCATTGGTAGCGAAATATATACCTGGAGGTAGTAAGCATGTGTGACGTCTCATTTGCGGTAAGAAATTGAGATAAAACGTTCCGAGCACTGATGAATTCCTCTTGAACAACTAGCGTTTTATAAAAGACCAAAGCTAAAGGGCCCTAACCAAGACTAATCTAATCTAACTACCTCTGTCTAATAATGTCAAAACCTAATGCAATTATTACCAATCCAACATTTCGTAATTGGCCTAATTAGCCTTATTTTGAATTTGGTTAAGAGGAGCTGACTTCACCGTCTACTCAAAATAATATTGCGATTAAAATGTAATGATAAACCAAAAATTATGTGTTTTTAGCATGTTTTATAGGTAATTTCGTTCAAGGCCAATGACCTTAATTTTTATGTTTTTGTCGAGCACAGCGAACTACATGCAATGATATATTTTTTGATTATACTGCTACTTGTCAGGAATTATAAAACACTCGGCCACATCATAAACTAGCTTATGCATTATTCATTTAGATTAAAATATATTTGTGTATAAGCAATATAATATAGCATATGAAAAAGGTCCCAAAAGCAAATATGTACCTGGTTTCAAAATAGTATTCGACCCTACAAAATATATCTTTGTTTAACGTAACCTACTATGGGTTTCAGAGGCCGTGTGGCATCGTTTTTCGGGAATAACTTATTAACAAACAGTTGAATCAGTACGATATTTTGATACAGCTTTTTTCACACCGTCCTCTAATTTTGTTCAATATAGTGCATTACCAAAAGTGTAGAAATAAGCCACTTGTCCCTGTGTCATGAGGTTAAAGTCGCACATTAATGACTAAGAAACGGACAGGGCTACCGTGGCTTACCTGTGGGAGCTACCAAACCATTATTGCTCCTCCATCAAACACGGTAGTTATCAGCCATTACCCAACCCTATTATCGCCTTTAATTTCAAGTTATTTGTCAATATCAAGTATAAATATACAAACAGTATGTATTTTTTGTTTATATTTATACTTGATATTGACAGATTACTTGAATTTAAAGGCGATAATAGGGTTGGGCGGTGGCTGATAACTGCCGTGTTTGATGGAGGAGCAATAATGGTTAGGTGGTTCTCACAGGTAAGCCACGGTAGCCCTGTCCGTTTCTTAGTCATTAATGTGCGACTTTAACCTCATGACACAGGGACAAGTGGCTTATTTCTACACTTTTGGTAATGCACAATATTGAAACAAATTAGGGGACGGTGTGAAAAAAGTTGTGTCAAAATATCATACTGATCCAACTGTTTGTTAATAAGTTGTTCCCGAAAAACTATGCCACACAACTTCTGAAACCCATAGTAGGTCATTGAAAAAGAAACTGGAACTAATGTTGAAATCACGAGAATTAGTGAACAAATATATGCCTACTGTAGTTGGTTATCAGTCGGATCAGCTATATTAATGTTGTTCATGTAATGCTCATCAATTAATTATTCTACATGCACCTACATAATGAGTATTAGGTTATGAGTATAGTTTCACTGTAAGACATTATCATCTAGTCACCATGCTGTCTTGGGTTTTCCGGAGAGAATATTAGCTACGCATACTCTGTTTAAGCAAGAGATAATGGAAACACACACACACACACACACACACACACACACACACAATTCACCTCTAGAAAACAACCACAAAACCATCACGTCGTAAAATTACATAAATTGGCGCTTACGCACTAAATTTGTAGCGCTTCGTTTCTTGTGGCCAAGATTGTCTTTATTTCCACCGCTTTCCATGTAGGATTTTGTTTGTTTAATTTGTATTTACTATTATTTGATTTCTTGTTGTATCAGTCCTCTGCAATTTGATCAAAACAAGGAAATAGCAGAGTTGATAAAAAAATACGAGTGTGCGAAAGTAGAGTGCAACCATGTTTCAATATCATATATATTATAATCACAGTTTAACCCTTTGACACCAAGAAAACTTTCTTTACCTGAATAAATATCGTCTGTGGCACTTATGAGAAAGTAAAAACAGTGCATCCGTTCTTTTCGCTGTAATACCATTTTCCAACAAATTTGTTTCGCCCACTTGCATTACCTCAACTATCAAGTCGGCAATTTTGAAGCTAGGCCAGATAATGATAAGCTTAGGCGTGGACGAAGTCACGCTTGAACATTTGACGGTAAGGGAAACTAGTAACAGTCGCAAGAATATTGCCTTTTCCAAATCGCTTGAACTAGTTTATATTACGGTTATGTTACCGGTACTTAGGCCATGTCAAAGTTAGGTTAGATTACAAGAGAAATGGGTTAATTCTTGAACTGCCGGGAAAGAAACGATTGTAATCGTATTAACAAACTCGGCATTTGATCGAAAAGAGTGTATATCATTTCGACAAGCCCCAAGCGGTGAATTTATTGAACGGAATCGTATATAAAAGAACGCAAATTTATAGTAATATGTCGCCATTTAAATTAATTAAAAGAATTGTGAATGAATGCTGATAGTCGGCATATGATTGGTAGGGGCGAATAATACACGAAGACAAGCCTGTGGTAAAAATGTGCCGTTTATATTGGCGATCATTAATTGTGCAATTGTACAAGAAAATGGTACTTGTTTTTGCTTTGTTTATATTAGCTGACGATAAATTGCCGGTCTTAATTACTTTGCCTTTAAAATGATTTGGTAACAAAATGTGTTGTTAATCATTAAAATTAGGCCATAATATGACCCAGAGACATAATAGTGTCATATTTCCATTAACTCTTTCAGTACCAGAACGCTTATTATGTAGCGATTTTATACAGCGTAGGAAGGACCGTTGGCAATCTAGCGGATACATTATATCTTGATTAAATATTTGACACTCAAACATCATTCCCAAGCTTAATTAACTTCTCAAATAATAGTTATAATGAAATAAACAAAAGTGTTCTAGCATACTGCAAGAGTTAAGCATTGAGAGGTCAGCTTCTAGGGAAAAAGAAAAAGAAAAAATCAGAATTTTGTCCCGACGAGCCGACAGGCGGAAAGGCAGCGGCTGGCCAAGGTGCAGTGACGGGGGTTTAAGGCGAGACACAGTGCTTGCCTTAATTTGCATATTACGATTATGCTAATTCGCGGTGGAGGTCGGGACAGAAAGAGTGGGGAAAAAAATTATGTTTGTGGCCACGGGTATAGAGGAGATCCATAGGCCTGCTATTAAAATACACCGAGCATGGAGGAGAGAGAGAGAGAGAGAGAGAGAGAGAGAGAGAGAGAGAGAGAGAGAGAGAGAGAGAGAGAGAGAGAGAGAGAATCTGGGAAAGGGTGAAAAAATTAAACATTCTAAATTTATTGTACTTTAGGTTAGAGGAGAGAGAGTTTGGCCAGTATCCTACCTGTACTCTTCTGTGATAGACGGACCAGCTCCGGGATTTGTCAAGCTTTGCGGAATCAATATTACTTGATTTGTGACAGTATTCCAGTGGAACTCTTCGTCGAAAAATTAACACTTATTATTACTAGGGATTAGTGAAATATTTAAGTGATTTGAGTGAAACAAAGGTCATAGCGAATAAGAACTCAAAATACTGATGGGTAATGAACTATTGAACCAAAATAAATACATGAAATGTGATGCAAGAACTCAAAATATACTGCAGTGTGTCGCACTTCATATACAAGTAAATACGTATTTACAAATTGAAACAAAAACTAAATATATATAATGTTTTTGGCTGCCAGAAGCCGAATACAAATATTGTGAAATAAGTAAAGAATAATACACCCATACATTTGTTTGAAAATCAAATTAATTAATGTTTATAATAATTATATATATATATATATATATATATATATATATATATATATATATATACAGTATATATATAAATATATTATATTTCACAAATACACGTGAGCTACTAAATGTATTTAATCTCAACCTGTATGTATGTAAATGTGTGTGTGTTTTTGTATTACTTAAATAAGTAATAATAATAATAATAATAATAATTATTATTATTATTATTATAATAGTAATAATAATAATAACCATCATAATAATAATAATACCTGTCATCATCATAATAGTTAACTAACATTAATGAGGGCAACGTGTGAGAGCCGAACAAGGTAAGACATGCAAGGTGGTCAATACATCTAACTATAAATTAAGTCCCTGTAAGTGCCTCGTAATTTATAATCAAATAGGCCACGAAGCATCGGAAATAATTTACGGCGTAACATGTTCCAGCGTTGTGCTCACTCTACTTTTACAATATTAAAGTAATTCATGTTTGCTCAGGCGAGATCTGGGCCTCGGAAATTAGTTTTGTATTTGTTGGGAATTTCCTTGTGATGATTAAAAAACAACAACATATTTTTTGGGCTTGTTTTTTTATATTTCTTATGCGGTTAAGGCATACAAGAAAGACAGCTTACTTCCGTAGATCTGAACCTAATTGTAAAGAACCAAATATCAAAATATAATGATGTGATCTATTGATTAAATTTCAATATATTGTGTGAGTGTAGAGTATTTATTTGTGTAGTTACACATGTGTATGCGTGGGAGCGCCGGTGAGTAATTGTTTTGATAAGTAAGCCATAGTTATCGGTCTTTAAAAGTTATTTATCACCAAAAATAATTTTGATTGTGAACAAATAGTATCATTTTAATCAATTTATTAATTCTAATGCATTTATATAAATGCGTTGTTTTTTTATAATTACACACATTTGCTAAGTGTTTAGCAAATATTTTGTTATTCAATTACACTATTAGTCTATAATGGGTTATACAATGAAACAAAAGAGATAGATTTTCCATGCTAGTTGAAGTTTTCATTTATATACTACTCAAATACCGTATACAACTTTCATAAGTTAAATACATTTAGAACTTTAAGTATTTTGCGAATTTTAAAATGAAAACGCCAAGAATCAGTTGTAATAGAGACAAATGTTGACTAAATACAGTATATATATATATACTGTATATACAGTATATATATATATATATATATATATATATATATATATATATATATATACAGTTGTATATACAGGTATATGCTTACTCCTATGTGTACTGATTAGCCTCTACAGTATACTGTATGTTAGGTGTTGTATTTGATGTGTTCTCAACAAAATAGTAAGCGAATGTATTTTATGTAGTTGATTGTTTTTACTGTTCATTATATAAATCTAGATTACTTGTTAATACCATTAATCGCCGGCGTGCCGCCCCCCCCCCCCCTTCTACACACACACACACACACACACACACACACACACACACACACACACACATATATAAAATAAACCCACACATTATATCGAAGTTATTAATAACATTGACATATTGCATGAATATATTTTGATACTTGTTGGTCTAACTAGGCATATTATAACGGACGTAAAATTTCGCGTCATGAAGTAGTGTAATGGTTATTGCGCAGAATTTTGGTGTGAGTATCCTAGGTACAAATCCTTGGAGTACCACATGTATTCATTAGTTTCATTGATTTCATTAAATAGATTGTAAGTTAATTGGTGGGTTGGTGATAATATGAATTATAAACTTCGAAGCTAGTTAGAGGGTGGATACTGTGAACCATATTAGGATATATTTACGTAGAATGAGCAATATGGAATACATTATATATAACAAGAAACTGTTGTAAGAGGCTAGAACGATAAGAATGTGCCTAATATGCATTATGTTGATAAGATAGTCAGATGATACACAGAAAACATAAAACAGTATATCTACTCAACCTACAAACAAATAATAATAATAATTATTATTAGTAAAAGAGTGTTTTTTAAATATATATTGAAAAAAATAATAATTGAAATGTTTTCTAAAATAGAAACGTACAATCCAATGCACACACAAATTAAGCAAGCAAGTAGACAATATGCAGTAGTTCCTAAAACATTATCTATACGCCAATATTCATAGTCCGGTATGTTATTAATAAGAACATCAATATTCAATTGGTTCTGTCTGCAAAATCATCAATTTGAAAGGAAAACTGAAAACAGTAATTTTCATCGTTATCCTCCCAAAAAGTAGAAAAGCGTCCCTGAATACTGGAGGGGTTAATGTAAATATATAAGCTGCTATCATAATTGTTAACTAAATAGGTAAAACAGAAAAAACAAAATACTGCTTAAAATAGAGAGAACAAAATATACGCCTTAATATCCCCGTGGCCGATAATTTATAATTTAGTGCACTATATTAAAGACAATCGGTCAACAAAATATTCACATGTTACAGTCATTTGGAAAGATGCTTTATGAATTCCTTTTGTCAAGAGCGGGTGTAAATAATTAAATAGTAAAGGAAATTCATTAAGTAGCCTTACAAATGGGCCTTAAAAACCGGATTTTTTCTTAATTATTTGAAGAAAGAAAATTGTTTGAGGCCTTTACATCTAAAGTGGTTATATATTAATTATCTAATACTGACAAAACCAACACTTATGTTTCCTATACAATAACAAATATAGCTACAGTATATTACTAAATTAATTAAAACATATAAAGGCATTCAAAGTCAGTACATGTTAACAATATCTGGTCGACCTCTTATGGGTTATTATGAAATGTTGGTGTGATATCATTGAAGATAATATCATTTTGTTTTTGGCATTTTCGAGCAATGTATTTCATGTTGTTCTCTAGGTTAGCAAAAACGCCTTCCCAGGCTTCCTTCAACCTACAAAATGCCCACCCCAACCCCATTTAAGCTAAATAAATATCCAGGCCGAAGGCCGATTTTGTCTAGGTTACAGTCTTGTTATCGCTCGCCTAAGAAAATCGACTTCTTAATGGGGTGAAGCGTCATATTATCACCACACTAATAGAGTGAAATGTCTTAAAATCCCAAGCTATTGGAGTGAAACAGGGAATGTCCAAAAGGACCTCCCTCTGACCAAATAGGGTTAGATTAAGTACTAATAATAATATTAGGTAGCAGAAAGACATGTCAAATCAGTCTACGCCGCAACAATTGACTACTTGCGAGTTTCAGGTTATTAAGAAGGTAAAGGTATAGACATCGATATTTATCAGAATGCATGAAACCAAATAACTCATAATTATATACTGTATTATCCAGCAGAAATTTGCATTATTATTGCATTACTGTTATATATCAATGTTTACGGCTCCAACTAGAACCTAAAACTCGCAAGTGGTGTACTGAAGCCCGACTTATTATTCTATTTGTGTTTGCTCATTTTTAGCGAAGGAAATGTACCAGCCGTACACCAGCGTTATAATGAAGAAAATATATATTTTAGATTATGTATGTAAGGTGGTTGCCTTATAATTGTCAAACAAGAAATTGGAATATATAATTAAAACAAATGTTACAAAATCAGAATAATTTGTAGTTATTTTCCTCTGGAAATTGGGGAGCCAGACAAGCCAAACATGCGCGGAACAAGTTTAGCCAGTAATACATGAACAATAGTTCCAGTAAACCTTGTCTGCACAACAGCCATTGTCCTCGGATATTAAAGAGAGGAATTTATCTTAAGACATTACATTTAAACTGACTGTATATAACGCTCTACTGAAGAAGAAAGTAAATATGTCCGCAACATCTTGACATAGCAGCCTTATTCTTCAGCTACTTGGACAGAAGGAAAAGAAAACACTATCCTCTATGTGATTGCACAATTATTATCTGTTGAAGAAAAACATTAGCTATAATAATACATACAACAAGGTGTCTGCAAAGTTAGTCTCCAGGCACCAGCTATGTTCCTCAGATACCCCACAATAATCTCCGGCGAATTCTTCACCCTCTCCTCCGGCCTAACTCACCTTCCCAGTAAACAGGAAGGGGAACAGGGAAGCACCAACTATTTTTCTATGGTACTGAAGCACCAGACACGGAGTAGTTAGGGGTTATTATTTCTGCTGTGCCCTCTAAGCCAAAATATACAAGTTCGCCGCGAATAGTTGTTATGAGCAGTCGGAGCTTGGAACACTTTCAAGCCACTGGTAACTTTAATAATAAAATTAACTTATATTTTATTTACTTAAATTTCAAAAGATGATTGAAATGGATACACAATGTATTTCGATTTATCCGATAGTTCAATGCATCCCGTCGAATCTTAGTGCCACTTAATGCAAGCAACTTTGAACAGCGTCTTTAGCGGCATTAAAGTGATCTAGTGCACACCAGGCATTTCTATGGCAAAGCGAGTAATTTCAAAATAAGCGTCCCAAGGGACCTATAAGGCGATGGATGACGGTGTTTAGAAGAAAGTGTTGCGTTAGCTGGATGTTGGTACGTTGGTAGTCAGCCAAGCAGAGAGACTGGTGGTATCACAATCTCTTCAATCCCGCTAGGTTTCCCCCGCTAGCGACCAAAACAAGGCCCTCCTCCCCCACGTACTCCTTGCCTCTCTCCGGTTGGGCACGCACGGCAGCTTACGGCATCCCAGATATTCCCCTCGCGGCATTTCCAAACTATTCCAAAGTATGCTTAGAAAAAGGGGACGACGCTATAGTAAGGGGACTTGTGCAGGAGAGGTGATGATGGGGTAGCGGAAATGTAAGCGACGGAGAGGGGGATATACTTTTGAGGCAAGACGACTGGGGAGGCTATGTTGGGTCCGCACTCCCGGTTCCTTTTGGCAGACTGACACCCGCGCCATCTGCCACCACCGCCGACAACTATGTAGCTGGAGCCACATGCACGATTATTCCAGCAATTATCGATTAGCAACATCCTTATAACAATTTTAGGGGTTCATTTGCTTTGACATCGGCAACTAGACACTTATTAGCATTAGCATTTTTGTGTTAGCAGTTGGATTCTTATTAAATTATTTTCAGAGCCTGCCACACCATAAATGATCCAATTGATTGCCGGAAAAAAAAATACTCATGTTAAGGGTATGAACGTCACGTCGTCTTGGCCACAGAAACACCCAAACATTAATCCTGGGTACTTTACGCCATTTACGGCCGGGAATCACCAACAAGTTTTCAGGCACTGAAGAAATCAAAAGGCCTTATTTTCAACACATTTTTATATGTCTTGTTTGTTTACTTATTTGTTTGTATATGATATTTATTTTATCATTACTGTTTAACCTTTTCATAATTGTTGTAATATGTTTTCTGTTTTATTCATGAATTGGCCGTTATATCTGTATATCTATTAAGCACTAAGTAAATATGTTAAATAATATATATGAGTAAAAAATAAATAAAAGTTCACTATCATATAATGAAAACAAACCTTGATTTTTAATTATAAAGGTTGACTTTTGGATTCAAATAAATATGTTGACGAAGACACAATCAAGTAGGGAGAGAGAGAGAGAGAGAGAGAGAGAGAGAGAGAGAGAGATATCATAATAAATAGTAAGAAGAGTAACACCAATATTGAAGGAAGAAAAGGAGGAGGTCCAGTTTTCGCCTTGATTGATGATCGGTATCGAGGTTGGGGAGGACGTGCCTGGTTTGCTCCATGTCCTTCCTTGACCCTTCTTCTTCTTCTTGTTGTTCTTCTTCTTCAGCATCTTCTTCTTCTTCTTCTTCTTCATCTTCTCTCTCTCTCTCTCTCTCTCTCTCTCTCTCTCTCTCTCTCACTCTCTTACTCTCTCTCTCTCTGCAAGGGTTCAAATTGAATATGGAGGTAAGAAAAGAGAAGGAACCGTGGTACTACATCAGAGAACAGTATGGCATGACCTAGGTTAAAATATAAATTAATACATTTGAATATAATCGATTTAGCATGGGGTAAATATTTTGTCAATTTTGGTAACCATAACTGAAGAAATAACCTAAATTGTTTTTATTTTAGAAGCACATGCTGTTTACCTTTTGAAATATATATTCGCCTTTAACAACCGCACCAACAAAAACAGCAAGTATGATCATATACTGTAGTTATGCAGCATTACTGGTGTATGCTTGAGGAGATAGATTTGTAATTGCTTTTAAAGAAAACACAAAATAAATAGAAAAATATAAACAAACTTTAGGAAAACCTAGCTGTACAAATATAATAATATTGTTGAAGGACCCATAATGCGTACCTTGCTCATTGTTTTACACCAACACTCCCCCGCTTGTCCCTTCATCTTGCCGCACCTCTTACATATGCATATTTTCAAGCAATATTCGGAGACAGCCCACGATAAGTAAACCTCTTTGCCAAGTATACAAGTCAGAAAAACAAGTTGGATAAGGATCGGGGGAGAGATTCCTTCCAAGCGTCTGGATCTTTGCTCTAGAGTTTGCTTGTTGTGTAGATTTTGTGTGTTTACAAAATAGGTTTTATATCTTTAATTGAATTGGCTAGACTTTTCTATGCTTTCACTTTAGCTTGAGAATTAATAGCTTTGAGTCAAAGCCTCTCTCTCTCTCTCTCTCTCTCTCTCTCTCTCTCTCTCTCAAAGGTAAATGCAAGTGGAGTCATTAGAACAGGATTTGCCTGAAACATTTATCCGTCCCTTTATATATAATAATATCATGTCTGAAGAATTTTTGCGTTCCCGATGTCCTAACAAACGTCGCCTGGTGGACACATTTCACTACACACACATGCTATATATATATATATATATATATATATATATATATATATATATATATATATATATATATATATATACATATACAGTATATATATATATATATATATATTTTTTTTTTTTTTTTTTTTTTTTTTCTATATTCCAACTACTCCCTCTCGGGCATAGGCTGAGAGCCTGTACATTCCACCGCTCAACACGGTGAAGCCCGTGAGGTCTTGTTCCAGTCTGGGGAGTGAGACATGTGAAGCATCCATCATGGCTCGAAGGAGCTCCATCTCTGAAGCGGCTGGTTGCTTCGCTCAAGTGCTTCACCGTCTCACCCTCCAGACTCAGACCCTCACTCTCAGAACGCCACCTATTGAGCAGTGAACTCACTAGGCATTGTCCCCCTGTAACATATTTTGAATATGGGAATATTCATACAGTGTTATTTAATCAGGGAACAATGAGGGTATTTTTTTTGGCATTTCGGTGGGCTTTGTGATAATGCACTGATACTAGGTACAGCACAAATTCAATCACAATAATATCTTCCCATTGACATATCGGGATTTGAACCCGGGTCCATTGGATTACCAATCCAGTGGCATGACCACTCCACCACACCTTGTTGTGTATATATATATATATATATATATATATATATATATATATATATATATATATATATATATATATATATATATATATATATATATATATATATATACTGTATATACCATATGTGTGTGTGTTGAAATGTGTATGAATGAGACAAAAGGCAGGATACCTGTAACAAGTGTTTCTCCCAAAGCTAAAATTTTGGCAATGAGCCAAATTCAAGGGACGTTGGGGTCAAAATGCCTGGACTCACAAAGTTTAACGCAGTCTAAGTTGTCTTCGTGGTGCGATGCATAAGGTGTTGATTTTCGGTGTGTGCATCCTGGATTCGAATCCACGGACTGCCACATGTGTTTGTAAATTTCATTAATCGATTTTAGGAGTATAGTTGGTTGTTGGAAGGAACATAATAATTGATATTGGTTCAGGGGTAATTTATCGAGAGGACTTCCCTAGTGGTTAAAGCCCCATTAATTGCTCTTTCCATTCACATATGCATAGCCTGCGTGAGTTGCAGTTGGGATGTGTGTACATGCTTAGATTGATATGCAGGATTCGAAATTGCATAATAAATCGTAGGCAGTGTCCACCATTCTTTAACTGTCTTCGTGGTGCGATGCATAAGGTGTTGATTTTCGGTGTGTGCATCCTGGATTCGAATCCACGGACTGCCACATGTGTTTGTAAATTTCATTAATCGATTTTAGGAGTATAGTTGGTTGTTGGAAGGAACATAATAATAGGATAAAGGAAAGATTAATGAAGGTAGAGAGTTCCACATACTACTTGTTGAGTAAAATAGAGATTGAGATTTTTTTTTAATTCGTGGGATGGAGAGCTTGACAGCATTGGGAGGAATTGTGTTAAAAGCCGGGTGCCACCCACTCTTCGTTAGGGAGGGATTATGCACTGAGAGAGCGCTGAAGAACACTGATTGTTCTAATGGTGATAGAAGAGTGAGACAGAGACAACATTGTGGTGTGTAGAAAGAGATTGTAGGAAATTAGTAAGATGTGGTGAGTTCATTCGACGGATTCAACATACACACACACACACACACACAGGGGTATGCCAAGTGTAGAGTCTCCTTACGCAGCTACCAAGGTTTAATTTTTATGCCCCTGGTCGCATGATTTATGAGGGCAGCCCTGGCATGGTGGGACCGTGATTTGGTACAGAGGCAAAGGGGTGTGCATGTCGTAGGTTCTATATTTGCTCTATGAAGGAAGGGTTAAAATTAGTACCGTTCATTCGCATTGCAGAGGAATGGGGGAACAAGGTATTGTAGGTTAGCTCTTTCTATTTATGCCTCAGGTAAAAGGGTATGTGTCACATATTACTATAAGAGGTATAAAGGAATATAGAGCAGAACAAAATAGGGAAAAGGGTGTCGTTAGTTTGCCTTTGCTAAATGTTGTATAGTGGAAAGTATAAAGCGGAGAAGGTGCCCTTGAATTGCTTATATGTGGCATAAACTAGAGGAAATATAATATTGTAGGCTGGGTGTTTCTGTTTGTGGCACAGTGACTAGGGTGTGTGTGTGTCGCAAGTTTCCTTTAGCTATATGAAGTACAAAATAAATGGAGATACAAATTGCATATACTGTAGATTCGATATTTGTATGCAGTGCACTGAGGCAAAGGTGATAGGTTTAGATTTGATATGTGTGGTAAGGAGGAAATGGGCATAATTACAATGTTATTTATAGACCAATTAAATATGTAACATTCAACTAGTGTTGTAGATTATGTTTGTATTTGTGTAAAAAGGTAAAATAGTGAAAAGGCGGGAGGGGTCATAGGTTCGATTCGACTATATATCGCACAGAAGAAAGGACAATAATGTGTGTTATTCTCAATGTTAGCTATTTATATTTGTCATAACAAATGGACAAAATAGGTGTCGTAGACGCAGTTATGATCTATGTGCTAGTCAAGTGAAAAAGACAAAAATATATCGATTGACTTTTCTTTCTGTGACCTATAATTGAGAGTGATATGCTACACAAAGCTGGCCAAGCTCCCATGTCGAATGGTATTTTCGGAAATGAGTAATTCTTGATGTGAGTGAATTGAATATAAAATTTACGTTTCTGAAGTGACACACATTTTATTCCTATTTATTTCGGGTGTGCCTTGCAATGAAGACATTTGAGTCATCGATCTGTTGACACATAAATATTGTTACTGGTTTATTAGACTTTGAAAGGACCTCTCCCAAATGAGATGTAATTTATAAGGTGCCTACTGTTATATTGATCTCCAGCAAGTGCCACAAGAGTTTGTTTAGCTTGGAAATTATCATAGTCATAGGGCTGCAAGTTTAAAAAAAATAATACCTGCTAATAAAATATGAGAATCTGTATATATGATAAAATTAATGATGTTCTTTCAAGGCCATATGGATCTTGCGTGTGATATTACATACTGAACGTGTACTTTTGTGTGCAAAGGTTGCGTGGAAACTAAAACTGGAACACTGTTCCTTATCCCTTACGTATGTGAAAGGTAATATTTGCATGGATAAATATATAATATGTAAGTAGTATAATAACACGGTATATATATATATATATATATATATATATATATATATATATATATACATATATATATATATGTATACAGTATATATATATATATATATATATACAGTATATATATATATATATATATATATATATATATATATATATATATATATATATATTCTATTCTTTCGTGATCATGATTTTTCCATAATACTATCCAATCCCATCCTTTCTTAGATTTGAATGATCTTAACAGACTTGATATTGCTATTGTTTTACCTCTTTCGATTCTCCTCTCCTTAAGTTCATCCTTTTCCTCAGTACGTTTCTTCTTTTTGCCCTTTAACCTTTCTTCTGAATGAATTCGTCCGTTAGCCATTCTTTGCAATTTGCAATTTTTCCTGATTTCCCTTCGTAATTTCAACCCAGTCTCTTAAATCTACTCCTCTAACTCGGTTCTATTCCTCCACCTCTTCTTCTCCCTCCTGCACCTCCTTGTGCAATGTGTATCACCACTCTATTCCTTGACTGAGGTTGTCGTACCGTGATTGCCCAAAGGTAAACACAGAGGCACCAGGAGCATCGTACGTCTGGTAGGGGGTGGACAGTGATTACGTTTTCCGATATTTCTGGAGAGTTTCTAAGGATATCCCGCTCTATTTAATGTAATAGTTTCATATAATGCATCAAAAAATTTATTATCGAGATTTGAGATTAAATTTGTGTCTAACAAATACTAATGCTAAAAATCTAACTTGTTTGTTTAAGCTGATATGCTCAATGCTATTACCGAATTATGTTTGATGCTTGATATAAGATTGAATTTCTTATCGCTCTGCTTGCTTCAAAGTATACATTATATCTAATATAAATTATACACAAAGTATAGGTACACTTGTTACTAGAAGATGTGCTAGCTAAAATATATTTGTTAAAGCTTTAGTTGATACGATCAGCAATTTTGTTTACCAAATTTTGGTGAATCTTTATTTTGTAAATTGCTATGGCATGCAATAAGTGTTTTAACACCCAGATATTCAGCCCATTTCTTCAGATAAACTATGTCAACTCCACAACCTTCATACTTACAATACTAAACTAACTTGCCCAACATTGTTGATCCGATAATTCGTTCAGATCTGCATAGAATGTCAACCTTGTCCATTCAATTATTGCGACCTAACAAAACTCAACAAAATCCATGACATTTAACAACTGTTTCAATAATATATCATAACTATTTTTTCAATAATTCTAAAACAAAAGATAGTCATAATCCAACTTGCTGGGCGTTTCATGGCTCTCATTGATTAGGTTGATAACCACCCAAAATATGTGCCACTTTCTAAAAGTAATTTTTGTCTGATGTGTGTGTTTTATTTACATTTTAAATACCAGAATCAGTGATCGTACACACATAATAATAACTATGTGTGTAATAATGATAAACACCTCAAGAATTCAACCCCATATGTTTGTCTTTACGATGTTATTATTATTTATGTTTTTTATATATCTCTCTTCCTTTTGTTTTTATTTTGCATATCAGGAGAGGTAACTAGTTATACATGTGATAAGTGTGTCGCATTACCCGAGTTCTTTCTTACAAAACTATACACTTCCAATCCACGACAGGTGCCCTGCCGTGCACACTTAGTTAGTCAATACAGAATCAGAGAATGCAACTATACCCACCCCCCCCAACACACACACATATATACAGTATATATATATATATATATATATTATATGTATATTGTTTTTTTGTTTTTTCTATATTCCAACTACTCCCTCTCGGGCATAGGCTGATAACCTTTACACTCTACCGCTGAACACGGTGAGGCCCGTGAGGTCTTGCTCCAGTCTAGGGAGTGAGATATGCGAAGCTTCACGGATCGAAGCAACTGCATCTCTGAAGCCGCCTCGCCTCAGCACTTCACAGTCTCACTCCCCATACTCGGACCCTCACTCTCAGAACGCCACCTATTGAGCAATTAACTCACTAGGCATTGCCCCCCTGTAGCATATTTTTGAATATGGGAATAGTCATTCAATGCTATTTAATCAGGGAACAATGAGGGTATTTTTTGGTATTTCGGTGTGCTGTGGTAATGCACTGATGCATTACCACATCCCAATAATATCAATAATTCCATCCCAATAATATCTTCCCATTGACATATTGGGATTCGAACCCGGGTCTATTGGATTACCAGTCCAGTAGCAAGACCACTCCGCCATATATATATATATATATATATATATATATACACAGTATATACATATTTGATAATTACTCTAATCTGTAGTTTTTGTTGGACTAAAGAATATTGGACTACTGTACACCCACTTTCAATAGGATCTTTGCAGACTTGTTATCTATATAACTTTTATGCAATCCTCTTTCGTCCCCAGAACCTATTGGTCCAATAGCTTCCTACTCCTTCTTCCTTTCCCATTCTCCTTCTGCGCCCCCCTCCCCCCTTCCCTCCCCACTTCCCTTTCCTCTTCTCCAAATATCCCGCCTTCGATTCCGTTGCTGTAACTCCGACTCTGGCTTCCATATTCTTTAGGCATTCATGGTTTGGGACGGTGGTTATATGAGATGAGTAGGTTATTTAACAAATTTGAACTGTTATAAATGGACACAAAAAAGAACAAATATATATATATATTTTTTGTGTATCAGTTAGCGTTTTTTGTATTATCATTATCATATTTGTTTTATTTACATCATTTGTTTGATGGTGTCATAAAAATAATGATGTGGTATATAATATTTGTCTCTCTTATTCTCTCGTCGTTAGGAATACTGTATATGGGATCGCTTTGCAATTTATTTATTCTCTGGCTAAACGCTTTAGTTTCCCATTTTTTTTCTTTCACTCTCTCTCTCTCTCTCTCTCACACAAGCCCCTCCTACACCGCTACTGACCACTTGCCACGCCTCTTCCCCTGCTCACTGTTTCCCCCTCCTCCTCCTTTACCTCCTCACTCCTCCCCTCTTCCTCTTTCACAACTCCTATGTCATCTAATAACCCCTCTTATCATATTTTGTTTGGTTTTCTATTTTTGTTCATTTTGATGTTTCTCCTTCCTGTATCCTCCCTCTTGTTATATACAGTATATATATATATATATATATATATATATATATATATAAAACCACCGACATTAAGGATGTGTGTCCATCCTTTAACGAACTCTAACACGGCGTAATATAAGATACTTAACCTTATCCTATTTATATTAAGGAGAAGAGAAAACTTACTTGGAGATGTTTATTTCAATGCATACACAAGTCGTAGGATCCATATTCCAAGAGCATACGTCCTGACTGTCGTATATAAATATTTAGAAGCTCACGTGTATTTGTGATATATATATATATTATACGCATACATGTATTGTGTTCAGACAAATGAATAATCATACATACGGTTATCATCAGTTTAACACCACCACTTGTCAATAACAAACCCAGAATATTTTTTCACCAATCACAGTCCAGAGCCTTTCATCTCATGGCCAATCGAAGTGGTTATTGGCTGTGACGCCATCTTAGGCCTATCTGTCTCCACCGCAAGTCCCATTTTCTATGATACGAACGGCCCCGGCCGGAAACTCAAGTTATCCCACAGATTCACAAAATGGCCAAATACAAACATGCAAAAATCTATCTATCTGTCTCTCTCTCTCTCTCTCTCTCTCTCTCTCTCTCTCTCTCTCTCTCTCTCTCTCTCTGTATATATATATATATATATATATATATACTGTATATCACATAAATAAACGTAGGCTAATGCATGTTTAAATATTCCCAGCCGGGATTAAAAGCTTGGACACTCGTTCTAATTGTTGGAGGTTCGATCCCGGCTGGGAGTATTCAAACACTCACACACACACACACACACATTTATGTATATGTATGTCTGTGTGTACGTGCTGTCAATGGTTCGAGCCCGGTTGAGAATATAAGGTATATAATATATATATGTACTGTACGTGTATTTATATTTATATGGTCATATGCACATATGTATGTAAATATACGTACATATGAGCGAGAACATATTGCTCACTAGCGCAACTTCTGATTATAAATCTATGCATAAGCATTATCTATTATTAAGTGTTCGCGTATCTTCATCCATGTATTTCCACCCTTAACAATAGAACGCCCAGCTCTTCCATATTTCGCCTTCTGTCTCACACACACACACACACACACACACACACACACACACACACACACACACACACACACACACACACACACACACACACACACACACACACACACACACACACACACACACACACACACACCTACACTACCGAGGATTAACCTCCCATTGTAGTACCCGCACCCTCTTTACCTGACCTTACCAAAACAGTTTCTGTATGTATGTATGTTTGTGTGCATACGTGAGCGTTTGTGTATACGGACATGTGCACACTTACTGCATGTTCTTATGTTCCTATATATGTATGTATATGTATGTGCGCACGTACGTGTATATACGTATGTTCTGTATATGAGTAAGTAAATAAATGTGTATAAACACTGTATATCACTTACTCTCATGGTTATTTTATGATAATTTGTATTCTGCACATGCATCATTATTGTATTTATTTATTTTGTTTGTAAACTAAGCTTACCATCCTCATATCTGTACATCTCATGTTCATCCACTAAATTGTAAAATGTGTATTTTCAGCTCATGAGGCTGCCATTCTTTAATAAACCGTTTATTATTATTATTATTATTATTATATATATACAGTATAAGGAGTATATATATAATTTGAAATTGATTGAGTATTACTGTATTCTACTTAAGTTGATTGGATACGAGTGATTATACGAACATATTTGTGACCATATCAACCCAATATTCAGATTCAGTAGGAAATTCAATAATTATTCTATTACTAACCCACTGAATACCAATACACTAATCTTAATATTGTGGATAATACCAAACATTATTGTTCAGCTTGGAATGGACCTTCATGAATCAAAGGGTTCGAACGCTCTTTCCTCTTTCTATTTATCCATATATCCATCAACTCCTAATAAATATGAACCTTCCTAAACTGAATAATTTTGCCTAATGATAGCCAGGAAACAAGGTAAAAAGACTTAAGTTGTGATACTTAGGATACTTGAGAGTTGAGACTCATGAATAGATTAAATTCTGAATAGGCTTAAATTGACAAACTTTACAAATCATTCATAAATTTCATTGTTCCATACAATTTCCACTGAAGCTGCCTAGTCCAATCCCAGTAAACTATTACAGACGGATATTTCTTTCGGATATTTATTTCGAAAAGTGTTTTAAAAAACAAACGGAAGTCGCCACATGTAATTCTTTATTATCGCATCAACACGACGACATCCATTATCCACAAATACTTTGGCTATGTAATTGTAGCCTACCTGCCAAGGCTGCCTAAAGGCGATTATATTAAGAGTAAAAAGGATCTTCTTAAGACAAAGGGTAAACATAACGTTAGGTTTGCAGCTTTTGGATTTGGCTCAGCATACAGTCGCCGCTGTTCCCAAGGACTCGGCTTCCCTCCTCTCCCCGCAGCCCAAACCCTCTCCTTCGGCAGTACCAAAGACAACTGGTGTGGGTGGGGAGCTCCAAACGAGGTAATACTAAAAGAGATAATTTGTTGGATTCAGAATGTCATAGACTGCCCTCGAGCCACTGCTGCCACTGCCCCAACATTGTCAACTGCCCAGACCTGTTGGAGCTGCAAGCACTGATCCAGCGCAATACCTTTGGTGTTACTTTACTGAGTTTACGACATATTGGGAGACAGAACTACCCAGGGTGTTGAGAGAGGAAAGCCAGACCAGCGACTTAGGCGTTCAACCCCCTATCACTGAGGCCGCCCTGACGATGCCCTTGAGAGATATCTGCTGCAAACACTCCTGAATATGGCCCTGCTGCGAAGCTGAGACGATGGCGTAGCAGACAACGAGGTAATAAGCTGCCAATACACCCTGGCCCAGGAGGACCAGCCCCATCACCTTTTTATCAGTTGTATTAGACAGCTGTAGGACCATCAGACGGTCGATAGAGTAATTCTAAAAGGCTCCCTGCTTTCCTCATGGTGACGAGAGTCATTGCTCAATATACCTGTAACTTGCTCCATGACAAAACTCAAGATTAACTCCTAGAAAGTTATTCAAATAGACAGTTAAAGGACTCGCTTCTTTTGTCTCAAATGATATGCCAAGTTAGAATATATAAAAACCTAGTCAGCCAGAGAAGGTGAGAGAAATAAGCTAATCGACATGAAATATAATTTGCTTAACCACGAGCTTAGCCTTGCAAAAAAACAAATTTGGATCAGCCGAGCCCTCAGCTACAGACATTAGGAAATTGCCGCAAAAAGTAAGAGCCTAGAATTGCTTGTGAACTGTTCAGGTTAGGCGGTCCCACCCTAGGCACGCAGGCTCCAACATATTAAAAAAACACAGTTCCTTGGAACACGGTGTAATATTATCCTATTTCATATTAATTGCGAGGTTGTGCCCGAGAGAGCTAATTCCAAATTGAAATAGAATCGTTTACTGTTATCACGTAGGACCGTTCACTGCTTACCTGTTCCATCCCTGAATTAATTATTGTTTATGTTAAGGAGTTAAACACTTGCTTATGTTGAATAATTAAATACTTGCTTATGTTGAAGAGTTAAATACTTGCTTATGTTGAAGAGTTAAACACTTGTTTATGTTGAAGAGTTAAGCACTTGCTTATGTTGAAAAGCTAAACACTTTCTTAAGTTGAAGAGCTAAGAATTGCTTATGAACTGTTCAGGTTAGGCTGTCCCACCCTAGGCACGCAGGCTCCAACATATTAAATAACATAGTTCCTTGGAACACGGTGTAATATTATCCTATTTCATATTAATTGCGAGGTAATGTTGAAGAGTGAACACTTGCTTATGTTTAAGAGTTAAACACTTGCTTATGCTGAAGAGTTAAACACTTGCTTATATTTACAAGTTAAAACCTCGCTTACGTTGACTGTGATCTAGAAGTCCAGCATTACTTTATACATATAAACTTAAGGATTCTCTATGGTATATTATTTATGAAAATTTCTATGTATTGTACAGTATATACCCGTAACATTTATGTTAATAAAACTTATTGTATATCTATGTTACCATTTGTTTGTATTATCCAGGTGAGTATGCAGTAGACCGAAGCCTTATAATACTATATATACACTATACAGTATATATATATATATATATATATAGAGAGAGAGAGAGAGTTATTTTACCTAAAAATATGTTAAAGAAAGAACACAATGGCGTGCTATTGTGGTATGGTTCAAAGTGATCATTCGTCTTCGTCTTGACAAAATGTGTGCCCTACTGAGAGGGAGCATCACAAACATAATATAGGAGTTTGTTGCAATTACAATGTAAACTCTTACTTAATACATCGTGTCGAACTACTGTATTTTTCATTACATTAACGTTCTGCGGTGAAAATAATTTTGAATATATATTTTAATATAATGTAATTATTAGTGAAATGATTACCATAGTTCATTCCTGCACTACAGTACCCATTGCATAGTATATTGTATGGTGTTCGTTTCGAACTCGTTCAAAATCTTATACACAAGTCTTCATAATGTTACCTGCATTGCTGATGTCTGATTCATAACATTAAACCTTTTTTTATGTTTAATTTGTTATTGTTGTTATATCCAGTAAACGGTCAAGCATTTCCAATATAACACTACGCATTTCTCCTCCCGAGAATTGCACTACTCACACGCTTTATAATGAACGCTGCACATTCCCAAAGTTTCCTAAAAATAAATGAGGTGATTGTTTAGCTTCTGAAAATAGTAAGTTGCTTATTGTTGGTGTGTGAGCAAGGCCTCCCCAGAGCTGTCTCCTGAGGGGCTCTCGGTAAACACATCTCAGAGCCATATCCCTTCACACTAATATTTTGCCAACTGTCGCCTGTGCCAATTGGGTACGAGGAGGGAAATATGTGTCTCTATGTTTTACTGCCGTTATTTTCCTCTCTCTCTCTCTCTCTCTCTCTCTCTCTCTCTCTCTCTCTATATATATATAAATATATATATATATATATATATATATATATATATATATATATATATATATATAAATATATATATATATATATATATATATATATATATATGTGTGTGTGTAGAGAAAGAGAGAGAGGGGGGGGGGAGAGACTCCACCCACACTCTTTCCTCGTGCAGTGTCCGCCATTTAAGGAGAAACAGAAGTGAGCAGCTTTGAATACATTTTGCTCCTAGTTTGTCTTTCCTAATATTTTGTTGGTGTAGAAGTTGAGAAGTCTTTGTTATTGTTGGGGATTTTGACTAAGGTTTAAAAGAAAATATTTATGTCAGTAACTATTTAGAATGTATTACCATTTTGTTTTCTTGTGTGTACAGTATTGTTCGAGTCTCATTATTTGTTATAAACATATAATTTCACTTTATTTGTATGCACTCCGTCTCTACTGTAACTCATTATGTAGAAGGCAAGCCAATAATTATGCGTCACTAAATCACAAACTTCATCTGTAACTAAATGCTGAAAAAAATTGCAAAATAATCTTCACAATTTCGTACTCCCGTATCAACAAATCAAAGTAAGGTAACCATTAGCTTTCTAGTTGTTGCCGAGTTGGCTGATCACGCAAGATTCCTGGCGTTACATTATCTCCTTGAACTTGCAAAACAAATAATTAACTGGCATTTAGGCAGAACTTGTTAGCAAAGTTCACGATTAAACAACATGTTTTGATTTGCGGATCACCTTTTCGCTTGAGAAGTGAGATAAAAAGTGAGACAATGGAATCATCATATTTTGCAAGTTTCCTACTCAAAAGTTCAATAAATCTACTCATAAAGGAACTGTGAACTAGCTAAAATGAAGAAAACGAGGCATCCGAGGGTTTTCGAAGGATTGGTTAAGACATTTACCCAACAACGAGATCGTAAAAAAAAACTCAATCAGATCTCGTAAGCGAGGTTTATGTAGGCGAGAAGTTGGGGATTCGGGGATTCAATTTGTTCCCTTTAAATACTGTAGTTTCTCATGGTTAGATTACCTCTTAACCCATTAAACCCAAGCTGCTTCTGTCCATTTAAACTTCTCAAAATACTCCTTCTCACCTTTTCTTTACAGCCAGGTAGTAGTTTCGTATCTGTGGTTAATGAGAAGTTGAAAACAACTCCAGTACCATTTTAAGTACTGACGTTTCTCTGAGTTAAACTGCCCCCTGTCCATTAAGCCTCAAACTGCCACTCTTCAGTAGTTATTTAATGGCAGGTAATGGAGGATGGAGGGCTGTGGTGGGGGCAGTGTCAAAAACCAGTGACCATAATGTCCTGTTTACGAGTTGTTCCCCACTTAAGGCTCTGAATGAGAGGGGGACATGGGGTCGCCACTCCCCTTTCTTCCTTCATAGCTTCCTTCTTTCCATTTGATTTCCCCTTCTTCAAAAGTTGTCTCCTCTTCCTTTCTTCCTTCATCCTGTATTTTTTTTTTTTTTCCCTGTCCAATGTTTGTTGTCTTCTTCCTCTTCTCTTGCTCCTTCCCATCTTCTAATATATTTTAAGTTTATTAATTATATGTACATTATCACTTCATTCTCCTTCTCCGTATATCTAAGTTTCTCTGAGTCTATGCTCAATTGTTGTTGCTAATAATTTTGCTCTTTGCTTCCTTTGTAAATCCCTCCTTCCTTCTTTCTACCATTTTCATTAATTTTCCATTATTTAATCTGATATGATAATTGTCTTGGCATTGATGCTATTCTGTGCTCAACCTACTTATTTATTGTGATACTTAGTCGTAAAATCCGCACTACTTTATCACGCATCCATTGATTATGGTTTTCTCCCTCTGTTTCAATCTATGTATTTTTATAGTATCTATGCTACTTTAGTATCTAGCAATTGACAATTGGTTCCCGTTTCTCCATAGCACCATGAATATGTTTAGTCAATATAATTAAAGTATATATATTTGTCCTCAGTCTTCCTCTGATAACAATCGTTATCTCTCTTTTGGGTGAAGACTGGTAATGCATGGGAATGTTGTATCATATTTCATTTCCCCACTGTTCCTTGTTTCTTTGGCAGCTGGTTTTATTTATCCCTTCCCATTGTACTTATGATATTATCATCCATATTATCAGCGATTCTTTGATGTACCCTACTGTATATTGCTTTCCGTCTAGTATTTGTTTTATCTCTCGCTCTATGTGTTAATATTTAGTGTCACGTGATAAAATGTGTTATGTTAATTATATACATTTCTTAACTTAACAGTTTATATTTATACTAGGCTATTTGGAAAATAATTACAGCATATTTATATTACAAATACAAATAATAATAATCACTCCAAACACAGTTCAACGCTCTCTTGGTATTACTGTGTTTGTCCAATTTTAATTTATATAAAATAATTTCAGTAATTAAATTTTGTATAAATTATATTACAGATGAATTTATTAGAAATAACTTCATTAGGTAATTCTAAGGATATTTGGTAATATACAGGGTGTCCCATTATAGGCGTGCCAAACTTCTGGATTAGGTTATATATATATATATATATATATATATATATATATATATATACAGTATATCCGACTATATATATATACAGTATATATATATTATATTCTGAGCATAAAATGATCTATACAAAAAACATCCAAATGTTACAGAGCTATTGCATGTTGCAAGTGGTATGTTTCTATGTATTTCCCTACAAGGCATGCCCAGCGGTCAAAGGGTCTATGCCACTCTCACCTAAATGTGTTTATTATACCATGTTATAATCACGATATTATAATTTGTAGGTTACAAAATTATTAAAGACATTCTAGCTCACATTTGACTTGTTGGAACCATTTGACATGGAGGAGTCCATTGCAGTAGTGTCTAGGAGGACACTACATAAAACCTTCATTATCTCTTTAACCCATACTGTAGCGGTGACGTCTTTTTTATTTTATTCTGGCAACTATTAGATCATTTTATAAGTTGAAGAAGGACCTCTAACCATTAAAAGGCTACACACTATCTCAATTAATCATTTTAGTTAACACAGATCCTTCCTAAGGTGAATAAAATCGTCTAATAGTTGCCAGAATATAATGAAAAGGACGTCGTCG
The DNA here is from genome assembly GCA_032716605.1 of Paralithodes platypus. Classification (NCBI taxonomy): domain Eukaryota; kingdom Metazoa; phylum Arthropoda; class Malacostraca; order Decapoda; family Lithodidae; genus Paralithodes; species Paralithodes platypus. Next base: position 37,771,856 of record CM064519.1, read on the forward strand.
GTACAGAATGGGTTAACGGTTGAGATTTCGTATTTATATTATAGAATGAGCTTAGAATCATCCAAGTAATCACATCCTGAAGTTTGGCACCCCCATTATTGAACACCCACTATAAGATTGTGATTATATTGTTGTTTAACTAGGATAAAGCCAAGCCAACCAATGCTTTGTAACCAAATTCCATCTTCATTATTTCATTTCCTCAAGTCAATAATAATTACCGGTTATCATTCATTAAGTATAAGTAGTTTTCTCAAAACTGTAATTGCAGTGCCCAATCTTTGTTGACAGGGACTGTAATATACATTATAGTAGCTATATAAGGAAAGTATTAGACTAGGTTAAGTTAATGGTTGAGTCAGGTTAGGTTTAGTTAAAGTTTTGGTTAGGTTTGATTTCTTAAGGGTGGGTGTGGCTAGGTAACACATAACTAAGCTAAATGTTGGATTCAGTTACATTAGGTAAAGTTGTGTTAGGCTAGGATAAGTTAAAGTTTGGGTTATTTGAAGGTGAAATTACCGCTGAATGTGGGTGTAGAAGAAACAGTGAGGATGATTGTTAGGTACTGTATATACCCAGCAAGTTCCATCCTCCCTGCTCTCCCCCTCCCTCAGTCCCTCTCTCTCTCTCTCTCTCTCTCTCTCTCTCTCTCTCTCTCTCTCTCTCTCTCTCTCTCTCTCTCTCTCTCTCTCTCTCTCTCTCTCTCCGGCTATTTGTATTATTGCCAATTAATGTTTCCCCATATTTTCTTCTCGTTGTATTGGAGCGGAGTGGAGAACCCATGACAGCAAAGTCTGGTATACCTTGGTCCTCTTGCAGCTGTTTTGTGGCGTGGGCCAAGTCGGACTATTGTTGTTACTGAGAGAGAGAGAGAGAGAGAGAGAGAGAGAGAGAGAGAGAGAGAGAGAGAGAGAGAGAGAGAGAGAGAGTCATTAAGAGTCGATAATATAAGTTATGTTAAATATATACCACAGTTATGTAAAATGGCAATGGTCACAAGTAACAGAAGAAATTGTCGATGTAAAGATCAAAATAATAAACAGTAAAATACTAACTAATCTAAATTATAATTAGTTAGAGTTAGCGATTATAATAGGCCAAAAAAAGCACACACAAACAAATGCCAAAGAATGACATCTAATTAAAGGAAGTAAGGATCAATAGAGAGAAAATAGCATATATATTTTTAGATAAAACTTTATAGTAACTATTTGATTAGTTAACCTGACAAGCGCGATATAGACGTAGGTGCTAGGGTAGTTATTTGTGCATTTCTAGCCCTGGATTCAGACAGAATTCGTTATATTTACAATATAAACCATTATTTGTTTTCGGTATGCTTTTATTTTACATATATGATGTATATATGAACCTTCAAGAGTGCTAAAATAAGTGGGATGTTTTTAGGAAGCTATAAGATATATAATGCGTAGAATATATAGGTTGTAGTGGGAGGTGTTCATATGTAGCTATAATATAGACGAAGTGTAGGGGATGAAGTTTTTTTGTTTCCAATGAGAATTAAAGAGAACAAAGGCATAGCTGCCTGTAACAAGTGTCTCCCCCAAAGTTGAAAGAGTGACAGAGAGTCAAAATCAAAGTAAGTTACAGTCAACATGTCTGGACACACGGAGCTTGAAGCAGTTTAAGTAATAGGATGAGGGAATGACAGATTGAGGGAGGGAGTTCAAAAGTTTGCTTGTTAATAGAAGACTCAGAATTTTGTTTCAATATTAGGTTTGAGAGTTGGACAGAATAGGGGCGGGTGCCCCCCAATCTCCGTAAGGGGGTATACACCGAGAGAGCTCTGAGGAACATTGGTTATTGTAATAGTGGTAGAAGAATGAGAGAGATGCAACATTCCTGCGTGTAGAGAGAGATTGTAGGGAATCAGTGAGACGAGGGGAGTTGACGAGACGAGAAGTGCAGTTTGGGTTGAAGCTCCCCACATGTGACCAATACTTGATACGTGGGCGCACTGTGCCCCTATACAAATCAAGAAGCTGTGCAAGGATGAAGAACCCACAGAGACAGTTGAACACACCCAACTTCTGGGAGCTGTTTTTAGCAAGAGTGTGTTATCATCTTTCCAAGAAAGGCCACAAGAAAAAACAAAACAAAAAACAAAACAAGAATACCGAGAAGATGACGGGTTGATTTGTGCATTGTTGAATATAAGAGATAGACCTGTGGAAGGTCTTGACGGGTAGATAAATGGAGAAATTGGGTTTTGGAAGCATTGAAAGTAACAAGATTTTCTCTGCTCCGATCAGAAATCATTGACAGATCAGAAGATTGGTGTACTATGGCCTCATCACTTGAGTTTTTTAGTGATTGCATGCCGGTTCGCTCTGGAAAACTAGTTGAATTGTGTAAGGTAGAGTCCTCAGCATATGAATGAAATGGGCATGAGGTACATTTAAGAGGATCATTAATGAATATTAGAAAGAGAACTAAAGACAGGACAAAACGTTGAAGAACACCCGAGTTGATAGGTCGAGGAAGTGGGGCGATGGTTGTCCACAACTGTAGCTATGGAACAACCCAAGAGTAAATTAGAGACAAAGTCACAGATGGAGCGATGAACTGTAGAAGGGTAGGAGGATGACCAAGAGTTAGTAAGATAAGAAAGAAAATCATCAGTAGAGCGGCCCTTTAAGGAAATCATAATGGTGATCTGAAAGTAGACTATGGGTAGACAATTGCTTAAGACATTTTGAATTCAGAATAGTTTAATTAAACAACTTTAGATATGCAAGAAATGAGAGCAATTGGATTATACTGTAGTTAGAGGGTTGAGATGATATTTATGTTATTAATGATGGTGGTGAATGTGGCATTAGTTGTGATTATGGCGTTAGTAGTGAAGGTGATGGTGTTAGTGGTAGTGTTGGTGGTGGTGATTGTGGTAGTACTAGATGATGGTGGCAGTTGTAGTGATGTTGTTGATCGGAGGATAATGGTGATAGCAGTGATGATGGTGATCAATTTAGTGATTATGATAGAAGTAGTGATGATGGTGACAGTAGTAGTGATGATGGTGACAGTAGTAGTGATGATGATAATGATCGTAGTGAGAGATGTTTTTAGGTAGCCGTATGATAGATAATGTGTAGAGTATATAGGTTATGGTGGGAGATGTTCTTAGAGGTAGCTATAATATAGATAAGTGTAGGGCATATAGCACACTTTAGTGAGATATATTTTTTAGGTAAGTATAGGTTATAAAGTGTGTAAAATACTGTGTGTAGGTTATTGTGGGAGATGTTCTTAGGTAGCTATAACATATATGTAGTGTAGGGTACATAGGTTGTAGTGGGATATATTTTTAGTGCAGGGAAACAACTAATAGGTATGTAGGGAAGGAATCAGCCTCGTATGGCTCAATAGACCTTCTGCAGATTTCCATTTGTCCTATGTTTTTATGAGAGAGAGAGAGAGAGAGAGAGAGAGAGAGAGAGAGAGAGAGAGAGAGAGAGAGAGAGAGAGAGAACGTGGAGTAATGGAGGTTTTCTTCGTATAGAAATTCAAGACCAGGGTTGAGAATAATCCCGGGAGAGTCATTCTCTGTCAGGGGAAGCTCTTGTTAAGTCTCCCCCTTTCCCACTCTTCTCTTGTTATGCATTGTTACGTAGCCCCCCGTAGAGGTGGCATAGTTTTGTGATCACCTTGTCCATGTGCGTGTCTGTCTGTGCACTTATGTGTGTCACCTCACAGTAATGAACTTGATGGTGATTGTGGTAATGGTAGTGATGGTGGTGGTGACTGTGGTAGTAATTACAGTACGTGGCCCTCCATAGGGGTGCATAGTATTGTAATAACCGTGTCTGTCTGTATGTGTGTGTCTCGTTGGAGCTATAATACATCATAGCATGTGATTAAGTGTTATTGGAAAATCAGGATACTGAAATGTAAATATAGGTAACAGTACAATAGTATTTTTATGTTGTATATATTCAACCTGAAATTTATATAAAATTGCACTAAACATCACAGCAGTGATGATGGTGGTGTGTCTGTGTAGTGAGGATCTGTAATGAAGATAATGTTGATTATGGTAGTAGTAGTGATGGTGGTGGTGAGTATGGTAGTTGTTGTGATGGTGGTGATAATTTGTGCGTGTGTGCCTCCTAGGAGCACACACAGCACAGTAGAAATTCACAGCAGTGATGATGATGGTGAGTCTGTGTAGTGAGGATCTGTCGTCACAGTAGTGAAGATGATGGTGATTATGGTAATAGTAGTGATGGTTGTGGTGGCCGCTAGTAGTTGTGTTGGTGGTGATGATCTCTCTCTGTGCGTGTACACACGTCTCAGTAGTGATGATGATGGTGATTATGGTAGTGATAGTGGTGGTGATTGTGGTATTAGTTGTGATTGTGTTTGTCATTATATTAGTGAGGATGGTGATAGTAATAGTGATTATGGTGATTTTTTTATTAGTGATGATGGTGACAGTAATAGTGATTATGGTGATTTTTGTTCTATGTGCATGAAGGAGACAAAAGGCAAAGCTGCCTATAACAAGCGCCCCCCCCCCCCAGTTGAAAGGGTGATAGAAAATCAAAATCAAAGTACATTGAAGGTCATTTAGGCCTATGTGTGTTGGAAAGAAGTGTGGTGTGCTTGTTAAGTGCAGTGAAATGAATAGGAGGAGGCAGTGTTTGCAAGAGTAAGCTGGATTACTCTCTGGGTGAGGCACAAATAGAAACAGTGGGGGAAGCCAGGCAAATGAAACATGAGTTGCAGCAACTCCTTATCATATGCCTATGTAGCCTCCCTGAATACTGTCCTGCTCGATTGGTGCCTACAATCTCTCCATAATGATGGTGATAGTAGTAGTGATGCTCATGTCACCATCATCACTACTAGATGATGGTGACAGTGAGATTTTGGTGGTGATTGTGGCATAGTAGTTATGGTGTGGCGGTTATTGTGGTGTAGTAGTTAACATGTTGGTGTGTGTGTGTGTGCTCCGTAGGGGCAAACACATCACTGTAGTGATGATGGTGGGAAATGGTTGGTACCGGTACAGTAATTGGTTGGTACAGTTTATTTAGCCAAATTAATTTACACTTATAATACGTTAAGTAAATTTAAATTTCAAAATACTTTTAAGTTTTTGGCCGAGCCTTTTGAGAACATGAAGGATCTCTTGACAGGCCTTACAACAGGATGGCAAAAGGAACCAAAGTTCGGTAATGATACAATATTTCTAATAGTGATACTGTGTTGGCTAACTCAGTAATTGTGTTTACATTTATAGTATTCCATTATAAGCTAAGCTGATAATACAAGAAAGATAGAACATCAGAAAAAGATAATGCAAGAAATGGGTAATATTCAGTAAAAATATGGTTACATTATGAAATGAAAAACAAATAATTGATCTGATGACATACAACACGAAATGACGAAAGTATTACTGTATATAGGAAACAAACACAATCGCTACAAAAACATACTATTTTATGCATTTATTATCTAGTATACGTCTTATATTAGATCCTATATCAAGTTTTCATAGCAATAACAATACATAAGAACATAAGAACATAAGAACATAAGAAAATGGGAGTCTGCAGAAAGCCGATTGGCCTAAGCAAGGCAGATCCCTGTCCCACACAACCCCAATTCAATTACAAAGCCCAATTATAGGCTTCACACTCTAATACCCTGAGGATCATCTTACCAAAACGGTTAGAGATTAACGCAGGATTATGGAGGTCTGCAGAGCGCTGATTGGCCCAACCCGGCTGATCCCCCTTCACACCCAACCCTTCTCGTCCATATGCTTATCTAATTTTATCTTAAAGCTCCCTACAGTTTTAGATCCCACTATAGCACTTGGTAGTCCATTCCACCCATCTACAACTCTGTTACCAAACCAATACTTGCCTATATCTTTTCTGAAACGAAATTTATCTAATTTGAAACCATATTGTGTTAACAAATGATTCTTTAAAGATTTGTTGAATGGTACTATTGTTTGATGTAATTTAACATGTGGTGGCAGGCTGTTCCACATATTCACTCCTTAATTGATACTTTATAGAAAATTGGCCATGACTAGAGATTTCATTAAAGGCAGTTCTAAAATGTCGCAAAGAGCTGCAATTTGTGTTATTTCAAATGACAAAATATTTCGGATAATTTTCTAAAAAAAATCGATAGTACATTGAATACAAACTACTATTTAGGAAAATACTTATATCATTGAATGTGAGAAGCTTGAATGCTGGTGACAGAAATACTGATGATGGTGACAGTATTAGTCATGATGGTGACAGTATTGAAGATGGTGATAGTAGTAGTGATTATGGTGATTGTAGTAGCCTAATGATGATGGTGAAAGTAGTAGTGTTGATGGTGACAGCAGTGTTGATAATGGTGATAGTAGTAGTGATGATAGTGATAGTAGTAATGATGATGGTGAAAGTAATAATGATGATTGTGATTGCAGTAGTGATGATGGTGACAATAATGGTGATAGTAGGAGTGATGATAGTGACAGTAATAGTGACGATGGTGATAGTAGTAGTGATGATAGTGATATTAGTAGTGAAAATTTATAATATTTCTTATTGAGCATTTTAGGCTTAGAATATAATACTGTATATATATACTGTATATATATATATATTATATATATATATATATATATATATAAATATATATATATATATATATATATATATATAGATATACAGTATATATATATATATATATATATATATATATATATATATATATATATATATATATATATATATATATATTAACGTCTGAATACAGCAGAAAGCTGAGAATAACTTGAGATGATATAATCATTATCAAGGAACGTCAGAAAATATTTAAGAATTCTAAAAGAGAAGGGGCAAAAACAGGAGAAAAAAAGAGAGCGAGAGAAGGACGGAGGGAAGGGGAGTCAGCGTTTCATCTTAATTGAAAAACTTCATCGAACGCGACGTCATCTTTAGAGCGATTGGATTTTTCGGGGTCTGTGATAAAAATGTAGATACTAGGGGCCTTGTTGTCGATGAGAGAGAGAGAGAGAGAGAGAGAGAGAGAGAGAGAGTTAGAAGGAATATTTAGTATCTAAAAAGACCTTGCTATCCATTCCAGGGAGATACTCGAAGTGGAAGAGAGAGATTGTTTAGTGTACTATACTCATTACTGAATGTGCAAAATACTATCTACTCTCTTCTTGAACTACTCTACTGAAGAACTGCTTACAACCTCTGAGGGAAGGTTGTTCCAAGTAGATTAGATCTTATTTGTGAAAAAGCTTCTACAAATACTCGTGCTGAATCTTTTCAGTTCTGGTTTCCAGCCATGGTTGCGTGTTTCTGTATGAAGGAGACAAAAGGCAGGCTGCCTGTGATGAGTTCTCCCCCAAAGCCAAAAGAGTGACAGAGGGACAAATTCAAGAGTCGTTGGGGTGAAAGTGCTTGAACACACGAAGTTTAAAGCAGTCTAAGCCATAGGATGAAGGAAAGATTGATTGAGGGAGTGTTCCAGAGTTCACTTGTTGAGTAGAAGAAAGACTGAGACAATTTGCTAATTCTTGTGTTGGAGAGCTGCACAGAATAGGAATGGGACTGTGTTGAAAGGCGGGTGCTTCGCGGCGCTCACCACAAGGGGTATGCACTGAGATATCTCTGAAGAACACTGGTTGTTGTAATAGCGATAGAAGAGTGAAAGAGATACAACATTGCGGCGTGTAGAAAGATATTGTAGGGAGCTAGTAGGAGGAGGGGAGTTGATGATATTGTAGGGAGCTAGTAGGAGGAGGGGAGTTGATGATATTGTAGGGAGCTAGTAGGAGGAGGGGAGTTGATGATATTGTAGGGAGCTAGTAGGAGGAGGGGAGTTGATGATATTGTAGGGAGCTAGTAGGAGGAGGGGAGTTGATGTATTGTAGGGAGCTAGTAGGAGGAGGGGAGTTGATGATATTGTAGGGAGCTAGTAGGAGGAGGGGAGTTGATGATATTGTAGGGAGCTAGTAGGAGGAGGGGAGTTGATGATATTGTAGGGAGCTAGTAGGAGGAGGGGAGTTGATGATATTGTAGGGAGCTAGTAGGAGGAGGGGAGTTGATGATATTGTAGGGAGCTAGTAGGAGGAGGGGAGTTGATGATATTGTAGGGAGCTAGTAGGAGGAGGGGAGTTGATGATATTGTAGGGAGCTAGTAGGAGGAGGGGAGTTGATGATATTGTAGGGAGCTAGTAGGAGGAGGGGAGTTGATGATATTGTAGGGAGCTAGTAGGAGGAGGGGAGTTGATGATATTGTAGGGAGCTAATAGGAGGAGGGGAGTTGATGATATTGTAGGGAGCTAGTAGGAGGAGGGGAGTTGATGATATTGTAGGGAGCTAGTAGGAGGAGGGGAGTTGATGATATTGTAGGGAGCTAGTAGGAGGAGGGGAGTTGATGATATTGTAGGGAGCTAGTAGGAGGAGGGGAGTTGATGAGGGGAAATGCTTTTGACGCTACTCTTTCGAGAAGTGCAGTATGGGTGGAACCACCCACACATGCTAATAATACTCGATACATGGGGGCACTTTGCCCCTATACAGAACTAAAAGCTGTGCGGGGGTGCAGAACCCACGGAGGCGGTTGAGCACACCTAACTTCTGGGAAGCTGTTTTAGCAAGAGTGGTAATATGATCTTTCCAAGAAAGATCAGATGACAAAGATACACCAAGAATATTGAGAGAAGATAAAGGGTTGTTTTGCGTATTGTTGAAGAGTAATTGAGAGTCTTGTGGAAAATTGCAATGGGTAGATGGAAGGAGAAATTGGGTCTTGGAGGCATTTAAGGTAACAAGATTGGTTCTGCCCCAATCAGAAATAATTGATAGATCAGAAGATAGGTGTGTTATGGCCTTGTCACGTGACTCATACTCTCAATATGTATTTATAATGAGACTAAACATTTTGCTATAATCCACATTGTCAAACCTAGTAAGTACAATACTTTTATAAAATTCATTGAACTGACCTAGTATTCTGGGGTTTCCAACGAAATTAGATCAAAAGCTATCAACCGGTTATTATAGCTTTCTAATCAATGGCATAAGTGTGTATCCCTAGCTTGTACTCTTACAATTACTCCATATATTTTTATGAATGAGGGAGACCAGAATTGAGAAGCATACTCCAAGAGTGTAGAGTGTGAGCATTGTAGAGTGTGAGGACTATCTTCTTATTTCTAAATTTACATTTGCTCTAAATGTAGCCCAATGATTTATGAGACTTCTTTTCTACTTCAATGCACTGCTTGGAAACATTTATGTAACTGCTAATCAGAACACCCAAATCCTTTTCCAAGTCAGTCACTTCCAGAGCCATTCTCAATAACGAATAATCTGGTTTGGGGTTTGCTTGGCCGCTATGCATCACCTTGCAGTTTCCTAAGCTTAGTGGCATCTGCCATATATCAGACCATTCTCCTACTCTGTTAAGATCCCCCCTGAGCTTACATTAATTTCAAGCATTGTCATCTGCAAACCTAGAGATCACACTCAACATATTAATATCGATGTTATTGACATAATTATATGATAAACAGAAGTGGGCAAAAGTAAAGATTCCTGTGGAACTTCAGAAGTGAATGGAGTTCACTCAGAAGAAACACTACTGATTGCCACCCATTGTTGTCTACCTGTTATACCAACTTTCAATGGAATTTGTGACCTCCATAATGATACCTAGTGCGCTCAATTTTGACATTAGCCTGCAATAAGGCAATAACTTTTTCCAATTATTGTCTAACCACATGGAAAATAAATGGATGGCTTACCTACCACATAATGTTCTATATATTAGTAAATTAAAATAAATAATACTGGAAATACCATTTATAATCCATATAGCCAGATACAATAAATTCATATTTGGAAATTAAGATAAATCTTGTCATTTCAAAGCAAGTTGCCAACGGCCGCAAGATTTTATTTACTTTGTTCGAATTAATGTTATATATTTCTTGACATATTCCATTAAAATCGTCCATAGATGTATTATAATGTTAACTAAACGCCATTTACTATTTGGTGTGATATAATAACGGCAAATTAGGAAACAAATCCTTATAGACATGCACATGTTTTATCATTGTTACCCGAATTTATCGTTTAATGTACAGTAATAGAAAACTTGTTGTAAGAGAAACGAGTTCCTTTAGCATTTAGTTGTGAAACACTCTATACAGTTAGATAGTGGAAGAGAGAAAACAGTATAATTGTATTAGTAGTATAACCTAAGTAACAATGCAGCTACAGCAGAGTCAAGATGGCATCCTTGCTAACTTTATGGGAACCCTATAAAATATACAAAGATACTTAATGTTATTATCAACACACAAAAGTTGGTATTACCTGTTTTTCTATGCAGATATATTCGTCTTAATAGTGAACTTGATATTGGAAGAAAAATAAATGTTTGTGACTTAGTTATGGACATTCTTAGAAAGAATATCCATCTTCATGTAATTTTCCTATCCATTTGTTCAACATGATATATGATATTTATTTAAGTCGAGATCATACTAAAGATTATTAGGCATAAATGATAGTGAACGGTCTATTGTAAGGGATGATTGGACTTTTCTATGCTATGATAACATAAGAAGTATATTTCGGTAACTGGTCAAACTGGTTTTGCTAGTGATTTTGCATAACCTCTTTTAGGAAGAAGGGGTCGAGAACGGAAAACAACAAACTAGAGAATGCAGCTATGACGATATGAGAGGGTTAACAAGAATGTTTAAAAATAATGTTCAAATATCAAAACACGCAGTACTGAAGACATGGACAATATATAAATGTGTACCTTATTAGCTGCTTCTCCTCAAATGAGGATGAACATGTACTCCCTGTTTCGGCTTCCCTATCTCTTTCTTGTCATTTATTGTTACTTTCTCCAACCTTCACATTCCGTTCCCTCTTTGCATACTTATACCCTTTACCAACTTCTTGCTTATATCATTAGATGTTTACTTTGTCACCTCTAGTGTCAGGAGGAGAAGAGGGAGGGTGAGATGGAGGTAACACGTGTGTCCTTATCTGCCTCATCCTTCCTTTTCCTAATATTCACCTCTCCTTCCTGTTCGTTTTTCTCCCATCCTTTCACTCCCGTTTATTCCTTCCGTCTCACCAATTTACTTCGTGAGACCAACATCCTGCAAATATTCCTGTGTTGTTATAGAAATAATACATTCTTCCTTCCTCCTACTGGAAAAGGCGACTAATCAGAAAGTTTTCAACCAATCGAGCTTTCGTAAATCAACAATTTTCCGAATGAACAGTTTTGGGAGACGAAAGTTAAGGTTCCTCCCGCTGGCTCCTCCTGGGACGTGATATTCTCCCCCTCTGCGGAATCCTCCCAGCCAATCGGAATTCGCCCAGGATCCGCCAGCCAATGAGAAGGAAGACTGGGGCTCCGGCTGTGACATCTATGAGAATATATGACGGTGTTCCCGCTCTGTCTTGAACACATAACTCCGTACCTCCCATCGGATTCTTTTTTTCCCACTTTCTTCGCCGTGTTTGTCATATCACTTCGCTTTATTTATATCAGTCAACGCGGTCGCAAGCAGACTGAAATGAGTATTTAACCTTGCATGCGCATTCCCTATTACTTTAGAAAATCGTATATGATAAGGCAAAAGATTAAATTGTTGTCTTATATTTCTGGAGGTATAAGCCATGAATTAATCGGGTTGATCACAAATGATGACCCAGAAGCCTTATTTACCCGTCCCAGCCTCGATGGAGACCAGCGCCGGTGACTGGTAGAGTGTGAGACCGACTGCCCGATAACACGGAACCGAGACCGAGTGGCATGATAAGAATAACAGATAGGGAAATATATATACACGTTAACTGAAGGCTCGGGCAGGTGGGTAAAAGGTGTGTGCTAGCCCGACGGAGCGCATGAGAGGTTAGAGACCATTATGAAGATCGTTTGTACTGATCAGGAGAAAATGGAAGAGGAGGAGAGAGATGAGTGAGGCTGGTAGTCGAAGAAGATGGTAGGTTCGCGGAAGAGAAGATGGTAAGTTAGAAACAGGGAAAATAATGCACAGGTAGTAGTAATTTGGTCAAATTAATATAATATAGTCGGGTAAAAAATACAAATAACTTGGAATAGCTAGACCACTACAAAATGGTAAATAGGTACATACTAAATTAGTAATTGCAAATGGAAGATACTGACAAACGAGAAAATGAAAGTCAGCATATTGGAACGCAACAAAAATGGTAGATTATATATAGAAGAATGACGGATGGGAAGTATAAAACATGAATCATTTAGTTATAAGGACACAAAACCAAATGGATACGAGCTATGAATATCACATTATATCTATAGACATATAATATATATCCACCCATCAAACAAATTATATATATATATATATATATATATATATATATATATATATATATATATATATAATATATATTATATATATATATAGATATATATATATGTATATATATATATATATATATATATATATATATATATATATATAGAATAGAGTTTCCGGGTGGATGGGACTCAATAGCCTTGGCGGGCAACCCATCTAGGGGAATAAGCCCAAAACAAATTACAGATGGGCGACACGCTAGTCGGTGCCACTTACAACAGGTCGCTTGGAAACATAATATTTTCAAAGTTTCACCTAACCTCTCGCAGCCATCATCAGGAAATAACACCAAGATCCCTATAACAACAAACCATACCAGTAGAAATTCAACAAGAATGGGACCAGGAATGTAAAGCATTATTATTATTTGTTTGTTTTTAATATAAGCACCATATGAGGAGGAACACTTCATTGACAACGTTTCACAGATAGCTTCTTCAGGTCACTGACCTGAAGAATCTAGGTCTAGATCTGGTCTATAACCTGAAAAAGCTATCTGCGAAACGTTGTCAATAGAGTTCTCCTCTTCATATGGTGTTCATATTCATTCTGTCAACTTTTCAAAGTTATTTCATCATTACATTATTTTATTTAATCATAATTTTTTATGTAAGTCTATTCAAAATTAATAATTAAATTATTACAACATCCTTTAACCAAAAACCTTCATCAGATACACAATTACATCAAATAGAACAAAAAGAACCACTTTGTGCTAAACTTCTTACATATCACAAATTAAAAATAAGAATGACTGATTCGGAATCTCTAAATTTCTTGTAAATTTCATTAATCGATTTTAGGAGTATAGTTGGTTGTTGGAAGGAACATAATAATTGACTTAATATATATATGTACTTACATTTTAAAATGTCATCAATACTCCAAATCAATTAATAACAATTTAATTATTACCCAAACAACACTATTTGTGCTAAATATCTTACATACTGTGAACTAATAATAAGGAGGACTGAAATGGATCACTCTAGATTGATTATGTATATAACCTCAGCTCAATTTACAATTTGAGCTGAGGTACATCAGCTACTGTACCACTATATATATATATATAATATATATATACTGTATAAATATATATATATATTATTATATACTGTATATACTGTATATATCTCTCTTTTCATTATTATAAATAAGAAAGGTTTACCTATTCTTTATCGCGCCATGGTCGCGCCATGGTAGAGAAAATAAATGCATGGACTCTCGTCCTGACTGTCGGTGGTTCGATCCCGGCTGAGAGTAAAACATATTTAGTAGCTCACTTGTATTTGTGAGATAAACTTTGTATTAATGACTCTCGTGGTTGGTTGGGTGAAAATTAAATGAAATAATTGCAGCCCGAGTTGCGTGGGAACACTTGTAAGAAACCCGGTGTGGTATCGTGGAATATGGATCCGGCGAATTGTGAATGAATTGAAATACATTCTCAAAGTAGGATTTAATTTCTCCTAATATAAAGAGGAAAAGGTTATTTTCTTTTATTACGCCGTGGTGTAGTGTATTAAAGCTTGGACACTCATCCTGACTGTCGGAGGTCTGAGTCCGGCTTTGAATATATATATATATATATGCCATTGTTATGTATACTTAGAAGTCACTAACGGTTTCAAATTTAGAGAATAAAGTGTGGTACGTGAAGCCTGCGAGGCTGTGTGAGATATGTGGTGATAATGAGAGGCAAAGGCAGAGCGTGTGGCAGCATAGATATGAGGGCCTCCACCTAGCATTCTTTATCCTTACACCATGTTGACAATTCGCCTCACACTGCTCTCTTGCTCTCGGTCTCACTCCCTCTCTCATATATAATTATATATATATATATATATATATATATATATATATATATATATACATATATATATATATACTAATTTAATTGGGCAGGACGTAATGTTTTCGATACAAAAGCACCGTGTAGCTCCCGGCCGGTCTCTCCGTCTTTATCTTTCTTAAAACAAAAATCTGAATACAATGAGATTGGAGTCTCGCCGATAAGTTTGACAGCGTTTGATCCCCGACCCATAAAATTGAGCATGCTAATTGTGTCTAGTTGAAATATATGCAGGGGTTTGCTTTGAATGTTAGCATAGATCAACTTTGATTGACACCTTTAGTTAGTAAATACTTTTCGATATGCTTAACATTAGTTAGTAAATATGTTTGCAGTAGCCAGGTTTAATAAATTGCTCATACATATTAGCACCAATAGAAATCTGACACTTTTAATGTCAATGAATATACAGTATATTACAAGATTATAGCTTTGGAATTGTCATGTGTGGTTTCCTCTCTATTTAGCAACATGGAACTTTGCTATAGACATTGTATTTAAAGGTGTTAAACTGTTTTTTTCTTTCCAATTATGCATTCTAATTTTAATTAATTGATTCCACCTTAAAATGTGTTATATCTTTAATATATTCTTTGGGTATATGATCTCTTGTGTGTTTTATAGTATTGCCGTATATATCTATCTTCCTCCATTGTCCTTTATTCGCAATTCCCGTTCGTTTCACTTCTAATAATCATGAGATGTATGTACATGTATATAGGTAACTGAATAGAGTCGCATCTATTATCCGAATGTTCTATCATTTTACGGTTTAAACGTGTCTAATGTTTCTAATACCTAATAAAAGAGAATTGGTGCAAAGTTATTAACTTCCAGCATTCTCTGAAATCCCTCTCCTGGCAGTCTGTTCATTTTGTTTTACGAGACTCAAAATTCTTGACCACGTCCGACATTTTTCATAAAAAGAAAAGAGCAAGCATTCACCTCCTTCACACACCCCACACCCAAACCCACCCACACCCACATACACACACGCGCATGCACCCACGCGCGCGCACGTTCTCTCTCTCGCTCTCTTTTGTATTTGTTTTATTTGTATTATTTTTGTATGGTAACACCAGTCATTGGCTAAGTTAGTGAAAAGGAATCGCGGGCTTGGGCTGGGACGTGCACAGCTCCGACATTACTAGAACTATTGGTAGGATTTGACCCCTTCTCATCATAAGGTTCAGCTTCATTATGCAAATTTCAACTATAATACGATATGTTTAGAGGATACTCAGCTTTATTCATCATTTACCACTTACATCATCATCAAGTTGCTGGCGGTGAATTTGTAGCAAGCAACCAGTCGTGAGCCAGGAACTTCATATCCTGAGTTAAAGTTATATTATTGTCAGAATAACCAGTGGAAAACTTGATCCATATTCTTGTGGATCAAGGAATGAAACTTTGCTGATGGAGAGCAATCCAAGAGAAAGTGCAAACAGGGGCAAAGAGTTGATGAGGGAACTTCTTGTAATCCCGACTATTTCATCTTGCTTGACCTGTAGGGGTTATAGATGTGGCATCCTCTCCACACATTAAGTGGGGAGATTGTAGGCACCAAACGAGCAGGGCAGTCCCCAGGGGAGGCCACATTGGCATATGATAAGGAGTTGCTGGAACTCCTGTTCATTTGTCTGGCTTCCCCCATTGCTTCTATTTGTGCCTAACCTATAGATAGAGTAATCCAGTTTACTCTTGCAAACACTTCCTCCTCCAATTAATTTCACCACACTTAACAAGCATACCACACTTCTTTCCAACGCACCTAAATTACGACTAATGTACCTTGATTTTGGTTCTCTATCACTTTTCCAATCTTGGGGAGGGTGTGTGTGTGCGTGTGTGTGTGTGCCGGGGGGGGGGGGAGGGGGGCACTTGATACAGGCAGCTTTGCCTTTTGTCTCAGTCATGCAGATATATAAAACAAATGGCTTTATATAACACAATGACTGCTGCTATATTTCTGTATTGGAGTGTTGTTGTGGTTTATGATGCCTCTGTTCTGCTCCTAGAGTTGCCACACTCATTTTTCAACCTTGTCTACAAGACGTAAGTGGGAAAGTGGACATCCCTGTCAAGATAAGGGAGCATATTCAATATTGGATCGCACTTGGGCATCGTAGAGAACCCTACAGCTTCCACTGCCAAGGAATCTTGCAATTCTACCAAGAGCGGTCAGTTTTTTGACAGATAATTTACCCAGGTCCTGGACATGAGATACCATTATCATCTTGCAGTCAAACTTCACTTCCAGTATTTCTACAGATCTTATATGTGAAAAAGTGTCCATAAATACTAGTGCTGAATCTTTTCAATTCTAATTTCCAGCCATGGTTGCGTGTTGTATTGACATTAAGGCTAACAATTTTGCTGTAATCCACATTGTTAAACCCATTAAGTATTTTTAAAACTTCAATGAGCTGACCTCTTAGTCTACGTGTCTCCAATGGGAAGAGATAAAGAGCTCTCAACCGGTCCTCATAGTTCAGTCTTCTAAGTGGTGGAATAAGCTCTGTAGCCCTAGCTTGTACTCTTTTCAGTCGCTCTATATCTTTCCTGAGTGCTGGAGACCAGAATTGAACAGCACACTCCAGGAGAGGCCATATGAGAGCGTTGTAAAGTGTGAGGATTATATCCTTATTTCTATACTTAAATTGTCTTTTAATATAGCCCAATAATTTCTAAGCTTTCTTCTCTACTTCAATGCACTGCTTGGAAAACTTTAGGTCACTGCTAATCAGAACGCTCAAATCCTTTCCAAAGTCAGTCACTTCCAGAGGCATTCCCAATAGTGAATATCCTGATTTGGGGTTTGCTTGGCCGATATGCATCACCTTGCACTTTTCCTAGTTTAGAGGCATCTGTCATGTCTCCGACCACTCACCCAGTCTGTTGAGGTCCATCCGAAGCTGTTCAACTCCTTTGGGGTCTTTCACATTCATTCCAAGCTTTATGTCATCTGCATACGTGGAGATCACACTCAACAGCACAATATCGATGTCATTGCCATTTGTGATAAACAGATGTGGGCCAAGGCCAGATCCCTGTGGTACTCCAGAAGTGACTGGAATCCACTCAGAAGAAACACCATTGATTACCACTCGTTGTTGTATACCTGTTAGCCAACTTTCTATCCAATTTGTGACTTCTGTATTGATACCTAGTGCACTCACTTGACATTAGCCTGCAATGAGGCACTTTCTCAAAAGCTTTTTGAAAATCTAAGTAAAGGATGTCTATGGCTCTACTTTTGTTATACTCACTCAGTACTCCATGGAAAAAGTCCAGGAAATTGGTAAGACATGATCGGTGTTGCCTGAATCCATGTTGGGAATCTGTAAACTAAATTGTGAATTTTCTAGGTAGTTAACTATTTTGTCTACTAGTATCCCTTCTAAGAGTTTTACTATGATAGAAGTCAAGCTAATTGGCCGATAATTCTTGGGACACTCATGATCTCCTTTCTTAAAGATTGGGGTCACATTGGCCAGTTTCCAGTCTTCAGGGACCTCTCCATTTTCTAGTGATTTATTGAAGATGTCTGCCAAGAAAGGTGCGATTTCATCTCGCACTTCTCGTACAACTCGTGGCAGTGGCAAAAAGTGATCTGAGCCGGATGACTTGGACCTATTTAACTTATCTATTCTTTTTGCTACCTCCTCTGGGGTACATCTAATTCTGCTAAGAACTTCAACCTCATGCACTAGTCCTGGACTTGGCATATCACTGGTATTTTCCCTTGTGAATACTGAGGCAAAATAGGGATTTAGCTATATCAGTATCAGAGGTTTGCAGTTCGCCTGTTGGATACTTAGAGGTATAATGCTACTTTTGAATGGCTTCCTGCTGTTCAAATAACTGAAGAACTCTTTAGGACTCTTTGCAGAGGGCTGCAACCCTGAGTTCTTCATTCCGCTTTGCTTTCTTTATAAGAGATTTCACTCTTGTGCACATATTTTTGAAGGAATCTAAATCTCTTTGGTATTGACTTCTTTTTGCCTTTCTGTATGCAACCTTTCTATTTCTAATTGCTGAAGCTATGTCACTTGTGAACTATTTTGGTTGGGTTGAGTCTGATTTGGTAAGTTTAGTAGGCACGAATGCAGCTTGTCGATCCATAAACTGCTCTTTGAATGAGCACCAAATCGCATTAACATTCTCACCCTCAAGTCTGATCTGGGATAAGCTTCCCCGAAGGCCTTCAAAATTTGTACAACGGAAATCTAGTTTTGCACTCTGAGGACTGGTAGGTCTGCTGCTAAAGGTGCACAGAGATAACCTTTAAAAGATGGTGGTCACTACCTCTGAATGATTCCCCAACAGATAAGCTGGTCACACTTTCATCTTCAGTGGTGAACGCAAGATCTAGTATATTGTTGCCTTTAGGTGGCTCATTCACCCACTGGTTCAAAAAGTTATCATTAGCAAAGTCCACAAGATGCCTACCTTCAGCATAGGCAGTTCTTGCTTCCCAGTTAACTAGGCAATTTAAGTCTCCTACGATCACACTGTGGTTTTGCCCTCAGTCTTGTGTACATAAGTTCATTCTATTCAACATTTTGATGTGGAGGCCTGTACACTAGAAAAATCCTATATATAGAGTTACCTAGATTGAGGTCTACTCCAAGCAGTTCATGTTCTGACCTAATATTGTAGTCAATTGGATTTAGAAAACTGTGATATACAAAAGAATTCCGCCCCCTTCTTGCATGGTTTGGTCTTTGTGGAACATTCTATATGCAGGTATTTCAAATTCCCCAACATAATCTCTGGTATCACTGTGAATCCAAGATTCAGTGATAGCCCCTACATCGAAGCATGCAGCTGTAGACAATAATGCTCGAAGAGAGAGAGAGAGAGAGAGAGAGAGAGAGAGAGAGAGAGAGAGAGAGAGAGAGAGAGAGCGAGAGAGAGAGAGAGAGAGAGAGAGAGAGTAAACGTTAAGGGGGGGGGGGGGGTGAGTGCGAGGGGGAGAGATATTAAAGAAAAGAAAACAACAATATTATAAAGCTTATCGTCCTGTAGTTTATATTCATGAGTTGCTGTCCATGTATTCCCTCCTCCAAATGAACATATAGGCCTATGTACCATTGTGGAAGCATGCATATTTGTATATATAAATATATATATATAAATATATATATATATATATATATATATATATATATATATATATATATATATATATATATATATATATATATATATATATATATACATATATATATATATATATATATATATATATATATATATATATATACAGTATATAATTATACTGTATACATATGAAAACTGTTCTCATGTTTTAGTGCACACATACGCATAGGTTATTACAGACTGTCCTCTAAATAAATAACACATATTGAAACATTTTCATTCATGTATCCGTTGCGTATGTGTCATAAATTGTACACACAATTTATCAGTGAAATGCTGTAGTGCTTAAGGTGAGGGATATCAAATGAGTAGTGATGGTTGTTTGAAGGCGTAATTTATAGTACTTGAGACATGTTAAGGAGAACGATGAGTGTGAGTCACCGGTCTTTAAAGCAGATTGCCAGTAATATATAAGTAAGATGCTATGAGAGAGATAGTGAGAGACGTGGTGCTTGAGATACTGCTTGAAGAAATAATGAGTGAGAAGTGATGTTTGAATAAAGATAGAAGGTGCTTGGTGCAGTGATTGAAAACGTAGTGTATGAATTTGTGCTTATGATAATGCTTGAACTACAATAGTGAGAAACGTAGTGATTTGGAGAAAAAAATAGTTTAAATCCCTGTGCTTGAGGCTATGCATGAAGAGAGTTAGCACGGACCCTGGTACTTAGGACAGTGTTATAAGAGATATATATTGACCCTTGGTGCTTGGGATAATACTTGAAGAAAGATTAATTAATCCGCGGTGCTTGAAATAATGTTTGAAGAGAGATAAAGTGCACCCCGGTGCTTGATGTATTGCTTGAAGAGATATAAAGTTAACCGAGGCGCTTGACAAATGTTTGAAGAGAGACTTATTGCACTTGTTATCTGGAGAAATTGAATGAGGAGAGATAAAGGGAACCCTGGTGCATGATATAATGCTGGAAACAAAATGTATTGAACCCTGGTGTATGAGATAACATTTGAGAAGGGCTATATTGAAATATTTTGCTTGAAAAATTGCTTGAGGAGAAAACAAGTGAACCATGTTGCTTGTGATAATGTTTGAAGAGAGATAATTTGAACCCTAGTGCTTGAGAGACGGGGTGGAAACTAAAAACATGAGCAACAACAACAAATACTTCTCCTGCTTTGATCACTATCCCCCCTTAGTGAACTCTCAGACACCTCATTATATACCAGCCAACACCCTCATTACTCTGCAACAATAAATATTGCTCCACCTCTTTACAAATTATTTAACAAGTTATATATTTTATCTATGACTAATATGTATGTGTGTGAGCGTACTGTGCGTGTGTGTGTGTGTGTGTGTGTCAATGTTTTCTTCCAAACTACTAATGGTAATAACATTTAATCTGTATATAACTTTATTTTTTAAATTTCGAAGAATCAAAATATTAAGATACTATATAAGAAAATAGGATGTATTTTGTGTGGTCACTAACATAATAGTATTTCATTGTTAGCCATAAGCAAAAATAGTGGAAACAAAAATATTATGCGCAGGTATGTTTAATTATGTGTTGCTTTTATTCATGGGAGCAATAGCCCATGGTTCTTCACCGAAAATCACTCTATATTGACGAATATCCACATGTTTATGACAAATTCTTGCGTCCCCGTATATTTCGTGATTAACATTTATTACTACCCATAACAGATTATTATTAATATTTTGTGTACATCACCTTCTCTTTGTAATTCATAAATGTATGTATTTCGGCATTAAAGTATGTCAAGTTTCATAACAAAAAATCGTGGATATGGTTATCTTTTATCAACCATAATTATATCATACTTCCCACCCGTTCTCTCTCTCTCTCTCTCTCTCTCTCTCTCTCTCTCTCTCTCTCTCTCTCTCTCTCTCCCTATTACCTCGTCCTTCTTTACCTCCTTCTTTATTATTTCGTGAAAGTTCTTTTAACTTCGATTTTACTTTATACCGTGATGTTTATCATGTTCTTGTTCGAGATTCTTTGTCATTTTTGTCTGCATACTCGTTTCTTCCTCTCCTTTACAACTTTCACAAACTAGTTTCGATCTATCTTTTATCTTCCTTTAATAAGCACTTTCTCCACTGGTCTCTTTTTCGGGAAGTCAGGTTTTAATGCATTCTACGCTATTTGAATATCGAAGTAGTCTTCTTATCTAACCGTTATCTGTTTTACTGTGTAAATCACTTTCTTTGATCATCTATCTATAAATCAATCTCTCTATCTCTCTCTATCTATCTATCTATATAATATTATATATTGACATTTGCCCTTTCTACCTTTCTTAGCTTAACCATCTTCTCTGCTTCTTCGATAGGGTTTCTTATTCTACGCATAATATATCTTTATTATCTTCTACACACATTCTCCGTTTCTTTTAGTTTCTACTTCCTATTCTTTCAATTTGTTTTTCCCCTGTACTCCAACATTCTGTCTCCGCTTTACCTTCTGTTTTTTTCATATTTCCATTTATTCTTGATCTCCTTTTCTATTTCCTATCTTCCTTCTCGTTCTCTAGTTATCTTCTTTTTCTTCCTTTCCCTACTTCTCTTCATTTTCTTCTCCTCTCCTCCTACATACTCCCTCCCTCTTCCATAGCAAATGCCAGGCGTTGCCGGGACTAGTTGGGCAGTACCAAGCTTATCCACACTAGCTCTCAAAGTCGATAGTCCCCTGGGCTTTCAATGGCACTTTGGCCCTTCCCGATGCCATATTTTTATGCGGGTTTTCTCTTCCATGCTATAATATCCTCCGGGCACCATATGTCACAGGTTTTATATTTCGATCCCCTTCGTGCCCTCTCTCCCACCCTTACTCCCATCAAGACCTACGGCACACATTTTGGTTCTCCTCTTTACTACTACAACTATTACTACTTCTTCTACTGTTCTTCTTCACCATTATCATCATAATCATACATCTTATTCTTCTTCCGCCTACCAGGCCACATTCTCTTCTCTATTTTCGTAATATATTGTGCTGTATCATTTATTCTGATACACACATGGTTTTGTTTCTCTCACATGTGTTACTTTCAATGTTTTCAATAATTCAAATCTCTATAAGGTTGTTCTTATTTTTTAGTCCAATATACTGCATATAGTGATGTCGGACCACAGTTATTGCAAATGTGCCATATGTCGAGTTAACCTACTGTTTACAAAAGTTCACTTAATTCTACCACTCTGTTATTCTACATAATTGTATATTTTCTCAATCAGTTATTATTCTCATTGATACTGTACCTAACAACACTCATAGAGAGAGACAGAGAGAGAGAGAGAGAGAGAGAGAGAGAGAGAGAGAGAGAGAGAGAGAGAGAGAGAGAGAGAGAGAGAGAGAGAGCGAGAGCTACCTCCATCACAGAGACCAGCCATGCCTCGAGAAATTTGATATCGGGTTTTTTCCAGGTTGTGTATTTTTAAAATTCCGTGTTTTATGGGACAAGGCAACATTGGCCTGGGGGAAGGAAGGGAAAGAGGGGAGAGGGAAGGGAAAGGATGAAAATGGTTGGGGAGAGCTAGAGAGGGGAGTTTCACAAATATATTACATTTA
The DNA here is from genome assembly GCA_032716605.1 of Paralithodes platypus. Taxonomy (NCBI): domain Eukaryota; kingdom Metazoa; phylum Arthropoda; class Malacostraca; order Decapoda; family Lithodidae; genus Paralithodes; species Paralithodes platypus. Next base: position 37,794,870 of record CM064519.1, read on the forward strand.
TTGTTTTTAGATAGAGATGTAGGGGTGTCTCTTTTCTCTGCCCCCTCCCCCCAAGCTATTTCTCTCTCCCTCTCTCTCTCTCTCTCTCTCTCTCTCTCTCTCTCTCTCTCTCTCTCTCTCTCTCTCTCTCTCTCTCTCTCTCGAATACAGTATCAATGGGCTTTACAATCAACGTCAAATTATATTCATTTTCATAGTAGTTGCTGTCTCTGCTCTAATATGTACCACCGCTTGTCTAACAAATAAAGTATGATTTCGATGTTCTTAAGATGTTCAAGAATAATGTCGATTGATGAAGCTCTATATGCTACCCCAAAGACAAAGTATAGTGAACAAAATGTCAGGGTCTTTAATGAATGGTAGCAAAGCATGGTTTTCTATGAGACAGCAACGCACAAATCTGAATATCAAATGCTGACTGACGTTGACTATATATTTTCTTTAGACGCGACGCAGGTGAATCTAGCACCTACGGTGGATTATGGCAACACAAGTGGCGAAACAAACCATGGTTGCACCAGGTTAGTCAATGTAGAGAGAGAGAGAGAGAGAGAGAGAGAGAGAAAGGGGGGGAGGATGAATATTCAACATTTGTGCTGTATGACATGGTCTGGCCTTGAACCCGCCAGCAATTCACCATTAAACCAACTACAAAGGAGTACAAAGGAGTACAAAGGAAATCAAGCAACAACATATCTAGTGACCCTTCTAGGTTGCTTGTCCTCCAAAACACTGAGGATCAAGTGTCCAAACAGTGGTTTAGAGTGGGCAAGGGAACATTGGAAAGGGAATTACTGCCCTGGAACTAATGTCCGTGGCAGGATTAGGAAGTTAGTAGAGGACAGAGGGGTTAGTAACTGAGGGGGGGATAAAATAAAGTTATTCATTTACAAACGCAGTCAGTCGCGGGTTTGATGAGAGATATTTGTCTAGGCCGAGTTTAAATGAATTAACGGTGATGCAGTCTATAACGTTTCGGGGAAGCCCATTCCACAAGTTGACAACTCGATTGAAGAAGAAATTCTTAGACTGCACCAATGAGCTAAAAATAAACAAACACAATTTATACGTAAAGCTCATCCATCTAGGCCTATACATAGTATACATATCCTACATCCATTATTTTATTACGGGGTAGGAATTCAGAAACCTCTTATTTAGATTCTATCCCATTATAGGTTGAAATACTGGGTGGTAGATTTCCAAAAGACGTGTTAAGAAAATCAGAAGTATTAACCGATGTTAAGAATGTGTGCATATATATATATATATACAGTATATAGTCGAAATTAATGACACCAACCAGCTGATAAAAAAAACAAAAAACGGATATATGAACAATTCCATACGGTCAAGTCAAGTATATTGTATTCTGGATAGCATAAACCGATTTTCATTAGATTTGGTCAGACCTATAATATTCAACAGGTCCGTCTATGATGAAGTTTTGTTATGAATATATTGTTTTTGAGAGAAAAATTAGCAACAGCGTACTGAAAGTGTTAAGAACGGCCGAAGGAACACACCAAAACATATGTGTTTGAATATGAAGGCAATCTCCGAAATGGGACTCGGAGCGAGGGCGTATCGAGTTGGAGGATTCCTGGCGTATCATTGAGGGAGGGTGGAGAGAGAGAGAGAGAGAGAGGGGGGGGGGGGAGGTAAACAATTATTGTAATTGAAAATATATAAGTATGTCAAACATGCAGCCAACATAACTTTAATCCTACTGTGAAGCAACAAACACTTAACCCTTGTACGCCTCTAATGTAAGATTTACAATAATATATATTTTACAGTCTCTACTTTGGGGAATAATGGTAATATACATATGCGTGTGTCGTTTTAAATTATATCATTGAAGTGACCACTCTACAGTAAGTACATCTGAATGTAAAATAAAAATCTGTATATTTCCAGATCAAAGGCAGGTGAGACATGAGGCGTTGAAGAAACAAACGAGGAATAATTGTCAATGTAGGTCATATGTAAGATATATACTGAATTAAAACTGCAAAGGAATACGAAAAAAGTACCAAAGTCAAGTAAGCACTCGTATAAGAGACGTGCAGTTCCCTAAAGTTTCACTGGTAAAGATTTTCTCCGATCTTTGGATGTGAACATTATTTTCGTACTGATAAATATCCATTATTTTATTACAGCTGTGTACATTATTCACGATGAGTCGAATGATTCATAAACTCAATGGGCATATTTCCGTAAATGCATTTATTGTGTGAGTCCTTATTTGTGGAAATTAATCACAGCCTAAGTCTATCTGTGTGGTGTAGAAGTTGAGGGAAATTGAAAAAGTTGAGTAAGTACCGTGAAGAGAACATTTGGCGAATAGAGAGACGATGATGGCAAGGAGAGGCAACATTCAATCCCATGATATCTTTCCAGGAGGTATGGGATTAAAGTTAACCAAGCTAGACTGGGTTATTGAAAGGTTTGTGGTAATGAAGCGCAAAAAAACATATGATTTATACTTCTATTATGATTGTTTAAAATATTACAGGAATAATTATAGCTATTGTGTTTATGCAGTCGGATGATAAGATGGACAAAAGATTGCCATATAAATGCTGAGCTATAAATAATATATGGTGAATACAGAAATATATACATAAAAATATAGATCTTAAAAGTAAAACATATCTACTTGCATATACATTATAACTATAGTACATAGATAGATAGACAATTATAGAATAGAGAGAATAAGAGATAGATATATTAATTTCGTGAATAGATGGATTTTTTACATGTAATAAACACATGCATTAGAGTGAAAGACGGATTACAGTTAATTGTCCCATCCTACATAGATCTTTCAGTGTAATTATTATATTAATTAGATTAATGCAATATTATCATTCAGACTCGTCGAAGTGGAGACTCGAAACAAATAATCGTTGAAACAACCTAGGTGTACGTGTATATTATTAAGTTCGAGGTGAGAGAACAAAAAGGATGCTGCATACTATAAGATATTCACCTTTTCAAACATGATTGTGGTTTGATGGATACAACATTGGAACACTATTTCCATGTGAAATTATATGTAATTGCGCAGGCATCTTGTGACCTAAGTACTCTATTTTGGGAAAAAAAGGTTACTACTAGCCTATAATATATCATCAATATATCTTATCCCTGTCCCTTGCTAAATATATAATCAACTCATATTCAACATAACGAAGTACACTTAAGATAACGTAGGAAATGTAGGAGTATGGTAATAACTGGTTATATTTTCTATACTTCTTTTGTACTACAATACTGTCACTCGAAAAGGGGACCTCTCACATTTTCAGAATGCTGGTATATGTAGAGCATGTGTACATATCAGAACACTGATCTATGAATGCAATCTAATGTATATAAATAATATATTCATATTCATTATCAGGAGAGGGCCGGTCCTGTCCAGAGTGAGGTTTGGAATCTTCTACCCAACCTTATCAGTTTCTGTCTCTTTTCCTATACTACTTTTCCTACTTAGGGGGTGGGAGGCTAGGAATCCTCCTTCCTTGGTAAAAATCACGTAAGGGACGAGACAGAGAACGGGGCGAGGAACGTGAAAGTATTCCCGGACCCTAAGAGTTGGAACTTTAAATGTTGTGTCTATTCGGGCTCTTTTTCGAGTCGGTCACTCCCAGCTTTGAGGTACGTGCGTGAGTATATACAGTATATACACACATACATACATACATACATACATAAGGGGAGGTGTGGCACAGTGGTCTTGCCACTGGACTGGTAATCCAATGGACCCGGGTTCGAATCCCAATATGTCAATGGGAAGATATTATTGGGATGGAATTTGTGCTGTACCTAGTTTCAGTGCATTACCACAGCACACCGAAATTCCAAAACAAAATACCCTCATTGTTCCCTGATTAAATAACACTGTATGAATATTCCCATATTCAAAATATGCTACAGGGGGGCAATGCCTAGTGATTTAATTGCTCAATAGGTGGCGTTCTGAGAGTGAGGGTCCGAGCCTGGGGAGTGAGACTGTGAAGCACAGAGGCGAAGCAGCTTCAGAGATGGAGTTGGGTTCGAGCCGTGAATAGGTGCTTCGCATGTCTCACTCCCTAGACTGGAACAAGACCTCACGGGCCTTACCGAGTTCAGCAGTAGAGTGTAAAAGCTATCAGCCTATGCCCGAGAGGGAGTAGTTGGAATATAGAAAAAATTTATAAAAACGAACAATACATACTGTACATACATACATACAATACATATTTATTATTTAGTGTAAAGTAAACTCACACATAAATCAATCCTCATGGTTGTATATGCTTAAGACAAACTTAGAAGTCCACTACTCTTTATGAGTGACTAAACGCGGAGAAGCCAATGAAGACCAAGAAGCCATGTTCAACAAATTATCGTGTAACTCTGAACCAGTGATCGTCTCCGGTAGTTACGGCCCCTTATAGTCGCCGCTATGGACGTTGATTAGGAAACTTATCATTCTCCCTGGAACACGGCCTGGCGACTTCTGGGACTTGTGTAAGTATCATTGTGCTTAGTTAAGTGGCCCAGTTATAAATACTTTCTTCATTCACCCTATTCTCTCTCTCTCTCTCTCTCTATATATATATATAATCATGATTATTTGAATGTTTTCGAAGATTAATGAAACAATAATTATCTTTAAGTAAGCTTTTCAAACTTTTGGAAATTTTGCTAGAATTAAGAATTAGAGGGGTCCATTTATACGGTTCGTACGCATTACTGGAGCACAGAGAGTTATTATATAGCAAGAGGTAAAAACACACATAGGCCTTGGTGCCTCGCTTAAATCTGTAAAAACGATATTTCAATCAATATGTTTCAGCCTAATTTGATATGTTACTACGAAGGCTCCGATCCAAGATGGTTAACATGATGGCAGCCTTCTCTTCACCGGAGTCTTGATCTGTTTACAGGCCGGGGTGCAGCTTGGATCGTTTGCAGCTGAACAACTTTTCGGATGAGCAATTCTGAGGTTATGGTCCATCTGATTGGCTGTAAAAGGTGACTGGGGTCTATTGGCATGTACTGGGTGGCTGCTGTGTCAGCCTTCCCAAGTTCCCTGGGTGATGTGTTAATCTTTAGTAGTATGCATTTTTTTTTGTGTATTATATGCTGAGTATATTCTACTGTAGATGAAAGAACAATAATTTGATATATTTATGTTGTATGCAATCGTAAAAGACTATTCTTCGTACCTGTATAACTCACATGTAAACATACATAAAAGACACTACATAATTTCCATAGAGTTCAATTCCTCTAGTAGAAGTATGGTGATGTTTATCATTGGTGACTTCTAGATCTGGTGGTGACATTAACAGAGTGGCAACTGTTCGCGTTATGATATGATATACCAGTAGCAGTTGTAGTAACCTCATTGGAAGGAAACAATGTATCTGATAGTTACTTGATATTCTGAAGTGGCACTGTTCCCCTCCTCTTCTCTGCTATCATAATCAACCTCTTCTCACACCCTCAATACATTATTTATGATTTTATGTTTGGATTAAAACACGGAATAATTGTACTGTATTTCAATTTTGTAAGCCCTATGCTTCATGATAAAAGTACAGTATTTTCTCTTCTATCATTAGTTGGTCCATACTTTACCTTTACAAGAGTGCCAGTTAAGTGACATAAGTGAACATGAGTTTCCATCCTTCTCCGTCATCAGCCAGCCATACCAGGTTCACAACCCCCCAGTCATCTCCGAGCCGAATCAACAGTGCATCCATAAACCTGACTGTTTTCCTCTTGTTCTTGTACCCTCCAATCTTTCCAGTAAGCAGTTTCTCTTGAGTCCATCCGCTCTCAGGATATGGCAAACAAAGTTTAACTGTTTCCATCATAATGCTTTTTATCAGTAGTCTCTCCAGCCCTGCCCTGCTCAGCACCACTTAATTTCAAACTCAAGCAGTCCATAGAATTCTCATCATTCTACGCAAGAACTACATTTCCACTGCTTCAAGTCATTTTACCACATTCTTCTTCACCGTCCACCCCTCGCAGTCGTACATTAATGTTGACCATACATAACATTTCAGTATTATTAATCTTAACTCCATGTTCATATTACATACTCGTTAATGTCTGTTTGATTTTTCCAAATGCTGTTTTTGCCAATGCTATTCTCGTTATTATTAATTTTTCACAATCAGCTTTCACTGAAATTATAATTCCCAAGTATTAAAAGACTTCCACCTGTTAATAATTTTGCCTTGAGTTAATTTTGTTTATGTGAGTGAGGGAGACAAAAGGCATATATTCTTACTTTCAATCTCTCTTTTATGTTTGTTATTTCTATCACTTTTGTCTTTATTATGTTTATCTTTGATCCTCTTCTCCTGCAGGCTTCACTTAGACCATCTATCAATCTTCTGTAAATTGATATCAGAATCTGCAAGCATTATTATATCGCCAGTATCACGCATGTTCTTCACATTCATCCCTCCAATACGGATACCTTCCATATTCTCCAGCTCTTCCATACATTTCTGTTCATACAACAGTAATAATTCGATTGAGAGTACGCACCCCATACTATCCATACTATCTTGATTTAACATTTATACATTATACTAAAACATCTATTAATTCGGCATTATCTAAAATTAAATATTGGCAAACTATATTTATTTTATAATTATTGAGTTTATTATCAGCTTCATATAGTTCTTTTAAGTATCTGGGCAGTGTGTTGAGTAAAGATGGGACTATGGATGAAGAAGTGCGGGAGAGGGTACAACAGGGGAAGAGGGTTGTAGGAACGCTGAAAGCAGTAACAAGAAATAGGGTGGTCAGTATGGAAGTGAAGAAGTCCTTGCATGACAGTGTGGTAATCCCGACACTGACTTACGGAAGCGAAGCATGGACGTTGGTTGAGAGACTCAGACCAAGAGTGAGAGCAGTGGAAATGAATTACTTAAGAAGTGCGTGCAGAGTTACATGGAGGGATAGACAGACTAATGACGAAGCAAGAAGGAGGTGTGGTGTGGAGGTAGATGTGCTGGAAAGTGTGAAAAGGAACAACTTGAGATGGTTCGGCCATATGGAACGTATGGAAAGCGAGAGAATGACTAAGAGGGTGTACGAGAGCGAGGTGGAGGGACAGAGAGGGAGAGGTAGACCGAAAGAGAGGTGGAAGGATGGAGTGAGGAAGTATATGAACGAAGGCGGTGCTGGTTGGGGGGAGGGGCATCGACTGACTGGGGACAGAGGTGCATGGGGGCGGTTCGTTCGTGGCCACCCCTTCGGGGATCACGGCGTCAGGCAATATATAGATAGATAGATATAGTTTTACAATATAATTATACAAATAATTTGTCAGAGAATATATCTCTATCTAGATTTTTCTTATGGAGCTTAATGATTTGCAATATATTATTTTACAAATAATTTGCCAGAAGAGTGGAGTCCTCATTTTAGTTTTCATTGAAGAGTTCCGCCAGAGTTCTTGAAGGGAAGCCATAAATTGAGACCGACCTCCTCTGCGAGCATTTGTCGTCGAAAGTTGTAAACAAAACTTTGAGGTTCACAGGAAAGCGCTTCAGATGGGGCTCCATAACCCCCATAAGAAAAAATATCAACACACACTTAGCGGGAGGCCTCACTGCTACACTTCCCACCCATATAGGCCTATAAACCCTGGGGAGAGGCTAAAAGGATGGAACCGAGCCTATCAACTTTGGAGAACACACACACGCGCACAAAAAGTTAAAGAAGCCTATAAAGGGTGATAGTTTGCAGGTTATGCTTTTTGCCTCCACCTTTTCTCACTAATGTAGTTTACACTGGGTATTTTTTCTCCCTTGGTTTTATTTTAGAAAGTGTTCATGTTACGTCTAAATATTGCTAACTTCAAAGGTAAGCCAAAGTAGTGTTGGTTGGCTGGTGTAGCGGAATAAGATATGGCTTAAATTCCTAACTGGGGAAACGATGTGATGGAACAAATTAAAACAAAAAGTTATAAGCAGCATTTTTAATCTCAAAGGAATTTGCTTTGCAAGGGAGTGCAAAGGGAGATAGCATAGCGCAGTAAACTCCCTGCAAAGTGTACAACATACTGTTTACTTTCTTATTGGGTGCTCTTCTGAAGAACTATTGACACTCATGAGTTTTATTTTTCTGGTATATCACAGTTTATAGATGAAGGAGATTTGTATTAAGCGTTATGCTTACCTATTTCAACCCATTTGCCGATCTTGTTTTTGTGTGGTATTCATATTAAGAAATGCTATAATGCAAATTAACAAACCTACTTATTTGTTTATTTACTCTAATGATATGGCCTCGTAATGCATGCATTTTCAAGGGACAGTGATTTTAAATATCAGTCTCAAAGTCCATTTTCATTTAAAATTCTATTCGTCCCACATAATTATATCATATTTCTCTCCGTTTTCTGTGTCTGTATTATTGTTGTTGCTTTATGTCTGTTTTGTTGTGTTTTGTCCTCTCGTCTAATGTTCGTCTGTCTATGCTTCTCTATTCATATGTCTGCTTGTCAGCCTGCTTCTCTCTCTCTCTCTCTCTCTCTCTCTCTCTCTCTCTCTCTGAGCCTCATCAGCGGTTTCATAGGGTGTGATGCTAACCCTGCGCCAGCTGCTCTGACAGGGCCCCCTTCAAGCCTCTCTCCCTCTTATAATCCATCTGCCTATGTCTTATCACCTATGTTTGGAGAGGCCCTTCTTAAGCTTTACAAATATTCTCTGGAGATACAACAACGCAAATTTATGTTGTCCGATGTTATCTCAGAGTGTATCGAATCCGTTGACAAATTTGTAATGTTACATTTACAGTACATGTTCAAGGTTCTTGTGGCCTGTGTCCAAATTTATTATCGCAACTGATACATGCTCTTTAATTGAAACATATATTGGACTGCTATCAATTTTAAGTGAGTTAGTATAGTGCAGCTTAGTAAAGGAATCATGTTTTGGAGATTCATTAATTTTGGTCAAAGCATAGAGAATCTATTGACAAAAGTATTGGGCAGCTGTTATAGAGAGTAGAGTCACTAATCTATATGGTCAAAGGTGTATGTATGTATATATATAGTCAGGCACATATCCCATAGTTGGGGGTGGCTGACTCGAAACAGAAAGTCCGGGACCCCTTTCGCGTTCTCTCGCCCCTTTCTCTGTCTCGTCTAGTGGATGAGTTAAACAAGGGGAGGAGGATTCCTAGCCACCTGTCCCTTAGTCAAAGGTGTAGTAGCAGTAATACCAAATTATTATTGTAATTTCAATAATTCCGTTATTGCAATGTTAAAGACAGTACGTAGCAAAAACGTGTTACTGGGTTATATTGTAAAAGTAGTATTTTGTTGTGATGTACCGGTAAACTTACTGATATATATTTAATCTGAAGAATATAATAGTTGTCATCGGAGTGAATATGTTACACTTGGTAGTGCTTATTGATTTAGACAAGGTTCCATTCTCGTGTTCCTAGTCTAGAATGAAAGCAATTAGGGCGGTCTGATAAAATCAGTTAGGTTGAGTTATGCTATGTTCACTTAAGCTATTTTGGTTAGGCTACGAAATTCACTTTATCTGCTAAATTTTTTTTTTTGTTATAGTACAAAGGAGTACAAAGGAAATCAAGCAACAACAGATCTAGTGACCCTTCTAGGTTGCTTGTCCTCCAAAACACTGAGGATCAAGTGTCCAAACAGTGGTTTAGAGTGGGTAAGGGAACATTGGAAAGGGAATTACTGCCCTGGAACTAATGTCCGTGGCAGGATTAGGAAGTTAGTATGGGACAGATGGGTTAGTAACTGAGGGGGGGATATAATAAAGTTATTCATTTACGAACGCAGTCAGTCGCGGGTTTGATGCGAGATATTTGTCTAAGCGGAGTTTAAATGAATCAACGGTGATGCAGTCTATAACGTTTCGGGGAAGCCCATTCCACAAGTTGATAACTCGATTGAAGAAGAAATTCTTTGATTCGTGTGAGTTAAAAGATTTACCAATAATTTTGCAACCGTTTCCCCGCGTGTAATTAGATTGGTCGATAGTGAAGTACTTACTACAGTTCATATTGTCGATGCCTTTGATGATTTTGAACACTTGAATTAAGTCACCTCCTAATCTGCGCTGGGTTAAAGGAAATAGGTTTAATTATCTAAGACGCTCTTCGTATGGTTTGTTCTTTAGGCTAGGTATCATTTTAGTAACTCTACGTTGAACTCGTTCTAGCTTGTTTATATCTTTTTGGTAATAAGGGCACCAGGATTGAACGCAGTATTCCAGAAGAGGGCGGACTAAGGAATTGTAAAGGGTTAGGATAACTTCTTTGGATTTATGCTCAAATGACCTGCCTATAAAGCCAATTATTTTGTTTGCCTTCTTAACAACTTCTGAACATTGTTGACTCGGTTTTAGGTTACTCGATATTGTTACTCCCAGATCGGTTTCTCTGTTTACATTCTTAAGCTGAGTGCCATTCATCGAATAGTTTGCTTTCTCATTTAGGTATCCGATATGTAGTACTTTACATTTATCCGCATTGAAACTCATTTGCCAAATTTGGGCCCAACATGACATTTTATCTAGATTGTGTTGCATATCGTCAACTTGTTCTTTTGAGAGTACGCTATTTGCAATTTTTGTATCATCAGCAAATTTTGAGATTGTACAGGTGAGACCCTCATCTATGTCGTTGATGTAAATTAGAAAGAGAATTGGTCCTAGTACCGATCCCTGGGGTACCCCGCTACTTACATTGGTCCATTTAGATGCCTTACCGTTTATGACTACTCTTTGCTTTCTGTCGCTGAGCCAATTTTCTATCCATTTCAACACACCGTCTTGTATTCCATGCGCTTTTAGTTTTAGCAGTAAACGTTTGTGGGGAACTTTGTCAAAGGCCTTTTGAAAATCAAGGTATATAATATCTACAGCTTTACTCTCATCGTAGAGGTTGAGGATATCGTGGAAGAAGTCTAAGAGGTTTGTTAAACAGGAACGTTTTTTACGAAAGCCGTGTTGAGTATCTTTAGGTATGTTATTTTCCTCTAAGTGATTTACGAGTCTGTCTCGTATGACCGTTTCTAGCATTTTTCATACAACTGAGGTTAAGCTAATTGGACGATAGTTACTGGGTAGGGATTTGCTGCCTTTTTTAAATATCGGTGTTACGTTGGCTAGCTTCCACTGATCAGGCATAGTTCCAGACTGCAAGGATTTATTGAATAGTAATGTCAGTGGTTTGGAGAGCTCATCCTTAGCTTCCTTTAGAACTCTAGGCGAGATTGTATCAGGTCCAGGCGTTTTATTTACCTTGAGTTTATCTAAACAATTCAATACTTCTCTCTCTGTAACGGTGATATTGCTTAGAACATCTGAATTATCAATCTGAATCGGCGATGGTGTAGGGATATCACTGAGGTCTTCTGTTGTAAAAACTGATGCAAAGAAGGTATTGAGGGCATTACTCATTTGTACTTCGTCTTTGGTGTATTCTCCATTTTCATCGACTAACGTTCCAACAGTTGAAGTAACTACTTTTTTCTTTCTGATATAACTATAGAATTCTTTCGGGTTTGTTTTACTTTGATTCGCAATATGTAACTCTAAGGTCTTTTTACTTTGCTTAATTAACTTTTTGGCTTTGCGTCGTAGCTCTACAAATTTCAGCCGTTCTTCGTCATTTTGTGAGGATTTTAATCTATCTTTAGCAAATTTTTTAGCAAGCAGGCAGTTTGAAATATCTTTATTCCACCATTTGGGCTTATTATTATGGCCTGGACGCCGAGTTTTCGATGGTATGCAGTCTTGCACTGCTTTTAGGTAAGTGGTTTCGAATAACTTCCAAGATGTATTTATGTCGTTATTGTTAATTAAAAAGCTCCAGTCAGTTCCTTTAAACATAGCTCTAAGTTTATGGAAGTTTGCTTTCTTGAAATTAGGGACTTTTTCGATGCTACTATTTGGTTCGTTACTAGTAAACTTTAAAGTGAAAGTTATCGTACGATGGTCGCTGTTACTGAATTCATCACCAACATTCAAATTCTCTATTAATTCTTCTTTTGTTGCAAGTACAATGTCAAGAACGTTATTACCACGGGTCAGCGTTCGAACAAATTGATAAAGCGAACTCTCTTGCAAGTTCGTATACAAGTCATGTCAGGAATGTGAAGTAAGAGTATCGCCCCACTTGGTCACAGGTAAATTAAAGTCGCCAAAAATTACGGTATCTTGTGAGTTACTTACATCTGCAATTTGTTCGTAAATTTCTCGGTCAGTTTGCACTGATTGAGCTGGAGGTCTGTATATTAATGCAAGTATTATTTGTGTACCTTTATTATTCTTTATTAGCACAAAAGATGCGTCGACGTTCACAATTTGAGGTTTTTACAAGAGGGTAGGGTTAAGACTTTCTTTGATATAAAGTAAAACGCCACCTCCATTTCGATTTATTCGGCTTTTCTCAAACATTACATAACCGGGAAGTGAATACTCTGCTAAAAAGTCTCTATCTTCTGTATTGAGCCAAGATTCTGTTATGCCAATCACATCATAATTTTCTGTAAACACTAGCTCCTCTAAATCTGAAAAATTATTGCGTATGCTACGAGCGTTTGCATAGAAAACCTTTAAATTTGTTATTTTAGAACTCACGGAACGCTCTTTAATAATATTTTTGGTTCTTGTCGGATCTACATTTATGTTCATGGCTGTCCTCGGTCCTCGCTGTCTTCGGTCCTTATCGCTGGTGGTCCTCGGTTGCCTCTGTTTTTTTCTTGGCGTTGGATGATTTATGTCACTGCTGCTTCTTCTCGGATGGCGTTTTTTGATCCATGGCTGCGGACTGCTTCGTGTAGGAGACGACCCATGCGTGCTGAACCCACAGGGTTTAGATAAGTGCCATCCTTGCGGAACAGAGTAGGCTGGTTGTAGAAGTTGTCCCAGAGGTTGATGAATTCAACTTCTTCCCTCAGACACAAATATTTTAGTCGGCTATTTGTGCTGAAGGCCTTGTCGTAGAATTTGTCAGGTGCGTCGATCTTGGGGAGAATGCCTGAGATGATGATATTCCTTGACTTGTTTTTGTAGTGCTGGATCATCTTGCGATATTTCTCCATCAACTCTTCGGATCTGGTGCGCATGACGTCATTTGAACCAGCATGGATGACAAAAAGGGTATTTTCATTTGCATCCTTTGTGGTATCTTCGAAGGCTTCCACAATGTCATCCAGTCCAGCTCCTGGGATGCAAAATCTTTTTCGTTGATTTGGGACTCTGTCGCAGAACTCTTCGACCTCTCCTCGTAGGATGGAATCCCCAACGAGCCTGGTCTCTTCTGGTTCGTCTTCCATCTCTACCAATATCTCAAATCTGTTTGACATTGTGACTGGTAGATGAGACCTTTTCTGCGTTGGCCGTGCACCGTTCCTCACTGGTGTAAATCCGGAAACCTGTGGTGGCGGGACTCTGCATACAGGTCGGGGAGAGGAATGGTTAGAACGGGGGCGAGGGGTTGGTACTGTTCGTGTTAGCAGGCTTCTTGCACGAGGAGTGGGGGAGAGACTAAGGTGAACAGGGCGGCTGTCCTGGTTTGATGTCGGCTCAGGTTCGTCAGAAGCATCTGCTGCAGTGTCTACTGCTGGTGTTGGATTGTTGGCAGATGACGTTGGGGCGGTGGTGGATGCTGGAGTTGAAACAATTGGAGTTAGTGATACTCCAACGTTGAGTGTTACAAACTCTTGGAGTGATTCCAGCTTCCTGGTGAGGGCGTTGATCTTGTTGTGGGCTTCATCCAATTTTGCTGTCAAATCCTCTCGTTGCTGGCAGAGTCGGCAGACTTGTGGATCGGCAGGAGCAAACATGGAAGCACCAAACCTACCGGCGCAGTTTGTACAGGCACGAGGCATGGTGACGATCACTTTCTTCAGATCACTTCACTCACTTAAAAACACTTAAACTCACTTAGTTAAGACACCCTAGTCATAATTCACTTAACTAGCTCTTTGCTTCGCACTCTTTGCTACTTAGAAGTTGATTTATTCTGAGGATGTTGCACAAATTGAAAAATAGAACTTGGGTTACAGCACAAAATATAGTTAGGTCAAAATGCTGTATTTACTCCACTTATCAGAATAATGTATATATATGCAGCCTTGGCTCGCTTTCGCTCTCACTCTCTCTCTCTCTCTCTCTCTCTCTCTATATATATATATATATATATATATATATATATATATATATATATATATATATACCGGTATATACATTCAATGTCTTGCAAATATGTGTGAGCTACTATATTATTTACACCCCCAGCCGTACTCGAACCACCTACTGTCAGAATGAATGTCCATGATATAATCCAGTACAGCATGGCGTGATAAAGGATACTTTAATTTATCCTATTCATATTTAGGAGAAGGGAAATCCTACTTGGAGAATGCATTTCAATTCAACACAAGTCGTAGGATCTATATTCCAGGATACAAGGAGTACAAAGGAGTACAAAGGAAATCAAGCAACAACAGTTCTAGTGACCCTTCTAGGCTGCTTGTCCTCTAAAACACTGAGGATCAAGTGTCCAAACAGTGGTTTAGAGTGGGTAAGGGAACATTGGAAAGGGAACTACTGCCCTGGAACAATGTCCGTGGCAGGATTAGGAAGTTAGTAGGGGACAGATGGGTTAGTAACTGAGGGGGGGATAAAATAAAGTTATTCATTTACAAGCGCAGTCAGTCGCGGGTTTGATGCGAGATATTTGTCTAAGCGGAGTTTAAATGAATCAAGGGTGCTGCAGTCTATAACGTCTCGGGGAAGCCCATTCCACAAGTTGACAACTCGATTGAAGAAGAAATTCTTAGATTCGTGTGAGTTAAAAGATTTGCCAATAATTTTGCAACCGTTTCCCCGCGTGTAATTAGATTGGTCGATAGTGAAGTACTTACTACAGTTCATATTGTCGATGCCTCTGATGATTTTGAACACTTGAATTAAGTCACTTCTTAATCTGCGCTGGGTTAAAGGAAATAGATTTAATTATCTAAGAAGCTCTTCGTATGGTTTGTTCTTTAGGCTAGGTATCATTTTGGTAACTCTACGTTGAACTCGTTCTAGCTTGTTTATATCTTTTTGGTAATAAGGGCACCAGGATTGAACGCAGTATTCCAGAAGAGGGCGGACTAAGGAATTGTAAAGGGTTAGGATAACTTCTTTGGATTTATGCTCAAATGACCTGCCTATAAAGCCAATTATTTTGTTTGCCTTCTTAACAACTTCTGAACATTGTTGACTCGGTTTTAGGTTACTCGATACCATACGGGGATGTTCACAAGTATCCCCACGCAACTCTGGTTATAGAGATTCCATTTAATTCTCGCCCAGCCAAACATGAGTCATTAATATCAAGTATATCTCACAAATACATGTGAGCTACTAAATGTGTTATAATCCCAGCCGGACTAAAACCACCGACGCCGTGGTGTAGTGGAGTAATGTGTGGACATTCCTGATTGTCGGTGGTTCGAGTCCGGCTGGGAGTATAATATATATATCTATCCATCTATATATATATTATATATATATATATATATATATATATATATATATATATATATATATATATATATATATATATATATATAGAGAGAGAGAGAGAGAGAGAGAGAGAGAGAGAGAGAGACAGACAGAGAGAGAGAGAGAAAGAGAGATTGATAGATAGATAGAGATATCCTTTTCTTACTTTTTTGTAACGAGTGTATCCCCCATATCCACAATAGTGACCAAGCCAAATTCAAGGGACGCTGGGGTCAAAATGTCTGGATATACGCAGTTTAAAGCAGTTTAAGTCATAGGATGAAGGAAAGATTGATTGAGGTAGAGAGTTCCAGAGTTCACTTGTTGAGCAGAAGAGAGACAGACAATTTGCCAATTATTGGGTGGAGAGCTGGACATAATAGGAGTGGGAATATGTTGAAAGGCGGGTGCCTTGCACTCGCCGTAAGGAAAACTGAGAAAGCTTTGAAGAACACTGATGGTTGTAATAACGATAGAATAGTGAAAGAGAAAAAAAACATTGTGGCGTGTAGAAAGAGATTGTAGGGAACTAGTAAGAAGAAGTGACTTGATGAGGTGAAATGCTTTTGATTCTACTCATTCAAGAAGTGTGGTATGGGTGTAGCCTCCCCACACATGCGAACAATACTCAATACAGGGGCCCACTGTGCCCCGATAAAGATCAAGAAGCTGTGCGAGGGTGAAGAACCCACAGAGATGATTGAGCACACCTAACTTTTGGCTAGCTGTTTTAGCAAGAGTGGTAATATGATCTTTCCAAGAAAGGTCGGATGAAATTGATACACCTAAAATATTGAGAGAAGATGAAGGGTTGATTTGTGGATTGTTGAGGAATAATTGATAGTTTTGTGGAAGATTGTGATGGAGAGATAGAGGGAGAAATTGGGTCTTGGAGGCATTAACATTAACAAGATTTTTTCTGCCTCAATCAGAAATAATTGATAGATCAGAAGATAGGCGTTCTATGGCCTCGTCTCGTTTGTTTTGGAGTGATTGCATACTGGGTTGATGTGAAGAAAATATTTGAATA
This sequence comes from Paralithodes platypus, assembly GCA_032716605.1. NCBI lineage: Eukaryota > Metazoa > Arthropoda > Malacostraca > Decapoda > Lithodidae > Paralithodes > Paralithodes platypus. Next base: position 37,811,475 of record CM064519.1, read on the forward strand.
ATGTAAGATAGAAGTGTCAGCATATGAGTGAATAGGACTAGAGGTACAGTTGAGGAGATCATTAATGAATATTAGAAAGAGAATTGGAGACAGGACAGAACCCTGAGGAACAGCACAGTTGATAGGTTGAGGAAACGAGCGATGGACTTCCACAACTGCAGCTATGGAGCGGTCTGAAAGGAAATTAGAGCCAAAGGAACATATAGAGGGATAGAAACCAAAGGAGGTTAGTTTGTAAATTAGAGATTAGTGCCAGACTCTATCGAAGGCTTTTGATATGTCTAGCGCAATAGAGAAAGTCTCACCGAGGTCCCGAAAGGAGGATGACCAAGAGTTAGTAAGATAAGCAAGAAAATTACCAGTAGAGCGGCCCTTAAGGATACCGTACTGGCGATCTGAAAGTAGATTATGGGAAGATAAATGCTTAAGAAATTTTGATTTAAGAATAGTTTCAAAAACTTTAGAGATGCAAGAAATGAAAGCAATTGGATGATAGTTGGAGGGATGGGAGTGGTCACCCATCTTTGGGACAGGTTGAATAAGAGCAAATTTACAGCAAGAATGAAAAACGTTGAAGGATAGACAGATATGAAAGAGTTTGCCTCGGCAGGGAGTCAACACGAAAGAACAGTTTTTGAGTACAACATGAGGAACACCATCCAGTCCGTACGCCTTCTTTAGTATTAAGCCCAGAGAGGGCAGCAAGTACATCCTTCGAAGAGATTATGATCTTAGGCATAAGTAAGTGAGAGGGAGGAGTAGCGCCGGAATCATCCAAGGAGGAGTTTTCAGCGAAAGTTTGAGCGAAGAGTTCAGCTTCGTCAATCAAGCTAATCCAGTAAACCAAAAAACAAAACAGGATTTTATTTCAGTATAGATAATTCACCATTTCTTGCTCCCCATTTGTATCATTTTATCTCTTTAACGTCTCATGTGTGGTGACATACTTCTTAAATTTATAACGGCTACAATTAGACGATTATATTAATTTTTGAAATATGAATGGGAATCCGAAAATTAATCAAAATACTTCTTTCGCCAGAGGTTCTTTGGCTGATTAAAACAGTATAATATTTTCCTTATAATATATACAGTACAGTATATCAGTGACAGAATCTTACTGAAAGAGTTAATGATATCTTCAATACCATCTGTTCTACCGTGTCTCTCTTCTTTTCTCTCCACATATCGCCCCTTCCATGGTCAGGGAGAGGGAGAGAGAGAAGTAATGTGGTAGCCACAGGGTGAGAGATTGTGACAAGAGGGGCTTTTTACCCTTTCACGCTCATATGACGCAGAGGTTGCCAGATTAGCAATAAGAAATAGAGATCTCTCACTCTTATAATTACCTCTCCAAAATTAGTTTTCTGCCCACAGCTAACTCAAAGACAACTGCAGAGGTTGAAGTAACTAAACTAAGGTTTCTAAATACCCCTGATGGTAACAAAGGCTTTAAAGTATCCCTAATAGGCTCAAAATCGCGTCATATGTCGGAGAGGGTTAACTGTAGCACATCTACCTTTTTTCAACATCCCCACCCACTTTCTCTCTCTATCGCCCTCGCTCTCGCTCTCTCTCTCTCTCTCTCTCTCTCTCTCTCTCTCTCTCTCTCTCTCTCTCTCTCTCTCATTTTCTTATATCTGAAACATGTATACATTCTATTCTAGCATTGGGCTCTGGCAATTCTGTAATGCCCGTATCAAATATTTGTAAATGGAATGATATACTTTAGCTATAACATGAAGTACTAAAATGCTTATCTAGAAATAGTGAATAATATCATATTGTCTTGAATGTTGCATTCATTAGATTTTTTATTTATTTTTATTTTTGTTTTGCATCAGCATGGTTTTAATCAAACTAAAAATATATTGTTTAGTCATAATATTATTGGTTTCTATTATAGAAAAGGCAATACTTAATTACTATGTTTCACTTTGATAAGTCCATGGTTATGAGGAAGCTGAAATGAGTTAAGTTGATTGAAACATACTTCAATCTACCTTCAAACTTCCTGTTGAGGAATTTGTTACAGATGTACTGCCCAAATTTAAAAATATTTTTTACTAACCAAATGTTATCCCCTTATTTTACTCAAGGTTTATGTTAATCTCTTTCAAACCTACAACTATTTTTGTATTACATGCCAGCTACGGTCATGCAATTTTATTCAGCTTCGTATAAACCTCTTGTAATGAAGGGATTGGCCACATGTGATTGATGTTGCACCATTTGTACACCCTATGAGATATAAATTCTTGTCAAATGTGAATCCTCAAGTAGCACAAACACACCGCCGAAATATAATTATTGTCAGTCAGTCATTCGCCAAACAAGCACTTCCTAAATCGGTACGGAGGATTGGCAAGAAACATAGGTGCACTGGGCCCTCGGCAGGCAAAGGGCCAAGCTCCAAGGCTTGCTGATCCATTAGTGGGAGTAAATTCTGGAGGTGGGATTCCCGGGCCCAACCCCAACCTTTAGTTGTAATGAAGGAGCAGGAGGGTGCTGCAGTGACCTCTTCACCGCAGGTTCTGCCGCAGGCCCAGATGGTATCCGATCTGCCCACCTGACAGGCCTCTTGAGTCGAGGATCAGGAGCGGCAGGAGAGGTATTCATGGAAACCCTCACTAAATTCTTCAACATGGTCCTCAGAGGGGAAATCCCCAACTGTGTTACACCCCTCTTTTTTTTTAGGCATCGCTCTGTGTGCTGGCCAAAAAGAATTGCAGAGTGAATTCAATAGCATTAGGGAACACCCATCGCCTTGCCAAAAAGGTGAGTTTGAAACCACTTTCAAATGGCGTAAGACAACATTTAAGACAAGTTGAACTAGGTATTGGAACACCAGGGGAGTGTGAATCAACCGTACAGGCAACCCGCATCTACCTCAGCCAAACCCGGGATAAACGAGTGCTTCTAAAGACAGACATGTGGAACGCATTCAAGAGTATTCACAGGGATGTCTTCATCCGAGCAACACAAGAGTATATCCTTACCATATATCCCCTTCTTTGGTAGGCGTATTCTAGATCTTTCATTTTTTTGTCTTCTTTTTGGCGAGACGGTAATGCCATCAGCGACCGGATTAGAGCAAGGGGATCCCATTGGTTCTGCTCTTCACTAATTCTGGGTAGACTCAGTGGTAAACAAAGCAAGGTCAGAGTTGAATGTTTGGTATCTGGATGAAGCAACTTTGGGTGGGACTGTAGAAAATGTCCAAACCAATCTAAACACCATCATAACTGATTTTGGTCAGGCTGGGCTAGATGCAGAAAACAACAAATATAATCTTGTGCTCCTCAACCAGCAGCGAATTTTTCCATTCTTGCTGGGCTGGGACTGTTAAGTGGTATAATGTAAAGAAGGGCTACAGATTTATCACCTGTTCTGACTCCAAGAAGGATTATTTTGTCCACAGGAGCAGTATCTCCAGCCCAAACCCCAGCCGTGCAGTGCCCTTTCTTGATGACAACAAGAGGGTTACTTTCACCATCCAAAGGGGAAAAAAGAGAGGAGGCAGCCAACATTTTTGGGCCTGAAAAAGCCATCTTGAAGGGTTCCAAACATGCGTGGGGAAAGGCAAAGGAGGCATCAAAAAAGAGTTTAATGAGTTCAGACATCAGCCACCAGGTGACGGATCCGAGATCATACAGATTGTAGTCTCAACGGCTATTTTTCCATCTGGTGAGGACCTTAAGCTTCTAAGGGAGTATTTGCCACACGTTCTTCCACCAACCTTCCATCTATTACCATCCCACTGCTACAGACCACCAAGTGAACTTGGCCTCTCGAGCTCCCACAAACTCAAGCTCTGAAGCCAAGGACAGCCCAGAAACAATGCCTCAACCTGCCCAAACCACTGAGTAAGAACACCCAAGCTCAGAAGTTAATAACCACCGAGCAGAGCACCGCAGAAGCACCAACCACAATGCAGAGGACTACCCGTTCACCAGGCCTGCTCTCTTACCCAAAGCCATTGCAGTAGCCAGGGGAAACTTAGCGTTTCGCCATTCATCGACATCTCAGCGAACCGCCAACAGAGGTCAAGACTCCAACTCCATCAATGGAAATTAAAGAGGCCGCTGAGACTCCACCCCCTGCCACACAGCCTGACTCCGTCACCGCCATCAAAATCACCGCCCAATATGGGACATTCTTCCATAACAATATTATATATGGAGGATTAGAGGGACGAACTCACATTCAGCAAGAACTACAGACACCTAGTGCCAGAAAACTTTCAGGAGAAGTTCACATCCGTGTGCATTGGATTCGGACCCTGTCACTGCGTAGTCCATCAAAGAGACTGCATCGGACTATGGATTTGCCACAGATCAAAAGAAGAAGACAAAGAAGACCAACAATACATCAGCTGACTCAAAGCAAAGAGGAAACATCTCTAATCAAGACTTGCATAGCTCCTCTACAGACAGGAATGAAAACAGTGATGGAATTGCCACTGGCATAAGACCTATGTAGCTGTGCCACAGCTACAATAATAAAACAAAGCAATCCCTTCTCACACAGTCGCTGTTCACAAGGAGCCATCTTCCCTCGTCTCCTTGCAGTTCCAACCCCTTTCCCCTTCTGCAGTATTAAAGTCATGTGGTGACATAGATGTACCAGTGGATAAGAGAACAAAACGAGGCACTTCTGAGAAAGACAATTTGATAGACAAAGACGAAACTAGACTCTCCTCGAGCCTCCTGAAACCCCTACTGCACTTGCCCCCTATAACCAGCTGTCCAGAACAGCAGGAGCTGTAAGCCCTAATTGAGAGTCACACCCTTGGCGCCCCAGACTCCTATTTCAACGAGCTGACAACAAACTGGGACACTGATTTACCCCGGTTACTAAAGAAGGTAGCCAAGCTAATGACTGAGGCACTCATATCCCTGAGAATTCCGCTACCCAAATGACTGCTGACGACGCCCTGAGTGCGCCCTGCTGTGAAGTCGTGAAGGAGGCGCAGCCGACGACGAGGTGTTGAGCTGCCGAGACACCCTGGCCCAGGAGAACCAGCCCCATTACCTTTTGACTAGTTGTAATAAATCAAATTCAAATTCAAATTCAAATTTGAATTATTTATTGTCATGATAATTAAATACATAACATATATAATACAATACATTATACGGAAAATGTATTATGACAACGAGGACGAGATACCTTATGGTATATTTGTCGTAATCTACTTTACAAAATTGTGATGTTGAATAGTGTGTCAAAAAGTGCCAGTGCTAAGTGCAAACGTAGTAGTAACACGTGCACAAATAAATAAATTAATTATGATAATAATAACAAAATTAATAATAATAATAATAATAATAATATTAATAATAGTTAATTAATAATTAATAATGATTATAGAAATGTAAAATATATCCATATAAAGGCATTCACTTTTATAGTAATAAAACAATACTATAAAACTGGTAGTCAATAAGTATTCAAAGACTTATGATGATGATTTCCCAGTTTCTGCTTATATACCGAAAATGAGCAATCATCTTCGAGAATATCAGATACACTGTTCCATATAATTGCCACTCTGGGGGAGGCACTTGCTACAAGCAGTTCTGCCTTTTGCCTCCCTCACTCACATAGAAAAACAAAAACCAAAAATTAGAGTCGTGTTTGATTGTTGCAAAAATGTCGCCGTAAGTCTTGATGATTATTTGTATACAGTACCCTCTTTAGTACTAGACCTGGTGAAGGTGATGTTGCGATTCCGCTGTAAGCCATGCTGATTCAGAAGCGATATCGAGAAGGTGTTCCTCATGTTGCAGTTGGACAAACACAATCGAGATAGTATGCAGTTCCTGTGGCCTAGTGACCCCTCTGACTTAAACTCGCCGTGTGAGGTATTTCGATTGAAAATCATACTGTTCGGTGCAACGTGCTCACAGTTCCTATTAAATGACACACTATTGAAGCATTTATCCCTGTATGATGATGTAGGTCTTGTCAGCCGGATAAAAGGTTGCCTTTACATTGACAACATTCAAAGGTACCGCGGACACCGTTGACGGTGTTGTTGTTGTTGTTGTTCCCCAGACTGCCTGGCCGAACAGCCCCAAGTCCCCGAGCAAGGCCAAGGCCATAACCGAGCGCCCCCACAGAACCCTCCCTGCCTACCACAATAAAGCCTGGGTGACCGAAGCCACTCAATGGCGGGGAGCTGAGGTGGGTGCGGAAACGCCTGGGAAACCAAAGCCCCACTCAGGGCCCTGTGCCCCTCAGCAATTATGAAGAGAAAGTTGAGGGGCAAAGGAAAAATGTGACGCTCTGACTTCCAACCGTTGACGGTGTTATCGCCGACTATTGGCAATTCCAACGCACTTTCTCATCTGCTCATTTATGCTTGCGGGAGTGGTTTACATAATAGTCTGTGATTAAGGTCAGTGTTGAAACATGATGGTCTAATGGCTGCCGATCAGCGGATTCATAAGTATTAAGGTATGCGATGGCAACCGGACACGGATATACTTTTCTTTGGGCATCGGAATTTTACTTGTTAGGCTTTACCTACAAGGTGAAAATGTCTTAGTTTAGCTGCACAGTTGTTTGATCCTCTTGGCATCCTCTTACCAGTTAGCATCAGGTCACGTTTTTTCTTTCAAGTTCTATGGCGTACCAAAATCTGTTTGGATCAGACTATCCTTTCTGATTCACAATCGACCTGGTAGGTGCTGGTGGCAGACTTGGAAACTGTTAGTGTATCAGTTTCCCACAGCAAATCATCTCAAACAAACAAGTGGATTTGCACGCGCTTAGTGAAGCCAGTAACTCAGCCTACGGTGCTGTAGTATACCCATGTGATGGTGAACAGAGTACTTTAATCACTGCCAAGGCTAGAGTAACACCCATCAAGAATGTGACAGTACCCAAATAAGAGTTAACAGTAGTTTTGCTAACCACACAACTCGTTCTATTTATTACAGAGGTACTCACAGATTGCCATGATTTCAATAATATGTATTTGTGGTCCGACAATCAAATTGCAATTTCATGGTTGTGCAGTCAAAGGGTGTTGCCTGTGTATGTTAGCAACAGAGTGAACAAGATACATGAGCTACCTCCCAATACTAGTGAGTGATATGTGAACACTAGGATAACCCAAGCGACCTGTTGACTGGGGGCATAACTGACAAAATATTGTCGGATTTTCCATTGTGGTGGCAGAGGCCTTCATGGCTGATTTCCATAACAGAGTGGCCAGAGGATCAGACAACGATCGTACCCGTACAGGTAATTTTTACCTGTAGAATCAATGGCCACAGCAGTAATCACTCAGGGTAATGAAGGCATCACAATTGATTGGGACAGATGGGGTAGCTATGATAAGGCAGTATGGGTCCTTGTATGGGTGAACAATTATGTATGTAACTTGCAGCGAAAGTTTAGTGGAGTGATCTTGAGCGACAGCCCTACCTTGCTAGTTACTGATATGCGAGTTGCTGAAAACTTAATGATCATGCAAGTGCAAAAGGAGTCATATAAAAGTGAATGCGACATCTTGACCAATACTAACCATAATTTACCGGGTACTAATGTCATGAAATAACTAGAACTATACGTAGACGATGGTTTGATCAAATGTCGGGGTAGGATTCAGTTGGCCACTATCAGCGATGACAATAAATATCCTATGCTTCTACTGTCTAACCATACCTTTACACATTTGCTTTAGTTATACTGTATATTACATTATATGTTGTCATTAACCTTAAGGAATGATTCATATGGTAGCTTATTTGCACCAGAAATGGTGGATCCCGCACATGCAACAAACTGCGATGATACTATGAGAGTGTGTAGTGTGTAAGAGACTTTAAGGTAAACCCTAGTCACAGGAATGCATCTCCTTTGCCTAGTACAGCATAAAGATCCCTTCTCAGTGACCTGTATAGATTATTTCGGTGCATTATTCGTGAAGGATAGTCCCACCATTAAGGCTTATATTGCATTATTTTCCTGTGCTATCACATGAGCGAATTAACTTGGAATTAGTAACTAAAATGTCTTGTTAAAGCTTTATGCATGCGTTTCGTCGGTTCGTTAGTACACAGGGCTTTCCCTATATAATTCTTAGTGATAATGTTACAGCGTTTGTTAGTGCAGCCAAACAACTTGCCAAGATATCTAAGATCCGATGGTTCAGAGTTTTATGCTAAAATACTATTGTGAGTGGTGATTTATGCCCGCCTGAGAGATAGGGATAGTGAAAGTTGGATATAAAAAAGATTCTCGGTAGAGCCTCAGTAACTTTAGAAGAACTGCAAACTACTCTGTGTAAAATTAAATCCTGTGTGAATGACCAACCTTCAGGTTATGTCTCAAGTGACCTAGATGTGAATGCAATTACTCCCTCTCACATGCTGAGAGATATACAAATGAAAACGTTCCCGAAAGAAGCGATAGCTGATGAAGAATCGACAGATCCGTCATTCCGCGGGGATAATGTTATGACGGCTAGGTACCACTATATGAATAAAGTGTCTAAAGGTATAGGGAAACGTCAGACTACCTCTTGGCATTGAGAGAGACACATCAGTGCCACTTGAGAGCTCAGGGTAAATCATGTCCGAAATTAAGAGATGTTGACCTAATCCTTGACTAGGGTCGTCAACTAATGTGGAAAATGGGGAAAATCACTGGCCTAGAGCGGGCAAGGATGGTAAAAGTCGGGTGGCGCATCTTAAGATGGGTACAAGTGTCACCCCTCACCCCATTGTTATGTTATGCCCTTTCGAACAGGCAATAAGTCAATGTGTAACCCCTTTCGATGAGCCGTTAACTCAAGATCTCCCTCTTGACGCATTTGGCATTGACAGGGAGGTACCGGATAATAAGTTACGGGCCTCCCATCAAGGTGCGTTAGGCGCTGGAAAAAAAATAGTTTCTGGACAACATTAGATCTATGTATTAAATTTGAATATACAACATACCTTAACTCAATGACTGTGGGCATACTATATAAAAAATACGAACATCATATGACAATCGCCGAAAATCCGCGTAGTACAAGTCCTGGGAAGCAGGGAAATGAGTCTAAGCAGAGCGAGACCCTTCCATCCATAGCCCGCCACGTCTGGGAGTATACTGAGGTCGGTGTGTGACATCTCAATCTCCTCCGTAGACTTGGGAATCGCAAAAAACGCTCATAATATATCGTTAATTTTTACCAATTTAGCCCTAATTTTGCAATATCGTTGCACAGCAACAAGTGGTCGTACATACATGATTCCGGTGTCATTGGAAAGGTCTATTCCTCTGCTTTCAGGGATATATTATTGATATACGTTCTAGCTCTTGTTTATTCATGAAAATGTGCAGGGAATGAAGATCAATTTTAGTAAAAAAAAAAAACTTATGGTTCAGTGCAGACCAAGCAATTTTGTTTTGTTTTCTATGTGAGTGAGGGAGACATAAGGCAGAACTGCCTGTAGCGAGTGCCTCCCCCAGAGTTGAATGAGTGATAGAGCCAAAATCAAGGGACGTTTGAGCCAAAATACATGGACACACAGAGTTTGAAGCAATTTAAGTCATAATAAGAGGAAAACACTGATTCTGGGAGAGAGTTCCAGAGCATAGCAGTTGAGTAGAAGAAAGTCTGAGAATACTGTTTTGCTCTTGGGTTAGAGAGTTGCAAAGAGTAGGGGTGGGATTGTGTTGCAAGACGGGTACTACGTACCCTACGTAGAGGAGGTGGTATTCACCGTCATATGACAATTGCTGCAGTGATTGTGTTAACCTGGATTAAGATTAAAATTTAAGTACCATTAAGTTTAGAATTTAAGGCCATTCATTAGTCTAGTATTTAGTTTAATATTTAAAGGCATTGTTGAAGATGCAGGTTATTCTTTCTTTTGGTGTGGCAGTATGTCATGATTGACAATATTCTTTAGTTTTATGTTAAAAAACTTAAGTTTTCTATTATTTACTATGATCCAGGATAATATTTTCTTTACTTAATACAATTCATAAAATACATTCTTACTTCACATTAACCATAATTAATTACTGGTAATTGATCAATGTACAAATGAATGTATTAGCGTGCCTTAGGAATTAATACAATATAATAATTGCGCAATCAGTTGTTCATTGAACATAGCAATTATCAGAGGTTATCAACAAACCCTCGCCCCATTTTCTACTAATTATCCAAGCTGTCTGTACTAAATTTACAGTTGTCACCATCTATCCGCTACATCATTGACCTTCTACAACTTAGCTCTACTCTGCAAACTAGATAAAACTTAATTATAATAATTGGGCCCATATTATGTATTAAGTGCTTGTCCTATGTATTTATTTCACTATATTAACCCCTACTGTACCTGAGCGTTTTGCAATTTCTGTACCCCTCAGTACCAGCCATTTTGGACAAAATTACTCATCTGCAGCGAGACAACATCCTCCCACCACAAAAGCTGATGGGTGACTGAGTCTCGGTGGCTGGTGGCGGCTATGGTAGACATGTGCAGTGTTGCCAACACCTAGAAGCATTGACTTTAAGTCATGTTAGCAGCTGTCACTCGATATTAACCTCTCGGCTGCGCAGCCCCTGTAGTATACACCATACCCCTGTGCGTAGGTATTTTGATTCATTCCTCACTAAAATAGTTAATTTACCATAAATATAATTAATACTTATCCATATGCGCCTATTTTACGTTTAATATAAAGATAGTAACAAGTGACATCAATAAAACAAGTGGTAATAGTGTTTGGGGGGGGACAAACACGAAATATTGCCGAGCGGTTCATTCATGGAGTTGACAGAGAGAGAGACCATACCCTAGCTTCACGAGCTCTGGAGAGAGACTGGAGCTAGCGCGGGCTTGTCTCTCTCTCTCTCCTCCCTCCACCTCCGGCCCTTTCGACCTTGAAACCGGGTAGGAAGTGTTGGCGCCATAAATAAACCGATAATCACAGGAATAAGAGAAAATAGGTGATAATTGAAGGGGGGGGGGGTGAGGGGGGAAAGAGGGGACTTTGACACATGTGAAGGAGTGGTTGGAGGTATGGAGGGAAATTATCTCACTTAAACACAATTTTGTTTTTTTAAGTGCCACTGGGGTGTTTTAAGTTTTTTTTTTTAGGCCTAGGATCTTAAGAGTCTCCCCGCAGTCGCCCAGTAAAATCTCTTAAGAGTCTCCCCGCAGCTAATATTTACATTTCAGAGGTTCACTTGTGCTGTTCGAAGGTCAAAAAGTTAAAAGGATTTGTGGCTTTTGAGTGTGCTCTCTAATGTGATGTAATTATTCAAGCTTCTGCCCTTCTATGTGATGGCGTCCAGCAATTGACTCTTAATACTAATGGTTTATAATTGTCTGTTAAGGTTTCATTAATGTATGGCTAAGAATATATCAATTTATTTTATACTGTTCGATTATTACTGAATGTGTCTTAAAATCCCCCAGTATCAGAGCTTAAGCAGCCACTCCCTTTTCCATTTCTTGTGATGATCTTAAAGAGTGATCTTGATCTTGATTCTTGATTAAAGGGTTTTGAACCCTGTCATGGTATAGATCAGGCCGTAGCAGCCTCCAGGGAAGGAGGCTCAAACGTCAAGGAGCCTGGACGAGCTGCAAATGGGCAACAACACACCTAGGATGCAAGGATGGAAGGGAAAGGTGAAGCGACGAACTATGGCACCCGGTAGGAAGAAGATGCATGGTGAACAGAAGAGACAAGGATGGTGGGACCAAAACAAACCCTAGAGGCTGAAGGCGGCCCAAGGCTCCGAAGGGAAGGTTTGGCCACGTAGATACCCCAAAGGAAGCTGAAGAATGTGACGGGCCCAGAGCCTACCATCGTGGGTGCTGCGTCCCTCCCACGGACAAACCACAGGTCACAGGTCCAGGGAGGTACCAGACCCCACCAACCAGAGAGGAACAAAGATGGTGCAGGGTAAAGAAGTAGGCACAGATGGATGAGCAAATAATGACGAAGCTAAAATAGGGCAGCATGGAGGAAGGGGATGAAGCCGGGGGGAAAAGCTTCAAAATCACCGATGCAGCAGACGAACACAGGGACTGACTAGAGTTCCCGGAAATAAAGTTATAGATTACGCTGGGCACCGGGATGTCCGCACGCGACCACGGATCAGCAGCAACTCTCCATCTTAAAGAGTCATGTATCCTTCTATAGGAAGAATATTTGACCCTATTTAGAAGAAAAAAATCATCAACACAGAGATAATCGCATAGTGAGAAGGAATTTTTAGTGAATACAATTTTTGCTAGAGAGAAAATAAAGAGGAAATGAAACATAAATGGCTAAGACTTGGTTAAGTCAAACGAGCGACAATGAAGTTAATTCCTGTGTGAGGGAATTGATGGTATTGTTATTGTAACAGGGATTTACAGTTGGAGTCTACTCATAAGTTACATAGCACCTGCACAACTAATAATCTTTGGGATCAACAGGAAGATAATTTATTTTATTATCAGAATATATAATTGATCAAGAGAATGAATAAGTGTATATGTTTTTAATCTGCAGAGAACAGTAATTCCATGTTTGTGGAGTTGCTATACAACTTTTGACCACGACTGCAAATACAGCGACCAATCCCTTAGACCGTCACAACCATTTTGGTCTTGCTTAGATAACTGCCTCTATGGTAGCTCAATAATTAAGACACCGAATCACCGAAATTGCTTGACCTGTAGTAGGGTGAAATAAAACATAATATTCACTCTGATAGTTTAAAGTCTTTCAATTTCTGATCAAGTAATATTTTAATTAATCGCATTTATTGTATTTTACTTTGTCAACGAGACCAGCACAGTCTCATCAGTATCATGTTGATGCCACTATTAATTACAAATATATCTAATACTTGTGCCTTTAGCTCTGCTGCAAAGTCAGGAAGGAAACCCACTTATTATTCTTGTCAAACAGGATATATTCATTTGACATATCAAGGCACACCAAATCCAAAGTGCCTTGATATGTCAAATGAATATATCCTGTTTGACAAGAATAATAAGTGGGTTTCCTTCCTGACTTTGCAGCAGAGCTAAAGGCGCAAGTATTAGATATATTTGTAATTAATAGTGGCATCAACAGGATACTGCATTTGCATGTTCCGTTTGTACATCGATGACGAACCAACCTTGTATCTTTAACTTGTGCGTTATTATATATTTATGTGTGATATTATCAACCCTCTGAACCCGCCTCGCATGCTACATCCTCATTACTGTAAAGGGCTGTTTGTTTTGTTATCCAATGTTTCCTGTCTTTATTGTTGGACTTCATATTAGCCCAATGCAATTGAAAATGTTTCATTTTGCGAATTATAATATTCTAGAATATAAAGTAATTATGAGAATAGGTGCGCTCCCAGCTGAGGATACAGTGTTCGAATTATATGAAAATGGCTTTAAATGCGGAACATGTGCTCATCAAGGTCATCTTCAGGTATACAATTTCTCACATTAACGAACCAAGATCAACACTAGAAAAAATTAACATTATTTCATATTTGATTGGTCCCTGCTTCTTTTCTAATTATCATTATGTCCAGTTTCGAACCCTAAATCACACGATTCGGACGAAAATATCGGACATCGTGCTTGAAATTAGCACTCCTTAATTTTGAATGCTAAATGTGTGCATATTCTATAAAATATTGTATCCCTGATCACGCAATTTAAATTCCTGATTAAAGTGGGGGTGGGGGTAAGCAACTCCTCAGGTGCCAGATATTATTTTATTTTCTATCTATACTAAATAGTTATTAAAAACGAAGAAAAATACAATACATTCTTATCATTGCATCAGTATTGCTTCCATTTTATGAATCTACTACAGTCGAATTTCGACAGGCGCATTGCCTGTCGAAATTCGACAGTGGTAGATTCATCATAAAATGGAAGTAATACTGATGCAATGATAGGAATATACATATGTTACATGTATTTTGTAGTTTGTTCTAGGTTAAGTATTTTACGATACTATACTGTATAGTTGAGTAATATGCGCTACAAAAATATATTACATAACCAGAATCTAAGGTTGTATATCCTGCTCATTAAACATAGTTTATAGATATTATACAATTACAAATACCACAATAAATTATAGGTAATGATCAATATAGATATGAAAATAAAAGTGTGCTTCAGTGGGTTATGGTATATAACAACTGCGCCATCTCTAGTGCACTACGAAGATAGCACTTGTTAACGGGTTGTAAACAAATCCTCACCCCACTCTCATATCTCAAGCCAAGCTGCATAGACCCATCAATTAAGTGATCTTAAAAAATCCGTCCCATCCTTGACTACTCGATGTTCTACATCTGCTCTACCAACACAGCTAAGCATTACTATTAATTTATTGAGCCCATATTATACACTATGTGCTGAATTAATTTATGCCATCATCTTATTTTAATCGAGTATTGTATGTCATCTTCCATGCTATGTGTATTATAAATATATAACTAACATTATCAATATGTGTGCGGGTATATATAAAAAATAGTGAAAACAATGCAAAAGCTATTTAAGTTGGCAACTGCCCTCCCCCCCCCCCCCCTCTCCCCCCGGTCCCTAGGATGTCTGCAGTCAATGTGTGCTTTAACATTTGTTGTGGTCAAGGTATAAGATTTAAGCATGGGCTACTAGTTGAGTAATTGAAGCTTGTGTATAGCTTGTGTATTTCCACGATCATTATTTTGCAAGCATTTAGACAAACAACATACATATATAACTGCGGTACACAAAAAAGCTTACTACCGCACTTACCAATCTGGGCGTGATTAACAAGCAGATTAGAAATCGTTGTGACAATGCCACGTATGTTGTTATGGGGTAATACAGTGTCCACCTTGAGGGAGAATTTACTGTTTGTTGTAAAAATTTAACCTTTAAGTATTAAAGTATTACAGTAATTAATGTGACGCCTGCCAGCGTTGGCAGAATCGCCTCCCGGTAGCCACTAGCGCTCGCCAGGGCAGTGAAATGGGCTACAGTCTATCTACAATGTTGTACTTTCTTTCTTGTGAATCTTCATGTCACAGGCAGTATAGAAGTGGTCTTTATTTTCGCCTGTGACAATGCATTATATTTTATATCATGAGTTGAATATAAGATGCATTGTTGTGTAGAGTTGAGAGGAAGAGCGAGCGAGCAGCGTGGGGGTAGTGAGTGTTGCTTTCCCTCCTCATTCCTCCCTCCCGGAGGAGTCCCTCGCCCGCGTGGTCTTTCTCTCGGTTTTGATTGGCTGGTGGTTCCTGGCGCCTTCTGCAGGCCTGCTGCCTGGTGACGTAGCGGCCTGTGATTGGCCGACCACCATGCCTTTGTGTGATCCTGAGGGTCCCGAGGAGCTACCTTCCTCAGAGATTGCCTGACCAGCATACCTTTCACACCTCCCTTGCTACCTGTCCCCGACTTCTACCTATAGAACACTTTCTCTCTCTCTCAACTTCTTACCTCTCATTCTTCCAATCTATTTAACATCATAACTCCCCTTTGGTTCTGCACGATTTCATACATCGGCCATCGTATTATATGCTGAAGCTCTCAGATTTCCATGTTTTGTTAGCCTTTTTGGAGGGGTCTGTAGAGGTTCGACACACTCGCGGTGTCTCCTTACCTTTTGCTTGGTTGTCTGCTGGGCTATTTAATGCTAGACTGGGGTAAGGCTATTGATGTTGTGATTTCCGATGTGTACCAGGATTTGTTGAACTTGTACAATCGCAACGGATACGTGGGAAGCCTAGGTTGTCTTTCTGACTGTGTACCTTGTGAGTTTAGCACTGTGTTGCGAGTGAGGGCTTTTGCCTCTGCCACCCAACACTGTGCTAACTCGTTTTGCTTTGACTTTGAGAGGGTCGCCAGGAGAGAACCAGATACTAGCGATCTGGATCTCTCAAGAGAGCACCCCGTCATTTAATGTAATTTGGCCGTACAGTCTTAAGGACCTCGCTAGGCTACGAGCCGCTTGCTCAGCCATTGTTTCCTAGCCTACGACATCCCAGCTAGACTTTATTCGCCTAGCAGACACCCAATTAGGATTATAAACTCTTATGTTATGTATGCAGCATTTTTATTCACGTTGAGTGTAAGCCTTGGTTGTTGTTGAGTTGCACAACCTGAGCAGGCTTTTGCGTTGCCTGAGGAAGTACTTCTTTTGTTGTTGGAGATAAGACTATTGGGCATTTATCGTTATTTCCGTGCCAGTTAACACTCTATCTTGTTCCTGCTTTATATAACAGTTCAAAATCCGATTCGATCATCTTAAGCAGCATCAGACTTTCTTCAGAAGATTCCTGTTCGATGCTTTAGGACTTTCATTCACTTTCTTTAATATAGGAGTGACAGTTTATTATTGTTTAGAGTAACTTTAATTATACCTTCTTCTTGTTTGCATTAAATCATTTCAGTGATTTAATTAAGCTCTCTATATTTTTCCTTGTATACATTATTAACGTAATTGTATGTTGTTGTGATCAGGCTGTATCAGAGATCATCAGCCTGTAGTAGTAGTGCATTTATACCGAGTTAGAGGATACCCCGCTATCGCAGATTTAACTCTGGAGGGTATAGGTGTTTTTGTGCGCCGGCATTATAAGTTTGAGGGTTGGATCTAGTGTTACCGTTGTGGCTGTGTGCCTTTCTAGTCCAATGATTAAGAGCCCTTGTTTTATACGAGTCCCGGTCGTAACATTAAGTATAATTGTATTAAACAGAAATACGATATACAAGGCATTACGTTAATATTAAAAAAGTAATAACCCACCCATCTTGGTCTCAGTGGTACTGTACAGTACTTACACATCTGCCTGTGAGATAAAAATGTCTGGAGTTTTTCTCCGCAGTGTGTGTCAGGGGAGTTTGAAGGGATTTGCCTATTTTATGGCTGCTAAGTTCGGCTTTCGATGCGTAGGAGCTGGAGACTTAAGCGTAAAGGTTAATTTGCTTAGGAGGTTTGCTTCCAGTGTATTGAATTACTATGTCGCACTGTGCATTGCTATACGCAAATCCTCTAATATTTACGGTATAAATTCCATTTGAGGTATTCGTAGATTTGTTGCTAAAAGGTATAGGGCCTAAGTTTTCGAAGCTATCCCGAACATAATCGAATCTTCTAATTAATTTGTTTGCGTAATATTTAAATTTCGGAGGTTGATTCTGCAGTTCGAGAGTTATTATTGGGCCCGAATTTATGTCGTTGACTGAACCATCGCCAATAGATAAAGGTTATACACATCTTATTTAACAATTCTGACAAGCTGATCTAATAATTTGAAACATTTTCCTTAAACACATGCCCGAGTCAGTGCTTACCTAAACCAGTATTCACTGTGTCATGTTTATGACGTGGGAGTGTACCAGTAACTTGTGAAGGCAGCTGTACACTCGTTATGGCTCTTTCTGAATCCTCCAGCTACTTAGATGAACCCACGATATGATATACTGGGTAAAACATTAATGAGATGATTCGAATCCGTTCGGGATAGCTTCGAAAATTTAAGGCCACGGCTTATGTCTTAGAGTGTATTATCAACGACAAAAGTTCGTTCCCCAATCAGCCACTGACTGCATCCGAAACACTTGGGGGTCGACAAACGCAGCATCTGACAGAAGTGCAATTTGCAGCCAATAATTGCTTCGTTTTTAGACCCCTAGGTGATTCAGATTCACACAGTTGTAGGTTGGGGGAACGGACTTTTGTCGTTGATAGTACGTACAGTACATTAATGTAGATTAATGAGCTTAGCATTTTAAACCATGCCAGTTGTTTTCTCTCTCCTCCAGCATAATCTAGCCTAGCCATCACAACCTAACATAATTTGTGCACTAATACCTCCAAGTATCCCCATAAGTAGGCCTACCTAGGGGCGACCAACAAAATCTAGAATCTTAAAGTTGCTGAAACAGAAACTAAGACATTTTGAATACGGTAATTATACCTTCAGCCTTCCGATAACTCTAACAATTGGATCAATTTTATAAGCATAACACGGTATTTGATTGTCATGCCGGGGTGGGTGGGGGATTTGTATATACTATGCTCATTTAACATACTAATAAACAGAAAATAACATAGCTATATTCTGAGGTTTGATTGACCTTTCAGTTAATATCATTTTGGCTTAGTTAACAGATAATGTATTTATTTTTAAATAAACAAGAACATCGTATTGTTTATATGAACTTTAAGGATAACTTGTGAAACATTTTCGATAATAAACAATATCGTTTGTGTTCGATACTGATTCATATAGGTTTGTAGTTACTAGTGTTCATGATTGTACAAACACAAGTGCAGTTACCTGAAGTCAATAATGACAACAATTTTATTGACAACTTGTAAAAAACTTATGAAATATTTGGAACCTTTTATTTAAACACGATCCCGAGACTTCATTCAGTGTCCATGTTCTCATGTTTATCTTCTCGTATACAGTTCACCCCATAGAGTAAAGATAGATAGAGTCGAAAGAATGACGTCACAAATCTGAAAATAGTGATTCGCGCGTTCGAGAGATGGCAGCACGATTGCAAAGGAAAATGGGAGGGTCTCTAATAATTCTTAAAATTCCGTACCTTGCACTAATAACGCTATGAATAATCAATTCAACGTTATCCAGAGACTCTGTAAACATGACAAAGGCTACTGTAAAGGCCAGATCATCGTGAAATTGTCATTATGAGGAGGTTCACAGTCAAGCCTCCTCTATCCCCCGCCATTTTTATTGTGAGATTTGGGGGTTGCCAACGTCAAACAGGCTGGGACAAAATATCCCTAGATGTCATACGTATAACCTAAGTACGTATTTCGTCTAAATGTCCAGTTTTAGTGAAACTTTACAATTTAACGTCTACATAACATGAAACAAATAATATATATTCAAAATTACATCTTCATTCTTATTGGGTTGCTTGGAGTTATACAACTTGCATCATGTATAGGTATTTTATATATTGTATATGCATGCTTAAATGTTTCCGCTTGCTTTTATATGTTTATTATATTTTAAATAATTTACAAGTGTTTTTAACCACAGTAATTCACTCTTAAAAACGTTCCCTCTTGGTAACGAATAGCCAATAATTACCCCCCCCCCCTCTTTTGATAGCTGTTGTAAGCAGCGCATTAAAACAAATAAAGGATGGAAAAACTGCAGGGCTCTCTGGGGTTGTCGCTGAGATGATTAAAGCCTCCGGTGACATAGGTACAATCAAAGTCAATATTTCGCCACAAGTCTTGATGATAATGTTTGTGGAACGTAGAGGAAAGAACATCGACCTGGTACTTCTAGTACGTGAAACAAATGGTACTAATCATGGTCTATTAGAAACACACGATCACTATCAAGTAAAAGTGGTTGGAACTACAAAACTTCACAAAAACTGGGCGAGGTTTTTCGGCGAACTATTGATTTTGACTGTACCATCCCAGACTAGTTTCGCAACCCAATGTCTTACGCTCTATTTTTTTACTTTTTAGCATTAGAAAACTCCCCAGAATCTAGCCTATCCATTCATATTGTACTTGGAGAGTAGGAAAGGTAATTTATTAAGTTATTCTAAAGCTATAAAATATCAAAATGAAAACTAATTGGAGTGTAAAATAGTTACGGAACACTAGTTATATTATGACTAGATAGTTTATATTGCCTAACACTAATTGTGCGGTTTATTGGACTCATAATAGTTTATCTTTAATACGTTTTTAAGAAACTCTTCTGACTTTGCTACCCTAATAATAATCCATATCCGTCTAGGCTAGTTAGCTTAAATAGGTTAAGCTAATGGATTGGGTCAGTATCCTAACTTGGTTTTAATATTGAGATTAATGGAAAAATTAATGTTAGTTTTTGACAATGCATGTCTCATCATCTTTAATTCAAATTCGATGCAGGTACTTATAATTACACAAAATTCATTAGTACCAATATGATAAAAACAAAATCTGCTTTCTAGCTCATGATTCAACTAGAAGACTAATGCATGCTATTACAGTTGTGTCGTCAGTAAAGGAGGTCATTTGTATTGACTGACAAGACCATTCTACAAATTACTGGAATCACAACGTAATTTATCGATAAACTGTTAATGTGTTTTATTCTTTCACTTCACCAGACCATTACTTTGAGCACATAACAATTGAAAACTCCTAAATAGTATTTTTTACGTGATTGAATCTAATATATATTTTATAGGATTGTGTTTCGGTATAGGTAGCCGTTTTACTAGCACATTTTATTTCAATTTAATTTTAATTTACCTTTCCTTTTCCCCTACCTATATAAATAAACAGAAATCACAACAATTTAATATCAGCTAGCACTTTGCTGTTTTTGACATCGGGATAGATAGAAACGTAGATTATAATTATAAATCAGTTTGAGATTATTTGTGAATGATTACAATGTTCAATGAAATTCAATATATGACCAGTTTACACATTCATATAAGCTATTCTTTAATTATATCCGTCTTATTCTTAAGCATCATCTCTTCTTCGAAAACAAGAGTAGAACACTGTGAGCCAACTCCCTCCCCTTTCTTCTGATAAGGTAGTTATGAAGTTTCCCTTACCAAATGGAGACTTTAGTCAAAAGTTGAGTCGTAAAACTCTTAGATTGGTCGGCCACTTCGGTTCTCAGATCATATCGAACCGGATGGACGATATTTGTTGTTTTTCTAACAGTTTTCGGTTTCCTTTGATGAATAAGAATTTTACAAATCCGTGGCTTCTGTTAACGTCGGCACAACTAGCTGATACACTACTTTGTGATAAACTTTAGGCTGTGAACATTAATTAAGGAAAACATTGACTCGCGGCCTGTGGTTAAAGGGAATGTTTCAAAATGTGATATCACTATGTCAGAGTTGTTTAATGATATTTACACCAGTTATCACTTAGTTCGATTGCACGCTTGTCATTTTCTATTGAGTGGGATATTAGCATTTATATATTCATTGATTCTTACATATACAGGTATACATAGAGTGGGACAAGATAATACACAAACAATATGCAACATTTTACAGAATAGCTACAAAAGAAACTGTGAAAACAACCATTAATCCAAATTGTTGGTAGTCCTTTAGTTAGTTGAAATAGGACTTCAGAGGCTATCAACCCTTCTGGATTATTAAGCCAGCACACTGTACGTAAATTACATTTTCAGGACTGGAGCCCCTTTTCGAGAACCCCAGTCCCTTGATGCCGGTAGTCCCTAAACATTTTAATTTCACTAATGTCATTCCCCCTGTTGCTCTCACTGTCGATCTATATAATTGTTGTCGTACGTCCTTGATTTTGCATTTCCTTTTCATCCGTGTTATGAAGATTAATGCACTGAAAGAATGTGTAAGGAATAGTAAGCAAGATAAAAGGACTAATCATGAGTGAATAGGAAATATTAAGTGAATAAGAAATATTCAGTGAAGTGAAAAATTTATAAACATGAACAAAATCCGCAAAGGAAAGTAAATGAAGCATATGCAAACAAGATACAGGAAGTGTACAAGCAAGAACATGTGTGTGTGTGTGTGTGTGTATGAGCAGGGCAGAGGGAATGTACAACAAAGGAAAGGAGTGTTAAAACAAAGAAGAGGGAGTGTATAAACAAGAGAGAGTGCGTACGCACCATATAGAAGTTATGTGCAGAAACGAGAGAGAGAGAGAGAGATCAAGCAAATAATAGTGGGAAGGTGTAAAGAGGATAGAGTGCAAGGAATAAAGATATAGACAGAGAGTGAGCGTGTAAACAAATGTAAGAGTTGAGGAGCACCCCTTTCCTCCGGCATCCTCCTAATGGGATGCGTCGGGCCTCTTATCTAATTAAGCAGGTGCCTCCTTAGACCTTCTAGCCTAGTTCAACTTTAGCTCACTGGTTTTCTATTTTAGCACTTCTCCCATTTGTTTTATCTATTTCCTGTTGTATGTCCCAACTTTCTATTTTAGCTTTTAACTATCATTATTCTATTTTCATTCCCATTTCCTTTCAAACTCTTTCACACTTTTTTAATTTCTTTTCTTTCGTATTTTTTTCGTCTAACTCATTCTTATATTGTCTTCTAATCTGTCCTATTTATAGTTTCTTTTGCATGTTTTCTATATTCTGTTTCGCATAAAAAAATATCGTGCGTGAGTAGCTGTGCGCGCGTGAGTGTGCTATTATGTTTGTGTCCGAGAGAGGGGGATATCCAAATTTACAGTAAGCACAATATTATTATGATCTTCTTTGAGATAACATAACTGTCCCTGTATATTTTAACCTTCCAATAATGTTCTATTCGTACTAGTTGAAGGACAATTTTCTCTTCTTCCCCTTTGGAACCAATATTCCCAAAGCCAGAGCGATTGGTTTTAGGAGCTCCGGCTTCTGTCTAGTTTTTCTTTCCTTTTGTTCCCTTTCTTGCCCCTCTTCCCTTTACTGTTCTCTCTTTTCTTATTAAATTATCATCCTTACCTTCGTTTGTTCTTTTGCATCTGCTTCTTCGTCATATTTATATACTTTTATGCACCCTGTTTTTATTTTACTCCTTTCCATTAGTCTTTAATTTGTCTTCCTCATATTCATTCCCATTCTGTTCAGATTTGCTTTCATTTAACTTGTCTATGTTCTGTTTCATATTGAACTTACATTTTCTCGCACTTCTTCATCATATCAGTACTCTCTGCTCATTCACTGTTATTTCCTCACTTCTCCTCCACTATTATTTCCTCTCTTCTCCTCCACTGTTCTTTCTTCTCTTCTCTTCCACTGTTCTTTCCTCTCTTCTCTTCCAATGTTCTTTCTACTCTTCTTCTCCACTGTTCTTTCCTCTCTTCTTCTCCACTGTTCTTTCCTCTCTTCTTCTCCACTGTTCTTTCCTCTCTTCTCCTCCACTGTTCTTTCTACTCTTCTTCTCCACTGTTCTTTCCTCTCTTCTCCTCCACTGTTCTTTCTTCTCTTCTTCTCCACTGTTCTTTCCTCTCTTCTCCTCCACTGTTCTTTCTACTCTTCTCCTCCACTGTTATTTCCTCTCTTCTTCTCCACTGTTCTTTCTTCTCTTCTTCTCCACTGTTATTTCCTCTCTTCTCCTCCACTGTTCTTTCTACTCTTCTCCTCTACTGTTATTTCCTCTCTTCTTCTCCACTGTTCTTTCTTCTCTTCTTCTCCACTGTCCTTTCCTCTCTTCTCCTCCACTGTTATCGAGTAACCTAAGACCGAGTCAACAATGTTCAGAAGTTGTTAAGAAGGCAAACAAAATAATTGGCTTTATAGGCAGGTCATTTGAGCATAAATCCAAAGAAGATATCCTAACCCTTTACAATTCCTTAGTCCGCCCTCTTCTGGAATACTGCGTTCAATCCTGGTGCCCTTATTACCAAAAAGATATAAACAAGCTAGAACGAGTTCAACGTAGAGTTACCAAAATGATACCTAGCCTAAAGCACAAACCATACGAAGAGCGTCTTAGAGAATTAAATATATTTCCTTTAACCCAGCGCAGATTAAGAGGTGATTTAATTCAAGTGTTCAAAATCATCAAAGGCATCGACAATATGGACTGTAGTAAGTACTTCACTATCGACCAATCTAATTACACTCGGGGAAACGGTTGCAAAATTATTGGTAAATCTTTTAACTCGCACGAATCTAAGAATTTCTTCTTCAATCGAGTTGTCAACTTGTGGAATGGGCTTCCCCGAAACGTTATAGACTGCATCACCGTTGATTCATTTAAACTCCGCCTAGACAAATATCTTGCATCAAACCCGCGACTGACTGCGTTTGTAAATTAATAACTATATTTTATCCCCCCCTCAGTTACTAACCCATATGTCCCTTACTAACTTCCTAATCCTGCCACGGACATTAGTTCCAGGGCAGTAATTCCCTTTCCAATGTTCCCTTACCCACTCTAAACCACTGTTTGGACACTTGATCCTCAGTGTTTTGGAGGACAAGCAACCTAGAAGGGTCACTAGAACTGTTGTTGCTTGATTTCCTTTGTACTCCTTTGTACTGTTCTTTCTTCTCTTCTTCTCCACTGCTCTTTCCTCTCTTCTCCTCCACTGTTATTTCTTCTCTTTTCTTCCACTGTTCTTTCTTCTCTTCTTATCTACTGTTCTTTCTTCTCTTCTGCTCTACTGTTCTTTCTTATCTTCTCCTCCACTGTTATTTCTTCTCTTTTCTTCCACTGTTCTTTCTTCTCTTCTTATCTACTGTTCTTTCTTCTCTTCTGCTCTACTGTTCTTTCCTATCTTCTCCTCCACTGTTCTTTCTACTCTTCTCATCTACTTTTATTTCTTCTCTTAGCCTCCACTGTTATTTCTTCTCTTCTCCTCCACTGTTCTTTCCTCTCTTATTATCTACTGATATTTTCCATTGCTATCGTCCACTATGTTCTCACTTCTCTTATTACCTCCTCCCCTTCTCCCCTCGTGTGTTCAATATGACCACAGCCAATATCACGGCCACTTCTTAGGGACCAAAGCCCCTAACACAGGCCAGAAGAAGCCTGTACAGTATATATTTATATACATAAACAGATAGAGCATACATACATGACTAAGGAGCTATGAAACTGCAGAATAAGTAAGGCGCCAATAAAAACAAGGGATATAAAATGGTGGAGTAAGCTAGAGAGGGAACTGTGAAGGAAGAAGTGGCTGCGTCGTGGTATCACCAGACGTGCGATAAGACAGGAGGCAATTTACGTCAACAACCCTCAAGGACGATAGCACACAAGTTTTATAGTTTTTTCATTTCACAGCGGCGGTGGTGGCGGGGACAAGGAGGAAGAGGAGGAGGAGGATTTTGGTGGGGAGGTGAACGGTTTGTAGGGGAGGAGGAAAAGGATTTTTCGGAGAGGTTGATGAATTGTTGGGGAGAAGGAGGGTTTTTAGGAGAGGTGAATGGTTTGTTTAGGAGGAGAGTTTTAGGGAAAGCGGAAAGTTTATAGTATTTGAGGAACATTATTTTGTAAGATATAAGGGTTTGTAAGAGACGAGGAGGGTTTGTAGGGAAAAGGAAGGTTTGTTGGAGTGGAGGAAGGTTTGTGGTAGTGGAGGCCGGGTTTCGAGGAGAGGAGGCCAGGTTTGAAGGAGAGGGGGAGGGTTTGAAGGGAATGAGGATCGGATTGTAGGGAATGATCCGAATGAGGAGGGTTTGTAGGAGAGGAAGAGGGTTTGAAGGAGAGGAGGAGGGTTTGTAGGGAATGAGGAGGGTTTGTAGGGAATGAGGAGGGTTTGTAGGAGAGAAGGAGGGTTTGTAGGAGAGGAGGAGGATTTTTAGGGAATGAGGAGGGTTTGTAGGAGAGAGGAGGGTTTGTAGGAGAGGAGGAGGGCTTGTAGGAGAGGAGGAGGGTTTTTAGGGAATAAGGAGGGTTTATAGGAGAGGAAGAGGGTTTGTAGGAGAATAGGAGGGTTTGTAGGAGAGAAGGAGGGTTTGTAGGAGAAGAGGAGGGTTTGTAGGAGAGAAGAAGGGTTTGTAGGAGAGGAGGAGTGTTTGTAGGAGAGGAGAAGGGTTTGTAGGAGAGGAGGAGGGTTTGAAGGAGAGGAGGAGGGTTTGTAGGAGAGGAGGAGGGTTTGTAGAAGAGAAGGAGGGTTTGTAGGAGAGGAGAAGGGTTTGTAGGAGAGAAGGAGGGTTTGTAGAAGAGGAGGAGGGTTTGTAGGAGAGGAGGAGGGTTTGTAGGAGAGGAGGAGGGTTTGTAGGAGAAGAGGAGGGTTTGTAGGGAATGAGAAGGGTTTGTAGGAAATCAAGAAGGTTTTATAGGGAATAAGGAGGGTTTGTAGGAGAGGATGAGGGTTTGAAGGAGAGGAGGAGGGTTTCTAGGGAATGAGGAGGATATGTAGGAGAGGAGGAGGGTTTGAAGGAGAGGAGGAGGGTTTGTAGGAGAGGAGGAGGGTTTGTAGGAGAGTAGGAGGGTTTGTAGGAGAGCAGGAGGGCTTGTAGGAGAGGAGGAGGGTTGTAGGAGAGTAGGAGGGTTTGTAGGAGACTAGGAGGGCTTGTAGGAGAGGAGGAGGATTTGTAGGAGAGTAGGAGGGTTTGTAGGAGAGGAGGAGGGTTTGTAGGTGAGGAGGAGGGCTTGTAGGAGAGAAGGAGGGCTTGTAGGAGAGGAGGAGGGTTTGTAGGAGAGGAGGAGGGTTTGTAGGTGAGGATGAGGGTTTGTAGGAGAGTAGGAGGGTTTGTAGGAGAGAAGGAGGGTTTGTAGGTGAGGAGGAGGGTTTGTAGGAGAGTAGGAGGGCTTGTAGGAGAGGAGGAGGGTTTGTAGGAGAGGAGGAGGGTTTGTAGGAGAGGAGGAGGGTTTGTAGGAGAGGAGGAGGGTTTGTAGGAGAGTAGGAGAGAAGGAGGGTTTGTAGGAGAGGAGGAGGGTTTGAAGGAGAGGAGGAGGGTTTGTAGGAGAGAAGGAGGGTTTGTAGGAGAGGAGGAGGGTTTGTAGGAGAGGAGGAGGGTTTGTAGGAGAGGAGGAGGGTTTGTAGAAGAGAAGGAGGGTTTGAAGGAGAGGAGGAGGGTTTGTAGGAGAGAAGGAGGGCTTGTAGGAGAGGAGGAGGGTTTGTAGGAGAGAAGGAGGGTTTGTAGGAGAGGAGGAGGGTTTGTAGGAGAGGAGGAGGGTTTGAAGGAGAGGAGGAGGGTTTGTAGGAGAGAAGGAGGGTTTGTAGGAGAGTAGGAGGGTTTGAAGGAGAGGAGGAGGGATTGTAGGAGAGAAGGAGGGTTTGTAGGAGAGAAGAAGGGTTTGTAGGAGAGGAGGAGGGTTTGTAGGAGAGAAGGAGGGTTTGTAGGAGAGAAGGAGGTTGTAGGAGAGGAGGAGGGTTTGTAGGAGAGAAGGAGGGTTTGTAGGAGAGAGGAGGGTTTGTAGGGAGGAGGAGGTTTGTAGTAGAGGAGGAGGGTTTGTAGGAAGAAGGAGGGTTTGTAGGAGAGAAGAGGGTTTGTAGGAAAGGAGGAGGTTTGTAGGAGAAGAAGGAGGGTTTGTAGGAGAGGAGGAGGGTTTGAAGGAGAGGAGGAAGGTTTGTAGGAGAGGAGGAGGGTTTGTAGGAGAGTAGGAGGGTAATGTAGGAGAGGAGGAGGGTTTGTAGGAGAGTAGGAGGGTGTAGGAGAGGAGGAGGGTTTGTAGGAGAGTAGGAGGGTTGTAGGAGAGGGAGGGTTTGTAGGAGAGGGAGGGTTTGTAGGAGAGGGGGGTTGTAGGAGAGGAGGAGGGTTTGTAGGAGAGAAAGAGGGTTTGTAGGAGAGGAGGGGGTTTGTAGGAGAGTAGGAGGGCTTGTAGGAGAGAAGGAGGGTTTGTAGGAGAGGAGGAGGGTTTGAAGGAGGAGGAGGGTTTGTAGGAGAGGAGGAGGGTTTGAAGGAGAGAAGGAGGGTTTGTAGGAGAGGAGGAGGGTTTGTAGGAGAGGAGGAGGGTTTGTAGGAGAGGAGGAGGGTTTGAAGGAGAGGAGGAGGGTTTGTAGGAGAGAAGGAGGGTTTGTAGGAGAGGAGGGTTTGAAGAGAGGAGTAGGTTGTAGGAGAGGAGGAGGGTTTGTAGGAGAGGAGGAGGGTTTGAAGGAGAGGAGGAGGGGTTTGTAGGAGAGGAGGAGGGTATGAAGGAGAGGAGGAGGGTTTGTAGGAGAGAAGAAGGGTTTGTAGGAGAGTAGGAGGGTTTGTAGGAGAGAAGGAGGGTTTGTAGGAGAGAAGGAGGGTTTGTAGGAGAGGAGGAGGGTTTGAAGAAGAGGAGAAGGGTTTGTAGGAGAGGAGGAGGGTTTGTAGGAGAGGAGGAGGGTTTGTAGGAGAAGAAGGGTTTGTTGGAGAGTAGGAGGGTTTGTAGGAGAGGAGGAGGGTTTGTAGGAGAGTAGGAGGGTTTGTAGGAGAGGAGGAGGGTTTGTAGGTGAGGAGGAAGTTTGTAGGAGAGGAGGCGGGTTTGTTGGAGAGAAGGAGGGTTTGTAGGAGAGGGGAGGGTTTGTAGGTGAGGAGGAGGGTTTGTAGGAGAGAAGGAGAGTTTGTACGAGAGGAGGAGGGTTTGTAGGATTGAAGGAGGGTTTGTAGGAGAGGAGGTGGGTTTGTAGGAGAGAAGGAGGGTTTGTAGCAGAGGAGAAGGGTTTGTAGGTGGGGAGGAGGGTTTGTAGGAGAGAAGAAAGGTTTGTAGGAGAGAAGGGAGGTTTGTAGGAGAGGAGGAGGGTGTAGGAGAGGAGGAGGGTTTGTAGGAGGGGATGAGTGTTTGTAGGAGAGGAGGAGGGTTTGTAGGAGAGGAGGAGGTTTGTAGGAGAGGAGGAGGGTTTGTAGGAGAGAAGGAGGTTTGTAGGAGAGGAAAGGGTTGTAGGAGAGAAGGAGGGTTTGTAGGAGAGGAGGATGGTTTGTAGGAGAGGAGGAGGTTTGTAGGAGAAGAGGAGAGTTTGTAGCGAATGAGAAGGGTTTGTAGGAGAGGAGGAGGGTTTGTAGGGAATAAGAGGGTTTGTAGGAGAGAAGGAATTTTGTAGGAAATAAAGAAGGTTTATAGGGAAAGGAGGGTGTGTAGGAGAGGATGAGGGTTTGAAGGAGGGTTTTCTAGGGAATGATTGAAGGAGAGGAGGAGGGTTTTTAGGAGAGGAGGAGGGTTTGTAGGAGAGGAGGAGGTTTGTAGGAGAGTAGGAGGGTTTGTAGGAGAGGAGGGGGGTTTGTAGGAGAGTAGGAGGGTTTGTAGGAGAGAAGAAGGGTTTGTAGGAGAGTAGGAGGGTTTGTAGGAAAGGAGGAGGGTTTGTAAGTGAGGAGGAGGGTTTGTAGGAGAGAAGGAGGGTTTGTAGGAGAGGAGGAGGGTTTGTAGGTGGGGAGGAAGTTGTAGAAGAGGAGGAGGGTTTGTAGGAGAGAAGGAGGGTTTGTAGGAGAGGAGGAGGGTTTGTAGGTGAGGAGGAGGGTTTGTAGGAGAGTAGGAGGGCTTGTAGGAGAGGAGGAGGGTTTGTAGGAGAGAAGGAGGGTTTGTAGGAGAGGAGGAGGGTTTGTAGGAGAGGAGGAGGGTTTGTAGGAGTAGGAGGGGTTGGAGGAGACGAGGGGGTTTGAAGGAGAGAAGGAGGGTTTGTAGGAGAGGAGGAGGGTTGGTAGGTGAGGGGGAGGGTTTGTAGGAGAGGAGGAGGGTTTGTAGGAGAGGAGGAGGGTTTGTAGGAGAGTAGGAGGGTTTGTAGGAGAGAAGGAGTGTTTGTAGGAGAGGAGGAGGGTTTGAAGGAGAGGAAGAGGGTTTGTAGGAGAGGAGGAGGGTTCGTAGGAGAGGAGGAGGGTTTGTAGGAGAGGAGGAGGGTTTGTAGGAGAGGAGGAGGGTTTGTAGGAGAGGAGGAGGGTTTGTAGGAGAGAAGGAGGATTTGTAGGAAAGGCGGAGGGTTTGTAGGAAATCAAGAAGGTTTTATAGGGCATAAGGAGGGTTTGTAGGAGAGGATGAGGGTTTGAAGGAGGGTTTCTAGGGAATGTTTGAAGGAGAGGAGGAGGGTTTTTAGGAGAGGAAGAGGGTTTGTAAGAGAGGAGGAGGGTTTGTAGGAGAGTAGGAGGGTTTGTAGGAGAGAAGGAGGGTTTGTAGGTGAGGAGAAGGGTTTGTAGGAGAGTAGGAGGGTTTGTAGGAGAGAAGGAGGGTTTTTAGGAGAGGAGGAGGGTTTGTAGGAGAGAAGGAGGGTTTGTAGGTGAGGAGGAGGGTTTGTAGGAGAGTAGGAGGGCTTGTAGGAGAGGAGGAGGGTTTGTAGGAGAGGAGGAGGGTTTGTAGGAGAGGAGGAGGGTTTGTAGGAGAGGAGGAGGGTTTGTAGGAGAGTAGGAGGGAGGAGGAGGGTTTGTAGGAGAGGAGGAGGGTTTGAAGGAGAGAAGGAGGGTTTGTAGGAGAGAAGGAGGGTTTGTAGGAGAGGAGGAGGGTTTGTAGGAGAGGAGGAGGGTTTGTAGCAGAGGAGGAGGGTTTGTAGGAGAGAAGGAGGGTTTAAAGGAGAGGAGGAGGGTTTGTAGGAGAGAAGGAGGGCTTGTAGGAGAGGAGGAGGGTTTGTAGGAGAGAAGGAGGGTTTGTAGGAGAGTAGGAGAGGAGGAGGGTTTGTAGGAGAGGAGGAGGGTTTGAAGGAGAGGAGGAGGGTTTGTAGGAGAGAAGGAGGGTTTGTAGGAGAGTAGGAGGGTTTGAAGGAGAGGAGGAGGGATTGTAGGAGAGAAGGAGGGTTTGTAGGAGAGAAGAAGGGTTTGTAGGAGAGGAGGAGGGTTTGTAGGAGAGAAGGAGGGTTTGTAGGAGAGAAGGAGGGTTTGTAGGAGAGGAGGAGGGTTTGTAGGAGAGAAGGAGGGTTTGTAGGAGAAGAGGAGGGTTTGTAGGTGAGGAGGAGGGTTTGTAGTAGAGGAGGAGGGTTTGTAGGAAAGAAGGAGGGTTTGTAGGAGAGAAGGAGGGTTTGTAGGAAAGGAGGAGGGTTTGTAGGAGAGAAGGAGGGTTTGTAGGAGAGGAGGAGGGTTTGAAGGAGAGGAGGAAGGTTTGTAGGAGAGGAGGAGGGTTTGTAGGAGAGTAGGAGGGTAATGTAGGAGAGGAGGAGGGTTTGTAGGAGAGTAGGAGGGTTTGTAGGAGAGGAGGAGGGTTTGTAGGAGAGTAGGAGGGTTTGTAGGAGAGTAGGAGGGTTTGTAGGAGAGTAGGAGGGTTTGTAGGAGAGGAGGAGGGTTTGTAGGAGAGGAGGAGGGTTTGTAGGAGAGAAAGAGGGTTTGTAGGAGAGGAGAGGGTTTGTAGGAGAGTAGGAGGGCTTGTAGGAGAGAAGGAGGGTTTGTAGGAGAGGAGGAGGGTTTGAAGGAGAGGAGGAGGGTTTGTAGGAGAGGAGGAGGGTTTGAAGGAGAGGAGGAGGGTTTGTAGGAGAGGAGGAGGGTTTGTAGGAGAGGAGGAGGGTTTGTAGGAGAGGAGGAGGGTTTGAAGGAGAGGAGGAGGGTTTGTAGGAGAGAAGGAGGGTTTGTAGGAGAGGAGGAGGGTTTGAACGAGAGGAGTAGGGTTTGTAGGAGAGGAGGAGGGTTTGTAGGAGAGGAGGAGGGTTTGAAGGAGAGG
This sequence comes from Paralithodes platypus, assembly GCA_032716605.1. Classification (NCBI taxonomy): domain Eukaryota; kingdom Metazoa; phylum Arthropoda; class Malacostraca; order Decapoda; family Lithodidae; genus Paralithodes; species Paralithodes platypus. The sequence goes on from CM064519.1 coordinate 37,842,428, forward strand.
AGGAGGGTTTGTAGGAGAGTAGGAGGGTTTGTAGGAGAGGAGGAGGGTTTGTAGGAGAGAAGAAGGGTTTGTAGGAGAGTAGGAGGGTTTGTAGGAGAGAAGGAGGGTTTGTAGGAGAGAAGGAGGGTTTGTAGGAGAGGAGGAGGGTTTGAAGGAGAGGAGGAGGGTTTGTAGGAGAGGAGGAGGGTTTGTAGGAGAGGAGGAGGGTTTGTAGGAGAGAAGAAGGGTTTGTTGGAGAGTAGGAGGGTTTGTAGGAGAGGAGGAGGGTTTGTAGGAGAGTAGGAGGGTTTGTAGGAGAGGAGGAGGGTTTGTAGGTGAGGAGGAAGTTTGTAGGAGAGGAGGCGGGTTTGTTGGAGAGAAGGAAGGTTTGTAGGAGAGGGGAGGGTTTGTAGGTGAGGAGGAGGGTTTGTAGGAGAGAAGGAGAGTTTGTACGAGAGGAGGAGGGTTTGTAGGATTGAAGGAGGGTTTGTAGGAGAGGAGGTGGGTTTGTAGGAGAGGAGGAGGGTTTGTAGAAAAGGAGGAGGGTTTGTAGGTGAGGAGGAGGGTTTGTAGGAGAGAAGAAAGGTTTGTAGGAGAGAAGGAAGGTTTGTAGGAGAGGAGGAGGGTTTGTAGGAGAGGAGGAGGGTTTGTAGGAGGGGATGAGTGTTTGTAGGAGAGGAGGAGGGTTTGTAGGAGAGGAGGATGGTTTGTAGGAGAGGAGGAGGGTTTGTAGGAGAGAAGGAGGGTTTGTAGGAGAGGAGAAGGGTTTGTAGGAGAGAAGGAGGGTTTGTAGGAGAGGAGGATGGTTTGTAGGAGAGGAGGAGGATTTGTAGGAGAAGAGGAGGGTTTGTAGCGAATGAGAAGGGTTTGTAGGAGAGGAGGAGGGTTTGTAGGGAATGAGAAGGGTTTGTAGGAGAGAAGGAATTTTTGTAGGAAATAAAGAAGGTTTTATAGGGAATAAGGAGGGTGTGTAGGAGAGGATGAGGGTTTGAAGGAGGGTTTCTAGGGAATGATTGAAGGAGAGGAGGAGGGTTTTTAGGAGAGGAGGAGGGTTTGTAGGAGAGGAGGAGGGTTTGTAGGAGAGTAGGAGGGTTTGTAGGAGAGTAGGAGGGTTTGTAGGAGAGTAGGAGGGTTTGTAGGAGAGAAGGAGGGTTTGTAGGAGAGTAGGAGGGTTTGTAGGAAAGGAGGAGGGTTTGTAAGTGAGGAGGAGGGTTTGTAGGAGAGAAGGAGGGTTTGTAGGAGAGGAGGAGGGTTTGTAGGTGAGGAGGAAGGTTTGTAGAAGAGGAGGAGGGTTTGTAGGAGAGAAGGAGGGTTTGTAGGAGAGGAGGAGGGTTTGTAGGTGAGGAGGAGGGTTTCTAGGAGAGTAGGAGGGCTTGTAGGAGAGGAGGAGGGTTTGTAGGAGAGAAGGAGGGTTTGTAGGAGAGGAGGAGGGTTTGTAGGAGAGGAGGAGGGTTTGTAGGAGAGTAGGAGGGTTTGTAGGAGAGGAGGAGGGTTTGAAGGAGAGAAGGAGGGTTTGTAGGAGAGGAGGAGGGTTTGTAGGTGAGGAGGAGGGTTTGTAGGAGAGGAGGAGGGTTTGTAGGAGAGGAGGAGGGTTTGTAGGAGAGTAGGAGGGTTTGTAGGAGAGAAGGAGTGTTTGTAGGAGAGGAGGAGGGTTTGAAGGAGAGGAAGAGGGTTTGTAGGAGAGGAGGAGGGTTTGTAGGAGAGGAGGAGGGTTTGTAGGAGAGGAGGAGGGTTTGTAGGAGAGGAGGAGGGTTTGTAGGAGAGGAGGAGGGTTTGTAGGAGAGAAGGAGGATTTGTAGGAAAGGCGGAGGGTTTGTAGGAAATCAAGAAGGTTTTATAGGGAATAAGGAGGGTTTGTAGGAGAGGATGAGGGTTTGAAGGAGGGTTTCTAGGGAATGTTTGAAGGAGAGGAGGAGGGTTTTTAGGAGAGGAAGAGGGTTTGTAAGAGAGGAGGAGGGTTTGTAGGAGAGTAGGAGGGTTTGTAGGAGAGTAGGAGGGTTTGTAGGAGAGTAGGAGGGTTTGTAGGAGAGGAGGAGGGTTTGTAGGAGAGTAGGAGGGTTTGTAGGAAAGGAGGAGGGTTTGTAAGTGAGGAGGAGGGTTTGTAGGAGATAAGGAGGGTTTGTAGGAGAGGAGGAGGGTTTGTAGGAGAGAAGGAGGGTTTGTAGGAGAGGAGGTGGGTTTGTAGGTGAGGAGGAGGGTTTGTAGGAGAGTAGGAGGGTTTGTAGGAGAGTAGGACGGTTTGTAGGAGAGTAGGAGGGTTTGTAGGAGAGGAGGAGGGTTTGTAGGTGAGGAGGAGGGTTTGTAGGAGAGAAGGAAGGGTTGTAGGAGAGGAGGAGGGTTTGTAGGAGAGGAGGAGGGTTTGTAGGAGAGTAGGAGGGCTTGTAGGAGAGGAGGATGGTTTGTAGGAGAGAAGGAGGGTTTGTAGGAGAGGAGGAGGGTTTGTAGGAGAGGAGGAGGGTTTGTAGGAGAGTAGGAGGGCTTGTAGGAGAGAAGGAGGGTTTGTAGGAGAGGAGGAGGGTTTGAAGGAGAGGAGGAGGGTTTGTAGGAGAGGAGGAGGGTTTGTAGGAGAGGAGGAGGGTTTGAAGGAGAGGAGGAGGGTTTGTAGGAGAGAAGGAGGGTTTGTAGGAGAGGAGGAGGGTTGAAGGAGAGGAGGAGGGTTTGTAGGAAGAAGGAGGGTTTGTAGGAGAGGAGGAGGAGGAGGGTTTGAACGAGAGGAGGAGGGTTTGTAGGAGAGGAGGAGGGTTTGTAGGAGAGGAGGAGGGTTTGTAGGAGAGAAGAAGGGTTTGTAGGAGAGTAGGAGGGTTTGTAGGAGAGAAGGAGGGTTTGTAGGAGAGAAGGAGGGTTTGTAGGAGAGGAGGAGGGTTTGAAGGAGAGGAGGAGGGTTTGTAGGAGAGGAGGAGGGTTTGTAGGAGAGGAGGAGGGTTTGTAGGAGAGAAGAGGGGTTTGTTGGAGAGTAGGAGGGTTTGTAGGAGAGGAGGAGGGTTTGTAGGAGAGTAGGAGGGTTTGTAGGAGAGGAGGAGGGTTTGTAGGTGAGGAGGAGGTTTGTAGGAGAGAAGGTGGGTTTGTAGGAGAGAAGGAGGATTTGTAGGAAAGGAGGAGGGTTTGTAGGTGAGAAGGAGGGTTTGTAGGCGAGGAGGAGGGTTTGTAGGAGAGGAGGAGGGTTTGTAGGAGAGGAGGAGGGTTTGTAGGAGAGGAGGAGGGTTTGTAGGAGAGGAGGAGGGTTTGTAGGAGAGAAAGAGGGTTTGTAGGAGAGGAGGTGGGTTTGTAGGAGAGAAGGAGGGTTTGTAGGAAAGGAGGAGGGTTTGTGGGAGAGGAGGAGGGTTTGTAGGAGAGGAGGTGGGTTTGTAGGAGAGGAGGTGGGTTTGTAGGGAATGAAAAGGGTTTGTAGGATAAGATGAATGGTTGTAGGGAATGAAGAGGGTTTTATAGGGAATAAGGAGGGTTTGTAGGAGAGGAGGAGGGTTTGTAGGAGAGGAGGAGGGTTTGTAGGAGAGGAGGAGGGTTTGTAGGAGAGAAGGAGACTTTGTAGGAGAAGAGGAGGGTTTGTAGGAGAGGAGAAGGGTTTGTAGGAGAGGAAGAGGGTTTGTAGGAGAGAAGGAGGCTTTGTAGGAGAAGAGGAGGGTTTTTAGGAGAGGAGGAGGGTTTGTAGGAGAGGAGGAGGGTTTGTAGGAGAGGAGGAGGGTTTGTAGGAGAGTAAAAGGGTTAGGAGGGAATGAGTGTTTGTAGGGAATGAGGTTTTGTAGGGAATGAGGAAGTTTTGTAGGGAATGGATATAGACATGTCTCACTTATGTTTATAATGAATCGGAAACATATCTAACTAATCATCCTACAATACCCCAGAATACATTCTGCAAAGGAATACAAATGCAGGCAAGCAACAACAGACCTAATAGTCCTTACAATTTTTCACTGTATCTTATAATTCATGGTTAATTAGCCTAAGGGAATCATGCTTAGCATTCCTAATTACCGAAAGGAAACCTCGTAAATCAGCCTTAATGTGCCAACGGAGAGAGGAAACAAATACACTCAGGAAATGAAAATGCATAAATATATATAGGGCAGAGCGGCCGTAAATTGTTATTGGCCATTGTGTCAGGTCGGCCTTATGCCCACCAAGTAACCTGTTCCAGTACGTAGAAGGGCGAGGTGTTTTTATTAGATTTTAGAGGGGGTTGGGTGTATTGGGAGAGTGGATTATGGGGAGGGGGGGACTGGTGTACTGTGGCTACGTAGAAATATACAGTATATGATTTGATTGGTTAGTGTATGTATTATATATTGTCTTGCATAGGTATAATTTAGTTTTTATTATTTAAGGATAAATGTGTTCACTTTTGTTCATGGTATATAATATATTATTATATTTGTATTATTTATTTTGTTGTAAATTATATTACTAATATTATTATTATTATTTACTTAAACATTTTGAAGGGAGAAAATGTTAAACTTTTAAAGTTTCATATTTATTTATCCATTATATATTTGTCCATTTATTTATTTATTTATTTGTGAAGGGGTAGGGGTGGACGTGACTAGTGAGGTTACTTTCTTGATCCTGCTACCATCAACTGACGTGTTATTTATTTGGCATAATTTCATTTACGTAGGGTAGTAAAACGGATTCGCTTCATATCATTTATATGTTATTGATGTAAGTCTGTCTCTCATTTGGTAAAATCTAAAGTGAATGTTATTGTATTTAACTTTGTATTTTATTTGCACCTGCAATTTAAATATTGTCTATATCTTTCATATTTATAATCTGGTTTCACTTGTATTCATTGATAGATTTTAAATTGAAACTAATATATTCATTGGAATATACACATATTTATGCACATTCAATGCCCCAATAACAAAGTAAAAAATAGAACGATATGTATATTTGTTCCTTCTGGAAATAAAAGTAGAACATGTAGTGTCCATGGTTATAACATTTAAATAGTTTCATTGCATTCAATATTGCGTAAAGAAAAGGAATAATATATATGTTTGCGTTTTGTTACTTGTGATCAAGGTATTATTAACTCTGCATTTGTATTATTTCGAAAACAAACAAAAATACAATTAAATCTGAAGGAGTGTCCTTGGTTAAGGCTTAACAACCTCCTCGGGCCTTGATATCTGGCCTCCTTGAACCTCCTTATTAATCTCTCTTAAGCCTCCTTCTCGTTACTTATGATCAATCGTCCCTAGAGTACCTCCAGCCTTTCCAACCACTTAGACCGTCGGCTTACGTGATCAGATAAGACAGTTTGTGGGCTGGAGGGAAATTTGTTATCATCCAAGATAAAATATATTGTTTAATTCTTGGTCTGATGTTATTTTTTGAGACGATAACCTTGGCATTAGGTTTTTAAATAATTTAGTAACCGTATATTAACCCTTTTTTTCCTCTGAAACTTGGTCCTCTATTTACGGTAGCTATTCCTCAAAATTCTGGATCTGTTACATGGACAGACTCAAGAATCGAGAAAGGACATGGAACCCCTGAAGACGGCTATGGGTATTTTGTCCCATCACCTCGGTCATTCACAAAAGTACATAAGGTTTGTTTACATTAGATTGGAAACAAATTAGACAAGGTAATTTTTCTTTAATTTGATTGCATGTAGACTGTGTTTAAGTTATTATTACACGAACGTTTGGGGATATATTTTGTAATTATACTAATATAAAAGAGCCTCTAATTGATAAAAGAAAAAACAAAAAATATCCATCTAAATTTGCCGGAAAAGGTGTTCGTGGTTCTAAACCTGTATTATAACCCTCGCTTCATCTCCGCCATTATGTAGACCTCACAAAACTTTTCACCACCAACACTCAAGGTCTGGCATTTTCTGCTATCATAATCCGTTACTCCACCCTTCTCCTTTCTACAGTCTGCCCCCCCCCCTCCCCCCCCCGCCCCACACGCGTCCTTCTTCACCTCTCTCACAGTCCCTCTTTAGTTGATCCTCTTTAATCTTTTCCATTTTCTATGATGCCTTTCTCTCATTTTCCTGGTCAACTGTTCTTTTCTTGCCTGTTTCTGTTATATTGTAAATGTCCCATTTCATCTTCTGAGACTCTTCTGTATTGTAGCCATACTGCTGTCATTATATTTACGCATCTGTACTTTTCCCTTGTCATATCTTCAGGCATTTCTTTCAGGTAAAAAAATATATTTTCTTAAATCGTTCCTTCTCTCTCTCTCTCTCTCTCTCTCTCTCTCTCTCTCTCTCTCTCTCTCTCTCTCTCTCTCTCTCTCTCTCTCACACACACACACACATACACACACACATTCCTCTCTCACCCTTCTTCTCTCTCCCACGGGCTAATCGACCCCACCCTCCATCTTTCCCATGTAAGGATAATTTAGAACACACAAATCAGACTAGTTTACATCAGGACGCCATTTTGGAGACGGTTGGGAAATTTGGTCTTGAAATATATGCAGTATATAAATTAAATTACTGCAATAAAAGCCTACACAATATTTAGGCAAAGTCGTTTTTTTAAGTATATTGATGTAATTATATATCATTCTTAACATTGGTCTATACATTCCAAATAGCAATATCTTGGTTTACTCCAATGTATTCTTAATTAGAATTTGGAGTTACTAAACCAACGAGGCTCAACAAAATTACAATATTCAGATAAGTGTAGTGGATATGAAGCTATAAAATCAGCAATGAATAATGAGTTTCGTCTATATGCAACAGTAAAACTTAGCCATTCCATGCTTATTCATGTTTCTTTTCACTTTACAAGCATTACAAATATCCATGGTAAAGTGTACGGTCTGTCTGTCGCAAACTGTCTTATCCTTCATCATAGTCGAATTTTAATGGACCTGAACTATGTCATTTTTTTCTGTACACAGGGTGTGGTTTAGAATAATGATACAAGGACATTTCCTAGGTACTGACATTAGTTATTGCGTATTTAACCCTGGATAGGTTTCGTCAGAATCGGGTTTCGATGTGAGTCTTGTAGTACCACAAATGGCACACCGCATATAAATATTCATATAAAATAAGGTAATTGAGATAGATTTTTTTTTTTGTCAATTGCTAGCATTAATTTAAAGATTCCTTAACATTATGGAGAGTGTAATTGAAAATCAGAGTGATGTTTATATTTTTTAACACTTTGAAGGCGGGACCAACTTTGGTGCGCGGCACAATAAAATCGATTTCTGCGCATCGCGTCATGCCTCTTGTGGAACAATTAATCCTATCCAGGGTTAAATGTCTCAGTATATAACGAAAGTGTTTCGTTTTATAAATATCATCGTAAATAACCAATATGGCATGAAAACGTGCACGTATTTTAAACGTTTCTTGGAAAACTAATAGAAAATTACTGATAGTGAAGCTCATGCCTATACGTATCTTGAAGATAACCATTGAGCCCTTATTTTTTACTCTTTCGTATTCGATGGCGCAATGCTTCCTTTTATTCTGGCTATCTGTGCACATATACATTTAGGTAAAGAAGAAGTAGTGGGACCCAGAGGGATAATTAAGGTACATCTTAACCATCTTAGTTCTAGAGGGCTTCCCAAAACGGAGTAAATTTGTATATGTTATCCAGATTACAGTGAGTAAAAGCGGCATCGTACTGAAACGTTAAATATATAGAAGGCGTTCACTCTCCCCTTCCCAGACAATGACCATCATTATTTTTCAATTTTGGTGAGATATTTTGACCTTGACCAGACGGAGGTTACATTAGGTTCAAGGTGTGTGTTATCGCGGGTCTGTGAAAGGCCTACAACTTGCATGAGTCTGGCATAAATGTTTCTCCAGGCCTCTCTCTTTCTGTCTCTCTTTCAGCATGCATAACTCATTCTTCCTTCCTTCGTTCCATCCTTCTTTTTCTTCCTTCCCCCATTTCTACCTAATGTCCTTCCTGTTTGCCTCCCATTCTTTTCCCTCTCATCTGTCATTATTTCCTCCTTCATTTGCCCCACCTTCTTAATTTTATCTCTCCCATCTCGCCTCTCTCGTTTGCTTTTATTCCTGTTAGCTTCTCTTAATTTCTTGATATTTTCCTTCCTTCCTTCCATGCTCCCTCCATTCCTTCCCAACTTCTTTCCTTCCTATCAACGTTTTTTCCTATCGTTTTGTTTCTATCCCAGTATATATCTCGCGTCAAAACCCTAGCACCTGAACACAACCAAGGTATATGCTGGTTTATAAAACAGCTTCACACCTATGGTTGAGTAGACAAATATGGAAGAGTGGATGAGGGCGGAAGGTGGAGGAACATAGGAAGATGTAGTCACAACAAAAACTCGTCATTTACCTCCATGTTATCGGCTTAGCACACGTGAATATTATATATTATATTGAAAATGTGTTTAGTTCGGCTGAGTTTTTCATCTCATAACAAGACCTATGACTTTTGATCTGCACTGCATTCTTCAAATGTTGTTGTTGTAGATTAACTTACGTCATTTTTGTTACATCTGAACATATTATCAATACATAATTGAAAACACAGAATAGAAAAAAATTAGAAGATACAAATTGGAAGAAAATGTGGAGCCCAAGCAATCTCTGAAGAGATCGTGACTGATTGTTTTTATATTCTGTGTGAAATGCAGTAAAATACATTGATGAAATGTTGTAAATTATAGTGAGAGATTAGCATAGAACAAGCTGAGAACATATGATAGATGAACGTGTAGATAAATTTGCTGGTTGGAGAGTGATAGAGGTATTTGAAAAGCACATACTGTATATTATAATATATGTGCTTTTCAAATACCTCAATATCACAATATCACTATCACTATCACTATACTATCGCGGCAGTCAACACGGGCACCTATATCGAGAACGTCATTCGTCATCACTATGATCATCTGAGGTTATATCACTCTTTAACCCGAGAAGTGCTGCATTCATGTTTTGGGAAAGCCTGTGTATGCGAATTTATTACCTTCGGTTGTGACGGAATGTGTTATATTTACCATATAAAGCTTTATTTTAGCTCCATGTGCATATAATTTACTTTTATAATGAACATGTGAACAGTGAAGACCAGTATAATTGGTATAAGCAGCAACTATTTAGTAAAAATCAAATATTTGTGGCGGGAGGGGGTGGATGTATGTTACATGACAGTACAGGTAGCAGATGACAGGTAAGATAATGAAAGACAGTATGACCTACTGAAGGAGCTAATAAATGACCATAGACGAGTAGAAGTGATCATAATGGCTTATATGAATGGGCACATTGAAATCCTGGGTGAAGAAATGAACACAAAGGTCGAGTGATTTTGCGGAAGATTGCGACTTTGAAAACTTGAATGAAACCATTGTGGAGGGACAAGTGATGAGGGCTGGAAGGAATGGTGAATCTGTGATTGATTACATCTTGATGAATGAGAGTGCAAGGAAGAAAGTGAAATGCATGAGGATAGATGAAGAACGAGAGAAGTATGTGACGAGCGACCACAATATGTTGATATTGGAGCATGCCTGTGCGAGGGAGAGAAAGAAAGCTAGGAAATTAAAGGGTAAGAAATGGAAACTGGAGCAAGTAGACTGGCCAAAGTTCGGAGAAGATATGAAGTGTGTGAACAAGGTGGATGACGTAGGGTGGATGGAATAAATTATGAGTTTACCAGGACAGTGAAAGAAGCATCTGCAAGAAGAGTTGGGAGAAAAAGGAAAGGACAGAATAAGATACCTCGGAGGAGATGGTGGCCAGGCGCCTGACGGACTATTATCTAGTCCAACTGGTGCCCGATCCCCACTCCCTATGACCGCATTATCACTCATCTATTCACAATAATTCTCCATTCATTCCTATTCATCACCACTTCTCTTGCCTGTCCTTCAGTCATCTCTCTATCTTCCAACGCTTTTTTTCACCCTATTTCTCCATCTCTTCCGAGGTCTTCCTCTCAATCTATTTCCCCTTGTCTCTGACTCATATATTCTATTTGTAAGTCGTTCATCTCCCATCCGTTCAACATGTCCATACCAGCATAGCACCTTTCTTTCCACTTTAGCCGATAGGAGTTCCTATTGTCCTACTCTCCTACGTACCTCTTCAATCTGTCTCTACACGACACTTCACACATACTCTTCAAGCAGCTCATCTCCATCACATCCAACCTCCGTTTCTTGTATAATAATAAGTTGTAGGCGTGTGCATAAACCTTTAACCGTCCTGGTGGTGTAATGGTTAAGGTGGCAAAAATCTGTGTGTGATAACCCGGGTTCGAATCCCGGCGGATCATATATATTTTAATTAATTTCATTGGGGGTGTTTGGTGTTGTGGTGAAATTAATAAAATATAGATATTCAGACCCCATGTTTCAGCCCTATACATCACTGTTGGTACAACTATCCCTTGGTACATTGCCCTTTTAGCTTTCATTCCAAGATTTCTCATCTTCCACATACTTCCAATTGCTTCGAAAACTTTCCTTCCCTCACACACTCTCCGTCTTACCTCCATTCCCACACCTGTATCCCCGCTTATCACTCCTCCTAGATATCTAATACACTCCACTTGTTCCAGAATATCCCCATCCAGTCGTACATTTAGATTCACCCTACGAGCATCTCTATTACAAACCATCACTTTACTTTTATTAATATTCACACTTAGTTTCTTCCTCCCACATTCCACACAAAACTCTTTTACTACTCGCTGCAGCTTCTCAGAATCCGCCACCAGTACTGTGTCATCAGCAAACTGCAACTGATTCAACTCCCAACCACCACCATTCTTTCCTACAAAACTCAATCCTCTACCCATAGATTTCATTTTTACCTACCTCACATACAGGATATAATAATAATAATAATAATAATAATAATGATATTAAAAATTGTTGGGTAAATATTGTATTGCAGCCCTGAAGCTGACTATCTACAAGAGTTTATCTTAACCTAAGTACAGTACAATGCGCATTCTACCTTAACTACGAGGTCACATGTGACCTTTGGTGACCGTGAGGTGCCTGAGTAGGAGTAGCCTACATACGCAGATGCACATTGTATTGAGAGAATGATTACGTGTAGGCTAATGCAAGCTGATAGCAGATTAACGAGGCAGGGACCATGATACAATCCTTTTCCGTCGAGATGGCTGAACAAACCTTTGGGATTCTGGGGGACTTGAACCCTCGACCTTGCAGCACCTTAAACCACTACACCAAAGCAACCCGTTTGTTCGTAGGAGAGAGAGAGAGAGAGAGAAAGAGAGAGAGAGAGAGAGAGAGAGAGAGAGAGAGAACTAATGAACTAACCAGTCCTAGGTCTAACTGGCACCCCCCTCTTCTGGAACCCGTCCCCTGTCTCTCTCAGGAATGTGGTGGATGTCTACATGTATATACTGATTCTTGTCAGAACATTCTGATGTTTGTAAGAACATTATGAAGTTTGAAAGAATAGACTAGCGATCAAGATGTAATATGTCTTTGTAAGGATATTTTGATGGTATAAAGTACATTCTGGAGTTTCTAAGACAATTCTAATAATTGATTAACTAGGTGGTATTTTCGTACTACTGTCCAATACTTTCTTTGTGTCTCTATGTAGTTATATTTGTATACAAATCTGATTAATTCTCTATGTGTACTACTAGTGCTTAGATCTCTGACTTCGAAAATGCAACACCGGAATTTACAGTATAACCAAATACTGATTGAATCGAAGAATGTCCATATGCGTGATTTGTTTTGCTTATTGCATATTTTTTGGAAGTGAAACACATAGTTACCTGTTGTATACAGTTAATAAAAGTGTTTGGGATGTTATGAACAAGTGCTGGCAGCATATTCAATATGCTTGCATGTTTGTCTACGAATTTATTTGGTTGCTTCGGGAAAAAATCAATAAATATATAAATAATTATGTTAATATTTGCATACATAAATAAATATATACATATATACATATATATATATATATATATATATATATATATATATATATAACTCCAAAGTTATCTTACTGTATCTTTATTTATTTGAGGTTTCCATGCAAGACACGTAGGAACCTAATTAATACCGGGGTCGTTGACTGGGAGTCATATTTGTCCAGAAATATAATAGGCCTATAACGATAACCATAAAGACAGGGGGCGGGATTGGGGCGACGAGGAAACTGCTGAGAGAGAGAGAGAGAGAGAGAGAGAGAGAGAGAGAGAGAGAGAGAGAGAGAGAGAGCGGGAGCGAGAGAGAAAGAGAGAGAGAGAGAAGACCGTGAAGACCGTGAGATGAAGAGATCCCCGGGCTGAATGGAGGCCTATGTCCCCCTGGCCTAATGTAAATATCCTCTCTGTCAACCGGAGAGAGAGAGAGAGAGAGATAGTGTGTGTGTGTGTGTGTGTGTGTGTGTGTGTTTGTATAATAGAGCCTTAAGTTATATCGGAAGTGTCTGTTTGGTATTAGGAAAAAAACGATATAACAAAATTTCGTCTTTCTGGTTACATATCTACTAATAATAGTTAATGATGCGAGGCTTGTTGTATCTATCTACCAAATCCATCGTATATAATTCCTATATCTGTGTTGTCTATTGTTATCACAGGCCTTTTCTCTATATTTTGTCCATCTCGTCCATTCCTCCCTTCTTTCCCAGCACCGCCCCTCGCTCCCTCTTTTTAGGCCTTGTATCTTCGTTTGATGAATCCCCCAGCTATTTTGTACAGTCACGCTGAAAAGTCGCAATTCGTCTCCATAATCTAATATATGATTATCTATCTATGGGACAGAACATAGCAGAATGTTTTAACTCCAAGACACAATGACCGAGGATTCAATTTCAGCTTCAATTTTATTGATGCATATTTGTTCTTATCAGAGATAAACAAAGTTGAACTTATAAAAGAGGAACAAGCCTAATGATTATGAATGATATTTCATTATCCTTGGGGAACAAAATTCTGGAATAAAGATCATATTTGGATATATTATTGATCTTGATTTGAATGATGAAGCTTTACATAAGTTATCGTACATTAAAAAATACTAGTTATAGAACGGAATATTTTGAGTAGGAAGGAACATTATTGACACCGTGATAAGTTACATAACATTAGATACACATCGGATGACAAAGGTTATTTAGAAATATAGATATGTTAAAGCCGGTAATTCCAATAAGAAGGGAACTTCACGATGATACAAAGACTAGGAAATAGGATGAGGCAATAATCTTAGAATGGTTACAGAGAATGGCAGCCTAAGGAAAAAGATGGAAGGTGAATGAGCAGAATATACATCAGGAAGGAAAAAATTGACAGATTAGAATCTGAACGAACAAGAATTAGGGGAGAAGTAAACAGAAAGCAACGCAATATGATGAGATGCAGATAAGAGCAAGACAAACAAATATGTTATGACAGAAGAGAAAGGCAGGGAGTTTGTCAGGAAGAGCCGAGAGCCCACAAGTCCTCTGGGAGCTGACAAGGGCTGACAGGGGTTGAAGGGGTGGGTGGGAACAACATAAGAGCTGAGGGAATGGGGAAGGAAGGAGGGTTTGAGAGGGGTTGGAGGGGTAGTTGGGGACTGAGGACATGAGGAGGAGTTGAAGGGGTGGGTGGTGACAGAGTAGGAGCGTAGGCCGTAGGGGAGGGTTGCCGGAGGTTAGTGATGAGCGCGGGGAGAAGGTAGGAGTTGAGGGGTCGAGGGAAGAATTTAGGTGGGAGGTGGGGGAGATGGTCTCAACAAGACTACTGTAGGCTTAAACTCCTGACACAGCTTCCCTTCCTCTCCTGCTACCGATGGCTGCTCTTCACTGGTAATCTGATGTTAACGGGTATTCTCATTGTAACTGCTACTGTGATGTTTATTGATACTGTGAGGTTGACTGATGATGTGTTTCTGATGATATAGTGATGTTGACTGATGTTGTGATGTTGATTGATACTGTGATGTTGATTGATATTGTGATGTTGACTGATGATGTGTTTCTGCTGATATAGTGATGTTGACTGATGTTGTGATGTTGACTGATACTGTGATTATTATTTACAACCTTAAATATAAATGATAGTGACCCAACCAATCTACGTTTCTGCAAGTCAATAGTTAGATCGGGCAACAAGAATTTTATGTTATTGATTGCTCTATCAAGTAACCTAAGATGACAAATCAACAGCAGGCATCCACACAGTAGAACAATTAAAATGTAAAACTTGCAAACAAAGTCAAACCAAAACTGGGACAAAGACAATATAAAATCAAAACAACATATCAAAATCACTATGTGGAAACGACGCTTACTAAGATAAAATTTATGAAATGAAAGAACACAATCCACCACATAGGGTGTACATTACTACATGAGCAAGTTAATCTGGTTCCCAAGCAAACTAATTGCACACATAACAACGCACTATCGTCACGTTCAGGGAATTAGTTAATTTGGGAAGTCCGGGACGTTCTGGATTTTTTTTTTACTAAACTCTGCATGAATAAAAGAAACTAATATTAGTGTTAAAATGTTCTATTAAAATCAAATTTGAAACTTGACAAAGACATTAAAAATAGTACAAAATACAAATATTGATAAGATATTATAATATTACAAAAAATATATATATAAAGCACTCACTAACGATAGTGCTATCGGGTAGGTACCTGTAGGCATAGCATGCCTCAAGTGACCCCTATCAATAAGTACCCTACATATAACGTACATTTATCGTGCAAATAAACTAAGGGAATTGCAAAAGCAAGCAATGTATACTATCGACAATGAATTGATATAATATAAAGACAAACAATTACAAAAAATGAAAAAGTAACAACAGATTTAGACAAAGAGTACTCTTTTAACAAGAACAATTAATCTAAAAATCATCAATATTAAAAATAGAAAAAAATAAACAATTAATACAAACAGACAAAAAGTAAGCAGAGGTTATACAAGAAACTTCACGTTAAAAATGCTTGATTAAAAAAATGTATGTCAAATTTTAGAATACAGTCACAATAATTGATCATAAAAAGATTAAATCTATGTAACAATTTACTTGCCTCAAAACCTCTGTCTACTAAGAGTCTGTATAGTAACCTAGCTCTAGCCCAAAAGTCATCTACTTTAGTGCACATTTTACAAAATCTTATTAACTGGGAATACAAACAATTATAAGTTATCTTACTATCGATATTACTACTAGGGAAAGGAAAGTTTATTACGTTAAAATTAAAATCATCAACTTTGTGATATACTTTAAGTATGCACTGTTCATTAACAATCTCTATATTTATATCAAGAAAATGTTCAACTTCATCATTTTCGTTACAATGTGTGAGGGGAAAAGAATTAGGATAAATACGTTTTGCAACTTGATTAAAATTTAACAAATTGCAAACGAGAATATCATCAATATATCAACTATTATTACTTAACAATTTAGCAAGTGCTAATTTTTCTGGGATTTTATTTTTCTTGCTACTGTCGACTAAGTCTTTTATATATTTAAATTCTAAAGCAAGCAAGAATAAATCTGCAATTAAAGGGTTAGCATTTCCACCCATAGGAATTCCTAATATTTGTTTGAAAATGTAAGGCCCGAATCTAACATAAGTATTGAAAAGGAGGAATTTAAGGGCATATTTAAGTTTAGTTCTATCAAAATATACTGAACTAGTGGGAGTAGAGCTAAGTGATGCATTATTAAAATATGTATAAACATTTATGAAATAATTACCACTCTTAACGAATCTGTCAAAGTGCAAATCTATAATAAAGCAAAGCTCTGAATATACTAAATATAAAGGCAAATTGGTATGCAAAGTTGAAAAGTCGAAGCTATGTACCGAGGTAACTTTCGGCATGGTATTTATTTTATCAATAACTTCTAGCGAATTGTCAACACTCCAATAATAGTTAATGCCAGTTCTTCTCGTGATGGTTTTACAATATCTTTTATGAGTACTTTTAATGTATTTCAAGCAATTTACGACTTGTTCTGACAGAGTTTTAGTGGTAGAAAATGTTGCTCTGGCAATAAAGCGATATTTATAAAGTCTTTTATGAAATTTAGGTAACATGTATAATTTTGCAATGCACTTGTTCTTATCGGAAAGTTTAATATCAAATGTTACATTTTTCTTGTTATGTTCATCGATTAAGTTATCAATATTCAAATTATTTTAAATTTCATTAACAGAATTACCACAAATATATTTACGTAATATGTTACCTTTAATGCCTAATTCTTTCTTCATGTTTTCAAGATAAAATGTCTTACATGTGAAGCTATAATTATTGCTGGCTTTATCTACTGTAGTGATTACAAAATGTTTATGTAAATTTATTAAATCAGCTTTAAGCTTATTATAATTATAGTCTACACAATCTGAAAGATTAAATTAATTTTTAAGCGAGAACATTTTATTTATAATTAACTTAATTAATAATTTAGACCATGCTTCTAGCTCTCTCCCATCGCAGCGCACAATGTTTAACAATTTCTCTTTTAATCTATTGACTGAAAAAACAATATCTTTACAAAATTTGTCCCATGTTACTTTATTATTCCCTATTCTAAATTTAAACCCTTTACGACATAGCTCCGCTAATTTGTCGTTTGCAAAATGTTTAACTAGTTCTACATCACCTGTTAATATATGACATATCGGACTATAAATTAACTTTGCTAATGCATCACGTCTGTTAGCTGGCATGTCCATGACTCTTTCACATACGCATTTATTATTATTGAAAATATAATTATCTGAAAGATTTCCTAAAACTTTATTATAATTACAAATAATAAACCCAACAGGTCGTTCATATGAATACACTATTAATGGTTTGAAATCTTTACAACAATCTGGTAATATGGACTTAACTTTCTTTGAATTAATAAGAATATTAACATTAATGTTGTCAAAAAATTTAGAGGAATAATTTAAAGTTTATCTTTAATAGGGTTATCTTTGGATTTCTTAGAATTCGCTCTAATACAAGCAAAGACTATATTCTTAAATCTATTTGTGAAATTATGTTTATTGTTTAGAATATTTTCTATAAAAGGAGCAAAACTTTTCATGTGTAGGCCTTTCAATGAATCTTTTATTTTTATTTATTTTTTAATTTAATAATTTAATATTCAAATTTTGGCAAAATGAATGCAAAGAAGGAACGTAAAACAGCATCATTATTGGCAACAGTTGTTCTGCATTTTCAAAGTAGTCCAGTCTTCTGAGCAATGGACGAAGAAACTGAACGAAGATAGATTGAAGAAAAAGGAAAAATATAACTTAGTGTGATCGGTTCTCACAAAATATGAGGCAGAGGCTCTATGAATTAGTTAGTGTAGTACTGTATTACAATATAGTAAGCCCTATTCTCTTGTACTAATTTTAGTCTCACATAAATAATCTCAACAATGTTTTATACTCACAACCTTTCCAGGTAATAGCAAAGTCTCAAGCAGCAACACTCACACTGACAACGAACGCACTAGAATGTGTTCCATGTTCTATTGTTAGCTATGCTGTCCTAAAGGTCAAATGTTTACTATGCCCCTTCAGCCATTACGGATTGAGTTTGTTAACGAGTGTAAACAAAATCCACGTTATCTGAATTTGCTGAAAGAAAATTAAATTAATATGCAGTGATGCGGTATTAACTGCTTATATGACAGATAGAGCTATATTCCATTTACAAAAACGGCACTATTAAATTCGATTGAAGCTATTGTCCATGTTTAAAGCATTAAAGTAATAATAAATTGTTAAAAGTATAGTAATATTATTATTACTAATAATATTACATACACTAAGAACATTATTATTTCAATATTAATAACATTAAAAATTATAAATATGCTCAATATAAGAAAACCCAAAAGACCGTTCGTACAGCCCCAAGAAAGACATAAAAGTGTCCACTCCGAATGGATACATAAACTATCGGTTCGATAACCATTGAGTATTGGGCCACTTAACTAATTGGAAATATTGGATGTACTGTTACAAACAAATAATAATGATCATACTAATAAATAAAAATAAATAGATTAATTAATATTTAAATAAATATATTATTCATTTATTGGTTTATCCATAATTCTATCTTTATGTCTATGTATCTGCGTTGTTTATAATCTCAGTAAAAACATATAATGAAGGACTATGAAAAGCAAAAATATTATCAATGTTTTCAGTAGCAGTTTTTATTTTATGCAACACGTGTAAGAAACTAGTGGTAAGCATGCAACCGAAGCAACACATTTCTTCAAGACCAAGTGAATTTTTGTAATTCAGTGAATCCACTCTCTCTCTCTCTCTCTCTATCTCTCTCTCTCCCTCTCTCTCCTCGTTCTAGTGCTTTTTCTCTAGTTTTCTCGCTCTCTCCCTGATCCGGTCGGGGGGTGCAGACGTCGGCATAAATTAGCATTTCCTCCACAAATTTGATGCCAAGGGAAACCGATTGCGGAACCTAATCAAAGAAATTGGTCTGCGGATCCGGCCAGGACTGTAAACCGAACATTAGGCGGAGTGAGGGGAGCGGAGTGCCTTAGGGGAGGATTTGTTTAGAAGTTCGGGAAACGACAGGAGTTCAAGTGGGGATGGAGGCGGCGGTAGTGGTGGGAACGGCGGCGGCAGTGGTGACTACGGAGAACATATTATGCCACCATCACTCCGGTCTACTTTGTTTTTCTAAGTTACTCCAACTCCCCGTCGTTCTTTAATAGTGAATCGTTAGAGATATTTTCTTCTTCATATGACATTAGTGGAAGGAATTTGAGTCCAATCTGTCTCAATTTCAGTCATTTATCACTCATTAATTTCGAAGATTATCTGTACATTGGTACATATAGTCTTGCATCTTGTTTATGTTTTCACATAAAATACAAATTAGTACTTTCTGACTAAATATGAACCTCTGAAATAATATTAATATGTTCAATACTCAAGATTATTCCAGCTCAAATTAAGTTAGTCACCGATTAACCTGATCTCACGAACACCCTTCATAATATAGAGAGCAGCATTAAGTAGACTATTTTACGTCGTGAAGCAAAAATTACTAGCCAAGGCCCACTGAAAACACGAGAGATCCGTGAAGAGGAGGTGACAGTATTTTACCCAGTTTATGGACAATATTGTCATCGAACTATTGATTTTGAATGTACTTGTAGTCAGTGTACTTCGAATATTTAAATATAATATTTTTGCCTTCATGTTGTATCATCGGTTTCAATGTATTAATTTATAGGGTTTTTTCTGCTTACTATTTAAATACCATGTGTACAGTATATGCTGCAACTGATTATTTTCAAAATTGTTCATTGTATTCATATATTTCAATACGTAATTGTTAATGAACTTAATACTATTGTCACGGTTGATAAATTCCAATTTTTGAATGCTCGTAACCTATCCTCACCGTAATGCAACAAAACATGTACACATTTAGGAGGGCTAACACATTTGAGAGAACTTCACAAAATTCACCATTCAACACAGCATACACTATTTTATAGTCTGCATCATCAAAGTATTCAAAACTGTTATTGCACCCTTTATGTGTACCAGTTTATTTACAGTGTGTGTTCTATATGGCATTAATAGCATTACAGTGTATGCTGATCTGCATTATACTGTATATAAAGAGTATATATATATATATATATATATATATCCTAGTGGACAATAATTACTGGACACAGCGGCCAAAATGTAATTATCTCTAAGTATTGAGTATCAGTAGAGTCACAACATATTTAGAAAATAATACAAATGTCTGAATCATACGAGAATCCAATACCTTAGAACGTTACTCTGCGTTATAATATGTACCTTCAAAATCTAACCACACTTAATTTTCGTAAATGCGCATTCAATCACATTAATGATTCAGCGCTTCTCTTCGATGGTTCTCACCTTAGTAAGCGAAAAAGAAAGCAAATATATATATGAAATTGGTCTGTTTGCCTTGGTGGCAACTGAAAAATATATAAATATATTGATATAACAATTATATGTAACTACCTGTTTTATCTGAATATTAAGTTAAAAGATATTAAAGTGCGAGTATAGTATGCAACAAATATATAGAGATAACTACTATTACTTGTATTACATTAATGTTCAAGGAAATATCGTGTGCAGGTTTAGTATTGCATTGTTAGTTGTTAATTCAGAGGATGAATTGATTGTTTTTGTTTTTTAACGGTTTGACGCAAGATCTATAATGTGGCACGCCACCTTTAGTAACTCAGGTATGGCAGGTTCAAAATAAAGTATTTATAAGAAATGTGTACCCAATGATAGGCTACTTTCAGTGCAGTTTTCTTCACCAGTCGACACATTTCTAACATGTTGCCAATATGATGATGCCAAATTTGCCGGAATACTGGGTTTAATTGTCAATTCTCTATTCCACTCTGTAAGATGGACGTTAATGGAGATACATTGTTAGTAACTATTTGACTCTCATGATAATTCTTAAGTTGAATGTATTTGCTTGGAGTAGTCAGATTTGAAACAAACATTAAACACGCAAAAAATTAAAAGTGGATTTCAACCACGATGGAAGCAAACAAAATGATAATAATAATAATAATAATAATAACACTTCCAACCAGATTAAGCATACATTTTATACTCCTGCATATTTATTTGTATTCGTTTGTAATCTATGCATTTGTTCTTGAATGTAATAATGAAGTTTAGGCCTTTTCTTTTTCCTGATTCAACATTCTATTGTTCAACAATATAAACTTATTAATTCAATGTGCTTCTCGTTTTATTCATTTTGACTGGCTCACTTAAACACAATTACCATGCCTCCCCCGATTTTCCTGTAGTACTCCTCCTCCTGATAAGGAAGAATCAGCTTAGGATGCAACATTTACGGGAAAAAAACACATGTGCAGATATGGTCCCAGGTGTATTCAAGGTTTTGCCTTTTATGGCTTCTTCCGGAATACAACATATATGTTAAAATAGGACTTCAGAGGCTATCAACCCTATTGGATTATTAACCAGCACACTGTAAGTCAAGAATAACGTGAGGACTGGAGCTTCTCTGCAAGAGTCCCTGTCCCTTATGAACATATATGGGAGTACAGTCAACTTATATAATGTCCAAGCCATGAGAAAACAAATAAACAAAATTAAATAATTGGTGTAGCAATATGAAATTAAATTAAATGAAATACAGCCTGAACAACATGGGAAAGAGTCACTTAGTCTGGTTTTGTGTTCGTTATCATTATAGCTAAGGGTTTGGATAAAGAAAGGAAGCCATTGTTCAAGTTCATGGTGTCGTTTAAAACAATATTGTTTCGCAAAACTCCCTCTTGAAATATCCACCAGGGAAGAATTCACATTACCATTTTTTGCCTAGATGGTGAGACAGAGGACAGTAAGCAAGGGAAGGTGTTCACGCATATAACATATTATATAATTATAAAGTGAATTAACAATCAGCTTATGATATTAATGTTCTAGAATTATGCTTTATAATAAGAAAGGGAGACAAAAACGCCAAATAAACGAGTAAAATTGCCACAAGATAAAAAATGAAAAAGGATTTAAGAAAATAAAATGTAAAATGTGCAAGAAAGTCAGTGTGGCCCTCCCAGGCTCAGAGTTGCCACCCTGGCCCCGAAGACACACAAACACATACCAGAAAAACCAACTCCACTCAGGACGAGAGAGAGAGAGAGAGAGAGAGAGAGAGAGAGAGAGAGAGAGAGAGAGAGAGAGAGAGAGTACAAAGGAGTACAAAGGAAATCAAGCAACAACATATCTAGTGACCCTTCTAGGTTGCTTGTCCTCCAAAACACTGAGGATCAAGTGTCCAAACAGTGGTTTAGAGTGGGTAAGGGAACATTGGAAAGGGAATTACTGCCCTGGAACTAATGTCCGTGGCAGGGTTAGGAAGTTAGTAGAGGACAGATGGGTTAGTAACTGAGGAGGGGATAAAATAAAGTTATTCATTTACAAACGCAGTCAGTCGCGGGTTTGATGAGAGATATTTGTCTAGGCGGAGTTTAAATGAATCAACGGTGATGCAGTCTATAACGTTTCGGGGAAGCCCATTCCACAAGTTGACAACTCGATTGAAGAAGAAATTCTTAGATTCGTGCGAGTTAAAAGATTTACCAATAATTTTGCAACCGTTTCCCCGCGTGTAATTAGATTGGTCGATAGTGAAGTACTTACTACAGTTCAAATTGTCGATGCCTTTGATGATTTTGAACACTTGAATTAAGTCACCTCTTAATCTGCGCTGGGTTAAAGGAAATAGATTTAATTCTCTAAGACGCTCTTCGTATGGTTTGTTTCTTTAGGCTAGGTATCATTTTGGTAACTCTACGTTGAACTCGTTCTAGCTTGTTTATATCTTTTTGGTAATAAGGGCACCAGGATTGAACGCAGTATTCCAGAAGAGGGCGGACTAAGGAATTGTAAAGGGTTAGGATAACTTCTTTGGATTATGCTCAAATGACCTGCCTATAAAGCCAATTATTTTGTTTGCCTTCTTAACAACTTCTGAACATTGTTGACTCGGTTTTAGGTAACTCGATATTGTTACTCCCAGATCGGTTTCTCTGTTTACATTCTTAAGCTGAGTGCCATTCATCGAATAGTTTGCTTTCTCATTTAGGTATCCGATATGTAGTACTTTACATTTATCCGCATTGAAACTCATTTGCCAAATTTGGGCCCAACATGACAATTTATCTAGATTGTGTTGCATATCGTCAACTTGTTCTTTTGAGAGTACGCTATTTGCAATTTTTGTATCATCAGCAAATTTTGAGATTGTGCAGGTGAGACCCTCATCTATGTCGTTGATGTAAATTAGAAAGAGAATTGGTCCTAGTACCGATCCCGGGGTACCCCGCTACTTACATTGGTCCATTTAGATGCCTTACCGTTTATGACTACCCTTTGCTTTCTGTTGCTGAGCCAATTTTCTATCCATTTCAACACACCGTCTTGTATTCCATGCGCTTTTAGTTTTAGCAGTAAACGTTTGTGGGGAACTTTGTCAAAGGCCTTTTGAAAATCAAGGTATATAATATCTACAGCTTTACTCTCATCGTAGAGGTTGAGGATATCGTGGAAGAAGTCTAAGAGGTTTGTTAAACAGGAACGTTTTTCACGAAAGCCGTGTTGAGTATCTTTAAGTATGTTATTTTCCTCTAAGCTGTTGACGAGTCTGTCTCGTATGACCGTTTCTAGCATTTTACATACAACTGAGGTTAAGCTAATTGGACGATAGTTACTGGGTAGGGATTTGCTGCCTTTTTTGAATATCGGTGTTATGTTGGCTAGCTTCCACTGATCAGGCATAGTTCCAGACTGCAAGGATTTATTGAATAGTAATGTCAGTGGTTTGGAGAGCTCATTCTTAGCTTCCTTTAGAACTCTAGGCGAGATTGTATCAGGTCCTGGCGTTTTATTTACCTTGAGTTTATCTAAGCAATTCAGTACTTCTCTCTCTGTAACGGTGATATTGCTTAGAACATCTGAATTATCAATCTGAATCGGCGATGGTGTAAGGATATCACTGAGGTCTTCTGTTATAAAAACTGATGCAAAGAAGGTATTGAGGGCATTACTCATTTGTACTTCGTCTTTGGTGTATTCTCCTTTTTCATCGACTAACGGTCCAACAGTTGAAGTAACTACTTTTTTTTCTGATATAACTATAGAATTCTTTCGGGTTTGTTTTACTTTGATTCGCAATATGTAACTCTAAGGTCTTTTTACTTTGCTTAATTAACTTTTTGGCTTTGCGTCGTAGCTCTACAAATTTCACCCGTTCTTCGTCATTTTGTGAGGATTTTAATCTATCATTAGCAAATTTTTTAGCAAGCAGGCAGTTTGAAATATCTTGATTCCACCATTTGGGCTTATTATTATGGCCTGGACGCCGTATTTTCGATGGTATGCAGTCTTGCACTGCATACCAGTGAGAGAGAGAGAGAGAGAGAGAGAGAGAGAGAGAGAGAGAGAGAGAGAGAGAGAGAGAGAACATTACATAACCGGGAAGTGAATACTCTGCTAGAAAGTCTCTATCTACTGTATTGAGCCAAGATTCTGTTATACCAATCACAACATAATTTTCAGTAAACACTAGTTCCTCTAAATCTGAAAATGTATTGCGTATGCTACGAGCGTTTGCATAGAATACCTTTAAAGTTGCGGTTTTAGAACTCACAGAACGTTCTTTAATCAAATTTTTGGTTCTGGTCGGATCTACATTTACATTCATGGCTGACATCGGTCCTCGGTCGTTATCCCTGGCGGTTTTGAATTTGGGTCGTGTTGGTGGAGCTTTATCCAAATTCGCGGTTTTTGACAGATTAGCATTTAATTCCTTCGCAGGTTGCCGCCCTCGCTGTCTTCGGTCCTCCTTCCTGGTTGTCCTGTGCTGAGTCGATTTCTTCTCCGAAAATCCATCACCGCATCGTTGAGAAGACGCCCAAAACGTGCTGCTCCCACCTGGTTCAGATGAACTCCATCGTCCGAAAACAAATCGTAGTAGAAATTGTCCCAGGTGTCGACGTATCCCACGTTTTCCTTCCTGCAGAGGTTTGCTAGACAACGATTTGTGCTGGTGGCTATGTTGTAAAATCGGCTCTCTACACCAAGCCGGGGGACGATTCCTGAGACGATGATCCTTGATGACTTCTCCTTAAACGACTTGATCAGCTGCTGGTACTTTAAAAGCAAATCTTCCGACCGGGTTCGCTGTACATCGTTGGATCCAACGTGGATGACGTACATTGTATTAGCAGGGGCCAGCTTAGATACTTCGTCAACTGCAGCAACTACGTCGTCCACACCACCACCAGGGATACAAAAACGCTTCCTGTTCTTAGGTGCTCTGGCGCATGTGTACCCAAACACAACGAACGTATTATAGTCTGCATGGTTGGTATCTAATTGAATATACTTAGTGGGTATTTCAAGAATGTCAGGGGGTAAGGAAATGTGATTTGTATATTAGAAGACTGTGATTAACGAGACGTGTAACATGTGGAGGGAGGTGGTAGAAAGAGAGGGATCTAGTTGGGGGTGGAAGTTTCGCTCCCAGGAATTTTCGTTCCTGTGGTATTTCAATAATAATAATAAAATAATAATAATAATAAGGGGACAACCACTGGTAAGGCAATACATACTGCTCAAAGAGCCATTATTCTACTGTAACAACAGTATCGTCGTCTGGTGTTATTATAGTTTCCTCATTTGATTGCCACATGTGCTGTATATACGTGCTCATGAAAAAAAAAAAAAAAAAAAATGTGACTGAATTATTAATTGACAGGTAAATAATAGCACTACAAAACTAGTGCAATCATATGAGGAGACCATTCATGTTTTCTTACATCAATGGTTATTGAGATCATAGTTAGCTGAATACAATTATTACATACATGATGTGACTAATATTTCGAACTACATAAATTATTATGCACTAATAGTACGACAAATATATTACAATCATATGAGGGCCACTTCACATTCTTCATTACATCAACGGTTATTGAGGTCATAGTTAGCTGAATACAAGAGTCACATACATAATGTGACTAATATTACCAACTACCGAAGTTATAATGGAATTATAGTAATACAAATATTTTACAAACATGAGTTACATGGTTCAAATTCTTATTACAATAATGGTTATTGAGGGGATAGTTAGCGCAATATGACCAGTGGAGAAGTTTACATGCCGATAGTAATATAATATTTAGTAGGGTGTGTGGTTATGGGACCCTACCCGTCGTGGCCCAGTCACCAGACCCCAGCCAATGCCTTCTCTATACATAATTATTTATAGAGAAGGCATTGCACCAGCACCCAAAACACACAGCCATACAGATTCAGATTCAGATTCAAACCATAACGGAGGGAAGGTGTATTGAGGAAAATAGAGAAGTATGGTTAGGGGTTTTGGAGGAGAGCGAGGAGGGGGGGGAGGGGGAGGAGGAGTAGGGGGGGGGGGGGGGAGGAGGAGGTAAGGTACTCCAGGGAGGAGGAAAGTGTGAGAGGGGAGGTGTGTGTGTGTGTATGTGTTGGGGAGGGTGGGACATACTACATATAAATAACTTGTTTAAGGCCAGCCATAGTACTGAAGATAAATATGGTAGTAAAAAAATACAAAAAAAAAAAAAAAAAAAAAAAAATCTTAAAAGGGAAAGTTTGAATTTCAACGCAAGTCTACAGATATCAGCAGTATCGCTTCATCGTACCTGACACAACATATCAATAAGTAAGGATGGAAACTGTATACGTGCAAAGATCAAGATTCAATTAAGTTTAGTAGCAAAACAATATTCAGAAGGAAGATACTAGTAGTCCTCCGGGATGGATATGCCGCATATCCGAAGGTACTTAATTGTAGATCAAACCATTAGCAAAGAATATTGAGGACAATTATGTTGCTTACATATGCAAGGGTCATGTATATTGGCTTGCAAAAGGATATGAATTGGCACTTAACAGATTATTTAAATAAAAGCTGTGTTAGAGGCTCAGAGGGATATGTATATACTGTACATTGTCAATCTATTAAATGAGAATAGCAGTGATAAGTAAAGAAATACTGACTGGTATTATAAGTGTGACATGATCAATGAAAATATGAAATCATGTAGAGGGCGTTACAAAGGGTTTAAGTGTGACCTTGTAAGAAAGAAGAGATGTGTGGAGGGCAAGGGGTGCATACTTATAAGGTTCATGTTTCATGTTTACAGTACATATTATTGTGGGGGGGCAAAGTTCTTGTTTTTGTTTAGTATGTTATTGATTACGTTATTCTTTAGCATGTATATTGCTTGACCCTCAATTGTGGTTAACTGATTATTCCTGTATTCCCTAATCATTGGGCATTCCAAGATATAGTGCTCGAGAGAGTGTTTGTTGGGAGCTCTGCAAACCCTACATTGCCTGTGCTCTTCTTCTACCTGCCAATTCAGCTGCCATGGATAACAATAGCCAAGCCTTATTCTTGCATGTACTGAGTCTACCCACCTACTCGTTGTACGTTTACCATAGGTGTATTTGGTCGTAAATGCTACTTTATTGTAGTAGTTTATAGATCGGCTGGTATTATGATGTCTAGCTCTGTCTTCATCCACTCTTTCTTCTTGTGTCTTTTTAATTATAGTTCTCATTTGTTTCAATGACAGTTCAAGAATATGATCAGGTTCTTCTTTCTCTGAGGCCTCCTTGGCAAGCTTATCTGCCCTTTCATTGCCGGGGATGCCTACATGTGAAGGAATCCAGGCAAATTTGACCCCTAGCCCCTTCTCCCCTACACATTTTATCCCCCGTCTGATATCTTGTACAAGGAAAGGATAGGTGGGTTGGGGGCTAGAGATAGCTTCCAAGGCCGCCCTGCTGTCAGATAGGATAAGAATATTCTTTCCCCTTCGAAAGATACTCCCAATTCCCATCGCTATTGCCACTAGCTCAGTTTGAGTGGAGGAGGCCCAGTCCTGTAGCCTGGATAGTTCATCGTCTTCCTGAGCAGAGAGAGAGAGAGAGAGAGAGAGAGAGAGAGAGAGAGATTTTTAAAAGGAGTTACAATGAATAATTAGTATTTCAGAGACTTTGCGGTCCATTCCGGGGAGATACTTGAAGTGGAGAGAGAGAGACTGTTTAATGCACTATACTCATTACACAGTGTAAAATACTATCTACTCTCTTCTTGAACTGCTCTACTGAAGAACTGATTACAACTTCGGAGGGAAGTTTGTTCCAGGTAGAACAGATCTTATATGTGAAATAGTGTCCACAAATACTAGCGCTGAATCTTTTTAATTCTAATTTCCTGCCATGGTTGCGTGTTGTATTCACATTGAGGCTAAACACGTTGCCGTAATCCACATTGTCAAACCAATTAAGTATTTTAATTACAAAACTTCAATGAGATCAAGAGCTCTCAACCGGTCCTCATAGCTCAGCCTTCTAAGCGATAGAATAAGTGTCGTAGCCCTAGAAAAGAGCGAAAGAGAGAGAGAGAGAGAACAAAAAGAGAATGTGTGTAAATCTAAATGTTTGCGTGTGTATTGTGCTACTAGTGCGACGATAGGTGAAGGAGTTAGTATAATTGTTCTCATCTCCTGTAACGCAAACATACCGAATTAGAGGCAATGTTGAGTTTCAGAGGAACAAGGAAAATATAGAGGAGCTATAGAGATAGAAAGAAACTTGCATAATTTCGGATGACTATGGAATTAAAGGGAGGGATGAGATTCAAATTGGAGGGGATTAACTGACATAGAAAACCGAGAATAAGATGGAAGAATTAAATGGAAGAATAAGATGGAAGAATTAAATGAGTGATAAGTAGACGAAAAATATGTAGGGTAAAAGGCTAGAAATCCGCAAGTGTTCTTGTTGGGGCTATCCTGATTGACTTGAAGGATGACAAAAGTAGTGGAAAAATTACCTGGAATCATACCAAAATGCAGGGGAAAAATACGTAAAGACAAGACTGCAATTTGTTTTGATTGCACTTATTGAGTTAGGATATTAAAGATAGTTTGAGGAATTTCAGATGTTCATATTATTTGAGTAAGCTACACTTGAAGAATTATAGAACATTGTATTATTTTGTGCATATGAGATGAAGATGCTAGAAAGGTTTGCACGAATAGTTAATTAAGCGCTGTATACGTGTAAGTATATACTGTATGAAACTTAAACACAGAAAAAATAGACAAGACAAAGAGCGTAATGACTTATGAGAACTGAATGATGGACTGCATGAGGAGGGCAGAGACGGGAAAAGGGCTGCTCACTCCAAGGTAACATGGAAAAGGTGGGAGGTGATGACTGCCTAGTCTTCTTTTACTGGACCTACGTCAGCACTACCAAAGAGAGAGAGAGAGAGAGAGAGAGAGAGAGAGAGAGAGAGAGAGAGAGAGAGAGAGAGAGAGAGATAATATTTAAATTAATGCTGCGCAGGCATAAAATAAGTCGGTGTAATAGTAACTAGAAGGAAGGTTATAACAATATCGACAATTCTTGTTTAGTGAGCTCATACCGTTCATTATATTTAAAGATTTAATCGAAAAAATTAAATAGTATCATAAATTATATATTTTGATTGGATGCATAGTTGCATACACAATTCCATTATAAGGTATGTTTGTTCAAACTTCGAATATAACTGTTTTGGAAAATATAAAATCACCGCGATATATATACAGTATGTATATATATATATATATATATATATATATATATATATATATATATATATATATATATATATATATATATATATATATATATATATATATATATATATATATATATATATATATATATATATGAAGGTATAATATAGATGGAGAATGTAAGATCCTCTATGTATCTAGGCAGTGGGTTGAGTAACGGTTAAAGGGTAAGGAGTACAGATTTTGATTATCTAAAATGTAGTGGTCTTGAAATCTGGCTCTTGGATGTGTTTTGCTTTGCGGACATTCATTAGTTGGTTAAAGTAGGATTTCAGAGACTATCAACATTTCTGGATATTCAGTATGAGCCAGCACACTGTAAGTCAAGAGTAGCGTCAGGACTGGAGCCCCTTTTCGAGAACACCAGTTCATTGATTAGTTAGGTAGTTTAAATAGTACTGCAAAGGCTATCAACCCTTCTGGATTATTTAGCCAGCACACTGCAAGTCAAGAATACCGCCGGGACTTGAGCCCCTTTTCGAAAATTCCAGTCCCTAGTGCCACTGATGAGTTAGATATAATAGTTAGTTAAAATAGGACTTCTGAGGCTATCAACCCTTCAGGATTATTCAACCAGCACACTGTAAGTCAAGAATAGCATCAGGACTGGAGCCCCTTTTCGAGAACTCCAGTCCCTTCTGTAAATTAATTGATCAAGAAGAGTTTATATTTATATATAATTTTACTAAAGAGATACATTTCTTATAAACTTTCATCTAAGTTTGGATTATTTGGTATTTAAAGTGTTTTTGTGTTAATTTAGGATATTCATAAACACAATTTAATGAGGTAATGTACAGAGTCAATGTAGAGTGATGGAATTTACTCTTCCTTATGTTTAGTTTACTGTATGTAAGATATGTAGCACGAATAAGTGTTGCTTCGTTAGTAATTAAAGAATATTTATATATATTTAGTTTTAATTGAAATTATAATTTTGTTTACGTAGAGTTTTCGAATTCGTATTTTTAGTTTTCTTTTTAGTTAAAAGGTTTTGCACAAGTTGGTATTACTGATATAATTGTGTAACTTCTACAAGTTTTCGGTTAAAAGATTATGTAGTAATTCAAGATATAATCTAAAATATAATTATATATAGTTTGCTGAGTCATTAATATAACTTAAATTGAACGTTATACATTCATTCCTGGTCCCATTCATGCTGAATTTCTATAGGTATGTTTTCTTTCACAGGGGATCTTCGTTGTTTCCCTAACGATGACTGCGAGAGGTTAGCCGAAGAATGGAAAATATATAAATAAGACGTTTCAAAGTGATCTTTTCCTCCTTACGGAAGCTGAAATGCCATAGAGCATCAGCTGCCGTAATATGTATATACTGTATATATATATATATATATATATATATATATATATATTCAACCATATATATATATATATATATATATATATATATATATATATATATATATGTTTCTAATCTCTCAGTGGGGTTCGAACCGCCGACCGTCAGGACGATAGACGACGCTTTAATCAACTACACCACGGCAGTCTAAAAGACACTCAACCCTCTATCCTATTTGTGTTAGGGAGAAGGGAAACCCACTAGGCGAATATATTTCAATTCATTCCTAGTCGTAGGATCCATATTCCAGAATACCATACAAGGATTGCTGAGTGTCCCGACGCAACTCGGGCCGAAATTGATTTAATTTAATTCTAACCCACCAAGCATGAGAGTTACAAATATTGAGTATATATCAAAAATACACTTGAGCCACTAAATGTTTCTAATCTCTCAGTGGGGTTCGAACCGGCGACCGTCAGGACGATAGCCGACGCTTTAATCAACTACACCACGGCAGTCTAAAAGACACTCAACCCTCTATCCTATATATATATATATATATATATATATATATATATATATATATATATATATATACAGTATACATATATATACTGTATATATATATATATATATATATATATATATATATATATATATATATATATATATATATAATACTATAAAAAAAAAAATTCAATGTGGATGAAGGAATCAAAAGGCAAAACTGCCTATGAGGAGTACCTCCCCCAGAGTTGAAAGAGTGAAAGGGCCGAAATCAAGGAATATTCGAGCCCAAATATCTGGACACCCGGAGTTTGAAGCAAGTTAAGTCATAGGATGAGAGGAAAGATGGATTCAGGGAGTGAGTTCCAGAGCTCATCTGTTGAATATAGCGATAGAATAGCGAGAGAAATGCAACATTACGGCGAAGAGAGAGAGAGAGAGATTGCAGAACATCGGTGAGTGGATGTGAGTTAATGAGAAGAAAGGCATTCTTTTCTACTTTATCTAGAAGTGCTGTGTGAGGGGATCCTCCCCACACATGTGAACAATACTCAATACATAGACGCATTGTGCCCCAGTACAGAGCAAGAAGTTGTACAGGAGTAAAGAACCCCCTGAGGCTGGTTGAGCACACCCAGCTTCTGGGAAGCCGCATATATATATAATCAAATGAAAATATGCGTGCGCGTCTTGCACATCATTAACTTCCGAAACACCCAGTACTTACCAAATATGTTAATCTAAGAGATGCATGGTGGTTGATATAACAAAAATCCAGGAAATAACTGCCAGGAGCTGGCATACTAACAGGAACAGGGAGGCCACGCAGGCATACAGGCTAGGTTGGCATAGGTTTGGTTAGAGGTCTAGGTGGCAAGCTGACTTGTTTGGCATACATGTTTACTTGGCATGGAGACTATGTTGATCGTTTGATTTATAGATTATATAATTCATTAACTTCTATATATTTTAACCGCAAGCTATTTCCGTATATTAATGAATCTTAATTATATTGTTGTTTTATATAACGCCAAGAAACGGTAAGGAAATCTAATATATCAACAACCTTTCGTTCCCATTATCTATATCATACAAAAGTTAAAGATCTGTATAATATGTTTCATGTTCATGTAGCATAAACGCTAAGCAGACATGCAAGGAGGCAAAACTACATGAGCAGTGTTAAATGAAGTAACATGAGGGGTTTATAGGCATGAAAGTTAGCAGCATACAAGACAGGCATTCAGGCAAGGAAGTCAAAACTACTTGAGGCTTAAGTGATACATACATACGGCGAGAAAGGAGTAATCACATCAAGGCTTAACTATTCTTAACTACGTGAGAGACAAATATACAAGACGGGCATATGAACAAGGAAGGAATAACTACATGATAGGCATAAGAACACAATAGGCAAACAGCGGAGAGCAGCATATAGTTAACGAGGTCGTAACTACATGACTCATAAAGACAAAACAGGCCTACAAGCAAGGAAGCAATAACAGTATGACAGTCATAAGTGAACAATAGGCATAAAGCGGAAGGAAGCTTGGATACTGGGAAGGTATGACTACATAATTATAAGGCATATAAACACGACAAGGGAGGCAATAGTATATGCAAGTCGTAACCGCAAGTGAAGTATAACTTCATGATACAAGTAAGAGAACAACATACTTAGGAGAGTAGGAGAGCATAGACAAATCCCGCATTTAGGCAAGGAAAGCATAACTACTGTACACAAGAGCCATATCCACATGAAATAAAAACCTACACTGCAGGCATAACTACATGAGAAGCATAACTACATTGGAGGCATAAAAGAGAGGGCAGTACACTGAGGCGGGGGCGGCAGCGTTGGAAGGACCGAAAATGAAAGACGTGACCACAATCCCGGAGCCAGGCGCTAGGAGAGAGAGAGAGGGGGATTCCTGCCTTGATTGCCACCTCTCAACCTCGCTCGCTCTCTTTCCACGTTTTTTCATTTTCTTTGTTTATCTCTATTGCATTAAATCTTTCCTTTTCTCTCCTTATCTTTTCTACTTTCTTCACTGGTGTTTTTTTTTTCCTTTTCCCCTGTTCTTTTATTTAGTAAATATGTGTTTTCTTGATTGTTTTATTTTATATTATTGCGTTATCTCTCGCTAATTATATTACTTTATCTCCCCTTTCCCCATCTTAATTTCTCTCTCTTTGTACATGTACATATAATTATATTTTCACTAATCTATGTTCTCATTTTCTTCACCTAATGTTTCCTGGCTCTCTCATTCTTTGACGTTAATGCACACTCAGTAAAATTGGTTATGTGTTTGTTTGCCAAAACTTTAATTTTAATAAAATCTAACAGGTAGACAAGTCATGTTTTACAACAGTTTAGTGAGACTATGATATGCCAGATGAAATGTGTCTTTGTTAATATTCGAACCCAATTTATATTGAGCGTTTGCATTTTTTTCCTCCCTACTTCCTCCAGTTTCACTCCCTTCACACTTTACTTCCATTATTTCATCCAACCATTGATTCAGTTCCTTTCATTTCATCCCTTCTTCTCCACTCTGTTTACTTAATTTCCTATTATATTTATTTTCCAGTCATTCTACGCATCACCCTATTATTTTTTTTCATTCAACTTCTTCAAAGCATACATTTCCCCGATTCTTCCAATTTATCTCCCATCCACTTCAGCTCCTCCTCTTCCCTGCTCCCTTCTTAGATGCTCTCCACAACCTTTACTACCCATTGCAGCCTCTCTCTCCATCCCTTCCTTTTCTTCGAACCTTTAACAGCCGTCTCTATTCCCTTTAACACCCAGTCCCGTTCATTGCAGCCCCTTTACCTCTCCCTTCTTATAATCTTGCAACTTCCCTCACCACCGTTGCAATCTTCCCACGCTAAATTAGGTCAGACCTGCATATATTGTCTTTTAAGTTCAGCGTTCCTCATTTTACCTATTCTACGATTCATTCCTTGGCGATTGCTATTGAATCGAAGAGATTTCAGATGTAAGGTTAAAGCTATTTTCGTAGTTATAAGAATATGCAATTTCTTATGAGGCAATTGCATTATTCATTTTGTTCCGTACTGTCCCATTACTCCAAAGGATTTCGGTTGTAAATATAAGCTATATTCGACTCTCTAATTATGTAGTGTTGTCTTGTTTCCTGTCCTAATAGTTTTGTCCTTCAGTTTGTAAAATATATCTTTCTCTATTCCTATATCATATCTGCTCCTCTCCCTCCGTTGCTGTCGTTACCAGCCGCCCCCTTCCTGTCCATACCAATATCTTCCTTACATTTCTTCTCACAGACCAAGCACAATTAATTTAAGAGGGCCAAGATCTCTAAGCAAATAATGTAAGGGGGAGGACTTTATTATATACGGCTATTCACTATTGCAATAAATACATTTTTATATATATATATATATATATATATATATACATATGAGAGAGAGAGAGAGAGAGAGAGAGAGAGAGAGAGAGAGAGAGAGAGAGAGAGAGAGAGAGAGAGAGAGAGAAATATAACTAGATCAAATTTTGCTTGTAAGGCACAATTTGTTAAAGAATAATACTTCAGCACAATCCAAATGTTTTAATTGTGGAAAGCCTTTATAGCACAGACGAAAACGTGTCCTTAATGCAAGTTGAACATGCCTCCCGATTTTCATTGTCATAATCCAATTTCGCTAAAACGTTAATGGCACGTTATATATATCTGCTGTACAAGATACGTAGATCTAAAATAAACGTTAATGGCACGTTATATATATCTGCTGTACAAGATACGTAGATCTAAAATAAACGTTAATGGCACGTTATATATATCTGCTGTACAAGATACGTAGATCTAAAATAAACGTTAATGGCACGTTATATATATCTGCTGTACAAGATACGTAGATCTAAAATAATAATACAGATAATGAAGGACACTAAATAATAATACAGATAATGAAGGACACTAAATAATAATACAGATAATGAAGGACACTACATTTTCCTGAAGTTGAGTGGCATGACGGCCGTTCAAGCAAATATTTATGTACTATATATATATTTATTAGTAAAAACTATGTATATCTGTCATACTATTTACAAACCTTTTCCTTCATAATGATAATATGATTCTTCCTTTGGGTACTGTACATACTACAATGTTGATACATGTTTCATTACATTTTATATAGCATATATTTGATAATGATACTTTGATTGTTTTCCTTTCATTGTATCTAATATATATATATATATATATATATATATATATATATATATATATATATATATGTGTATATATTATCAGTTTCCATTCTCTGCATTCCTATCTTCAGGAGAAAAATTCCTATAGAACGCAATAACTGCAAATTCTAGAGCAGTCGGAGAAAGGGGATTGGAGGAAGGAAGCCTCCTGAATCCCCACGAAAGACCCAGGGAAAATAAATACTTCCTTCACATTTAGTTTAAAGAGGCCAGCTGTTGAAGCTTACCGGAGATTAGGGGGACTCGACCCAAGTGGTGAACATCACAACACCATTGTGGAAAATTATTGTAAAAATACCGAAGATATTGAAACTAGACCTCGCCTCAAGTTTCCAGAAGCTTTAGATTTAATTCCCCTTATAGTTACCGAGAAAAAAAGATCAATTGTGACCTGCAAAATTAAAAAAAATTGTCTTCCTCGAATGCCAGACAATTGTGATGTACTTCATCGTTACCGGAGTCATACTGCAATCGTGTTGCGGACACGTGTCCAGAAATATCTTGAAATTTTGACATACACGTATACTGCATAAATTGCTTCCAGGATCAGTAATAATTTTACCTCTTCTATAAGAGTTGCAACCTTGAGCCTAGCAGTCGTAATTTGGTTATTGCCTGGTGATACCCCATTTCGATCGAAAGCTGTGGAAATTGGGTATTAATTGATGGATGGTAAATGCATTTAACTAAACTTTTATAACAGTACTTATTTATTCAAATAACACTTCAGTGTGCTAAATGTTATGAATTTCCTCAGATTGTTTTTAAATAATTGTAATGATTGACTCTCCTCTTCCTTACATTTTAATTATATTATTGTATAATGACAAAGTGTGATAGTGGCCATCTACACGTTTATATAATACGAAATTGTAAGTGTTTTCATTAATTAATGATAATGTTATAGGCGATATATAGGCTGCTGTATGCAGTATATATACCGGTATGTATATATATATATATATATATATACCCGGTATATATATATATATATATATATATATATATATATATATATATATATATATAATCAACAGGATTTGCTTTGTATTTTCGGATCATACCGGACACATCTTCATCGGGTTGAGGAACATTAAATGTGTTATCGATATGGAAATAGGAATTATTTAAGTTTGTTTGGAATCATTGATACACCTTAATAAACGAAAGTGTATTGTTAAATACATAATTAAATGTAATGCGTGATAAGGAAGGGGAGATTAATAACATGAATCGTAAATAGAAGCAATACGTAAGAAAATAACAGAATAATATACTCGAATTGCAATGAAGTAATATATGATCAAAAATCCCTAGCCCTAGCCATTCAAATGAAAAAAGGACTATTTTATCGTTTAGATTATTCCTATTTCTAGATATTTCTATTAAAGTACTGAAGAGCATCTAATGTATGAGCCAGGGTTAAGGGACTATATTCTTTGGACCCTGGTATGAGCCAAATAGTTAATACAGTCATGGCGAGAGAAAAACAAATACAGAGCATACGGGGTTAAACGATAGACATTCATACGTCCAACCTGCAAGGAGTCCTGCCAGTGTATGAGAGAAAACGTAAGGTCTAGGGGGTGCTGGAAGGGAAGGGAGCTGGAACAGAGCCTGGAAGTGGGTTGCCAAGATGGGAGGGCTGGAGAGAGAGGGGTGGAGTGGAAGTGAACGAAGGGTTTTGAAACGCCCTAGTATCTCTCAATGGTCGGTTCGGGGAGGATTACAGAGGAGGTTATTTCCCCCCTCCTTCATCTCCCTGCCTCATCCTACCAGCTCCCGGATAGAGTTTCCTCCGCTTCTCATCTCTTTCCGCATCATTTGACGATGCTGCCTTCTTATATTGCCTTTATGCTCTTGAGGACCACACTGGTAAAACTATAGATATGTAATACATTGAAATACAATCATGTGAATTATTTTGAATTAAGTTTAATTATTTGACCTACTTTTATCCCTCATATTAATTGGGTTTATCACTACCAATATAAATTTTTAATGATGTATTGTTGTGGACACTATATTTGCTTACAGTGTATTTGAACTTTAATCCGGCGTTATACGAGCACGTTTATCGGCTACATGTATCGGAGCCTTGAATCCACTATAAGTTGTCGTATTGGTGTTATTGCTTTTGCTGATTACTGTTATATTAAATTGGACTGTATACGATCAGGAGCTCTAAGATACGAACTACATCCATAATAAAAGCGAAACTTGTCACGTAGTAGACTTGATATTTAAGACATTTTTTACTCGGATACTGTGGTTCCGAAAATCCGCTGCTAAAGTGCGCGTGTGACACGGGTTTAAGGTGTTTGAATAAACGCGTTTCCTTAAAAATAAAAACCACTTTTTGACTGTTATATTATTGTTGCCGCATTCTATCCAATACTCGAATTATAATTTTCCTTCTCACACCCGATCAGATTACCAATTGCTTAAACATGACAGTTTAAAGGCTTTAATTCGTTGTAGCTCACTATAATATTGGCAACCTAAACTATTTAGCTTCGTTTTCTTCTCGTACTCATTTACATCTCAATTTCCTTTCCCCAAAAGTTGTTCTATTTACCTTGCAGCGCATAATTGTATTTATATATGAGTTCCAGTTCACTTGTGTTCTCTCACTCTTTGATCTCCATTTCCTTATCCCAACAAGTTTTCCCTCGATCCTTAACTTCTTTGACCTACTCTTCTCACTCTCTCCTCTCCTTCTCTCGCAGGCAGCCTCCATGTTTATTTTACTTCTTGTATTCTCTTTTCCTTTTTTTTTTCTCTTCTATTTCTTTTTCCTCTTTCTCTCCTCTCGTATAAGTATCCACCACCCTGAATTTATCTCTGATATTCTTTCGTCACGTTTCACCTCAATTTTCTTCTCTTCCTTCCTTCTCTGTTGATCCAAGGTTGATCTTATTTCTTCCCTTTCTTTCCTCTCGTTCATTCCTTCTCTTATTTTGGTTATGTTTTACATTCTCACTTGTTTGACTCTCTTC
This sequence comes from Paralithodes platypus, assembly GCA_032716605.1. Classification (NCBI taxonomy): domain Eukaryota; kingdom Metazoa; phylum Arthropoda; class Malacostraca; order Decapoda; family Lithodidae; genus Paralithodes; species Paralithodes platypus. The sequence goes on from CM064519.1 coordinate 37,880,692, forward strand.
GGAGATTCCCTGTCGTATAATTTGTTTTATGTCAACTACTTATACTCTTCCTATCACTCTTTTTTCTTCCATCTGTTTCTATTGATACCTCCGCCAACAAAGTTGAATGGAGGTTATGTGTTTGCCTCCGTTTGTTTGTATGTAAACAAGACATCTCACAACGTTATTAACTGATTTTCACAAACTTTAGTGGGCAGATAGGATAAGTGCCAAGGAAGAAGTGTTTACATTTAGGCGGCAATTCGGAGATTCTCCTCAAAATTTGGTTGGCAGACAAGGTATAAACGCGTTATAAGCCAATTATCATGAAATGTGGGCAGATAAAAACAGAATATGCGCCAAAGACGAAGTGATTCATTATAGAATGTAATCTGGATTATATCCTGGAACCCAGATCCAGAGGACAATTTAGGCTTATGATATTCATGGTAAAGAATCAACCAGCGTAGGCGGCAGTATACTCTCTACCGAGTGCCCCTCTAGTTTATATGTTACATAATTATCATTCTTTAACTGTCTTCGTGGTGCAATGCATAAGTGTGTTGATTTTCGGTGTGAGCATCCTAGGTTCGAATCCCCGGACTGCCACATGTGTTGGTTAATTTCATTAATCGAGTTGAGGAGTAAAGTTGGTTGGTGGAGAGAACATAATAATTAATCCTAGGCAGCCCATCTCGTTCTGTTTTCTACAGTGTGTTTTGTTATTATTATAATTTTATTTATTTGTTTGTCTTAATCATCCTCCAGCACCTTCGTAGCCCCCTAGGCTTCCATTGGCACAGAGTAACAAAGTAAACTAATGAGGGTGGGGGGTGGTAGTAAGGGATCAGCCTGGGCTCCGTGTGTGAGAGAGAGGGGTCGGCGCTCCCCTTAAAATTAATTTCCGTGACCCCTCTCGGGCGCCACCAAAACACCATAAAACGGGAGAGAAAATAGAAATATGAGGCCATGACAAATACTGGGCGTTTCCCGTCCTCTATAATAACGAACAAAGCTTGGTTCAGGCTTTTTTTATTACTGGATCCCCATTGGTCTTGATATGAAACTGGTTTATTGTATTGATGTAATTATCATTTACTGCTCTCATGTGGGTATTATCTTAAGTATAATTTAAGCCTCGTGGATATTGTTAAATTATCTTATGAGGTAGCACGGTTTGAGATAAGATAATCCATTTTATTCATCATAATTGTTCTCAACATTGAAGTTAAATTATATTTTTTGACATATTCGCAATATATATATATATATATATATATATTCTTTAATACATACGAGGTTGAAAGAAATGGCAATTTCTGCGTTGGAAATGCTATTATTCAAAGTTTCCAGGTCTCTGATGAGTTTTCGCTGGGTGGCAGGAAGTAGATGAATGAGATTAGCAAAATTCATGGTGGTACAGGGTTACATTAATGTACATGATGATACAGGATATACGACGCGTTTCACTGGACAACCAGCATTATCAAGTAAGGATAGATTTTATATTATCATTTCTATCCTTACTTGATAATGCTGGTTGTCCAGTGAAATGCGTCGTATATCCTGTATCATCATGTACATTAATGTAACCCTGTACCACCATGAATTTTGCTAATCTCATTCATCTACTTCCTGCCACCCAGCGAAAACTCATCAGAGACCTGGAAACTTTGAATAATAAAATTTCCAACGCAGAAATTGCCATTTCTTTCAACCTCGTATGTATTAAAGAAAATGTATTACCTGGCTTTACTAATATATATATATATATATATATATATATATATATATATATATATATTCACCTAAGAGTAATCATTTTTAATAAACTGAAAATAAATTCGACGAAAAGAAGAAAATACGCAACATTCAATAATATACAAAGTTAATTATAAGTTCACATTACATAAGTTTTAATATTGCTTAAATTGGGACTTGCCTCTGGTTGATATCTGTAGAACCTACGTTTGCCAAATGTGTTCACAGTGTCTCATGCAAATATGTTAACAATTCACAAATATCTTCCATCGAGAACGGCATTTGTTATAGACTAAAAACAACAACAAATTGCCATATTCATGATTTGGCTTCAGGGACGCAAATACTAGGCAAAGTGTATTAACAAATAGTACATGTTTCTTTATATAAAACTAAGTGCATACTACAGAATACGTACATTTTGGGGCGTGTAGAAATGATGCCATGGTTGATTTTAACGTGTTTGTGCGTATGTGTGAGTCAGCGTTTGCGTGTTGCCGTGGCCTCTAATAAGATTAGAACTTGTGGAGAGAGAGAGAGAGAGAGAGAGAGAGAGAGAGAGAGAATTATAGTTGTGGGAAATTCAGTAGCCCCACCCAGAAACTGAAAGGTTAAAAATAAAATAAAAACAAATAATAATAATAATAATAATAATAATAATAATAATAATAATATATATATATATATATATATATATATATATATATATATATATATATATATATACCTGTATATATATATATTAAAGAAGGGCGTGTTTTTTTGTCTTTAAATACAGTTACTTTAAATAAATGTATTCAGCTTCAGCAAGAGCTTCAGGATTTGACTAATTAACTTCCATAATTTTTAAACATTATGAGTGTTGAAGGTCCTTTCAGAATAGAACAATGCGCCTGGGATTTCGTTTTCAACTTATAATATGGTAAAATAATGAACATTATGTGTCAAAGTTATGTGTCAAAGAGTTTTTTCATATGCTATTCTAGTTCTTAAAATCTATCCAAATCTAGGTAAGAGCGCAAGGTAGTAGTAATGATTGCATTAACATTAGGTCAGTGGGTCCAATTACATACCTCTTACAAAAATAAATATATATACAAATAATTATTATATATATATATATACTGTACTGTATATATATACAGGTATATATATACCGGTATATATATATATATATATATAATTATTGTATATATATACTGTATATATATATATATATATATATATATATATATATATATATATATATATATATATATATATATATATATATATATATATATAAAACATTTACTTTCCCCCATGTTTAGATGTGTTGCCAACTGATATATTTTAAGTTAATATAGAATACTGAATTACCTCTTCACCTCACATGGGCAAATGCTTATACAGTCTCCCAACCAGCATGTATATTTACAGTATATTTACGAAAAATATATACATTTAACAATATACAATACACCAAATAAATACATTTTAACGCAAATGTGAAATTATTTAATTAAACCATGTAAAACTATAACAATAAACTATGTGAGAATAGTAAAGCCAAAATGAAGAATGTGCTTCATGACTTTCTAACCTAAAATTTCAAGACATTATATCATAACTCGCTTCCCGTGGTCATCGGTGTGATCTTTCTTATTTTTATGGTGATAACAAAACTTTGGAGTTTGCCAGGTTAGATGAGAACAAATACCTCGAACACACTTCCTCATAATGTTTGTTTTCGTATGTAAATCTACCTCTTAGCCAGCTCTCTTGCATCATCTGTTTTCTCCTATAATTTTGACACAAACTTCTAAACATGATAAAATATTGGCAGTAATAGTAATGCAATAAATAATGCAACAATAATAAAGGAGTACGACGGATTAAAACAACCGAAATATATATGTCAGACTAATAATATTCATCTAAAATTAAAGTAAGGACATAAGCAGAAACATTAATAATTAGCTAACAATATAAATACGTACGCAATAAAAAAATATGAATGATTAAACGTGATAAACAAATATATGTATTTGTTTTGGGGTACCTAAGGAATGTTTTCATAGATGAAAAGGTTGAATAATTAAATGGAAGGTGTTGTGAAGTGGTCTTGCTACTGGACTGGTAATCTTAAGGTCCCAGAATAAAAACCTGATGTGTCAATGGGAAAATATTAACAGGATGGAATTGTTATTGTACTCAGTTACAGTGCATCACCACAACACCCACCGACACGCCATAAAAATATCCTCGCTGTTTCCAATTAACCAGTAGTGTATGAATATTCCCATAATCAGAATATGCTATGTGCTTAGTAAGTAAACAGCTCAATAAGTGGCGCTTGAGAGAGATAGGTGCCCGAGATTGTGAGATGGGACAGCTAAACAGTGACGATGCAGCTTCGAGGAGTCAAGAGTTGCAATGGGCTACGAGGAGACAATTCAATCGTCGTAGGTCTACGAAGGTAAGACCTTGAACGATCCGGTTCCAACATTCAAACTGTCTCGGTGTCTCACTTGTCATCTGGAATAAGACCTCCTAACTTCACCGTGTTGAGTGGTTGAATCTACAGGTTGTGAGCCTACGTCTAGAGGTTAAGTTGGAAAACACATAGTTTCTAACTGGTTGGTAGAGAGGACTGGTGGTTAAGATATTGTGGTATAGGAAAGTAGTTTGTGGCAGTCGTCCCTCTGATGCATGCAATTGTGCTGGTCTGTAACAAAGTTTGGTCCATGCTAAATGTCATCTGTCAGGCCTGGCCAATGTTACGGTGTGTGTGGGTGTGTGTCTCTCTCTCTCTCTCTCTCTCTCTCTCTCTCTCTCTCTCTCTCTCTCTCTCTCTCTCTCTTCCAGTTTTCTTACTGGCAAATATACATATTTGTAAGCTTACCAATCTTCATATCTTCTTCTTCCTTACCCTTCCCCTGTGCATTGATATAATTCTACAGCATCCATTTCTCCATCACCATTATCTATCTATTTATCTATCGATCTATCTATCTATTTATCTATATAGCTATATATCTATATATCTATCTATCTAACTATCTATCAATCTATCTATCCAAGTTCCAGATGCCCCCTTTTTTTTCTTACTTCCTCCATGCCCCCCTTTCTCTCCCTGCCAGTACGCCAAAAGTTGAGAGCTTGTAGCGGATGTGGTCTACCTTGCTCCGCTTCTTTCCTGCACGCTATACCACACACACACACACACACACACATACACACACACACACACACGCACATACGCACACACACCATACTATCTCAACAATGTCACATCACACCGTAATATATCACACACAAAATATACCATACCATTCCAGTGGTGCCACAACGAATACACACACACACACACACACACACACACACACACACACACACACACACACACACACACACACACACACACACACACACACACACACACACACACACACACACACACACACACACACACACACACACACACACACACACACAAACACACACACACACACACACATACAGAGAGAAACGTGCGAGCGCACACACACATATAGTAAAACACTTACATATGGTATTGAATCACGTTTATTCCCCATTAATTGGTTAATATCAGAAGAGCAATGTTGATTGCTATATTTTATTTTGTCCCGTATGTTAAACTGCAACTTCATAAGATCGTTGGATGAAATCGTTTGATGGTGCTGAGATCATAAAAATATAAAGTAAGCATGAAAATAATACATTTGCAATACTTGACAACACGACACATTTCCAGTGCACTAGAATGCACAAACAGGCCACCCCGCACTTTACATTATCAGGAAATTACTCGCAAACGTCACTCTCACCTTTTGTTTATATGTGTAGTACCCCAGAATACCAATAATCTCTCTGACTGTAATATATGCTTTTGCATTAAGCTGAACTTCAATATTGTACAGTATATGCGTGTATCGCACCTACTCTTAGCTATGACAATATAACCGAAAACATTGCTTATCTAACCCTTTATCCTATTTAGTTTGGCAAATTTCACATTCTCAAAATTATGCACCAAGATACAGGGGAAATACATCAAATATACATATGGGATATTGTACAACGCTGCAATAAGCAAATTGTGCTCGATGCAATTTCAAAAGAGTATACGAGAACGCGTTTCTTCCTTTTAATCTGGCAATTAATGGACAATTATATTCAGTTTCGGAAGGAGTTGTGTGAGTCAGAGGGTTAATTACGATTAATTTTATCGACTTGATATCTCAAACCTTAGTGTCTAATGTTAGCCAAAATTAAGGTATAAAGCTTCCTCGAAGACAATGGGTTAATATGAAAGGATATCTGTACAATATCTGCTTGCCAAACTACAGACACCGGGATTATTATAGCCCAACTTCATTGCCATGCGCATACCCACGCTCGTGCTCAATAAAGTTAACGTTGAAGCCCTTTGTGCATTATATTTACCGCCTTGCATGCGGTCTCAACTTTGCATTGATAAGGGAACTATATATACAGTATAACGGTATATATATATATATATATATATATATATATATATATATATATATATATATATATATATATATATATATATATAATATTTATCTATCTATCTATCTATCTATCATAAATATCCTATTACATGAATACGACGTATCAGATTTGACAACTAATGATATAAATGCTATCAAGTCACGAATTATGTTTGTACAAAACCATGAACCTAGACTGCGGTAATGTATAAGGTTACTGTTAGTTCTATTATATATATGTAAACAGTTAATTGTGAAGCCTTTTATTAAATTATTATATATGTTCTCTCCACTAACCAACTTTACTCCTAAACTCGATTAATGAAATTAACAAACACATGTGGCAGTCCGGGGATTCGAACCCAGGACGCTCACACCGAAAATCAACACACTTATGCATTGCACCACGAAGACATTGAGTCTGAGTCTGTCAATGGATGGATCTATTTATCTGTAGGTAGATTTATCTATCTATCGATAGGTCTATGTATCTGTTTGTCGATGGATCTATCTATCTGTTGTTCTTATTTTAAGAACATGTTATAGATACAATGTGTGTGAATGTATATACTGTACAGTATATGTGTATGTATTATTAATATTTGTTTAACAAATATGTAAAAAGCATACCTTGTATCTTTTTATGAAATAAAAATATGGCTGACTGACTGACTATATCTCTCTCTCTCTCTCTCTCTCTCTCTCTCTCTATATATATATATATATATATATATATATATATATATATATATATATATATATATATATATACCGGTATATATATATATATATATATATATATATATATATATGCGCGCGATATGCGAAATTGAGTCCCGTTATTGTCTTTTAGAGTCATAGTAGTTCAGCAGATTGCTAAACTTAAACAAAAACACATTGGCATTCTAAAACTATATTAATTGTTTATAAATTGTCAGAGTCATTATTATTAATACAAATAACGAAATGTTTCAGAAAGTTCAGAAGAAGTAATAAAGGTTTTAATTTAACTTAAGATTAAGAATATGAAACCCATGTAATGCAGAATTGTTTTAATTAATATTGTTTTGAAATATTATGTATACCGACACCCATATATTTACTCCACTAAGTTAATTCATGATCAAATATTCATTGGCCTTTCGATTACAAGAGATCTGTCTTATGCTGAATACAATAGTGTAATGTTAGCCGGCACATACAGTATATACATTTAACGTCGCTATGGTATTGAGAAGAGTCTTGATCAAATTGTCCAGTTTTAATTGTGCGATAACTGCCTCCCATTTGATCATCTATAACATCTTCTTTAATGGCGGTAATCACACGGGCCAGATAATACGCCCCAATCTTTTCATGCCCGAAACTTGGCTCATCTCGCCCCGGCTCCGAGTGATTAACCCAACTCCAATTAAAATACTGCACGGCGCGGGGAAAACAAAAGTGGCGCGCAGTCATTTTATTTTGTACGGTGGCTGTAATGGAGTCCAGTTTTATTTTTGTTTGTTTTGTACTGTAGTGGTATTATATGGGTTGATGTTTGTTTGTAACATGTTTGTACTATATAAGAATGCTATTTAGTTAAATACCATGGGTGTACAAAATATTATTGGTATTATATTCTGTACCAGTGTTGGGTTTCCTGGTACTTCGGCTGTGGTAGATAGAAGCGTGTCTTTGTTTCCATAGTTTTATGATTGTTGTAGATAGGCTATGACTGTTTTGTTTTAATCTGTATAATGAGTGCAAAAACAATATATGTTTGTTCAAGGGCTGTCATTGAAAGGGCTGATTTTATAAATATTTGTATTAGTAGGATTAATGTTATTGCTAGTTATTGTCGCAAATCATTTGTAATTCCAAGTTCTACAATGATAACAAATATGTATTGATGTCATCTATTATTAATATACTTACATCTATATTTTGCTTTTAGTAGACTAGAATTGAAAGCATTTTAAAATGTTATCAGGAAAAAATAAGCGAGATTATGATTGTAAAATTCTAGCTGGAGTGGCACTGAAGTCAAGCAAAACAAATGGGATTAAAAAATAACATCAAATTTGACGTTGAAAGATTGAGAACGGATGTGAAAGGAAAATAATATATGCATTTCGTTCCTGGTGCAAAGGGAAATTTATACATCAAAAAGTTAGGAAAAATAAAATGGAGAAAGGAAGTAATTGGGTGGGACAGGACGAGAAAAAAACATTTGGGACTGTAACCGGAAATGTATGGGGAAGCAATTTGGAGAATAAACACCGGGCTAGTCTTTTAAGTAAAACGGAAAAAATTATATCATTTGCTGAGAAACCTTTGGCCGAATGCAATTAGAAAACGGGATGAAAAAGAAAACGATAAGAAGAGGACATTCAGAAAGGAAACTGTGGTAAACATGATCTTCGGTTAGAATTACACACACACACACACACACACACACACACACACACAAACACACACACACACACTTCAATACCAACGTTCTCCTGACTGGCGGAGGCTAAAGTATAAGCAAAACGTAGACAAGAATGCAGACTAAAATTGGAAAGCTGTAAGAAAATTAGAAAATTAGTTAGAATTAAGAGAATAGGAGCCTTCATAAAGACAATCTCCCATTCTCCCTCGCCCGTCCAGCCGTCGCCCACGTTCGCACTGTCACAAACTTTCTAGATAAAAAAGGAAAAACAGAAAACAAGAAAAAAAATAGTAGTGAGGAGTCTGCAACAAGGAGTCATCGGGGGCTCTTAAAACTTTAGTGTCTATTTTCAGGAATTGGATTTTTCTCAGAAAGCTTCCCCATGAATTTTGAATAATATTATTCTTATCCTCTCTGATATCCTTCCTATTGATCTAGACTCCCGAGTCCCAACAGCCTCCGCATCCTGCCGAGATTAGCGAGTAATGAATGAAGGCTCAAGAGCTCTGGGTAAGGGGATCTTGCCACTTAAGCCCTGGGATCAAATTATGCCTAAGAGCGGTTGTCTATATTAAATTTGGACGATAAATGACACTCTGAGGGCCAACCATCACAGGATCTTGTTTACGTCTTGAGGATGCGTTTAAATAGAGCTTGCGTCTTGGCATATGCGCATGGAGAGCCTGCGCAATAACACGACCACGCAGGATAATAGTAGTACCCGTGTGTGCATAATTGTTTAGAGAAAGCTCTAGAAAATCAATTACATTGGGTATGGATCGTAGCAAAAATAACCTTGAGACAGCACCAACGAAGAAAATAGTCTGCTGGTTTGACAATACCTCGTCAACATATATCATTGGTGGTTTCTGGCATTCAGGAGGGTCCATTTATACGAGGCAAGATGAAAACGCTTGCAACAAAGTGAAAACACTTCCCGCACCACCATTCCTCCCTCCCCACCAACCCCGTGCCCCGACTAGGCGAGCCCCTGGCGCTGATTGGCCGGGGGTGGGCGTGACGTAGAAGGAAGGAAATTAATGGCTAGGACGTGGGAGCTAAGCTTTATATACCAGCTAGGCCTCCTTCCTCGTCCTCTCTCTCTCTCCCTGATTTTCCTCGCCTTATTAAATATTATCCCCAGCCTGACACCCTCCTCATTAACGTCTAATAATGATTACCAAGGCTGTATATTATGTCTGAAAGGAGCAGATAATTAATTTTGTTTAGGCTTATATTCGGATTGCGCTAGCATAGGATTTTTGGTACGTGTCTTTCAATAATTTCGTTGTTGTTCTTTCAGATTATTAATTATAATCTTTCTCTCTCTCTCTCTCTCTCTCTCTCTCTCTCTCTCTCTCTCTCTCTCTCTCTCAGCCGTACCTCAACTTATTATGCTGTATATATATTGTAAATAGTTTCAACATTATACATTCACATAGAAAAACAAAAACACACAAACAAAACAATCTGAGATATCCTTTCAAAATTTAATAACAACATCTGCTTGCTCCGAAGTCACAAAGCTCGAGTTTATATGATACTAGACATAAGAAGTAATGGTAAGAGAAGAAAAAGATATAGCAAAAATAGGATGCATAACATGGATAAAATATCTATTGCATAATAACAATAATGCACATATTACAATAATCGTTTCTACGTGTATCAACGTTAAACCACGTGCAGCATTGAATATTCAGATTACTTCAACATTCGTCGAATTTTCAGAAGACATGAATGTTGTTTAGACACAGATTAGCTATGCCCACTAAAAGTTAATTTAAGTCATTTCGAAATCTAGAGCATCTCAAATTCACTAACCAGACGAATAATTACAGTTGGTAGCTAAATTATTGTGTAATTTTGTGTAAGACAATAAGGACCGTTTTAATCCAAGAACATAAACAAAACTTGTTTCAATAAAGAAGGAATGGAAACTAGAACGAATAGAGACTAGTTATTGGTAGGTGTGAATGAAATGGAAAGATGAGTACAATGTGATTCTTGGAGTGAATGCTGATAATCATATAATAAATATCTGTATGATGATGATATATACGGAAAAAGACAATACTATTGATAATAAGAAGCATTTGTAGGTATATGAGTGACTAAACAGCTCTAAGCATGCAATTAGATTCTGAATGAATAAAGCAAGAAACAAAAACATATGCACAGTAAATAATGCATTACTATATAACTACTGAAAAATAAGTATCTCTACTTAGAAACAAAACTACATGCAATATGATCAATTTTGTTTGACTTCATTTACCAGAAGTAAACGAACACAAATATCAGAGATAATAAATCACATTCAATACACATTATATAAATGCAGTGTTCGATTTATAAATTATGTTCGCTTTATTTTTAAATTGAATAACTAAACAGAGAGCAATTCGATGCAAATATGTATTTCAATTAAATATTGGAAGTACCGGTATTTCATTTGTTATAAACAAAAACCTTCTATGCATTTATGTATACTCGAATTAAACTATTGATGTTAGAATTTCACTGTTCATAGGATCGTAAACGGTCAGGAGTTAAATGACTTATTTTTATTATAATCATTACTTGCATGCATTATTGAAAAATAAAATCTCTGCTTATAAGATTTACAGTCAGAAATCCGGCTCTTTCCACCGCAAACAAACTTTTGCTCGAAATGCTAATATAACAATCCAATGTATTTAGCTTGGCACGTTTGTTTTTCCCGTCTAAAATTATAATTATGCATACTATGTGTATATTCTACTACAATCATATGTTAAACAATTGTTCATTTAGGCATATATTGTTTTCCCTATCGTGTTATCCTTCATTTGGTGGTATTATTTTGTGGTAATATTTTGCTTAAATTGTCATATATAGAAATATAGTATGCATAACTAGTTTATTGATGTTTTTTTCTGTATGTACTTTATTTTAATATATATTTACTCTTGACCTTCATTCGTGCATATCAATATTCAATTTACTGTTTTTTTGCCAAAATAAATATACTGTAATTATTAGTCTTGTTATCGGTAGGATATCAGACTTTAATAGTTTTATTACTTGACTTGCATATATTACTCGAATAAGATTACTGATTTTTGTTTTGTAATGTTATTTATTCATGTATTTTATTTTATGTTTTGCCAAGTGCATTGCTATCTACAAATATCCGAGTATTCTCTGTAAGATCGTCGCACATTGTCAGCTTTGTTTTTTTAAGTTATACGGTAATTTGACACTAATTATTTGTTTTGTTTTTGGTAGGGTACTACTCATCATATACACATAGGCCTGAACTAAACACAAAATCCATATACTATATTTTGTAATCTGTATTGGTCTTAAAAATAGTTTCGATTTTAACAATTGTCGTTCAGATGTCATGTATTCTGCAAATGCCGTAACTGTGTTTCGTATAATATTGCAACTATAGCCAAAAACGGAAATGCCGTTCGTGTGTGAGACTGTAGAGTGCGTGAAGTCCATGTTCTGTTGATGGCGTTATGTATTATGATAATTGGGGCACCCTACTTACTATAATTGTTTAAAGGTAAAACATCAATATACCGTATATATATATATATACGCCGTATATGTACTGTATATATATATATATATATATATATATATATATATATATATATATATATATATATATATATATATATATTATCAGCCGGGACTCGAACCACGGCAACTGTTAATTGTATGCGGGGGAAGGATCGCTTATATTTTCTTGAAACATCAATGACGTATAATTTTGCATTGTACATTTTTCTTTGCAAACGATATTATCGAAAACAAATGTGTGAAGCTAACTAATCCTTACAATTATTTGCTTTCGTAACTAAATACATTATCCTCTCACCAGATGCCTGCTGACACAATAGGATAAATGCTTACATATGAAATAAAATAAAATAAATAGGTCATATAATACTAACATTTAATCTGATAATACAATTTTAATAGATCCACTGAGGTTTACGAAAGATCCAGAAATAAAGAAGGAAAGTACTAAGATAATAACACACAGTTATTCACTTACACAGTCTAAAACTGTATTGAACATATACAGCCGTATTTATATTCTGGAATTATAAAGACAAACCTTTAATCAAAGTAGAGTTAGATACTGATCCAAATTAAGGTTTGTGTCGCATATTTTTGTCGAACAGAAACCTATATTTTGTGTCGAGTAATCCTTTAAGATGAGAACATTGTGTTGTTAATTAGCCATATAAACAATAATATGAAGAAATTATCCAACTTTAAAGACAAATCCTTAACATTGTCGGTACAGCAGTCAACTAGTTTAATCTGCAGTTTCAGAAATTGTAGTTATGCAATTATATATATTTTTCAGATTGTTGTATGTAACAGTATTGCTTATACTGTATATTTCTTAAAGCATGTTTTGTGTTATATTGTAAATATATCTTATGTATGCACTGTTATGCTTCTAATAAGCCTAAATAATATTCTGACAGCTTGTGGATTACACGAGTTGACAGTACATACAGTATATTGGCTGCACAACAACACCTACTATATATTCATCAAAGTCAATGTGATGTAACTGCCTAAGTCTCATATTGTTATTGTGCACGTATTTGTCAAGCACCTCGCATTACAAATATACCCATATTATATTATGACCTTTCTCCTGCCAAATGCAAATACTTAGATATTTTGATGCTTACTTTTCAATCTAGGGGGTGGAATTGGGGGTGGAGGGCAATTCTTACAGGCAGATTTGTTGTTGTCCCCTTCTTACACATAACAACAAAATCCTACTACAGAAAAAATACGCAGTAAAATATCAGACATTGTTTTCCTTAAAAACTTGTTGGGTCTCAGTAAGGAAATTGAAACTATTAGAGTAAATTAGCAATTCATTGACTCGCGAACTAATTATGAAATTTAGTCTTCAAGAATAAGGAATTTAACAATCTAATAGTAATTTACGGGTACTGAGTGAAATGCCTTATAATTACCAGTGATGGATTGACAGTAGCTTATAATTATTGATGAGCTATGATTGAGTTATTATGCGTGTTTTTTCCGCAATGAAGATGTTTATGTATACGTGAGGGTAGAGTACTCTATACATGTGCGTGCCTAACAAAGCAAACAATCTAGTACATTATAGGAGTGTTCATGAGAAAATATTTTAGTAAGACTCACAAATTTGGGAATGTATTGTAAAGCACATTTATAATAACATCGGATACATGTTAAAACAAAAATGAAGAAGTGCTAATATTGCTATGTTGAAAACTATTACACACTGATTGTATGCATTAGTTCTGTTGCAATGTGTGCATTATATTAAGCACTCACAAGTTTAGCAATGTATTTAAGGGAAGTGTTTGCAGCGGCGGTGACAGTAGAATAACGCCAGTGGCGGTCGACGTTATCATTCACTGATTTTTATAAGGTGTCTTTCCTGAACCGATAACAAGCATACGTCTAGTGTTGGCCTGATTATACACAAATATTATTACTATCCTGGAAAAGGACTCTAGACAAACCTTAGACATTTGACTGCGAGAGGCTTTCCGTAGTCTGAAACCCCAACATGAAATACTGATTCGTGCTTAGCAATATAGTGATGTATGATTGATGTAACAGACTCAGCCACTAGGAACATAGCAACACAACAATCATTTAGCAAGAAATGCAGAGAGATCAATTGGGAAACTTCTATTAATATTTTGTATTTTGTCAATCGCATAATGATTATAATTTTATTAAAAAAACATTAAGACATTATATTCGGGCTTTGTTGAATTATTGAAGTAATATAATCATAATTGTGCTACTGTACTTCCATACGTATATTAACAATCATGCACATATACCATACCCTGTGTTGCACACATATACCATACCCTGTGTTGCACACATAATAACAGACAATTAAAAGTATGACTTAAGGTACGCATAGTTGTGATAGTACCCTTTTAATTGTTTCAGAGGCAAAACTATTTATTTTCCTACATTAAAACACTCAATGATTGCACTATATTTGGAGTTTGATGTGTTGATTTCCGACCAAGTAGCGTCATGCTAAATGTAATGGTCAGTAGGTAAGGCATGGGAAATCACGGCATATATAACATTTGCACATCATTTACACAACACACACAATCTAGATTCAGTAGGAGAGTATTGCAAATATAATGTTCACGCTTGTACACCTTATTCAATATAATATGTAAGACATTAGTTCAGTGTATAGCGTCGCACGTGCAGGGTATAACAGTAACCGTAAAATGGTCTACTTGTTCTGATGGACAACTTAATTTTATGGCGAATTGCATCAGAGTGAGGTATCAATTAGAATAGCATGCATCTTTGAGAGACTTGTGCTAGTTTACCAATAGGCAGATACACAATCTCGGGATGGAGTTCAATGTTTTACTGGATTTAGTACACCCAACTGTATTCTTGTAGGATAGCTCGTTAGAGATTGATTCATAACCTTAGCAAACAGTGTTGTGCTTTACATTATTCACACAATATGACTCTGCAAAATGTTTAAGCATTATCATTAACAACACCACCTAGAAATAAGCATATTGTATGTTGTATTGGTGTTATGTGTCCGCGAGGAATTCTGCGAATAATACGATAGGTGCAACTGACAACGCGATGTGTATTATTGTCAGGTCTTCAATGTGATTACCGAGTTTCGATTTGACATATGTAATGTACAATTTGGAGTTATATGAATGAGTTTTCCTATTTACGCACACACACACACACACACACACACACACACACACACACACACACACACACACACTCACAAACACACATACACACGCGCATTATCTTTCCGTCTTATTCGGCCGGAGAAAGCGGCGGCATAGGAGCGGCCCAAAATGGCCGACACGGCGGCGGGTTCAAGAAGGCTGTTCGGCAATCTTAATCCAATCCACATGAACATTTGTAGCTGTGAAATTCCTTGGAGTCCCATAATTCGGACTATTAATATATTATGAACTAAATTGTCGGACATATTTAATTTTCATAATGGCATGTCGTCACAGCGAATCAAATGAGAACAAACTATATAAATGAGTCTTACTATTATCATGGTAAGGCTTAATGTGGCGAATTTCCTCAACGTCTACGGCACAGAACAAGAATAAATAAGACTATGGTCGTATGAATTCAATTGTCCCATTTCTTTGTTATTATTTTATATATCATGGTATTCAGTATATAAATTACAACACATATCTAATATCTAATGGCATATACCAGACTCTTCTATGAACTCCACTCGCTAAAAAAGGTCTATCATAAGACAGCTAAATATTACAAAAATATATATGGTGTTAGATGTGGCCAACATCGGTCTGAAGGATTATAATAAGATAGCACCATAAACAATTATATATCACGTGCTAACGTCTGTTGTTAGCTATATGGAAATATGGTAAAAAGTAGTCGTCGATGGACTGGTTGAAAAACTAATTTATTGTTCGAGTAAATATAATTTATCTTAATACCGCCAGATGACAATATTCAGATTAAGAAGGCTCTCTCGAAGTAATTACGAATTCCCATGAGTGCTCTTTCCAGTAATATAAATTAATTGTTTTATTCTGCAAATGTTGTTTATTATCTGCAATAATTCAAACCAAGGAGTATATTGGGTGCCCGAATGGCAATGCAAGTGTATTTAAGAAGTTCCACAACCAGAATTATCGAATAAGAGGCAGAAATTTAGTTTCTATTGTTTCGGGTTTAGACTAGATAAGATTGTCTTCTCGGAGATAAATTTAATAACTACGACACCTGAATGAAAATATGAAAAATGTTTAACTAACCGCCAGACGGGGTAATATAGGCTCGGTAAAAACATTTCAGGTATAAACGAAGCTATTTTTTCCCAATTTTAGGTCGGCAACTTAATTCTGATACTTTGTGAGAGCTCTGATACTATGATATCGACTAATTGAACAATATATATATGTACACTATATAACCAAATAGCCCTAAAATATTAAATGTCACGGGACTGGCAGCACTATATCCAACATAATTTTGAAATGTCAACTGTTTCAAACTGAACTAACACTCGATATTACCGGTTACTATTGGTATCGATATAATAATCAAACAGTAATTTACAATTGAGAAAGAGTAACAATGAATATAATTGTCGATAACGGTAATACAAGGTCTGCTGTTGCTAATAATAAGGATAATGCTTACAGTTAAGGAGGCTAAGTTTGTTTAGCCAACTTAATTTACAAGCCACTCCCACCGTAAATGTCGATATTATTGCCGAAATCACACGATTAGCCAAATAGTTGCAGTGAAATATATCGGAGTGTGGCAATTGTGAAAAGTTATCATAATATTTTCAGGGTTTGGGTTATTAATGCTTGTATTGTAATATATGAATGTGTGCATTAACACCTACAGTATTCCAAATAAATACAAATTGAGGTAAAATTAGTCGGTTAATGGACGTTATCATGTATTATATATCAATAATATGAGGATAATTTTTGCTAAATGTACTCAACATTTCAGATTTTAAGAACACTTGAAAAATGTTTGGATAAAGTTTATTTTTTTATTTTTTATTGTTTTTACCATGAATGCTAGGCCTATTTATGCACTGTACCTAATAACTGCCAGTAGCTAGCAGCGTTGAAAAAATACTCTCGTACTGAAGCGGCTAACCCATTTAGTAACATTACGATATTTCACCTTTGCTCTCCGAGTAGCACTAGGTGATTTTACGCAGCATCAGAATAGGAAATACCTCTAGACATAAAACAAAAAATATGTGTCCTCGGGGTCAAAGAATCAGAGTAAAGCAATATACTGCAAATCAACCTTTTGCCTACCTCGAAAGATTTACATAATATTGATCGAAATAGGAATCATGTAGTTCATACTCTTGAATAGCCATGCATAATGCAAAAATATATAAAAAAGTCTAACAATTGTATGGTAACTTGAAACAGACACCAGACAACAATACAATTCGCCGATATAATGGCCCGTGTGACGCTAGCGTAATGGTTGCATACTCTTACTTGTAATTCGTTAACTAATATATTTTACGCATGATAACTTCAGACATCTATTTTTCAACAGTACAAACAGTTGGTATTGTGGGCTATTTATATAATATGTAATATATGTAAACATAGTATTTAACATATACATATATATTTACCTTGAGTTGTGATAATGCATATAATATAATGTGATCGCTAATGAGCGTGTGACCCTACATTGTAAACAAAATAAGTTAATCTGCAACCAATCTCTCATACTAGAATGTGTACCGCTAACAATTGTTTTTAGCATTGAAGGTAATGTACACATATTGAATATAACGCTTAAATACACACTACCATATTGGTGTGGTGTGCTTGAATATATAGTATTCTCAGTCTAGACATAAATTAATATGTATGCCGGAAATAAATGAAGTGACTTGCCATTGCTTCAGGAACAGTACTTGTCATCAAATTACCTTAATATGTATGTATAACTGGCAGTAAGGTATTATCATGAAGAACACTCCTTACTATAATATAACTGGCAGTAAGGTATTATCATCAAGCACACTCCTTACTATAATAGTCTTTAAAATAAATGTATTGCTACAATTATATCCCATTATTTAGTATCCGAGTGAGGTAATGTATATTTAGATGCTGAGTACAAATAATAATGTTTTGCACATAATATGTTCTATATTACGGTCTAGTGATTAATACTGAATATATATATATATTTATAATAAATACAGTATATACAGTATATACTGGGTGTATTAAAAAATGTTACAGACTATGACGAACACATTTTAAAATGGAAAATGAACATATATTGCTGTATCAAATTTTACCAGAAATGTGTTATTAATGAGATAAATGCTTAATTAGAAGTGTAACAAAACAGGGTTACGAGTTTAGCACTACATAAATGATACATGATAAACATGTTTACTAAAGGGAAAATATTGGTTTACCTATTCACACATTAGTAATTACGAAATCAAAGTATCTTTGAATATGGTGATGATATTATGTGGTTAGCATAAAGATACTAATTATTAGAAAGATAACAGTGTAACAATATATTTAACATTTGTAACTCTGGTCACAGGGTATAATACTGATGTCCAAGTCTGGGTTGGGTATCCGAACACAGCAGAAGGTAATTCACTCGTTTATGAAGCATAGATCTATTGGGGGATGATCTTTCCTATGTTGAATGAAATTCACGGATATATTTAATGTGCAGGTAAAAAGATTCAAAGATAAATAATACTGGGTATGATAATTTCCTAAAACTGAATTACATCAGTTGATGGGAATGAAAATTCTTTCAATTAATCTCCTCTTATTAAACTGTAATGACCATGTACAGTATTGGTAATTAATCATAATCGATTTTGAAGTCTAGTAATGATTAAACAAATATGGGGGGGGGGGTATGAAGAGGGAGATCAATGCCAGTGTTCGGATTATAGCACGTGCTTGGACGAAACTTAATATTTTACTCTATGTCCATTAAATAATTAATAATTAATTTTGTTATATGTAATTATAATCGGTACTTAGCACTTGAAGCCTGTAAACGTTTGCTTAATACACACTAAAGATACATGTATATATATAATATATATACAATATATATATATATATATATATATATATATATATATATATACAGTATATATATATGTGTGTGTGTATGTGTGTGAGCTTGTATGCGTGTGCATGTGTGTATATATTTATGTTATTGTATTATATTAGTAGTAAAATACTGTAGTTTTGTTGATAATTAAAATAATAATGGAGGTCGTTATAATCCTACAATTACTGCAGTGTCGTGCATACAAATATTCAAGTGTTTATGTGTTCTATAATAACACAAACCTCTTGTAGCTGTCACTCTTAGTTTAATGTTATTGCCAGTAACATCACCAGTTATACCGCAAATCTACACTTATTATGATTACATTATACTGACTACTTTCATCACCATCGCCATCACTATGTTTCACCATTATCACCAACATTATCCAGAAATCATTGCTAGCAACATTTATCTAAACAAATACTTCCTCAAATCACACCTAGGCATACTATCACAACCTTTTCTTGCACCATTTGCTATCACCATTAATAACAATAAAATCCTCACCACTAACACCAATCATATATATTTAGCATCCCTACATTACTTCGATACCATCGCCATTGTCACTAGCATTCTGCAATAATAACAAACAGTATTGTTTCCAACAATAATATTCTCGCCACCATTACCATCATTAACACTTGGTCATCAACCATCCATCAAAAATAGTCTCTCACCAACACTCCATCGCCCCCACCAAAATGAGATCACCACCATCACCACCTGCATCACCAACACTCGAACACCAACACTCCGTCACCAACACTGTCTTCTCTCTAAACTGACACTGCCCAGCCTCTCTCTGATTTCTCTTCCTGGTCAACAGTTTCACCCTGAACCACAAAGTCGGTTGAAAAGCATTCCCAAACTCTGGGGAAAAAATAGAAAGCAGATGCAATAAAGGACTCACTCATCTTTTTTGTTTTCCTTTCTCTCTCTCTCTTTCTCTTCAAGCAACGGGCATGGTCAAGGGAAAGTTTAGGCGCTCTAGGGGGAAATAAAACATATGGGTAGGCCAAAGGTTGTGGTATTCATTTGCATACGGTAGGTGTGGTGGGTGGGTTGAAGGCTAAGGTGGTGGCAGTGACGGTAGGGTGGTGGTAGTTGGTGTTATTGGTGATATTGTGGTGGAGGTTCTGTGATAGGTGGGTAATTCTTTGGTGGTGTCTGAATAACAGTGGTAGTGATAGGGATAGTGTGGTTGAGTGCTAAGAACCGATGGCAGTAGTGGAAGGGTGGTAGTAATGTGGTAGGTAAGTAGAAGGTTGTAGTCGTGGTGGTGATAGGAATCTGGTATTAGTGTGGTTGTGGTAGAGGTCTTGGTATATTGATGCTTTGACTGAAGGTAATACTGACGGTAATGGTTGTGGAAGTGATGGGGTAGTGGTTTTGGGGTAAATAAACAGCAGATTGTGATAAAAGCTGTGTTGTTGCTAGCTGTTGGTGGAGGAGGTGATGTAAGTTGCTGTTGTTGGTGGCATAGGTTGTTGTTGGTGGTAGTGATGAAGTGTGGTGGTGGTGATGATGATGGTGGTAGATGAGGTGGTTTGAGTTACTGATAATGTGAGGTGAAGGTGACGATGGGTGTGGTGATGGTGGTGATGTGTGCTGCTGGTGGAAGAGGAGGCTGTTGTTCGTAGTGATGGTGGAAAAGATAATTTGAGTTACTGGTGTGGTGGTGGAGGATGGTGGTGTTGGTTGATAGTTTTGATAGTGATGATGGTTTATATTGTTGGTGGTGATGGTTGATAGTGGTAGTGCTGATGAATGATGGTGATGCCGGTGGTGGTGGTAGTAGGAATCTAGACAAAGCCACTCTGAATCACGTCCTATTATCAACATAGCAACCTTAATTAAATACCATGTCAATCAAAACTATACTACGAATGTGCCCACTTCTACTCCAGAACTATCATATTAACCATATCTATTATAGTTAGCGCGTGTTCCATCTTTACAGTTACCAATATTATATCCTGTACACTAATTACCAGGTCTGTCATAACTGTCACGGTTACCCACAGGAAAACTTGCTAAACAACATAACACGTTTCTAACTCTTTCTCTCTCTCTCTCCCTCTCATGCCTACCAAATCTACCAAAAAAACTATGTATTACGTGTATCATTATTACTACGACTATTATGGCGATCACCTATATCATTACAACCACTATTACCATAAAACCACCCCCCCAATCATAAATACAGTCTTTCTCAGTTACCACGAACATCAATATATCTATACCACATATGTTACTATAGCCATCAAAGTCAACATATCGGACACATATATGCTACGTAATAACATCGTAGTAAATGTGAGATAAACTAATATTATAAATATATATTTCCGAAAATTCATATTGACCAAGTTGTCAATACTAATATAAAGAAAGCCCCGAAATGTTAACAATCTAAACATTTCCTAAACATACAGTAGACGTGACTCCACATTTACTTGCTTTCCATGTTCGCTTAGGTTTCCCTGTATTAAAATGCCATCAATGAATTTGGTATATATCTCTACCATACATAAAATCAATATTATCATTATAAATACCATGTTTTGGATTATATTATTTTGCGCAGTAATTTGTTTTCGATATGATAAATGTCATTCACTTCTTGCTCATGCATTTGGTTGCAAATGATATAATTAAATCCCCCACACATTTTAAAATTATATTAACTAGAGGAAATATTAAGTGTTTTCCTTAGAAATTAAGTCCTTTCAAGCTAACAGAGCATGCCACGAAAGAGAAGCACTTCTGCCAGAGCATTACAGTGAGGGTACGCTGAATCAGGGACGAACCCTTATTCTACCCACCAATTGCACGACAATAAACATTTAGGGCGGCCGCGGAGTTGGTCAGGTCAAAATACTGCACGTAAAAAAAAAAAAAGGAAAAAAAGGTGGGTGAGGACTGATCAAATGGTTGGGGAGGTGATACAGGCGCGTCTCTTGATAAGTGTGCCCAGAAAACTGTATTATGGCTTTTTTCACTTTTATAAATACAGACATTCAGTGAAAATATATGACATATCAAATTATATGAGAAGGCTAAGAGGAAAGTCGCAAGTCTGTCGACCCGGCTGGAGCAAACTAAAGAATTAATTTCTGCTATACGAGGGTACCGATTATTTGGGGCAGGGGTACAGTACAACTGTCAGTAAGGAAACATTCTGGGTACGACGTTAACTAAGTAGTTGTGAGGACATTTCTCTATCCAGGAAACATAATAGTTCGTTCCAGAGTTGTTGGCAACAACTCCAGACTTAACCATTCACAGCTCTTGAACTGGACATGCTGTATACAACAAATTATACACCATATGAAGAGGAGCCCTTTTTTGGGCGTTTCGCTTAGCACTTCATCAGGGCATAACGAAACGTTGTCATTGATGTGCTCCTCCTCACATGGTGTTTATATTCATTGTGTTAACTTTTCCGATTACATTTTGATCATGCTGCATAAAGATAGTCATATCATGCCCTGTACATAGTTATAAATATATTTTTGTTTGCACAGTATTTGGCTTGCATAATATGAATATTTTTCTAATTACGGAAATAAAGAAATATGCATTTGCCAGTAATCAAGAAACAAGTGTTTAAAAACATTTTATTTTTGCTTTATATTGAAGTACGATTTCAATAAAAAACAAAGCGCCACTTAACCCCTTCTGTACCGGCGACGTTTTTATAATTTTATGCTAGCTATATTCAAAATATTTTGTGCAGTTACAAAAGGATGTGGTAGTAAAAAGGGTTAAGTGCAAGAGTTCGAACCCTATTAATTGCTGGAGGCCATTTTCAAACAATAAAATCATCTATTAGTAGCCAGAATAAAGTTAACAGGACGTCACCGGTAATGAATGGGTTAATATCAACATCCACATGTCGAATATGAAAACAAATAATTGTTTTCTTTGTGTTCTAAATACACAGTTGGTGCTATTTGTATTTTATCTTTGTATTGTTTGATTGATGATCCATTTAAATGTACTCTGGAAGCATTACACACTGCACCTGACTATTTATCATTTTAAGAACCATATTGATGTTTAACTTTAAATTGAGGCATTTCTATTTGTATTTGTCAACGGCATAGTATTCTCATTTTAATAATTGTAAACAGAGTTTCCTTTATCATATGAGTTCGGTATAATGTACTTGCTTCATTCCAACCAGGTTACTTTGTATTTCAAAAGCACCTTCAATGGTATATATATAAATAAAAATTCCAATGTTTCAATTATTTTACTTGTTATCTACTAAATCATATTAATTACTTGATGAAGATCCAATTCAATTGAAAGTGAATGATTTCCTTGACTAATTACCAGTTGCATATTAATGTACTGCATTTCTGATTTAAAACTTAAAATACGACTTAATATAAATTGGTATTACCTGAAGCTTGAACAAACTATCATTCAGTATATACAGTATATTTTATAATGTAATATCCTATAATTGTGACTTTCAACTGATATAAACACTTAACATAGATTTGCGAAATACAACGTATTACTGACTTTTACACGTGCTACACAAGCCTTTACTTTTATTTTAAAATCATATATTTACAACCTTGATTGTAAGAGATGCCGTAAATACGAGTAATCAAATAATTTAACTGAATTAGTAAATAAAGAATCCTTTGTTAAACATTAAGATAATCATGGAAAAACAAACAATTGAAGGATCTGGAAGTGCAGTGTTCAAGTTTGTAAGAGTCAAGCGAACGAGGCGGCACCTCTGTCAAAATCAAGTTTGTAAGAGTCAAGCGAACGAGGCAGCACCTCTGTCTAAATCAAGTTTGTAAGAGTCAAGCAAACGAGGCGGCACCTCTGTCTAAATCAAGCTTGTAAGAGTCAAGCGAACGAGGCAGCACCTCTGTCTAAATCAAGTTTGTAAGAGTCAAGCGAACGAGGCGGCACCTCTGTCTAAATCAAGTTTGTAAGAGTCAAGCGAACGAGGCAGCACCTCTGTCTAAATCAAGTTTGTAAGAGTCAAGCGAACGAGGCGGCACCTGTCTAAATCAAGTCCTCAAAGATTGTCACTCACGATAATACGATCGTCGGTGTACTCCTGTGTATTTTAACGAACTATTAACATCATTAATAGCCCAATAAAAAACGTAATTAAACACGTGCATTATGGACTCTTTGAGGTGTTGTAAATCAAGATGGAAAAAGTAGTAAAATACTAAAAAGAAGGAAGTTGTGTGGGAATAATCTATGACGGGGCAGGCAGGCGTCTTGTAACATCAAGAGAAAGGAGGTTGGTAATGACCCTTGTGTACCTGTCAGGGATAAACGTGTCCATTTCGGCCGTCACCTTGGCAAATAAAATTGGATATAAACTCCAATATATGGCCGTCTGATGATGGACAACGATTTACCGTCAAACCAGTGATGAGACAGCATTTATAGCGCCCAGTACCACCCGCCAACGATGCTACTGGACAATTTTATGAGCTCTACGCGGTCATCAGGACAGGCGGGAGAAATTCATTCATTCGGCTTGACCACAGCAGCCAGTGGGTAGGGTGGATGTCCTCACTGCCTCACTCTCAAGTCACGTTATCGCAACTGTTTAGTCCGTAATGTATCTCCTTAACTTTATAATGGTGTATATCCCGAGAATCGCCAGACAATGATTGCACTTAGTATATTTACTGACCTGTCCGGTGCTGGTATGAGTCCCGCACTTTAACACTCGCACATTAAAAAAAAAAAACACACAAAAAAAAATCTCTTCAGACAACCACAAGATGAGTGGGATGAACTGAGCGGCAGGTTGTTGGCTGGATCCTCCTTACCTTGACTGTGAGAGAGACAGGCGAGGTGATAGGGGGGCGGGAAGGTCCGTCCCCACACCAGGAGCGGCGACCTGCAAGTTGCAAAGGAGGCTGGAACTAGTGTGCTGTCTCTAAGATGGCGGCGGTAGAGACGGGGTCCGGTGCTCGTTGGCGGAGAGAAGCGCTCGCACTCACTCACTGGCCCAGCTCAACACCCACCTCACTGGCTGCTGGCTCTACGCTTGGCGCGAGGGATCCTTACTGCTGGTTTTCTTGTTGCCATTATCTGCCTGCACTCACGACACTCCCTCGCCTCTCCTGACATTCCACATTGCTTCACACGAGTTTTGACATCTTTCTCTCTCTGCTCATTCTACTCCCCATTCCCACACACCTGTCTTACCATTTAACTTTAATTTCTTCAATCTTATAACGCCATTTAATTGTAGCTACCATAGTTGTCTTATCTTGTATACGCTGATTCCTACACACGTGTTTGATTTCCTCATTTGTTAATGCATTTATCTTTCACCACATGCATTCCTATTCCATATACCTGTACATGCTTTACATGTGTAAAGGCTTCTCTCAATCTTATGACAATCTCTTTGTATCAACATTGATATATAAAGTTAAAGCTTGTTAGTTAGTTAAAATAGGACTTAAGAGGCTATCAACCCTATTGGATTATTAAGCCAGCACACTGTAAGTCAAGAATAACGTCAGGCTTGGAGCCTCTCTGCGAGAACTCCAGTCCCTTGTCAAAGTTTGTTGCTAACAATACTTGATTTAATATAAGTTACTGCTTACAAACAATACGCAACCAACCTGACCCGGAAGCTAGGGCAATAGTTTTTAATATTATGTCTTATAGAAAAAACTTTTCCCTTATTCTCTTGTTATCATTTTAATCCTTCTAATTTCAGTTTATTACCAATCGAAAAACAAACACAGAATTAAAATATTTTCTTTAACGAAAGAAAAACGTTGCTAAAAATACAAGTGGGCATATTTGTCTTGTGTTTGTATTTCAGTGTTTGTGAGCGAGAACTTCCATGCAGGGCTCTTGGGGACGACCTCACCACAAGTCATGAATAAGTAATGAGGGTTGAGGATAATGCAGGTCGCTCTCTATCTCTCGCCTTCTTCATGAATCTTTTGAAGAATTAAAAATCCCGGGAAGTATGAAGCCCAAACATCAGTTCCCCGAATTTAATCTCTTAAAATATCTGCTCAGTACTTGTGATATAGAGAGCATATTGTTTGTTACAAGGATGAAAGCAAAACAAATTATACATGTTTGTTTATATTATTTACGATTCAAGGGATATGATAACAAAGATGACTCAGATAATAGTAATATATTTGAAAACTCCATTTATAGAGACGGCGGCATCTCGCAGCTCGTCTGAGCAGTCGCCCTAAAATCAATATGGCCGCCACGTCTGAGCCAATGAGCGGGCAGGGACGGCGAGCCAGGGCGGTCCTTGGCTCACCTTGCACTCATTTGACAAGCTTTAAAATGTTCGCTGCTACTGCTTGTCATCTACGAAATGGGACATACGCCAAGGATTTGGAATAAAATCGTCATTCGTCTTTGATAACTTATGATAACGGCAAATAAAGAAGATGATATTGCCTTTATACCGGGCCGATGTTTGTGATCCTCTGAGGGCGACCTGAAGGGACCGCCCCGACCTCCCACGACCTTGTAATGGCTGGCACCCCACGCCCACCAGCCTTAAGCCTTCAGCCCTCATCTACAAACCCACTTTGACCAATCCTCACTAGTCTTTACTAATTAGCCCTCACCCACCAGCCCTTATATATCAGCCCTCACCTACCACCAGCCCTCACCCACTATCACCACTCACCCATCACCAGCCATTACACACCCCTAGCACTCACCCACCACCATCCTACGAGGTTCACCTACTACCAGCCTCACCCACCACCATCCCTCATCCACCACCATCCCTCATCCATCACCATCCCTCATCCACCACCATCCCTCATCCACCACCATCCCTGATCCACCACCATCCCTGATCCACCACCAGACCTCATCCACCACCATCCCTGAACCACCACCATCCCTGATCCACCACCATCCCTGATCCACCACCATCCCTCTTCCACCACCATCCCTCATCCACCACCATCCCTCATCCACCACCATCCCTCATCCACCACCATCCCTCATCCACCACCATCCCTAATCCACCACCATCCCTGATCCACCACCATCCCTCGTCCACCACCATCCCTCATCCACCACCATCCCTGATCCACCACCATCCTTGATCCACCACCATCCCTGATCCACCACCATCCCTCATCCATCACCATCCCTCATCCACCACCAGCCCTTACCCACCACCATCCCTCATCCACCACCATCCCTCACCCACCACCACCCATCACCCACCACCAGCCCTCATCCACCATCCCCACCCACCAGTCTACTGTTGCCTACCCCCATGCTATCATAATTATTAACCTTCTAATCCATACCCTCCAATCCATGGTGACAATGTTTTAGCCACCAACTATTTATATCACATGCCTTAAGACTGGATTTTCAGGATCCAAAGGTGATTGCTGGCCAGTGAATCTGAATATTGAATATAAGTCCGTGGAAGGTCGATATATAGTGTGACGGGTTCGAATCTTTCTCAGACAGGATGAGTTTTTGTGTTGGCCTCAACTAGTCCGTAACATTAATGAATACCATTTCAAATGTTAAGCCATACCACTGTCACTACTACCGCCATATTATAATTCGCCTCGTGTATCACATCCTCATCCAATCACTGAATATACTGTTCCTAACCTCCTACTGTGGTTTTCTTCGAATAAACTTATATATAATTGATTTGTGCTTGTCCAACAATTCACATTCCTGTTTATATAAATGATCTGCATGCTTGTAATCTAAGCTATTATGCTAGCATGCGTTACTCTATTAGCCACGTTCACAGATGCCATGTATCTGACATGTACGATTCGTTTGATTGATGGATATAGTGTTCATCCAAAGGGCCAGTGCCTATTGATATTATTCAAAATCCTCAACGCTTCTAACTGTTGATCTTGGATATCCTCGTTTACAAATGCATTTTTAAATGGGCACACGAAGCACTTTTATCCCATTTCAAGCCATTTAACACCAAACTTCAATACAACGTACTAACAAAAATACATATCAGAACGTGCACTTATGTAGCTCTTTGAGATAATGCAAAACACGAAGATCGCTGATATTTTGGTCGACTGTTTCCACTCTTTATCAATTGATTTCAAAACCAAGTGCCCTCCGCAGTGGAGGGCACGCTGAAGAGGCGGCACGCAATTGTCGCTTGCATACCGTATTGTTGAAATTTATCAATACGCGGGAAACATCAATAAACCGAATACTGTAAATACAGTAAATGTGCATTTTTCCATCTACAAACAAAATTAATATATGCACATATATATATAATTATACTGCATACCCAACTCTGCGACCTATAATTCTGAAATTGGTGTTTAATCTCGTTTGTTGGAACAGTTAATAGATAGACCAAGATTATGCAGAAAAACAAAACAAATACAAATATATATATATATACCTTCATCTTGATCTTCATGATTTTTTAAATTAATTATTATAATTTTTATATAGAGGGCAACTATCTAAAGCAGTTAACATGAATAGTAAAGTAATTAGCATATTGACTATATATTTGACCATGACCTGTGACCGTGACCTATCAAATGGAGTTATATGTTTTCTTGTATGACCTTGGCCGCAGTATTCTGAATATACTTGATAAGCCTAGGGAGAATTTAACAGTTAGTATAAAAAAACTAGTACAATTCTTTTTTTTACCCTAAACCTTGACCTTTGACCTTCAAAATTGAAAGTTTTATCCAAAATTTGGTCAGTTTAGTACCAATGTGTACCAGTATTATTAATATTGTGTAATTCGCATTAAATATGATCAATGTTACCAGCAACTTGTATTATGAAAATTAAGAAATTTGAGTAAAATAAACAAAATATGAAATAATGACCCTATTTTTAACATTGACCTTCGACCCATATATGAAATGGATTTTTTTTAATGACCTTTGCATTGACCATTGACTTGTGAAGTTTGATGACAATCCATCGAACGGCCTAGAAAAATTTCCGGACGTATGACGGACAACGGACAGGCTCGCTGGTGGTACAGAGTATACAGGCGGGATATGGTGTGTGCGATAGCCCTCTGCAGAGTTGATAATACATCTGACTGACTGAATTTGATTAGTTATGAGTTCCAGGGTAATTGTTGCTAACATATCAAATTAATATAATGTTTAGGTCTTGCCAAATTTATAGCTCTTTTATGTTGATAAGAATTTCCACAATTTTTGTAAACTTGACTTACTTTATATATATATATATATATATATATATATATATATATATATATATATATATATATATATATATATAATATATATATATATATATATATATATATATAAGTATATATATATATATATATATATATATATATCATATATATATATATATATATATATATATATATATATATATATATGTATATATTTACATTAGGCAAGAAACACATA
Organism: Paralithodes platypus; assembly: GCA_032716605.1. NCBI lineage: Eukaryota > Metazoa > Arthropoda > Malacostraca > Decapoda > Lithodidae > Paralithodes > Paralithodes platypus. Next base: position 37,910,496 of record CM064519.1, read on the forward strand.
ACGTTAGAGTATAACGAATAACTCGACTAATTGTGTTTGTCTAATTACCTAGAACAAAGGTATATTGATGGCCTTAGGTTAGCGTTAATTTTGTGGACGATCTCTGCCTTCACTCAATATCATATTAGTAATTATTATTAAAGATGGGCGATTGGTTTAGAGACAAATTTGTGTATATTTATCGCAATTTATGTTGTCTTTATAATTCGCAGAATTATGTTTAAATCTGATCAACCTAAGAAGCTTCTTATCTTTAAAATACTTTGTGTTTGCGTGTTGAGGTGAAACAGCGACTCCGTACTAGTGTGTGGCTGATAAGTATATCTATCTATCTATTGCCGGATGCCGTGATCCCCGAAGGGGTGGCCACCAACGAAACACTCCCATGCACCTCTGTCCTCAGTCAGTCGACGCCCCTCCTCCCATCCAGCACCGCTTTCACGCATATACTTCTTAACTCCATCCTTCCACTTCTCTCTCGGTCTACTTCACCCTCTCTGTCCTTCCACCTCACTCTCGTACACTCTCTTATTCATTATCTCACTTCCCATACGTTCCACATGGCCGAACCATCTCAAGGTGTCCCTTTTCACGCTTTCCAGCACATCTACATCCACACCACACAGCTCTCGTACTTCCTCATTCGTCTGTCTATCCCTAGATGTAACTCCGCATGCACTTCTCAAGAAACTTATTTCCACCCCTCTAACTCTTAGTTTGTGTATATCCAGCAATGTCCATGCTTCGCTCCCATAAGTCAATGTCGGGATTACCACACTGTCATGCAAGGACTTCTTTACTTCCATGCTGACCACCCTCTGTCTTGTTACTGCTTTCAGCGTTCCTACAACCCTCTTCCCCTGTTGCACCCTCTCCCGCACTTCTTCATCCATACTCAAGACACTGCCCAAATACTTAAATGAGCTGGCATTCTTCATAGCCTGACCGTTCAAACTCACCTCACACTCTGTGGTTGCACCCCTTTAAAACCTTACTCTTCCCCTCATTTACCTTCAGATTCCGTTTTTCACACACTGTTCCAAATATATTTACCAGACCCAGCAACTCCCTTTCCCTATCGCTCATCAGAACTGTATCGTCAGCAAGCAGCAGTACAGGCAACTTCCACTCGTTTCCTTCCCTTATCAGTGGTACACAAACATCCACTGCTCTTCCTTGTATTTCTTTCATGACTCCATCCATATATATATTGAACAACCATGGGGACATCACACACCCTTGCTTTAACCTAACATTCAGATAAAATAATTCACTCTGTTCATTCTCCACGCATACTGACGGCTTTGCATAAGTATATGCTAATAACAATTCCCTTGCTATTGTTGTGCTTGTCATACACATGCATCAATAATTTGGTGTTGGGTATGAGGAAGAGACTCGCAGCGTCCCCCCCCCCCCCCTTGTCCTACACCCACCCATTCATAGGCTCCGCGGATGTGAGGGCAGTGCTATTGATCTCCACTTGACCTCTCCTTAACCCTAGCCCTGCACCATCGTGAAGGGTCACCCAATGAACGAGGATATCATGGGCTACCTATCCAGTGCAAGTACCTGCAATGCTTATCATCGAGACTCCAACACCTTTGATGTTGTTACGCCTTTTATTCCCCAGGCTAACCACAGAGCCTACAAACCAGCTAGCCACCAAGCCTATATAACGAACAAGCCAGCCTACATTATAAACAAACTAGTCTCACCGACGACAGCACAGAATACTAAGACAGGTGATTGGCCGAAATCAAACCCCACAGAATAGCTTGCAAATGATTGGCCAAGACAAATCTCCTGGCGGGGAATTGAGAAATGCCCAAGGAGACACGGGAAGCAAGCCATTACTTCGCCAGGACCACTGACCAGCTCCAATAACAACCCCATTCCTCTCCGCTTACGCCCTTGCTTCACGCCTAAGACACACCTCGTGGTCCCCAGCTTAAGACACTTCCTCAAGTAACCAGCCATCTTCAAGTCCTGAACTTGAGGCTGAAGAAGAATCCCGAGATCCCGAAGTACCTATTCCCGTGTATCTACCAGACCCAGAGCTTGAAAAAGAATTGCAAGAGCTAAAGAGACTGATCAGCCCATATTAGGACTACTGCTTTGAACATTTAAAAGGAGAGTGGACAGAGCTTCCTGGAAACCACCCTACGGGATTATACAAAGGGAGGAGAAAGCAATAGCGAGAATAGTGATAATAATTAGTGAATTAATGGGGTGTGAGGAGACTCTATTCCTGAAGAAGTGCAACACGTGGCCCAGCAGAAGTCGTCACATGCAAGTTGAACCCTTGACGGCAGAGAAGGCACAGTCCGTGATACACCCTGGATCCATATAGAAGAGACGACGGATGCCTGGGGCGTACCTATAGTAATCTGAAGTCGGCCTTGAAGTGCGGCTGGCCACCGTGTGAATATGCTCTAAGGAAAATTCCCTGCAAGAGGAGCAAGGAGGCCCCTCCACCCTGGATCCTCGAGAGGTCGCCCCAGGACATTCGAGATTGCAGCCATTCAACCACCACGTGCATACCAAAACCCAGAATTGCGAGCCATTGTCCAGAGTGACCCCTGTTCCCAAGTAATTAATATATCCAAGTCATAAAGCCCTCTCCTGACGCTTATGAGTATTGACAGACTTCCCGAAATCCATTCAAAGTTCCGCAAAACAGTTAATTTAAGAAATATAGATTAACTGTTTTGCGGAACTTTGAAACGATTTCGGGAAGTTGGGCCAGTTGGACTCTGTTTTTGTAAGTATTTCATGTATTCATATGTACTTCCTATATTTTTATTTCAAAATGTTAACGGTAGTATTATATTTTGGTTTTAGGCTCTGAAGATGGAATTAGGACAATTCCGAAACGTCAGCTGTATAAATAAAGATGTTGCTCTTCACGCTGGTATTCTTATTCATTATAAGACTGCGGTTCCCATACCACCAATTTATTGCATATACAGTATATATATATATATATATATATATATATACAGTATATATATATATATATATATAACGAGTATATTAATATACAGTATATTTACCTATCCATCGGCCCATCAGTTCGGCGAATTTAAGACCTTTAGCCTCATTTCTGTGCCAATATTTAGACTTTTCGTGTCATTTAGGAGTCGATTTTTTTCATGGAGAGCAATAGATAGCCTGCTGGAACATTTTTCTATCGCAAACAAAATGTACAAATTTATCTTGAAGGCGGGTCTCGGGGGTGTTTTTTTATTTATTTTGTTAAACTTGATGGTGGTCTAGGGAGGAAACTATGAGCATATAAATACTCCCATTCCCCCTTAGTTCTGGCAGGTTGTAAGAGTAATCTGTTCTTGATATGTCACCGGAGTATGATAGTGGAAATTTAGTGATACATATTTTGTCTTGTAGTTACAGTAGTAGAATGTGTCTTTCATAAATTCATCGATATACCATGCAAACAGCGTTGCTTTTACTATTACACTACACTGTCTTCATTTGCCTGTGCTCAAGAGCCCAGAAAGTTATTATGTGTGTGTATGTGTGTGTGTTTGTGTAAGATAGAGAGAGAGAGAGAGAGAGAGAGAGAGAGAGAGAGAGAGAGAGAGAGAGAGAGAGAGAGAGAGAGAGAGAGAGAGAGAGAGAGAGAGTGTATGCATTCTACCACTCAACTTTTTGGATCGCAAATAAAAAAAATCACTCTTTGAAGATATATTTTCATTGGTGGTTGCAACATACAAATTTCACATAGGCGTACACACCACACAGTGTTCATATTTATGCGCACACGACATCCGCACCCATACGTACACAACATCCGCACATATACATTCACATATTGTACATACATGCTTACACAACATCACCACCCTCATATCAACCACACCAATATTTTCTCATCTTCCATATCCATACATCACCAAAATGTATCAATTATTCATATTCTCAAAACACCAACACCCACACTTAAATAACACAGCGACACTTTTTCACGGTCCATATTATTGAAATATCCTCAGAATATCCAAACCCACTCAACATCCACAGACCCACACCATCACGTATACAACATTCAAACTCCCGCAGTATCCACACTTTGAAAGCATCCACACTTAAGATCTACAGACCCACACCATCACGTATACGACATTCAAACTCCCGCAGTATCCATACTTTGAAAGCATCCACACTAAAACATCATCCACACCTACACCTACACAAATTCTACACTTTCACAAGATCCACACATACAACACATCAACACCCACACATCATCATCCACACCCACACATACCCAGTCACAGACAAACCTTGTCGTCACTTTCTCTAGACACGAACAAGGAGCTTCATAAACGCTAATGAACACATCACATGTCTTGGTTTCATCTGGCAAGAATGAACGTATAATTTATCGCAGCATTTGGTCAGAATAATTGTGGGGTTTCTTCATGCGTGGATTCGACATTACGGCTAGTAGCAATAATCTTTGATAATAATTATATAGATAGGGTATATAGGTGTGTGTGTGTGTTTGTGTGTGTGTGTGTGTAATAATAATAATAATAATAATTAGTGTATTGGTATTCAGTGGGTTAGTAATAGAATAATTATTGAATTTCCTACTGAATCTGAATATTGGGTTGATATGGTCACAAATATGTTCGTATAATCACTCGTATCCAATCAACTTAAGTAGAATACAGTAATACTCAATCAATTTCAAATTATATATATACTCCTTATACTGTATATATATAATAATAATAATAATAATAATAAACGGTTTATTAAAGAATGGCAGCCTCATGAGCTGAAAATACACATTTTACAATTTAGTGGATGAACATGAGATGTACAGATATGAAGATGGTAAACTCAGTTTACAAAAAAAAAAAAAATACAATAATGATGCAGGTGCAGAATACAAATTATCATAAAATAACCATGAGAGTAAGTGATATACAGTACATATACACATTTATTTTACTTACTCATATACAGAACATACGTATATACACGTACGTACGCACATACATATACATACATATATAGGAACATAAGAACATGCAGTAAGTGTGCACATGTCCGTATACACATACGCTCACTTATGCACACAAACATACATACATACAAAAACTGTTTTGGTAGGGTCAGGGTAAAGAGGTGAAGGGTAAAGAGGGTGCAGCTTTCAAGTCCGTACAGGAAGGGTCAGGGTGTGTGTGTGTGTGTGTGTGTAAATGAGTTTTGAATGAGAGAGAGAGAGAGAGAGAGAGAGAGAGAGAGAGAGAGAGAGAGAGAGACAGAGATTTACAATTGAATTTATCAATTCAGTGTAATACGGAAAATGGAAAAGTCTTAAAAGTAGACCAAAGAGAAAACATATGAACATTTGCTGCAATTTAAAGTTAAATATATAGGCTGCGCCGTTCATCTTCGTAAATGTGCTCTAAGGAACCCGTGATCCCGTGATTAGTGAATTACTTAGTCTGGTACCTAGGCTGCTGTATATTATCCAAGTAACCACACTTTATTTTCCAAGTTTCTATTTACTTTTAGGTGAATAGATACAATAAGTTTTAAGAGTCCGCCTAGTTCTGATCGGGAATCGAACTCGAGTTGTTTATATTTTTGAATTATTATGAAGTAGAAAACAAAAACAAAGCTGCCTATAATAACTATCTCCCCCAAAGTTGAAAGAGTGAGAGAGGCAAATTAAACTTTTTTGGTGTACATTATTGAAAACAAGAGTGTGTGTTTCTTTAGTGTAGTGAAAGTGATAGGAATAGGAGGTGTTTGTGAAAGCTAGCTGGATTACTTTATTATGTAGGTGAGACACAAACAGAAACAAAAAGGGGGGCTAGAGAATGAAACAGGAGCTCCAGCAACACCTTATCACATACCTATGGTGCTTCCCCTGGGTATTGCTGTGTTGTGATTCAAGGGCACTGATCAAAATTATCAATAAAATTGCACAAGTACATTAGGGATGAAGGAAAAAAGTCAGAATTTGAAAAAGAAAGTTAGGGATAAAATTTGATATCGTAAACTCTCCCTACCAGTTTCATTCCTACCTTGTCTCGCTCATCGCTATTAGTATCTTGTACATGTGTTTCAAGTGTTCTAATTATCTGTTCACTGTCTCATTAAGATATCTCCTCATATTATCATGTTTCATTGTATATATCTATTATTAATTTGTTTAGTCTTTTCCATGTTTTTTTTTTACTTTACTCCTATCATATTTATGCTTGATCTGGCTTGCCTGTCTTCGCTGCTTTCTAATCCCATTTCTTCAGCCTCCCTTCTAATTGAATCCTCTCTTCTATCTTCCCCAAGATCTAACCCATTCCTATCTTTTCTCTTTCCCTTTCGATCTATAATATATAATATATCCATTCTTTTTTCTCATTTTATTGCAAGTATTATTTCAAAATAAAATAAAATTAAATAGAAAATAAAAATAACAATAGGACAAATGGGGATTGGGCCTGAGCATATAGACAGATAGATAGATTATTTCAAAAATGTTATCACCCCTCTCTTCCTAAATCTATATATATATTGCAGTATTTTCCCGATTATATTTGTATTGTCATATTAACCAAATTAATAATAGTTACCTTTCTTTACTGTCCCTCCCTTTTCCTCCTTGCTTTATCATCTTTTTATCTCTTGCCGATATTCTTTTTCCAATGTTCTTCTTCAGCTTTCTTTAATTGTTTTTATCTTCCCTCTAGTATTCTCTCTCTTGCTCCTTCTTTCAACCCTCTTCATAATTTGTCTTTTCCTTCCCATCCCATTCCCCAGGTTTTCCCTTTTTACCTTTCCAATTCTCTATTCCTTATTACCTCGTCCTTTTCCCCACGCAGTTTCACCCTCTCTTTACCGTATTGGTTGTACAAATAGCCCTCCCCTTTCTTCCTAGCCTCCTCATCTTCCGTATCGTTCCCCTCACAATCCCCTTTTCCCACGTTTTTCCTACTTACATCTCCCTTTTCTTCCCCCTCCCCCAAAAAGAATATCGGCAAGAGATAAAAGGATGATAAAGAAAGGTGGAAAAGGGAGGGACAGGAAAGAAAGGTAACAGAGAGTTGTAATAAATGGTGAAGAATCTGATTGGTGCAAAATAAATAGTGGCGTTCCCCAGGGTTCGGTATTGGGTCCTATTTTTTTATAATTTACATAAACGACTTAGACAAGGGAATAGAATGCAAAATTTCGAAATTTGCTGATGATACAAAAATTACTAATAAAGTAACCTCAACAGTACATTGGCAAAAGCTACAAGGTGACCTAGACACTTTAGTTAACTAAGGCAGAACAATGGCAAATGAAATTCAACATAGAAAAATGCAAAGTATTACACATCGGTAGTAATAACACTAAAAAAGATTACTCAATGAACAACATTCAACTATCACATACAACTAATGAAAAGGATCTGGGAGTTATAATAATTATCAAGTGACCTGAAGCCGACTAAAGGGTGCACAGAGGTAATAAAAACTGCTAATAAATTGGTGGGTTTCATCGGCAGAACATTCAAATTCAAATCAGAAAAAAAATTACTTACTCTATTCAACTCATTGGTGCGTTCCTATCTCGAATACTGCGTGCAATTCTGGTCACCGTACTACAGAAAGGACATTAATAAACTTGAAAAGGTGCAGCGCAGAGTCACTAAAATGATACCTAGATTGCGTAATAAACCGTACGAAGAGCGCTTAAAGGAACTAAATTTGTTTAGCTTAACAAAGCGCAGAATGAGAGGTGACCTAATAGAGGTGTTCAACATTTTCAAGGGATTCAGTAACCTAAATGTAAGCGAATTATTTGCGATCAATCAAGCAAACACGAGAAACAATGGTTATAAGATTATAGGCAAGCGTTTTCAGTCTCACGAGACTAAGCATTTCGTCTTCAACCGTGTTGTGAATAATTGGAACAGACTACCCTCGAACATTGTAAACTGTAATACTGTCGAAACATTCAAGAACCATCTGGATAAACACTTGGCAAATAACCCCCAATTAACACAGTTTCTTTCAGAATAAAGCGCAACGAAGTGTCAATGCATGCCGAAATGTATATTGATATTCATACATCTGTTCCCTTTCAGAATTGTAGTAATAGAGTTAGCTTAGATTACAAATCAACTTCTTTTTCTCCCTGTCATATCCAAATGTCCGTGTCAGTTTTTCAATACTACATGGTATTTTTCCAATCTGTTTCCATGCCAGCATTAGCTGGAGGGAGTGGTGGGTGGGGAGGAGCCTTCTTCTTTGCTATCCTTTTCTCTACCTCGTAGTCAATAGATTAGTAGTTTTAGATATCCAAACTGCCCCGTAAGGACCAATAGGTCTGTTGCAGTTTGTTCTCCTTTGTATTCCTTTGTATTTGTACCCCCACAGCATTCTCCTTTATTTTCACCCACACTCCCCTCTTTTCCCCGACCGCTCTCTGTCCTTTCCCTCTTCGTCCCCCCGGAATTCACCTCCCCCCCCCCATATAAAAAACCCTTTTATGTAGCCAGCCAGGACTGGGCACCACTTCATCACCACCCTCTAAACCGCACGTAACGAGCAGGCCTATCTTGTACAAGGCCCACAGTATGCGGGTCACAGTACACGTGCTCGGGGAGCAGGGCATACAGGAGTTTATGATTGCTGGAGGAAGGGTATATAAAAGGATGAGAGCCCTGCCTAGAGTAGTACTATTGTTTTGGGTGATGGGAGATTCACGGAATCACCTGGACTCCTCATTCTCTCTCTGGTTCATGGTTGCTTTGTTGGCAAATATGTGCGTTCTGGGAGTTTGGCTCGGGGATTGTTGGTGGTGGTGCCGTGGGTGAAGCTAGTAAGTATTGCCAACATTACATTTTGCATAACACTCGCAAGTAAGGATTTGTTATGAATGAAAGACACTCTCCGGTGCAAGGATTATTATTTCATTGAATTTGTGTCTCCTTCCTGCAATCTTACATACTAAAAATATATAATAGAGGAAAGACATACGGGAGGACGAGTTACGCTGGAAGCATGCTAGAGAAAGGGTATATGGGAGGAACGACGGGCATACGGGTACGTATACATACGGGGCACATGGGTATGTGGGATGAAATAAATACAGGAGGAAAATATACCAAAAAGGTGTTATACACGAGGAGAATTATGTGAGGGCAGGGCTTTACAAAAATATATGTAAGGTATATGGGAAAAAGAGTTATGTTGATGGGAGGAAATATTGGTCGAACGAAATAACGATGGAGGGTATTTGAAAGGAAAGGTACACGGGAATATAATATACGTGTATAAATGTACACAGTCGTAAGAGTTAATAAGGTTACGTCCATTCCAGTCTTTGAACCTTTAAAGTCACATTGGCTAAAATACTTGATGGTACTTTGATTAAAGAGTTATATGGTTATCATAGTTTTAATCAGTACCATCACCATCACCATTATACACCCATATAATCAGCCTTGAAACATTTACAGGAACAGACTATTCCCAGTAATACGATGCCAGCCTTTGTATCTCACCACAATTACTTGTGCCTGGTGGTTAGTGTGAATATAGTTCTAGCACAATTACCCCTTGGACAGTTGTTCCCCCCCCCCCCCCTACCCTACAGTCAATTGCTCCCCTACGAAAACTACCCCAGGAGATCTGCCGCTCCGCTATCCCACACCACCACCAGCCACAGACCCACCCCACCCTCCACATGGTCATAACAAATCAATATTAGGACAAATATGAGTTAACTATTACAATTATGGGAATAATAATTAGCAAACGGGATTGTTGAAACCTAACGTAACCCATGCAAAGTGGACACTAATTATATGAACTTGGTTTAACCTTGGTTTAATTTAATATATCATAACGTAGTGAATTACATGTCTTCATATATTAGCCCAGCCTATGCTAACCTAACCTAAGCCAGTCAAATCTAATATAATCAAGTCTAGCCTAGCCTAACTGAATCTAATATATGTTATGGATTCCTTTATGTTTTCCTTATATGGGAATGGAGACAAGTTAGAGACAAAGTTCCTTGTAACAAGTGCTCCCCCCCCCCCTGCCCCCCCCGTTGAAAGAGTGAAAGAGAAACAAAAACAGGGTACGTTAGAATCAAAACATCTGGACACACGGGGTTAGAAGCAGTTCAAGTCAAAGGAAAAGGTAGATTGAGGGAGAGAGTTCCATAGCATACTTGTTGAATAGAAGAAACACTGGGAAAATCGGTTCACTCTTGGGTTAGACAGTTGGACAGAATAAGGATGGGAATATATTGAAAGGCGGGTGTCTCTACTCTCAGTAAGGGATGAGGTACCCCACAATACTTAACATAACGTAACTTACAATGAGTTAACTTATCTTTACCTAACCTAAAGATACCTTAACATAAGTATAGCCTGTAGTGGGGGAGTTGCTCAGGGTGGGGTTGCCCGGGTTCCATGAGAGTTGTATTGTTTTGTTTTTTCTTTTCTTAGCATTCTATCGCATTATTTTTGCCATATAATGTTTTTCTTAGATGTACCGTATATAATGAAACATGAATTGAATTATTGCATCATATAGTGTACGAGAGAGAGAAAGAGAGAGATAGGGAGATTATTTGTATTCCATTATGAATAAATAAATTAATAGACTGACAGAAAGACAGGTTTCCTGGACGGATTCATCCAGCCTCTTCTGATAATTCAGAAGTGCTGGATGGTGCCCAAATCACAGTCTGGCCACATACTTTGTCCTGCCGGGAGAGGAGTTTCTGAGGGTTGTATTTCACACCCGAGATGTTAACCCAGGACCGTTTATCATCGTATGCAAATGATGCGGGACAAGAGGCATCCCCTGGAGAATATTTTTGAGGGGTGCCTTATTATGTACTGTCTCTCTACCTCTCTCTTTGCATATGTACAGTATATGTTCCCCCCTATTATCTTCTCTTCTCTTTTGTTTTACCTTTTCATTCTTTTTCATTGAAGGGTAACTGCACGCTTTTTTAACATTAGAAAATTCCAGGCCAAAACTAAGCTAACATCTGAGCTCTTCCTTGAATTGCAGGGTGCTGATGACTGTGCATTGGTGGCACACACACTTGAGGCCCTACAAGCTACACTAACATCGGCTGCAAATGCCTTCTGAAGGATGGGTATTTCCATTAATACATAGACGACTAAAGTGCTTTGTCAATGGACTGGTGCTTCCCCACCTGCTTCTTATGTCCAAGACAACACACTTACTAATGTAACTGATTTTAAGTACCTGGGAAGTATCCTCTCTCACAACTGTAACTTGGATGAGGATTTCCAAAACCGTCTAAAGCATGTTCTATCTTCCTTTGGTTGCCTGAAAGAAAGAGTGTAAAAAGTGTGTACATGCTTAGATTGATATGCAGGATTCGAAACTGCATAATAAATCGTAGGCTTGTCCACCATTCTTTAACTGTCTCCGTAGCGCAATGGATAAATGCACTGAATTTCGGTGTGAGCATCCTAGGTTCGAATCCCTGGACTACCACATGTGTTTGTTGATATCAGTAATTGAGTTTAGGAGTAAAGTCGGTTGGTGGAGGGAACATAATAAATAACCGTATACCAAGATGTGTACTGTATATCTACCCTTCTGTATCGCTGCGATTCCTGGACAACATACGCCGCCGGCACATCAAAGCCTTAGAAGCGTATCACATCAGATGCTTACAGTGCATACTAGGAATAAACTGGCAGGACCGAATATCTCACACAGACATATTGTTCAGAACAAACTGCATCAGTATTGAAGCAACCATCTCACGTCACCAACTACGAGAGCTGCGTCACGTCACCAACTACGAGAGCTGCGTCATGTCATCAGAATGTCAGAGGAGCGACTACCTCGCAAGACCCTGTACAGCCAGTTACATGTAGATGAGAGAGCTGCAGTCGGCCAAAAACAAAACTTAAAGGACTAAATAAAAACAAGCCTGAAGAAATGTAACATTGAGAGATCGCAACTTGAAAATGTCTTTGGCGATCTCGCTGTCACGACGGGGTACAGAAGCTCGAAGGCACAAGAACGAGACACCGCTAAGAAAAGAATAAAGGAGGCATACACAACAAGCTGCCCCGCCTCATCCAAAGCCGGACTACGTTTTTCCTCTCAGTGGTAGACAATGTGCCTCAAGAATTGGACTGTACAGCCATCGAAGAACTCACCCATGATCCAGGAGAGGAAGTCATCATCGGACACGACGGACTACCTTAAGCAAAAATGTGTGTGTGAAATTACTAATGAATAATAATAATAATAATGGTTGCTTTATTGTCCATTTGCAGGCCTGCGGCTGATAATCTAGGTTTTTGTTCTTAACCTAAGTACCGTACAATGCTTATTCTACCTTAACTAAGAGGTCACATGAGACCTTTGGCGACAGTGAGGTGCCTGAGTTTAGACATAATATACAGTATAGGCAGACGCACTGGTGGAATGACGCATGGGCTAAAGCAAGCTGATAGTTGAACAGTTTGGCTAGGGAGGGACCACGCTACAATCATTATATATCGGGATGGCCGAAAAAAAAAATCGGTTTCTGGAGGATTCAAACCCTCACTTTCACCTAAGCGATTAGCGCGTGGCGCCTTATGCTGGGGTCACACATTCCCGTATATCGCTCCCGACAGCTCCCGTCAGGCGTAATCGCCAATTTTGTGTTCTGACGGGCGTAGTCCGGCCGTGTACGCCCATATAGACCACGACTATTGCACTTCCCGACAAACGTACCGTGACGGGGCCAGTGTTACGTCAGACGTAATGTAGTCGTATGGAACTACGTACGTGCTTGCGACTTGCGTAAGCATGTCCCCGTTAGTCCGCCTGGGCTGCCTGATTTGCGGGAACACAGGCCACGCCCATGGCGACGCCCCCACAAGACCTGCGTAGCTTAGGCCGTACATCTTGGGAGTTTTTAGGACTTACATGGACCGTCGTCTCCGAACAATCGTAGGCACACCCCGTCTGTCCAAACACAGACAAAGACAGTTTTTGTCAACCACGTAGGTCTGGGTTGGAATCTGGGAACTACAAAAGGGCAGGAATGGCCACACCATTCCCATTCCCAGTCCTTCATTGGCACCATGAACAACATCGCGGAATTCATCCTGGAGGAGTTCAATTTTGTGAACTCCCTAAGAGGAAAGACCATTCATCCTTGTAACCTTTAACCCGCTGAGTGCCAGCCAATTTTGACGGTGTGCTTCTGCCAGTGCAAGATTTTTTTTTTTTTTTTTTGGCTAAATCTATCAAGTTGGGAGAGAAAGGAAGGATAATGGTAAAAAAAACACTCCCCTCGCCAGAAATCAGGTGTCCCGATGGTCCCGAAAGTAGCTGAAAAGACACTATAGACTACAGAGACTTTTATGGTATCGGAATGTATGGGTGGGAGGGTGGTGGGAGGGTGGTTTTGGGGTTGGTTGGGGGAAGGTAGAAGGGTAATTGACTTGTGTTACACATATGAAGCTGATTGGTGAGGTAGTTTCGCCACCACGGATATTCCTTTTTTTCCTTTTCTTCGTACGGATACGCTAGAAGTGGGTGGTGGGAGGCGGTTGGGGGTGTGGTGGGGGGAAGGCAGAAGGGTAAGGGACTTGTCACACAAATATGGAACCGATTGGGGCAGTCGTTTCGCCGCCACAGATTTTTTATTTTTTTCCTTCTGACGGGACCGACAGTCAGCGAGTGGGTGGGAGGAGGGATTTGGGATTTTTGTGGTGGGTAGCCTAAAGGGTAAGGTACATGTGGTAAAAATATGAAAGCCATAGGTGCAGTCGTTTCGCTACTACGATTTGTTTTCGGCAGGGTGCAGAGGGTGGCAGGGTTGGTTGTTGGTTGCTGCTCTGGTGTGGTGAGAGGTGTGACTGGAGTGTCCCCCGCTGGTCCCGTTGTCTCCCCCCCCCCCCCTACAACGGTGCCGCGTCTTCCCGCCATCCCGCAGTGCGGCGGTTTTGCCAGATGCGGCCGGACTAACGTAAACTTTCCCGTTTGATGGGAATATTTTACGGTTGACGGGAGCAGCTTACGTTTGACCGGGCGAGCTGCTACGTCTTACGGGGCTGCTCCCGTCAGACGTAGCCGATCGCCCGGTCAGACGTAGGCTTTCCCGACTTTTGACAAACGTGAGCGCGAACCCCGTATCTGATTTGAAATCCAAAACATACCGGGCGGCCTTGGCCGCACCCACCACCTCCCCGACCAGCGTGGCTACTCCCGCCATGCGTAGCAACCCCCACGACTAGACACAATTTAATTTACGTTTTGCGTACTAAGCCCTTACGTTTTACGTATTCGGTTGCCAACTACCAATAAACCTTCGTACGGGAGCATACAGGAGCATATACGTGAATGTGTGACCCCAGCATTAGACCACTAGACCGACCCGACTCGTGTGTGTGTGTGTGTGTGTGTGTGTGTGTGTGCGTTAGATAGAGAGAGATAGCTTGTATATTTTCTGTTCGTCAATGAGATGGGAGGTCGTATAGCTATTTATTCCCCAGATGTTAATTAAGGTAACACACAAACACGAACCTACTATAAGCTGCATCATTCATCCTCCTTTCTTTTTGTACGGGACCTGATATATAAACATGTTCACCCCACTACTTTATTGTTTTATTGCATCTGTGTCTGGTAGTTTTACTTGTTTTGTGTAGGTATGTTATAGTTTAGTGATAAAGTGACAGAATATACCGTGTCTACCTTGTTCTCGTACGTGTATATAGTTTTAACTGAATGGGTTGCTCTCTAGGCAAATAATTGTTTCATGGTTTATGTATTCATTCTGATGTAAATATTTTGCTGATAACACTTGGTCTCTCTATCTCCCTCATCGTGACTGTATGTCTTCTTTCAATGTTATATCCACCAACACAATATAGCTAATCATATATGCAATATCTGCATCGCTTTCTAAATGCAGTGTCTTTGACTAAATTCCCCTCTCCCCTTGTCTCGCTCGCATCTCTCATTTCAAGGACATAAGCTATATATATATATATACATTTTGGGCACTATCTTCTCTTGTTTGAGCTTTACAATGCTGTATATTTTTACAAATATGTATTATCTTTATTCAGCCATTCAAAATGGATGTTCAGTACGTCAATATTCAATATATATATATATATGTTTTTTAATATCAAATAAATACTTGATTAAAATATGATATATAAGAACACATAATAGCAAAAATATGTTGTTAATTAATTCAATTGCGTCCCATCATCAAGTGCTTAGGTTTGAAGATTGGAGAAAGGTTAGTATGTGGAAGATAGTGCACTCCATGATAAATATGGTTCATGATGTAAGTGCATACTGTTAATAAGATTGTTCTGCGTTGCTTCACAGAAAAGAAAAAATGAAACAACTGTATCAAGTATTGCAACATATTTATCATTATTGCTTCTCTATAATTATGCAAGCAATGCAAGGATTGAACTTAACATGAAGTACTTTTAGTTCATTCATTCATTAATACATTCCAACAGTAAGGGAATTGTCAGTAAGCAGCAAACAAGACGATTATTAAATAACTTTTTAATTATGTGAAGCTCTAATGGAGAGAGAGAGAGAGAGAGAGAGAGAGAGAGAGAGAGAGAGAGAGAGAGAGAGAGAGACAGAGAGAGATACTTTGATAGTGCCACATGTTTACTAACTCCCAGGACCATCTTATAGTCAGAAGCGACAACCAAAGCCCCCCTTAAACCAGGCGAATGGCGATGCGAGAAAGCGAGACACTTAGTGGAAAATTGGGCAGTTTAAGCTCCCCTCTCGGGGTGGACGTAACAGTTTAGTTTCACAGCTCTCGGCAGTGTGCGTATATCATTCAAACTCCCCCGTAAACGTCACAGCCCGACCGCGAATCCCGGAATATGAAATTCGTGGTTTTATGGAAGTAGTGGCGGGGTCACGGAGAGATGGATGGATGGGTATGATTATGCTAGTTGGGACAGTAACAAAGAGAGAGAGAAAGAGAGTTACAAGGATTTGCAATGAATAGTTCGTATCTCAGAGACCTTGCGGTTTATTCTGGGGAGATACTCGAAGTTGAAGGAGTGAGATTGTTTTGTGCACTGAGAGAGAGAGAGAGAGAGAGAGAGAGAGAGATCCACTGACCTCGCAGATCTTACGATCCCTGCAAGGTAGACAGGACTTAATCCTAGTAGAGATAGCAACCCTAAGAGTAAGACAAAATGGAAGGAAAAGATAGCTTTCCTGCCTATTATGTTTTATTTGTTTCGTGTTGTGGAACTCTCTTTGGCTATCTTTAATAGATTACTGGCATTTATGTTAATAAAACTAAGATGGTCCAGCGTACTAAGGCGTTAAATAACCACCCAGATGATTATGGCCAGAGTACGCCAGGGTTCGAATCCCCTAGAATACGAAAGTTTAAGAGATTGAGTGATCTTATTCTTGCATTTAATGGTTTATTTCTAAGGAATGAGATTATTTGTTTTGCTCTATACTGAATGGATTCTATTTCTGTTTTGTTTTTCTATTACTAAGTAAGGAGACCAAAACTGCGCAGCATACTCCAGATGCGGCCTCACACTACTTTTTTATAACTGTATAACTACAGTATGTCTTTGCTATGACAATGCACATTTCTGCTAATGAATCCTAGTGCTCTGTTTGCTTTATTAGCTGCTGCCGTGTATTGGATTGTTGATTTTAAATTTTCGTTTATAAACACTCCTACTGTAGTTTTTGTATTTATTGTTTTGGGAGTCTATTTGTAGTACTTGACATTCACTTACATTAAAGGGCATTTGCCAGTCCGTGATTTAATTTAAATATTATTTTATGCTAGTTTTATCGCTTTCCGAGATGTTTGCATATCATATCTTTGTATCATTGGCGAATTTGGAAATTATATTATTGATGCAGTTGTCTATATCATTATCATATATTGTGAATAATATTATACACAGTACTGAGCCCTGGGGTACTCCATTAGTCACAGGAGTTCAAGCTGATTCTACTCCATTTATAATTACTCTTTGCTTTCTTTCATTTGACCAGTTACTTAGCCAATTGTGTGTTTTGCCCTGTACTCATAGGTTATCGACCTTCTGAAGCAAATTATTATGAGGGACCTTGTTGAAGGCCTTTTGAAAGTCCAAGTAGCCTACACCATATCAAGACTTTTTGTAAATTAATTAATTTTAAATAGGCTGTAATAGAATTTGATAAGGTTCGTTATGCATGATTTCTTTGTTCTGAAGCCATGTTGATTATTATCGATGAGATTGTAATTATCTATGAAAAGTACAATTGCGTCTCTTATGATTGATTCAAATTTGTTGTAGAATTGTGAGTTAGGCTAATTGGCCTGTAATTACCTGGTAGCTTTGTGTGTTTGTCTCCCTTATTTAATATTTTCTTCCAGTCAATGGGTAAATTATGTCCTTGTTGGACTTACTTATTAAATATTTTGGTTAGAACTGCAGCAACTTCGTCTTTGAACAATTTAAGATTTTAGGAATGAACATGGCTGTGCTGAGGATATATTTATATTCAATAAATAACTGATTTTGAAGTCACGAAGTACAACTTTGCATGTTTGATTAGTAGCTTGTGCAGTGTCCATGTTGATAGCAGGAGTAAAAACAAAGCTGAAATAATCGTTGTTGTTGTTGTTGTTGTTCCCCAAGCTGCCTGGCCGAACAGCCCCAAGGCCCTGAGCAAGGCCAAGGCCATAACCGAGCGCCCCCACAGAACCCTCCCCGCCGACCACAATAAAGCCTGGGTGACCGAAGCCACTCCATGGCGGGGAGCTGAGGAGGGTGCGGAAATGCCCGGGAATCCAAAGCCCCACCCAGGGCCCTGTGTCCCTCAGCAATTATGAAGAGAAAGTTGAGGGGCAAGGGAAAAATGTGACGCTTTGGCTTCCAATCTTGGTAGATTGGGAGGTCAATCCACGTTAGAGACGCCGTCACTTGAGATCTAGAAAATATATAAGTAAAAGGAACAGTCAGAGTAAGCTATGGGTATGGCAGAGATTGCTCAGTTCTCACTCTAATAGACCAGCCCATCACCACATGACTAGAACCCAATCCTCTCAGCATCAGCTAGGAAAGGCCCTAGAAAGCCGCCTTTGGCGGGGGGATAGCTCCCCTATTTCAACCCTTTTCGGGGTTGGGCACCCGCCATAATCGTTAAGGAGTAGTGGCTATGCCTCTGCAATCTGTTTCAAGAACGCTTTAAGTGTTATGAATGGGCCCTATACCACTTTTGATTTGTTTGCTACAGTTTATGTATATGTAAAAAAAAAATGGAATAGTCTTCCTAGCTTTAGCTATGCTGATTTCATATTTCCTCCTTGCCATTTTTATTATTTGCTTTACTTTTCTTCTAGTGGCCGAGTATTGCTCACATATGATATTTGAGATGACGGGGCTCGAAGAAAATGAGCCAAGACATCCCCAGAACCTGCTCCCGTATGAGAATGAGCCACCAACATCAACATGCAGAATTGCCTCTATAAAAGGCAAGAGGAGAGAAATAAATATGTTCCCCCAACATCAGAAAACAAGTATAAAGAAGTTTCCCCTACACCAGCAGAAAGATAAACAAGGCCTCACTACCTGTGTAGACCAAAACGTGCCGCTCCTTCGCGCTAATCCCTTCCAACCGCACCATCAAAAATGGCCGCTCCCCACTTGAGGAGAGAATTCCCTACCTGAGCCTGACTTGGACTACGACGAGGCCACATTTATGCAATTAAGACATCAACCTCCTCAATTTCCACACATCTACCCAGAAGGAAATAACTACCACTACAATTACTAGGGAACCAACAACGACAAGATCATTATTCACCCTCATAATAAAAACATTGCATATAACCTACTAAATGTTTAGGAACAGTCAAAACTGTAAACTAATCATCATCCATCCATCAAAGCTTTCTCATACATACCTTTAATATTAATAAATAAAGAATGTCATTACCTATGTAACACTATATGTATTATAATTTTAAGAACCTTAATAACCTCAACAATAATAAAACAAAACTTTAATTCACATACCTCTCCTGTTCCGAAACGCACTACCCGGACACCAAATTAAAAACGGAATATTACCTGCCCGGAACAAGATATTGTTAAAGAGCAGCCACACCAAGTAGAGCTATATCCTCCTCTCTTCATCACCACCACAATGCCTCCTGTAACTTCCACACTCGTTGCTGGCACGGTTAAGTGGTTCAACGTGAAGAAGGGCTATGGATTCATCACCAGGGACGACAACAGCACTGATATTTTTGTACACCACAAAAATATTAAGAAGAACAACCCCAGGAAATCTGTGCCCTCTTTAGGTGACAGAGAGAGGGTAGAATTCCACACCAAGCTAGGGGCAAGAGGTCCTGAGGCCACTCTGGTCACAGGACCCAAGGGCAAATCAGTCAAGGGCTCACATCATGCCCGAGACTTGAAGGAGAGGCAGGCTATTATGAAAAAATATGATAGACTAAAGAGCCTGGACCTGCCTAGTGATATGTCAATCAAGATTTATATTATCATCAGGACGGCCGTGGCTCTTGCTGGAGGGAGGAAACAACTCCCTCCTCCAGCAATACCTACCTGCCCTCCATCAGGCCAACAATCTCCCAGGTATCCTTATACCAGGAGGGTTGTTGGACAATGCCCAGAGGGGTCCTTCCAAACAAAGACCCACTCAAAAGAGGCGCCTGAACATCAGAGCGCCTCTGAACAGGAAAAACTGTCCCACTGAACCTGAACCTGAAGCAACTCCAGAAGCTGATCCTGTAGAAGCTACTGGAGGAGCTGCTGAAGAAATCAACTCAACTCCGACACCTGCAGCAGAAGAAGAGGAGGCGATGGAGGAGACCCCTGCAGTCAACACCAACCCTCCTGCAGAGCCTCCTTCACCTCCTTCAAAACCTGAAAAAGGTGCCTCCATGCCCCTCATTGTAATTGAACCAGTGAGGCAGGTAGAGGGGAAAAAGAAACCAGACACCCCCAAGACTCCTCACCAATTGTTCATGGAAGTCTGCCTACCACACCTGTCTCAGGACTACAACATGACAATGAGCTATGCTTACAAGGAGTGCGCCACACCTGAATACCACGGATTCCTGTCCTACTGTATGGAGAACTAGGAGCTGTCGTGGTCTAACGGGCTAAGGCTCTAGCGCTATGTTGGTGACGACTAGCCGCGTGGGTTCGAATCTCGGCTATGCTACGACAGTTTCCAGTGCTATATAGCCTTCGTCGCTTAGTGCTGTAGAATTAATTACAGTTGGGGATATCCCCCAGATGAAATTAATTCATAAGGTTATTCAACCTTATTTATTTTGTATGGAGAACTGGAAACGAGACGGCTGCAATTGCTATTTCCACAAGAAGGACAAAAACAACTACGTGACGTGCAGCTTAACAGTGGAGGAAGCTCTACAACGGGGCTTTCCGGACCTCCCGAGGAAGCAAAAATCACCACCACCACCACCACTCATCACCTTCACCACCATCACCAGCGGGTTAATAGTACGGGACTCCCAGTCGGGCCGGGAGGATAAATATACGGCCTTAAATTCCCTACCCGTATAATAGCCCACAGTTTCAGCCTCATACGCCCTCGACCAGACAATGGCAGATGATACCAATGCCAGCGAGGAGCCTCCCCCAACGTGCCCCTGTCGACTTTGCCCAGGCCAGTCTCTTTAGCAGCTAAAATCAGTAAAACCCCCAGGCAGCTCCAGTTAAGCCTGGACACCTTTTTCTCCTGCTAAAATTCACTTCATCCAACTGATTCCTGTCCTATCCCCACTTCCCCCTAACCCCCTGTCACTACTATTTTTGATTGATTGATATTGTTAAACAAAGTTGATTCCACTTTCGGGTACCTCTCCTTCGGGCGAACGTGCTTAATAGCTGGATATAATCAACTTGGAATATACTTCCGTAGGGGTTAGCCTAATTCCCTTTAAAAAGTATCCTGCAAGCTGTGTGTGTGAAGTGACCAAGAAGGAGTGTAGTAGGCGAGCTAGAAGTTACCATTCTAGTTAGTGATTGTGAGGAAGCCTGGTGTCAACAGGCAGTGGACAACCTATACTCAGTCGCCACGTGTGACCAGATCTCTCACGGCTCCTACTTCTATACTTCATCCAAATTAAGTGCCTCTTTTTCAATACTATGTTTTGGTGATTATTGCGAAGGTTATATAAGATATGCTAAGTGTTCAAGTTAACGTCATCTTAAGAGATTATTGATTATCTCCATCTAGCAATCGTCACTCGTGTTGAGAGAACATAACACATTCTATACTTGGGATTGATATATCTATATTTCTTGGGATATAGTTTCCTATATTTCATATACGAGTTATATATATATTCGTTCGGGAAATATGCATGAACACTATACATAAATACCAGTGAACACTATAGGTGTGGGGTGTGTAGGGAGGTGTGGTGGAGTGGTCTTGCCACTGGCCTGGTAATCCAAAGGTCCCGGGTTCAAATCCCGATGTATCAATGGGAAGATATTATTGGGATGGAATTTGTGCTGTACCTAGTATCAGTGCATTACCACAAGCCCACCGAAACGTCAATAAAATACCCTTATTGTTCCCTGATTAAATAGCACTGTATGAATATTCCCATATTCAATATATGCTATAGGGGTGCAATGCCTGATGAGTTATCTGCTCAACAGGTGGCGTTGTGTGTGTGTGTAAGTGTGAGAGTCCGAGTGTAGGGGGTGAGACAGTGAAGCACGGGAACGAGGTGGCTTCAGAGATGGGGTCGTTTCGGGCCATGAGTGAGCACCGTGCCTCATGTGAAGGCAAGATGGCAGGTGCTCGTTGTACTCTACGTGCTTCACATGTCTCACTCCCTAGACTGGAACAAGACCTCACGGGCTTCACTGTTCATTGTAAAGCGGTGAATGTTAAGGCTCTCAGCCTATGCCCGAGAGGAAGTAAGTTGGAATATAGAAGAAAAAAAAAAATCAAAAAAAAAAAAAAAAATCTTATTCTATATGTTGTTATTAGCTGGGTACATGATTGCATGTATAAGTGTTCACAGAAAGTGTTTGTCATCAGTCTCTTAGTAAGACTATTTTTATGTTTGTGCTTCCTGACTTCAAACTCAGTTTAAGCCTTCTTTTGAATTTAATATAAACTCCTGTCAATATCACGTCGCGTTAATTCTCCACGGCGAGATCTTCAGCCCTACACACAGGCTAATATAATTGTTTACTAGTTCACTAAATTCATATTCATTATTGTAACTCTATGAGTTGATTTAGATTTATATCTTATGTTATATCGAATTAACGTCAAGTTATTCACTGCTCAACTGATATCTTATTTTACATATAAACTTATCACTGTGTGTGTGTCTTCGCAGTATTATTTACCTACCTCGTCCACTCGCTACCTCGCGTTTGTTCTTTATCAGGATATCAGTTATTATATTTTGAGACTAACCTCTCTGTGTCTATTTATGCTATACTTATATAGTTATCATATTTATGCTTCATTGATACTATTATGCAATTACATTATATTTTATTCCTCTTATAGTATGAACCAGGAGTAATTGTATTTATTGAATTATTATTCTTACATGCATTTTGAGCTTATTTTTACATAGATAAGACACATACATATTATTTTGCCTTGTACCCTAGCTAATAAGAGATAAAACTTGTGTACCGAAGCTGTGTATTCTGTGACATTGGTGGAGATTGATTAATATACGAAATTATATAATATTAAAGTCTGTGTGTTGTCCTTGAGTGTTATAGTTCTGAGCTTTCCTATGGTGGAAATACAGAACTGGTATAAAGCGTGCTAAATTATAGCGTTGCATAACAATATTAATATTGGTTTCTGTGTTTTTGCCTGTGTAAACGGTTTCTTTCCATAATTGCTCTACTGACATTAGTATCGTACCAAAGGGGTTTGATTATATTCTTATTGTATCATTTGCGCATAGGGAACTATTTTGTCTGTCTTTATATTAGGGGGGGGGGGGTCAATCATGAATATTTCTTTAAATCTTTCCCCTACATCCTCAATGTTGGTGAGTCCTTCGAGATGCAAATTAATGTTTTTAGTTCATTTTTGAGGCTATTGAATCCTACCATATTATAATTGGGAATTTACTAAAGTTTTGCTAGTACTGTTGGCATGCGACATGTTAACTTGGATCCTGATGATATTATGATCACAGTTGGATATTAATTTCCCAACTTCTATGTCAGAAATAAAATGTTCGTGGTTTGTGATTAATAGGTATACAATAGTATCTCCCCTCGTGGGTTTCTGGTCTCATTGATGTAAGAAGTTATTTTTGATAAAATCGGTCACTTTCGCTAATGTATGGCCAGATCCTTTAAATTATCTTCAGTGAATATAAGGAAGATTAAAATCGCTTATGATAAGAGTTTCTTCGGTTGATAGAGTGTTTGTAGATTATTGCATAGGGATATATCCTTTTGAATGATTAGAGTTGGGCGACGATATACGATAACAACATTGATGTCCATATCCATGTTATTTTTGTATACAACATTTTTGAGTTATTAGAAGGAATTGTAACCTCAAGTGAGCATATATTTTCTTTGATGTAGATTTATATCTACATACACACCGCCTCCTCTCTTCCCTAATCTATCTATATGATATAGTTTATATGGGTTGATCTTGGTATTCGCGTATGAAATCGTACTTGTTGGTGCTTAGGTAAGTGTCTGTTATCGCTATTATATCTATTAAGTAACCTAAGTCTTAGTTCGTCTGTCTTATTTCTTAGACTTCTGCGATTAACATACATTAATTTGATTGTCTTAAGATTCTTAATGGATCTTTTTATTTGTGGAAGAGTCCGACCGCAATGAGCTGTTGAGAGCTTGATCGTTTGTTTTATTCAGGTACTGGGTGATTATGTAGGGTAGAGAGAGAGAGAGAGAGAAAGAGAGGGAGAGAGTTACACTGAATAGCTTATATCTCAAAGACCTTGCAGTCCATCCCTAGGAGATAATCGAAATGGAGAGAGATTAGTTGTGCATTGCACTCATTGCACACTGAGTCTCTACTTGAACTGCTCTACTGAAGAGCTGCTTTCAACTTGTAAAGGCAGTTTGTTCCAGGTAGAACGGATCTTTTATGTGAAAGAGCTTACACAAATAGTGGAGAAGAGAGAGTTACCGGGAGTTACAAGGAATAGTTAGTATCTCAGAGACCTTGCCGTCCATTCTGGGGAGATACTCGAAGTGGTAGGAGAGAGATTGTTTAGTGTACTACACTCACTGCAGATGTGCACAGTACCATATACTATCTTCTTAAACTGCTCTACTGTAGTAATGTTTACAACTTCTGAGAGAAGTTTGTTCCAGTTAGAACAGATCTTTTATGTGAAATTTGTTCCACAACTACTAGTGCTGAACCTTTTCAATTCTAACTTTTAGCCATGGTTGCGTGTTATATTTATATTGAGGCTAAGCATTTTGCTATAATCCACATTGTCAAATTTCATTAAACATTATATAAAATACAATGAGCTGACCTCGTAGTCAGCATGTTTCCAACGGAAAGAGATTACGAGTTCTCAATCGGTCCGCATAGCTCAGAAAGAGAGAGAGAGAGATAATTGGGTAGTTGGATTGTTATTCGGTAAAGTAATTTGAGGACAGATTAAAAGCATGATAGTGAAAAATATGTTATACCGAAAGAGATGGTAGGGATGTTATGAGTGACTGTTGCAGTAGTAAGAGGAGGGGGGGGGGGGGGATGTTGGTGGTCTTTGTGGTGGAAATGATGGCGTCAGTTGTGGTGAGCCTGACATCAAAACTGCCTAACTAATTGACTCCAGCTGTTTTGAGGTGACAGCTCACACAGAAAACACGCCCTAATTATGAAAGACTCCGTAACCACAAACCGTATACTGAACTATTATTTTTACTAGATACTTCTTTACTACCTGTTGTATTAAAATTGTAGAAAACAGTCTGGATATTAAATATATAAAATTAACATTGTCATTCGTATATAATGTGTATTTGGATTGCATTAACAATCACAAGATTTGTTTCGAATTCGGTACCAGTTGTACGTTGAGATCGGTGACTACTGTACAATCTTTTTTGGAATAACGCTAATCAGAATTGTGTGAGAATCGCATTTTTTTCATATTTTATTAGTTTATTGTTTTGGCTTATATCTAATTTATCTGGCAAAATTCCAACTCATTGTCTCAAGACATATTTACCCCCCCCCCCTCGCTATACACCCAAACACTTGTAACAAAACATTTTTCCTGCTGTTAAATTTTTTGTTTCTTTTACGCATGGACACAATTGATAAGTGCTTAAGCTAAGTACATATTAACCATTGCCACATATCTTAGTTTGATATTTTATTTTTGAAATATAGAAACACTGAAATTGTTCCTTTATCTAACAAAACCCTTGTCTCTGTTGTTTACTAAAATATGTATTGCAGTGTAGATATGATAAAGCCAAATGAAAAACAAAAAACGTTTATTGTAGGTTAGAAATGCTACAGAGTTGTGTATCTTTGTGTCAGATGGGGCATTACCAAGGCTGAATAATATTCCTGGAATATGCAAAGTTATTGACCTGACCTGAAAGATAATAATTGAAGGTGGGCACAACAATATAATAATTTGAATGAAACAGTCGATTATCAATAATTTTATGAAGTAGTTTAGTTTTACTTTGAGACGATGTTAAAGCTAACGGACAGACATATTTATGTAAAAATTCGGTATAGTCATAAAATACCTATAGATTTCAACATAATCAATGTTTAACAATTATTATCTAATGAATAGTTTCTCGTCAGCACACTTTATGAATTGATGAAGGTAACGCAATTGTTCTTATATGTTAGGAGGGTATTTTCATGATATAGTTAGCTATAAAATGCAAGCAAATATTTACTCTACCTCCTGAAGAAATGTAATTGGTTCTCCTATTTCGATTATGCTAGGGTGATTTCCTGCTATCAAATTTCCTGCTACCAAAAAATGGTAGTGGTGGTATCTGATTCTTGACTCCGACTGTACAGGCAAACACATAGCCCCTTGTAAGCTGCAGTGTAGATGGGCTAAAAGAGTTAATACCGCACTTAAGCAAGGGATTTACAGCAGTTTAAGAGGACATTAAGCGACTGTAACTCAATCAACGCTTTTGCCCCCCTTATGTCTTAGGTGAGGTTAGAGGTGCCGCCCGCACTCTTTATGGTACTGAGCTTCGGAAAAAAGTAAATAAAAAAGTTCTTAACAAAAACATATCCGGATAAAAGGCGAAGGGTGCCCGCCCGCGCGTGTGTGTGTGTGTGTCAGATATTGTGGGTAATGTTTCCCGTTGAGATGCTTAAGTGTTGGTGTATAGTTTAGATTTTTGTTTCTCTGATATTTTCATGCTTCTGTTCATGGACTTCCTGCTCTAATAGTGTCACTTTTGATATATTATGGTGATTATATTAATTCTGTCAACTTTTCCAAGTTATTTCAACACACAGACATGATGTGTATCACTCAGTCATTACACATTAACTTGAAGGTGTCTCCCATTGTCCATTGCATTACGTCTGTAGATAACTATATATACCTCTCTCTCTCTCTCTCTCTCTCGCTCTCTCGATATATATATATATACTGTATGTATATACATATATACAGTATATATAATTATATATATACATACAGTATATATATTGTATACATATATACCGGTATATATATATATATATATATATATATATATATATATATATATATATATATATATATATATATATATATATATATATATATATATATATATAGAAACCCCATCTTTATTCACAAATGTTCGGTCTGCACTAACGACCATCTTCAGGCGAACATCATGATCCTAAAATAAATGAAAATAACTGTACAATTTAAATCATATAATGGATCCATTTTTTTAAATAATAAAATGAAAATTAACTTATTGTGTAAATAAGTAACTAATAGCGAAATCAAAAGAATTACGCACACCAAGAACCTAAGTATCTAAAACCCAAATAAAATATATAAATTATCAACACTCTGCAAATAATATAAAGAACACTTAAGATAAGCACGTCAAAGTAAGAAGGACAACGCTAAACACACCCGACCTACAGTAACACAGTTAAACTAAAGGTATACGACAGCTTACCAAGTGCCTCCAACTCCGACACCAGAATGACCCTAACTGAATATATAAATGCGACATAAAGTTCCTAAAATTCAGTTACCCCAACATGAGACAGAAACACAAAAACAAACAAATGACTGAAGCACCAAACGAATCAAATTAATTATTGGAAATGTTTAGATCAGGGTTTCGTTTCTTGATGAGAAGTTGTTCACCCAACGCACACACACACACACACATACACACACACACACACACATACACATCATAATCCTGTTAGTTATGCTTTGGTGTTGAAAATAGACGATCATCAGCATAATGCACAAACACCAATGCAATAAGTGATCCCTCCACCTACATCTCCAAGCTCGATGCCCAGCCTTCTCCGGAAACCATGACCCATTCCGTTAATCCTACCCCATGAGACGTTTGGCCGTTTATTAAGATGTTTTTGTTGAACTAATATTGGGAGTTTTGATTCTCTCTGCCATTTACGAGTAATATATATTTATCTTGTCTCCTTAGATAACATACAGAGCCTCCTCAGACCATCTTCAGACAAAGAAACAACAAAATAGAAAACATTATTTATAGTAGTAATGATACTACTAATAATAATAATAATAATAATAATTATTATTATTATAATAATAGTAATAACAACAACAAAAACAATATGGTGATGGACTGGTCTATCAGAGTGAGAACTGAGCGATCTCTACCATACCCATAGCTTACTCTGACTGTTCCTTTTACTTATATATTTTCTAGATCTCGTGTGACGGCGTCTCCTCCGTGGATTGACCTCTCAATCTACCAAGATTGGAAGCCAAAGCGTCACATTTTTGCTTTGCCCCTCAACTTTCTCTTCATAATTGCTGAGGGGCACAGGGCCCTGGGTGGGGCTTTGGTTTCCCGGGCGTTTCCGCACCCTTCTCAGCTCCCCGCCATGGTGTGGCTTCGGTCACCCAGGATATTAGGATATTAGGATATTAGGAAAGAAAAAAGAAATTATGAAATTAAGGTTGCCAATGACTCAAAAAATAATCCTAAAGCTTTTTACCAACTATATAAATCCAAGGTTAGAGATGTAATTGGTCCCCTTAAAACTTCGATAGGAGAAATGACAGAACATGATTTAGAAATGTGCAGTACATTAAATAGTCAATTTCTTTCCGTTTTCACTTCTGAAAATTTGGCACAGTTTCCAGAAGTCCGTAAGGTATATAGCGATAGTATAGAAAATAGGTTAAGTACGGTTACTATAAGTAGAAATGATGTGCTTAAGGAAATTGACAGACTGAAACCTCATAAATCGCCTGGTCCTGATGAGGGTATATGCTAGAGTATTAAAAGAATGTAGGGATGAGTTAAGTTACCCATTAACATTTTTATTTAACAAGTCATTAGAGACAGGTATAGTTCCAGAAGCTTGGAAGCTTGCAAACGTAGTTCCGATCTTCAAAAAAGGTGACACATCAATAGCATCCAATTACCGTCCCATTAGTCTTACATCAATCATAGGAAGGCTACTAGAGTCAATTATTGCTAGTAAAATTAGAAACCACTTAGATACATTTAATTTAATAAATTCTTCTCAGCATGGATTCACTCAGGGACGTTTTTGCCTTACTAATTTGCTTAGCTTTTTCTCAGAGGTATATGAAGCAGTAGATAATGACAAGTCATATGATATAATATATTTAGATTTCAGTAAAGCTTTCGACAGAGTCCCCCATGAGAGATTGATGAGAAAGGTTGAGGCGCATGGAATAGGTGGGGCGTTGTTGGGATGGATTAGGTCATGGCTAATTGGTAGGAAGCAGAGAGTCAGCATAAATGGTACGAAGTTAGAATGGGGAGCAGTCAAAAGTGATGTCCCCCAGGGATCTGTATTAGGTCCTCTGTTGTTTGTTATATACATAAATGACCTTGATTTAGGTATAACTAGTAGGATAAGTAAATTTGCAGACGATACCAAAATGGGGAGAACAATTGATTCAGATAGAGATATAGAGTGCCTCCAAAGGGATCTAGATACCTTACACGAATGGTCAGTAAATTGGCACATGAAGTTTAACATTGACAAATGCAAGGTATTAAAGATAGGGAAGATGCATACAAATGTTAAATATAAACTAGCTATAAACTAGACAGATGAGGCATATGGGAGAAAGATTAATGAACAGTTTCTGAATGACAGGAAAGCATACTACAGAGCTGTGAAAGAAGCCAGAGGGAAGAAGACTGAGAGTGTCTCAGGTGGTAGGATGAGGGACATGAATGGGGAAGTGGTAGAGGGTGATGGTGTGGTGAAAGTATGGAAAGATAATTTTAGTAGCTTAGCTGTAAAGAGTAGGGGGAAGGCAAAGATCTCATCCATAGGAATGGAGAGAGGTAGAATAAACAGGGTAGTTGAAAGCCAGATAAGCAGAGAAGAAGTAAAAGAAGCAATCAATAGACTTAAAATGGGCAAAGCTGCTGGAGTAGATAACATCCCAGGTGAAATGCTGAGATATGGAGGAGAAGAAGCTGTTGACATAATGCATAGGTTATGTAAATTAGCATGGGAAAAGGAAAGTGTACCAGAGGACTGGAGGAAAGCAGTGATAGTACCCTTGTACAAGTGGAAGGGTAGTAAAGAAGAGTGTAAGAATTATAGGGGAATTAGCTTGCTTAGCATACCTGGAAAGGTACACGCAAGAGTAGTAACACAGAGGCTACAGAAGATAACGGATGATAAAATAGGCGAGGAACAGGGAGGTTTCAGAAAGGGCAGGGGCTGCGTTGACCAGATAGCCTCAATACAATTGTTGGTAGAGAAGTATCTGGCCAAAAACAGAAAACTCTATGTAGCATTCATGGATTTGGAAAAAGCCTACGACAAAGTAGACTGGGAGGGCCTGTGGGATGTGTTAACAGTATATGGTGTGGGAGGAAAGTTGCTAATGGCAGTAAAATCTTTTTATAGGAATGCAATGGCAAATGTGAAGGTAGGGGATAAGTTAAGTGAAAGTTTTGAGGTCAATGTAGGTGTAAGACAGGGATGTGTCATGTCAGCTTGGTTGTTCAATATATACATGGATGGAGTGATTAGGGAATGTAGGGCTGTATCAATGGGTGTGGGAGCTAGACTGGAATCAGAGGGAAGAACATGGAAGATTTTAACATGCCTATATGCGGACGATGCAGTCCTGTTGGCGGAAAATGCTGAAGAACTTCAGAGAGTGGTCACTGACTTTGACAGGGTATGTGAAAAGAGAAAGTTAAAGGTCAATGTAGGGAAATGTAAGGTAATAGTGTTTGAGAGAAGAATGCATGAAACCATAGATGTTAAGGAAAAATATAGAATCAAGAAAGAACACAAGACAAGTTGTAAAATAAAATTGAAAAATGAAGTACTAGAAGAGGTTGAAAGTTTCAAGTATTTGGGAGCTGTACTATGCAAATATGGTAAAATGGAGAGTGAGATAAAAGAGAGAAAATGCAAGGGAGAAAAGTGATTGGAGAACTTGATAGTATTCTCAAAGGAAGAAAGGTTAGCCAGGAAGTCAAAAAGTCACTGAGAAACAGTGTGCTGCTCCCAACACTCTCGTATGGAAGCGAGACATGGACGGCAAGTGACGAGGACCTCTTCAAACTGAGAGCTGTGGAGATGAGCTTTTTCAGAATGGCAGCTGGCATGAATAGGCTAGATGGGCCAAGTAATAGGGTAGTGTACGAGTCCTTTGGAATGGAAGAGCAGGCTTTGGGCATTGATTGTGGGTTGAGTGGATAAAGAGAAGTACTTTGAGGTGGTATGGTCATGTTCAGAGAATGGATGAAGACAGAATGCCAAGAAAGATATATGGGAGTCAGGTGAGTGGAACCGCTAGTAGTGGAAGACCACCTATGGTATGGGAAAAGAAAGTGGAAAAATATATTGAAGAAAAACTTCCACGTAGTGGAAGGGGCATTGTGGCACGGGCAAAGGAGGCATGTCTTGACAAAGTAGCTTGGAGACGTTTCTGTCATGGCCATCCTCTAGTGGGGGTTTCCCAGGGGGAAACAAGGCGTCGGAGATGATGATGATGATGATGATAAACTAGCTAATATGGAATTAGAAAACTCGAATTGTGAGAAAGATCTAGGTGTGTTTGTTAGCAATGATTTGAAGCCTAGACAACAGTGTATAAGCGTTCGAAACAAGGCAAACAGGATTCTCGGGTTCATCTCTGGGAGTGTGAGTAACAGAACTGCTGATGTTATTTTAAAACTTTACTTGTCATTAGTGAGACCCCATATGGATTATGCTGTTCAATTTTGGTGTCCTTATTACAGAATGGACATAGATTCATTGGAGAGAGTACAACGTAGAATGACAAAAATTATCCATAATATTAGAAATCTTCCGTATAAAGAAAGGTTGAAGAAATTAGGCTTACATTCGTTAGAGAGACGCAGAGTTAGAGGGGATATGATAGAGGTGTTCAAGTGGGTTAGTGGGATTAACAAAGGGGACATGACAAATGTACTAAAGCTCAGTGATAGCGAAAGAACTCGTACCAATGGTTTCAAATTAGATAAATTTCGTTTCAGAAAAGATATAGGCAAATATTGGTTTGGTAACAGAGTTGTAGATGGGTGGAATGGACTACCAAGTGCTATAGTGGGATTAAAAACGGTAGGGAGCTTTAAGATAAAATTGGATAAGCATATGGACGAGAAGGGTTGGGTGTGAAGGGGGATCAGCAGGGTTGGGCCAATCAGCGCTCTGCAGACCCCCGTAATCCTGCGTTAATCTCTAACCGTTTTGGTAAGATGATCCTCAGGGTATTAGAGTGTTGAGCCTATAATTGGGCTTTGTAATTGGGGTTGTGTGGGACAGGGATCTGCCTTGCTTAGGCTAATCGGCTTTCTGCAGACTCCCATTTTCTTATGTTCTTATGTCTTTATTGTGGTAGGCAGGGAGGGTTCTGTGGGGGCGCTCGGTTATGGCCTTGGCCTAACTCGGGGTCTTGGGGCTGTTCGGCCAGGCAGTCTGGGGAACAACAACAGCAAAAACAATAACAATTGTACTTTACTCTGTTTCTTTTCAACTGGCGATACATTGAATCTCTTAGTAGCTAATTTCTCGATACTTAATGGAAAATATATGAAACCACTATGTCTCTGCATCATATTAAGACCTAGTTTATATAATTAGCACCACATTTCGCTACAAAATCTGCAAAATAACTGAAAAATCTGTATGGGAACTTTGCAATTTACCGTCAGATGAAATTAACCCGAGTATAGTTATTAAATAAGAATGTGAACTATCCAATTCTATAGCTCTTCCTAAGCCTTCTGGCATCTAGCCAAAAACCTCTCCAACTATGTTCTTCTTCGTCTTTCCCTCCTCTTTTCCACTCCTCTGACAAAGCTGAACTCTTCGTTAACACTTTCGCTAAAATCTCCACTTTGGATGATTTCGGTGCTATTCCTCCCTCTCCACCCACTTTCCCTTACTTATGCATAACATCAGAATCTCTTCTAAGGATGTACTTTCCACCCTCTCTGGGCTCAATACTATGAAGGAGTACGGACCGGATGGTGTTCCTTCTGTTGCACTAAAAAAATGTGCTTCCGTGCTTACTCCCTGCCTAGGTTTACTCTTCCGTCTCTGTCTCTCCTCTAATGTCTTCCCTTCTTGCTGGAAGTTTGCTCTTATTCAACCTGTCCCAAAGAAAGATGTTCGCTCTCAACCCTCCAACTATCATCCAATTGCTCTTATTTCTTGCGTCTCTAAGTTTTTGAAACAATTCTTACTTCAAAATTTCTTAAGCAGACCGCCAGTATGGCTTCTTTAACGGCTGCTCTACTGTTGATCTTCTTTCTTATCTTTTAACTATTGGTCATCCTCCATTCGGGACTTCGGTGAGACTTTTTCTGTTGCGCTAGACATATCGAAGGCCTTCGATTGAGTCTGGCACAAATCCCTCATTTCCAAACTACCCTCCTTCGGTTTCTATCCCTCCATCTGTGCCATTGTCTCTAATTTCCTTTCAGGCCATTCCATAGCTGTAGTACTTCCTCAACCTATCAACTCCGGTGTTCCTCAGGGTTCTGCCCTATCTCCAATTATCTTCCTATTATTCATTAACAACCTTCTCAACTGCACCTCCAGCCCCATTCACTCATATGTTAACTACTCTGCATTACATTATTCAACTAGACTTCCACAACATTATTCCCAGTAGGAACTCCAAAATTCACGTAAGGAAGCCATAAAGCACTTATCTTCTGATCTCTCTACTATCTCCAATTGGGGCAGAGAAAACCTTGTTGCTTCCAATGCTTCCAAAACTCAATTCTGCCAGCTATCTACACATCGCCCCCTTCCAGAAAACTATGACCTACTATTCAACAACATACAAATTAACCCTTCATCTTCTCTTAATATTCTTGGTGTCTCTTTTTTTTTTAGATCTCTCTTGGATAGATCATATTACCACTCTTGCTAAAACAGCTTCCCAGAAGCTGAGTGTGCTCAATCGCCTCCGGGTGTACTTTACCCCTGCACAGCTTCTTGCTCTGTACAGGGGCACAGTGCGTCCATGTTTTGAGTATTGTTCACACGTATGGGAAAGATCCTCTCGCACAGCACTTTTAGACAAAGTAGAAAAGAAAGCCTTCCTTCTCATTTACTCATAGGCTCTCCCCTCACCAACTCTTTACAGTCTATCTCTCTTCGCCTCAATGTTGCATCTCTCTCACTATTCTACCACTATTACAATAATCAGTGTTCCTCAGAGCTCTCTAAGTGTATACCACCCCCTGTTCATAAAGCACGTAGCATCCGTCTTGCAACACAATCCCATCCCTACTCTGTGCAACTTTCCAACCCAAGAGTGAAGCGTTATTCTCAATCTTTCTTCTATTCAACAGCTGAGCTCTGGAACTCTCTCCCAGAATCAGTTAAATTGCTTCAAACTCCGTGTGTCCAAGCATTTTGGGTCGAACGTCCCTTGATTTTGGCCTTGTCACTCTTTCAACTCTGGGGGAGGCACTCGCTACAGACAGTTCTGCCTTTTGTCTCCCTCACTCACATAGAACAACAAAATTATAAAAATAAACCCCTACTCTCAGACCACTAATATGGCTTCCGTAAGGGCCCTCTACTGGTGATTTTTTTTCTTATCTTACAAACTCTTGGTCATCCTCCATTCGGGACTTCGGCTAGACTTTTTCTATTGCGCTAGAGTTAGACATATCAAAAGCCTTCGATAGAGTCTGGCACAAATCCCTCATTTTCAAACTACCCTCCTTCGGTTTCTATCCCTCCATCTGTGCCTGTATTTGTAGTTTCCTTCCGGCCTTTCTATAGCTGCGGTTGTGGATGGCTACCGTTCCCTTCCTCAACCTATCAACTCTGGTGTTCCTCAGGGTTCTGTCCTATCTCCAATTCTCTTCCTATTATTCATTAACAACCTTCTCAATCGCACCTCCAGCCTCATTCAATCATATGCTGACGACTCTACATTACGCTATTCAACTTGCCTTCCACAACATCTTTCACCGGAAAGTACGGCCTTATCTAAAATGTTGACACGTAAAAATTAAATAATGGAGCGTAAAGGACAACCACACAGAATAGCCACCGTCAGAGAATCCAGGGAGAACAGAAGAAAATTATTTAAAAACAGTTTCATTTCCCATTCTCCAGAGAACGGGAAATCTGACCCATGGACCCATTCTCTAATTCCCGGGCGAACAGGTGAGTTACCCACGAAAGGCAGGTCAAGCCCCACCAATCATCACCTCACACGGCCCCGCCAATCACAGTGCGGCAAGGCAGAACTTTCCCCCGAATACTATGATAAAAAAGTGTTTATGCAATCTAAGCATAAGGAGCCCTTGGAGTACTTAAATCGTTGGGGCCCTCCATCCTCAAGAAGCTGCCAAACGAGAAGGAAAGTGAAATGGTGATAGGAAGTGCCACAGAAGAAAATCATTACATAAACAATCCAAATAGCCAAAACAATTAGTGAACAGAAAATCACGAATTACATCATCAGGCTTGATGAGATAAGTAAGAAACAATGGTAAAAAAGACGAGCACCTCAGTGCATGTCATTAAGCACCGTAATATATTTTTCATATAATTATTAACCTCAACATAGCCAATTTTTATGTATTTACTATGCCCCTATTCATGCGAGATCACTCAACCTGACCAAGAGAAATAACCCAAATATATGCTGACTGAAACTACAGGAAGTCAGTTCAAACTCAGTAGGTTGCTCCGTCTGGATTATTGTCCGGGAATATTAACTACCTAAGCACTCCGTCCGGATTATTGTCCGGGAGTCGTTTCCCCCTGAGAGAGAAAGAGCCTGCTGTCCACTGCCATCCTGCCCTTGGACTCCTGATGAAGTGGTCCCCTGACGTCCAACCCCTGTCCCTTGGACTCCTGCCGAAGCAGTACCTCTGACGTCTGGACTACTGACGAAGGTGGCCCCATTACGTCCAGCCGCCATGCCCGGACCTCTGTGATGCCCCGACCCTCGTACTTGGCCCTTCTTCTCCCACGCTACCCTAAGTGTTTCTGCGTATCTCAATTTGTGGCTATTGTTGAAGGTAAGGTAATATATGCGAGTATTCCGGAAGTGTTATTAAGTTGATCTGTGCCAAGGATCTGTGCCTTTTAATTTTTCAATTACCGATCTGTGTACACGTTACATAGTCATGTGTCCTCCCATAAATCTTGATCTGTGCAAGTGAGTTCATAGCACCAGATATTGCTATGTGTACCCTTTGAAGTATATTTCCTTTGGTGTTATTTATAATTATAAATTGTGCACCCGTTATATAAACTTATCTCGATCCAGGCTCAAGACGGAATACTCTCAGATTTCACCTATATATGTTATTTATTCTCTTGTGTATCCAAGTTGAGGCGAAAGCGTATACCTTGAAGATAATCCCTAATTTATTACCATTTACCTAGGACCTATGCCCAAATTTTAAGCAATCTATCTTTCCTTACCGAAAAGTTAAGAACCCCCCCCCCCCCCCCGTTGAGTTAACCTTAATTCTATTATTCGAGCTATATAGTTTATACCAGTGCTTGTGAATTAATCTGATCTACGTGTGTGGGTAATTAATAATTCTTTTCACACATTTATAGTAACTCTTATTCAAGTTATTTTATATTCGTGTCTATGTTATCGTAGAGACCGTTTCTACTTTTATTTTACTTTTTCAATAGTAAGTCTTTAATTACATCGTATGTTTATGTAATTCGCGTTACGTCATATCTTTGATCCACGTATTGCCAGATAGGGATTTGTTAATGTATTAAAATTTCCTTTAATACAATTATCGTAGTATTTTAACCCAGTACAACTTCGTCATGTATGCCCCTCTTTATTCTGAGTTCATTTGAATTCTAATTTACTGTGATTTCCAGTCGCATTTTAATTGAGTGTATTTTCCTCATTTTATATTAACTTGCATTCATTCCAAAACCCTGTTATAGTGATTCATTGATCTAAATGTGAATTTGAATTCTATACTTGTGTGTATCGATCTCATACCCGGTCTAAATCTATTTTCGTATCCGTAGGTTGAGTCTTTCACAAAAACCACTTAGATACGTTAGTTCCAAATTAAACTACCTTGCCGATAAGCTCCTTAGTATATCTTTAACATTTACTAGTGTCTTATAGTCGCACTATTTTGAATTATAAATTCATACCAAAGCAGTCTCTCTGACCTAGGGTCGAACGCACTACCTTGTATTTACCTTACCTGTGTGACCCTCCCGTTAATCCCCTTGATAAACGCTCACCGCCCCGCGTTAGTGAACGCTGTTTCAAGTCCTTTCGCCCTGTGCCAGAAATCTTCACGATAGACGGTACGCTCGCATACGTGTTATTATCTGACTTATTTCCTATGTACAGTACATGTGTAACATCTTTATTCCTGCATATTTACATTACTGATACCGTACTGTGTGTAAATGTAACGTGACCAAATATAATTAAGTTATCATTATAGACCATTCTATATTTGATACGTTACTTGTGTAACTTTTATTGTCTGCCCTATATGACAGAACAATATACTTTATTCCATATCCTTTGCAAATTGAATAACATAAAGTGTGAAGTAATATTTTGTTCTTATTGTGTGAATGCTGCCTTGGGATAAAGAGTTGATGCAAGATATATAAAGCTAGACGTGACCCTGTCGAGCATATTCTATCTCAAGGTATCTTATTATAATATGTACCCATTCTGAATGGACAAAGATTCGTTGGAGAGTACAATTAAAAATGACAAAAATTATCCATAATATTAGACATTTAACATAGCATAAGAACACAAGAAAACGGAAGTATGTAGAGAGCCAATTGGCCCATATGAAGCTCTCTATCGTTCTTGATCGCACTATGGCGCTAGGTAGCCTGTTCCACAGGTATATACAACTCTTAACCAAACCAGTATTTGCCTATATTTTTTGAAACGAAATGTATCTCATTTGAAACCATTTGTTTGAGTTTTCTCGCTATCGCTGAGCTTCAGTACATCTTTCAAATCCCCTGTATTTAGCCTATCTCACTTACCCACTTGAACACCTCTATCATATCTATCATATCTATCATATCGTATCATATCATATCTAACTCTGCGTCTTTCTAACGAATGTAAGCCTAGCTTCTTCAACCTGACCTGTCTTCATATGGAAGATTTCTAATATTACAGATTATTATTGTCATTCTCAGTTGTACTCTCTCCAAGGAATCTATGTTCATTCTCTAATAGGGACTCCAATTTTGAACAGCATAATCCATGTGTAGCCTCACTAGCGCTAGATAAAAGTTCAAGATTACTACTTATTACGTCTGCTGTTCTGTTACTCACACTTCTAGATATACATCCAAGAACTCTATTTGCCTTATTTCGAACACTGATGCATTGATTTCGTGGTTTCAAATCACAGTTGACGATGATTCTCAAGTCTTTTTCATTATTTGAGTTAGTTATATCCACGTTATCGAAATTGTATACTGCATTTCCTATCGATTTACTCAATTTTACTACACTGCATTTACTTACATTGAACTTGATCTGCCAATTTACTACCCATTTGTGTAATATGTCTAAATCTATTTGGAGTGTTTCCATTTTAGTGTCATCTGTAAATTTACTGATTTTGCTAGTTATTCCTACATCAAGGTTGTCTCTCTCTCTCTGAGAGAGAGAGGTACAATTTACACCTGGATTACCTGGATTAGCTTGAGATCTTAAGGTAAAGGGTCCAGGTACGCTGGTATCCAGAGATTGGTCAGCGGTTTTTTTTTCGCAACCTTCTTCGCCCGCACTCACATGGTAGCAATATAAATGTTTTATAATGCTATAGATTTACCAATTACCATCCCTATCCTAAATTAACCAAACATCACATTTGGATACCAATAATCACCAGACAACAATTATGCATCATCAATTGAGAAATTTTACCTATTATCTTCTATGTTGATTCACTATATAAACACACACAAACTCATGCACATTCACATTTTCACGCACAAAATCATTCAGGAACACATATTCGTATTCCTACCCACAATGTCATTAACTCGCATTGCGTGTATTCACCTTGACGAACAAGTTCGGTGATTTATATTCATATATCTACACACACACACACACACACACACTTTTAGATTACCACTCGACAACGCACATATATTCGAACATACATTCACAATTACACACTCGCCTTCACATTTCCAATCAGAATACACACGCACACACATTGATATTCCCTCCCACAATCGCACCCACACTCTAATGTTCTTTCAGAACCACACGCACAAATACATATTCGCATTCCTAATCACAAACACAAACACACATTCACAAAGACAAGTTATGTGAATGACTCTCTCATTCTCTCTCACACTCACACACACACAAACATATTGTACGTACATTCATTATTAATTTTGTACATCAATTATACAAACACATATTTCCACTCACAAACGTACAGGCTTTATGCTCGTATATGCACATTCCTACTCGTGCATGCAAGCTTGCACTGCGCCCCCCAGATCCAGCTCACACCCAATAAATTCATTAAGCTATTCAGTTTATTCTTGAAAGCCTACTGCTACTGAGCTGATCACTTTACAGTGTACTTTGCAATTTCTTTCACAAATATAATTTTTTTCCTTCCAAATTATGACCCAAACGTACATGCCATTACACACGCACATACATACTCATGTAGACATGCATTTGAACATCCATATAACATTCGTAAACAAACATTTATTTACGCACATATACTGTATTGAGAGGGATCTGCATACACACATATATAACGGCTATATATAAGCCTAGTTAGATGTATAAATAGGTATGTGTGAGTGTGTGGCGTAGGGAGTTGAGTGTGGAATAGGTCTGTATATACAACATGTAGGATTATAATTTAATAAAGTCCAACGTTTTTAATGATAATATAAATAATAATCCAAAGAATTTCGATTCAACAGTCTAATTGGCTGAATTATATGGCGATAAATACGAAAACACTTGTGGTGGTGTCCCGTAGCCTACCCAGGTGTGGCTGGGCTGCGAGACACCACTGGTGGTGTCACGCAGCCCAGCCAGTGAGGCTGGGCTACGGGACACCACCAGTGGTGTCCCGTAGCCCAGCCTCACTGGCTGGGCTGCGAGACACCACTGGTGGTGTCCCGTAGCCACTTCGATTATAATATTGTTATCGAGATTATACCAAGTCGAGTTGATATACCAACCCGACATTTCAAAAAGTATATAGTATGATACATTAATTGATCTACTGTTAAATAGATTAATATAATTTATGCAATAAGGTATCCTATTGGAAAGTTAAACCTAACACATAAACATAATTATGTACACATAAAACAACACATTTTCAAATAAATACAATAATTCGTCAGATAAAAACACATTAGCAAATAATCTCATAGTATTTCTTGATAAGTTTGCACAGACCTTCACTATTATATGATTTTTTATAACAATGGAATGAGCTTATAATTATCAAGATCAGTCATAGGAAAGTAAGTAGAAATGGAGGGTGGGATAGAGGGATGAGAAAAAGTGTTATCATATGATAGAGTGAATCAAATTATAAATAGGAAGATTAGTCGTTCCAAATTATCCACCATAGATAACTGTACTGCATATGACACATAACTTGACCAATAATGTTCTCGTGAAGGCATTGTACTTACTCTTCGTAGATTATAGTGGTCGATAAAGGGTTAGTGGTTTGTGCAAACTACCTGTAAAATAGAAGAAAAAGGCAAGATTAAATATTATAATGTTGTGTATACAAATGTCGACAAATATATTTTTTATGTGAATGAAGGAAACAAAAGGCAAATCTGCCTGCAACAAGTATTTCCCCAAAGCTGAAAGAGTGACAGAGAGCCAAAATCAAGGTATGTTAAAGTCAAGATGTCCGGACACAACAGAGTTTGAAGCAGTTCAGGTCATAGGATGCAGGGAAGATAGATTGCTATAAAGATTCTATATATTGTAATATATAGTTCTATATTGCTATATTTTAGGTAGATGTAAGACAGCCAATCATAGACAAAATACTTGATTCACAATCCGTTCCCGTACAAATTGACACTTCTTTCTTATAATTATAACATTTGTATCTCTAGTCTAACGCAGTCTTAGAATTAGACAACTCCTCCCCTCAAATGAAATAAGCTAAGCAAGTATGAATAATTCCCGTAGATAGCGCAATACTTTACTTCGGATGATAATCCCTATTAAAACCTGCCTAATATATAAGTAGAGATCGCAGTTCATTCCAACTAACCTTTCGTCAAGCT
Source organism: Paralithodes platypus (assembly GCA_032716605.1). Classification (NCBI taxonomy): domain Eukaryota; kingdom Metazoa; phylum Arthropoda; class Malacostraca; order Decapoda; family Lithodidae; genus Paralithodes; species Paralithodes platypus. The sequence continues at coordinate 37,951,571 of CM064519.1, forward strand.
CAAATGGGCAAGCTTTGATTCATACAATACTTTCCTACACGAACAATAATAACAATACAGCCAACCGAAACACAATGACTCCATCAAAATAGCACAGCCAATGCACATAAGAAAAAAAAAAAAATATTATATAGAACACTGGATATGCCTCTCTTACAGTCAATGGATATATACCTACCTTAATGTCTACTGGCTAAATATTATATCTCCAACGATAACCCAACCGTCACCACAATCCAATAACTATTTCGCATACGTTATAAAGTTCGTCATGTACACTCGGTCAAAGAAGTATCTGCACCCCTACGCTGATCATCTGGTGTGTACAGCTCGATAGGATTGACACCTCTGCCTGCAACTATATCCATGTGTCAGAGAGGATCACCCCATCACAAGGAAACTCATCACCGAAACCATGTGCCAGAACCGTTACCAGATTCTTGCGGACTTAGACGACGAAGAAGAAATAGAAGAAATTCAGCTCGTAGGAGATTCCATCGTTCGTGGACAACTTACGGAGTTCTGCGCCAGGGCACCCAGGACCAGGGCGCTCTTCTGTATCCTGGGTGGTGGTGTGGACGACGTTGCAGCTGCAGTCAACAAAGTTTCGAAGTTAGCCCCCTCACGCACAATGTACGTCATTCATGTCGGATCTAATGACGTGCAGCGGACCCGATCGGAGGACCTCATGCCAGAAGCTGATTCAGAATTATAAGGAAAAGTCACGCACGTCATCATATCAGGGATCGTCCCCAGGATTGGTGTGCAGAGCCGATTCTTCAACATAGCCACAAGCGTAAATCGTCGACTGGCTGACCTCTGCAGGGAGGAAAATGTTGGATTCATCAATACCTGGAATGCCTTCTACCGTGAAGATCATCTGTTTGGAGCGGACGGAGGCCATCTGAACTAGGTGGGAGCAGCACGATTTGGCCGCCTGCTTCACGACGCAGTAAAGGATTTTAGGAAAAGAAGCAGAGTCAACCAAGGACCACCAAGAACGAGGATCGAGGATAGTGAAGCCCGAGGACCACCAGGGACGAGGATCGAGGACCATGGACATCCAGGGACGATGATCGAGGACCGAGGACTACCAGGGACGATGATCGAGGACAGCAAGGATCGAGGACCGAGGACCACCAGAGACGATGATCAAGGACAGCGAGGACCGAGGACCACCAGGGACGATAATCAAAGACCGAGGTCAGACAGGTACATAAATGTAGATCCGACCATATTCACTTCCTGGTTATGTAATGTTTGAGAAAAGCCGAATAAATAAAAATGGAGGTGGCGTTTTACTTTTTATCAAAGAAAGTCTTAACCCGACCCTTCTGTCAAAACCTCAAATTGTGAACGTCGAAACATCCTTTGTGCTAATAAAGAATAAAGGTACAAAAATAATACTTGCATTAATATACAGACCTCCAGCTCAATCAGTGCAAACTGACCGAGATATTTATGATCAAATTGCAGACGTAAGTAACTTGCAAGATACCGTAATTTTTGGCGACTTCAATTTACCTGTGACCAAGTGGGGAGATTGTATTACTTCACACTCTGGACAAGACCTTTATGCAAACTTGCAAGTGAGTTCGCTATATCAATTAGTTAGATCTCCAACCCGTGGAAATAACGTCCTTGACCTTGTACTTTCAACAAAAGAAGAATTGATAGAGAATTTGAATGTCGGTGATGAATTCAGTAACAGCGACCATCGTTCGATAACTATCATTTCAAAGTTTACTAGTAACGAACCAAATAGGAGCATCGAGAAAGTCCCTAATTTCAAGAAAGCAAACTTTCATAAACTTAGAGCAATGTTTAAAGAAACTAACTGGAGCTTTCTAATTAACAATAACGACATAAATACAGCTTGGGAATTATTCGCAAACACTTACCTAAAAGCAGTGCAAGACTGCATACCATCGAAAATACGGGTGTACAGGCCATACTGATAAGCCCAAATGGTGGAATAAAGAGATTTCAGACTGTTTGCTTGCTAAAAAGTTTACTAATGAGAGATTAAAATCCTCACAAAATGACGAAGAACGGGTGAAATTTGTAGAACTACGACACAAGGCCAAAAAGTTAATTAAGCAAAGTAAAAATTCCCTAGAGTTACATGTTGCCAATCAAAGTAAAACAAACCCGAAAGAATTCTACAGTTATATCAGAAAGAAGACAGTAGTTACTACAACTGTTGGACCGTTAGTCGATGAAAATGGAGAATACACCAAAGACGAAGTATAAATGAGTAATGTTCTCAATACCTTCTTTGCATCAGTTTTTACTACAGAAGACCTCACAGATATCCCTACAGCATCGCCGGTTCAGATAGATAATTATGATGTTCTAAGCAATATCACCATTACAGAGAGAGAAGTATTGAAATTTTTTGATAAACTCAAGGTAAATAAATCGCCCGGACCTGATATAATCTCACTTAGAGTACTAAAGTAAGCTAAGGATGAGCTCTCCAAACTACTGACATTGCTATTCAATAAATCCTTGCAGTCTGGAACTATGCCTGATCAGTGGAAGATAGCCAAAGTAACACCGATATTGAAAAAAAGGCAGCAAATCCCTACCCAGTAACTATCGTCCAATTAGCATAACCTCAGTTGTATGTAAAATGCTAGAAACACTCATAAGAGACAGACTCGTAAATCACTTAGAGGAAAATAACATACTTAATGATACTCAACACGGTTTTCGTAACAAACGTTCCTGCTTAGCAAACCTCTTAGACTGCTTCCACGATATCCTCAACCTCTATGATGAGAGTAAAGCTGTAGATATTATATACCTTGATTTTTAAAAGGCCTTTGACAAAGTTCCCCAAAAACGTTTACTGCTAAAATTAAAAGCACATGGAAGACAAGACGGTGTGTTGAAATGGATAGACAATTGGCTCAGCGACAGAAAACAAAGAGTAGTCATTAAAGGTAAGGCATCTAAATGGACCAATGTAAGTAGCAGGGTACCCCAGGGATCGAGTTCCTCCCCCAGAGTTGAAAGAGTGACAGGGCCAAAATCAAGGAAGAGAAACACCAGGGCTTGATAGAAGACATCGTTCATCTTATCTAAATATATATTGCTACATGTTTCTAATCTATCAGTGGGGTTCGAACCGCCGACCTTCAAGACGATAGGCGAGGCGACTCAACCCTCTATCCTATTTATGTTAGGGAGAAGGTAAACCCACTAGTCGAATATATTTCAATTCATACATAGTCGTAGGATCCATATTCCAGAATACCATACAAGGATTTCTGAGTGTCCCGACGCAACTCAGGCCGAAATTGATTTAATTTAATTCTAACCCACCAAGCATTAGAGTTACAAATATTGCGTCGGGACACTCAGAAATCCTTGTATGGTATTCTGGAATATGGATCCTACGACTATGTATGAATTGAAGTATATTCGCCTAGTGGGTTTCCCTTCTCCCTAACATAAATAGGATAGAGGGTTGAGTGTCTTTTAGACTGCCGTGGTGTAGTTGATTAAAGCGTCGGCTATCGTCTTGACGGTCGGCGGTTCGAACCCCACTGAGAGATTAGAAACATTTAGTGGCTCAAGTGTATTTGTGATATATACTCAAAATATTGCTACGTTGCGGAGACACTCCATCTTCACGCAAAAAATATAATAACACCTGTAAGAAAACACTAGTAACATTGTGAATTACAATGATTTCATTAAGCCTTAAAATATGAAATAGTATGAAGAATGAACACAGAAAATATACTGTAATGATAAACTCATATTCGAATAATAAATACATGACATAAACTCACAGACATTAATTTGATACGTGACATAAGAAAAATCACAAACATCACAAAACCCATAAACATTATACAGTCAAAACGAAAACACTAAATATAACTCACATAAAGAAGATGTAAAACAAAACAGAGGAGGTCGGTCGATTTCTCAGTCCTATCCAGTGTAGGCTTTAATATCACTGATATTAGAGATTCCGATATAGTTAGCTCTTCTCCATAACGACACGACTGGAGGACGGACAAATTATCCTGGTCTTGTTGACGTATGGCGCTGTATGAGGGATTACAATATATTTTGTTTGTTCTGAACGACATACTCTTGCGTTCAAAGATACGATCCTCCAGTTGTGACGTTTTGTGCAAGTTAGATACATTGCATTACAACAATTACATTGATATATGTAGACTACAGAGGCCTGTACAAAAATATAATATAAACAAGTATAACATTACATTTTTTAAGTCAAATATATATTGTCAGTAGTAATAATTTATGTTTTACAATATTTATTTAGCTCATACAAATTACTTTAATCAGCTTAAAAATGTCCTCTTGACAAGGAAATATGAATACAAAAACCGCTGAATATATTATGAATATTAACTTTATTCTAAAAAAAAATATATATATTTATGTCAAGGAAATATCTGTTGTTGCCAAGGAGATAAGTTTAATCATTGAGTCATCTAGGAGGACACGAATTGTTGACTATTATTACATGAATGGGTAAATTACTTGTAAAGCTGCACGTCAAATCCGTTTCTGTCGTTTTTGTTAGTGTCACAAATATGAATATTTTATGAAGTATGTAAGGGAAAAATTAATAATATGCATATCTGACAGTTCAGTCTGTCAAATATATAAATGTAAAGATTATAAGCTTAGTACTGGCACTTTGTCGATGTCACTGTGCTGTGGCCCAAATTATACATTACTTAAACGATATATATAACATTCATCTTACATATGCAAGCTCATAAATGTAGCAGGGGTCAACTTGTTACTTGGTTATATGTACATACTGTACGTACAACATATTTGTCACGTACGTACGTACGTACGTGTGTGTGTGTGTGTTTCCATATATGAGTGTATGTAAGTGTGAGTGTGCGCATGTGTTTGTAGGTGCATGTGTTTGTGTGTACGTTCCTGTGTTGGTGTGTATGTGCTTGCGTTAGTTTGTGTGTGTGTGTGTGTGTGTGTGCCTGCGTTAGTTTGTGTGAGCGTTTTTGTGTTGGCGATTCCGTTTTATTGTTTTTACCCTTTGGCAGTTGTCCAAAATCATTCCCCTCCTTGCTCTCCTCCTTCCATCCGATGGTTTCTCTCCTTAGCTTCTTGAATTGGCTTCCTTTATCCTCTTAACTTGTGTTCCTTTTTTCTTTGTGTATTATCAGTTTGTCTACTTCGCTTCAACACTTTCGTCTTCCATTTTTGTTTACATCCTGCTTATAATATAATTTAGTTTATTATTAGGACGTTTATATTTTCTATTGTTCTATTATATATAATAGCAATTTTTATTTCTCATTATTTGTTTTCTTTTCCGTTTGGCTCTTCCATTTAATATTTAATAGTTGTGTTTTTCTTTACGTTGTTTATCGACATTGCAATATCATTGCTGCTTAGTGATGTTATTACTTTGTATATATTTTCTATTGTCATATTATAATGTATATTCTATTTGTTTTGTATGTATTATTTTCCCAACTATCAATATATATATATATATATATATATATATATATATATATATATATATATATATATATGTGGTTTGGTAATCTATTACATCGTTCTAGCTTCTTTCATGTGTTCTACATTCCTCCATTCTCGCCCTAGGTTTCACTGTTATATATATATATATTTTATTTTATTTTTATATTCCAACTACTCCCTCTCGGGCACAAGCGGAGAGCTTGTACATTCCACCGTTATGAATGGTGAATCCTGTGAGGTCTCGTTTCAGTCTACGGGGTGAGACATGTGAAGCACTTTTTAGCTGTAACTAGCCCATGCAATCTTGCCTTCGCAGGATGCATGGGGCATAGTTGCTCACTCACGGCTCGAAGCAGCCCCATCTCTGAAACTGCCTCGCTCCAGTGCTTTACTGTCTCACCTCCTAGACTAGGATTCTTACTCTCAGAACACCACCTATTGAGCAATGAACTCACTTGGCATTGCACCCTTGTAGCACATTTTGAATGTGGGAATATTCATACAATGCTATTTAATCAGGGAACAATGAGGGTGTTTATTTGGCATTTCAGTGGGCTTTGTGGTACTGCACTGATACAAATTCCATCCCAATAATATCTTCCCATTGACATATCGGGATTTGAACCCTGGTCAATTGGATTACCAGTCCAGTGGCAACACCACTCCACCACACCTCCCCTTTGTTTTACTTCTTTCCTTAGATGCTTTAAATCACTTTTTCCTACTCCTCCTCTTTTCCAAAATAATGTTGTGTCCTCCTCATTTACTTGAAATTTCACTCCATCTTCTAGTTTTCGTTTTCTTCTTACGTCCTAATATTTCCATTCTTCCACGTAAATATTGTCTCATCCTCATTATGTTCTCTGTCTAACTTCCTTTCCGCATACTCCTCATTCTTGTTACTATCCCTAATTATTCTCCTTCATAATGTTTTGTAATCATATCCTTATTCATCTTCTATATTCCTTATTTCTCTTTTTTCATCCGTTATCACACGTTACTCTTCTATTTCTTCTCCCTTCTGAACCTCTTTTGTTCTACATTTTAATTATTTCACTTCTTTCTCCCTCTCCTCCCATCTTATCTTCTTCATTTGTTATTTTACCCCTTCCTTCATTAATTTCATATTCTCCTCCTACTCGTATCCTCAGTGAACTATTTCTTTGATATTCTTGCCCTTCTTTATCTCGTCATCCTCTTGTCCTTCCTATTTTTACTTCTTTCGTCCTTTCATTCTCTCTTTTTCTTCAATGGTATCTCCTCCTAACATGCTTCTTCCTTAATTACTGCCTGCTCCTCTTTTCTATCCCTTTAATAAGTTGTATCAATATTCATTGTAAGACAATTTGTGATTACTGCTGCTATTTGTGTTGAATGTCCATTTAGTGATGTGTCATGGCTGTAATCAGCTATCAGCTAGAATTGTTATTATTTTATGTTAATTAATAATGTCCATTAGATGTGAAGGCTCTTTCAGATGAACATAATCATCAAAGAACTTTTTTTTCTACGTGAGTGAGGGAGGCAAAAGGCATAACTGCCTATAGCGAGTGCCTCCCCCATAGTTGAAAGAGTGACAGGGCCAAAATCAAGGGACGTTCGAGCCAAAATGCCTGGACACACGGAGTTTGAAGCAATTTAAGTCATAGGAAGAGGGAAAGACTGATTCTGGGAGAGAGTTCCAGAGCTCAGCTGTTGAGTAGAAGAAAGTTTGAGAGTAAAGTTTTACTCTTGGGTTGGAGAGTTGCACAGAGTAGGGGTAGGATTGAGTTGCAAGACAGGTACCACGTGCCCTACGTAAAGGAGGTGGTATGCACTGGGATAGCTCTGAGGAACACTGATTATTATAGTAGCGATAGAATAGCGAGAGAGATGCAACATTGCGGCGGAGAGAGAGAGATTGCAGAGAGTTGGTGAGTGGACGGGAGTTAATGATACGAAAGGCCTTCCTTTCAACTTTGTCTAGGAGAGCGGTGTTAGAGGAACCTCCCCACACATGTGAACAATACTCAATACAAGGGCGCACTATGCCCCTGTACAGAGCAAGAAGCTGTGCAGGGGAAAAGAACCCCCTAAGGCGGTTGAGCACACCCAGCTTCTGGGAGGCTGCCTTAGCAAGACTGGTAATATGGTCCTTCCAAATGAGAGCAGAAGAAAAAAAGACACCAAGAATATTGAGAGAAGATGAAGGGTTGATTTTTGTATTGTTGAAGAATAAGGGATAGTCCGCTGGGAGATCCTGACGGGTAGATAGATGGAGAAATTGGGTTTTGGAAGCATTAAAGTTAACAAGGTTTTCTCTGCCCCAATTGGAAATAGTATTTAGATCAGAATTTAAGAGTTCTATGGCTTCATTACGTTTGTCGTTGAGGGATTACTGGCTGGGGCGTTCTGAAAAACTAATGGAGTAGTGTAAGGTTGAGTCGTCTGCGTATGAATGGATGGGAATTAAGGTACAGTTAAGGAGATCATTTATAAAAATTAGAAAGAGAATAGGAGATAGGACAGAGCCCTGAGGAACACCGGAGTTTATAGGGTGAGGAAGTGAACAATGGCCGTCCACAACCGCAGCTATGGAACGGCCGGAAAGGAAATTAGATACAAAGGCACAGATGGAGGGATAGAAACCGAAGGAGGGTAGTTTAGAAATTAAAGATTTATGCCAAACTCTATCGAAGGCTTTCGATATGTCTAGTGCAATAGAAAAAGTCTCACCGAAGTCCCGAAAGGAGGATGACCAAGAGTTAGTAAGATATGAAAGAAGATCACCAGTAGAGCGACCCTTAAGGAAGCCATACTGGCGATCTGAGAGCAGATTATGAGAAGAGAAATGCTTAAGAAATTTGGAAGCAAGAATAGTTTCAAAAACTTTAGAAAGACAAGAGATAAGAGCAATTGGACGATAGTTGGAGGGGTGAGAGCGGTCACCCTTCTTTGGGACAGGTTGAATGTGAGCAAACTTCCAGCATGAAGGGAAGACGTTAGAGGATAGACAGAGACGAAAGAGTTTGCCTAGGCAGGGAGTCAGCACGGAAGCACAGTTTTTGAGAACAACAGGAGGAACACCGTCCGGACCGTACGCCTTATTAGTGTTAAGCCCAGAGAGGGTAGAAAGTACATCTTTAGAAGAGATTAGGATATTAGGCATAAGTAAGAGAGAGGAGGGCGGAGAGGGAGGAATAGCACCGGAATCATCCAAGGTGGAGTTTCTAGCAAAAGTTTGAGCGAAGAGTTTAGCTTTGTCAGAGGAAGAAGTGATGGTTGTGCCATCAGAGTGGGAAAGGGGAGGGAAAGACGAGGAAGAGAAATTGTTGGAGAGGTTTTTGGCTAGATGCCAGAAAGCTTGGGAAGAGCTAGAGTTGGAGAGTTCAGTGCATTTATTATTGATGAAAGAGTGTTTGGCAAGTCGAAGAACAGATTTGGCTTGATTCCGGGCAGAAACATAGGAAGAATGAGAGTCTTGAGTTTTAAGGCGTCGGTACCGTTTGAATGCTTCCTCCTTATTGCGGACAGCAGTAGAACAGGCGTGAGTAAACCAAGATTTTTTAGCATTAGTCTGAGAGAAAGAGAATGGAATGTATGCTTCCATGCCCGATAGGATTACCTTGGTAATGCGTTCAGCACTCTCCGAGGGTCCTCGGCCATGGAAGCAGAAATCATTCCATGGGAAATCAAAGAAGTACTGCCGAAGAGCCTCCCAGTCGGCAGCGCCAAAGTGCCACAAGCGCCGCCGGCTAGGAGGATCGGGTGGCTGTACTGGAGAGATAGGACAGGTAACAGAGATAAGTTTATGGTCGGAGAAGCCCAAAGGAGAGAAAAGATCGACAGTATAAGAAGAAGGGTTAGAAGTTAGAAACAGGTCAAGAATGTTGGGCCGATCTCCATCCGGGATACGGGTGGGTTGCTGAACTAACTGCTCTAGGTCATTTAGGATAGAAAAGACGTAGGCTTGTTCACCAGGTGGATCAGTAGTGTGAGAGGAGAGCCATTGGCGGTGGTGAACGTTGAAATCTCCTAAGATGGAGATTTCTGAGAAAGGAGAAATGGATAGAATGTGTTCCACTGTAGAGTTTAGATAGTCAAAGAATTTGGGAAAGTTGGTAGAGTTAGGGGAAAGATAGACAGCACAGAAATATTTAGTAAGAGAATGACAGGAAAGTTTGAGCCATAAAGTTGAGAATTCAGAGGAGTCGAAATCGGGAACACGAGAGCAAGTGACTTTGTTGTGCACATATACACAACATCCGCCATTGGCTTTGAAACTAGGATAGAGAAAGTAGGGGGATACAGAGAAGGGGTTGCTGGATGTTGCTACAGACACCTGAGTTTCGGTGAGGAAGAGAAGATCAGGTTTGTAGGAGGAGAGATGGTGCTCAACAGAGTGAAAGTTAGAGGAAAGTCCGCGAATGTTGCAGAAATTAATAGAAAGAGTAACAGGCCGAGGTCCAGGTAATTGTGTGGGGTCGTCAGGGGATGGTCGGTCGGGTGAGGGGGCATTTATGGTCCCCCCCCCCCCCCCCCTGGGGACTCCGAGGCTGGGCTACAATTAATCATTGTGTGTTTTTTTTATTTTGGTGTGGAGGAATGAAGTGTGGTGTGCATGTTTAGTGTAGTGAAGTGGATAGGAGGAGGAGGTGTTTGTGAGAGCTAGCTGGATTGCTCTCAGTGTAAATGAGGCATAAAGAAAATCAGTAAGAGAGTCCAAGCAAATGAAACAGGAGTTCCAGCGACTCTTTATCACATGCCTATAACCTCACCTGGGTCTAGCCCTGATCGATTGGTGCCTACAATCTCCCCACTAAAAATGAGAATAGTGAGAGAGATGCAACATAACGGCGAAGAGAGAGAGACTGCAGAGAATTGTTGAGTGAACGTGAGTTAATGAAACGGAAGGCTTTCCTTTCTACTTTGTCTAGAAGTGCTGTAGGAGAGGATCCTCCCCACACGTGTGAACAATACTCAATACATGGACACACTGTAACAAGCTGCACAGGGGTAAATTACCCCCGGGGACGGTTGAGCACACCCAGCTTCTGGGAAGCTGTTTTTAGCAAGAGTGGTCATATGATCTTCTCAAGAGAGAGCAGAAGAAAAAAAGGGACACCGGGAATAATAAGAGAAGATGAATGGTTAATTTGTATGTTGTTGAAGAGTAGGTCATAGTTTTCTGGAAGGGGCCGATGAGTAGACACATGGAGAAGTTGAGTTTTGGAAGCATTGAAAGCAACAAGGTTGGTCTGAAAATATCTATAAATTATATATATATATATATATAAACCATGTAACTTTTACAGACCAAACAAAATATTTTCAGTTTAACTTCCATATTGTTGTTTCCTCTTCTGCTTGCTTCTCCTCATATGATTCCTCTACCTCCTTCTTGTACTTTTTTTTTGTATTTGCCTCATCTTCTAGAAACTCCTTCTGCCCATAATTTTTGTTCAACATCATTCCCTTGTTCCTCCTCCTCTTATCTTTCCTTTTCCCGTTCTTCACCTTCTTTCCCTATCTCCTTCTCCTACTTCTCCTCTATTTACTTCCCCTATATTTCCCCCTCTCTATCTTCCCTCTACTCTCCTTCTTTTTCTTCCTTAATATACTGTAATGCTCCTTTTCGTTTTCTTATTTTACCTCTTCGTTTTGATCTTCTTTCACTTCTTGTTCTCCCTCTTCCTCCTCCTCCTGCTCTTCCAAGCCAGGAAGACGCAATATCTCGTTCCGGTCATCAAGCTGGGTTTGGGAGAGGCCGAAGCGGGTGTGTGTACGTGAGTGTGTGTGAGTGTGTGTGTGTGTGTGTGTGTGTGTATGTGTGTGTGTGTGTGTGTGTATGTGTGTGTGTGTGTGTGTGTGTGTGTGTGTGTGTGTGTGTGTATAATACAATTATTAATAATAATAATAATTGTTATTATTATTATTTGTATTATCATTATTATTATTATTATTATTATTATTGTAGTACTTATTTTATAATTTTCAGTATACTACTAAGATGGGAATAATTCGACAGTTGTTCAGAAGTTCGTATCCTTTTTTTAACAATCTCCCTAATAGTGTTATGTTCCCCTAGTAATTGATTCTCTGTTCGGGCCGAAATGAGTTCAACACTCAGATTGAATATTATCGTCGACCCACAATAGATTGTACGTTGGAACTCGCAAGTTCCTGTTACCACCTATTTGGATACCCGCTATTCAGTATTGACTCACTCCGACTTCGATCCAAAGGAACATTACTAGTCTCCAAAATAATATATCAACTTTACCGGGCCTCAAAATGTCTAATCCAAAGACCAAGGCTTTAATGAATTTGACCTCTATTTCCCTATCTTTAACACAAATGAATCCGTACCCGTAGGCACCTACATTAATATAACCCTTTGTTTTGGAATATCTCCACTCTGACAAATAAATAAACTCAATAACACTGACACCACTTACTCTTTACATTACATGGTCCGATATAATCAATATTTCAAAAACACCTATATTATCAATGTTCAACACTTAATTCTCTATATATCATGATTACATTAGTATCCTTAATGTTTAATCTGATTGATACTATATTTATCAACTCACTAACTACTTATCTCAGGAGTACAATATTTCCTCACACTAGTCGCCTCGACTTGTTACTTATATCATGATCACAAAGTTCATTATCATTCCGGCGAATTTTTCTTCTTAAATGCTACGAATAACAATGTTTCCTTTATAACAAAAAGTATATTTCATCACATGGACTAGTGTCCGTCCTAACTATTTCTCAAGCTAGATCTAATTTATCTGCAACTATTATTCATCCCCACGTCACTCCTATAGTTGCTTCTAACTTTTAATCTTTTATTTCATCCTCCCCTTATCTTTATAGTTTACATTTATCTACTAACCTAGAAGATCCTATACTATTGGTAGCTACAGTAAGTGGCATGGAGCCTTCTATATAAATTACATCTATATTCTCTCAACACTTCATCCTTTTATTTAATTCATTAGTCTATTATATTTCTTTTTATTTTGTTCTATAAGAACACATCAATTTTAATGGTTGGAACCACTGGGTTTGTCAAACATTTATCTCTGTTTAATAATGGTGTTTCGGGCCCATAAGGGTCCTGTAAAAAGTCTTGGGTATCTCTGGAACAATCTTCACCACCTCAAGGCCGGCCAATAGTTCTTCTGGAAATCTTCAGTTCCATCTACTATCTGTCGTCCCTCTTGAATTGCTTGGCTATAGGTGTGTAAGCCAGAAAGGTGACGACAAGCACCAGGATACTTGTGGTGTATCTGCTTAGTAGACGAAAGCTGTGTTGGGCCAGAGGTGGATTTTATTGGGGCGGGATAGGCGAGATGGGAGGCTGGAGCAGGTTTAGCCAAGTTCCTATTGTTGCCCAGGTGAGGGAGAGAGGGGGAGTTGCTGGCAAGTGAACCCATTGGGATCCGTGACGGGAGTGACGTCTGCAGAATGAATGAATTAATGAATGAATGAATATAGAAAAGGTGGGTGAAAGGAGAGAAGTTTTTATTGGTTAAGTAGGAAAGACAGTGGTAATAGTGAGAGAAATAGGTGTCGGGGCTTGACGTCTGCAGCCCCTCCCCCCCCCCCCCCCCTGTTTATAGCCCCGCCTCACGAATTGCCGCACTGTGATTGGTTGAGCCAGTCGCCCGGGCAATGCTTTCTCCAGCCGCGCGATTTGAACATTTCTTCCCCTCTCCTCTGGTCTTATCGCTTTGTAATGTGTCCCAGGGAGATGGTTACAAAGGTCTTGTAGTAGCTTATGGGTGTATAGGGCTGGCACTGATGTCATAGACCTATTACAACTCGAAGAAACGGCCTGTGGAGGGAGCGAGAGCGATTTGAAAGATGAAGATGTGTGCGCGGCTGGCTCAGTTTTTGCTTGCTCCGACAACGGAGGCTCCTGATTGGCTGCATGGGAGGGTGTGGCAGAGTTGGGGGAAACGTCAGGAATGTCAAACTCAGCTGGTTTAAAAAGATAGTTAAATGCAGCGCGTTGATTGGCTGGCAGGATTCTTACTTTAATTATTATTATTATTATTATTAGTAGTAGTAGTAGTAGTAGTAGTAGCATTTTTATTATTATTTGTATTATTATTATCATTAGTATGTTGAGAAGTTGCCCAGAGCCCACAAACAGCACCAAGAGGAACAAACAAGCAAACCCCTCCCTAGCCTGATGATGATGATGATCCACAAACCACGCACGGCCACCCTTGTTGATGTAGGTGGCCAGGACTCCTCCTTTGCCAGTTCCAGAAAGGATGTGGAGCTTCCCCCACCACCACGTTACCCCATTGGCCCGGGAAAAGCACTCCAAGACATGTCATGACATGCAGGATACCGCATTGGCCGCTCGGAATATTATCCTATTGGGCAGCCCGGAATCCAGATAAATAGAAGCATAGTCAAAGGTGATTCTCCAAGCTTCAACAAATCTGGAGGATCAAGACCCAGGTCAGGCAAACTTTAAAGCCCTGTGATTGGCTGGCAGCGGACACCTAGACCCTCTGGCCGGCCTTATAAGGACTCCTCCCCCACCCTTCACCGGATGTGTCAACCCGGGCCTATGGGGTTGGCAACTCTGGTTTAAATCAGCGAGGTTAAGACACGTTGGATGGGTGACCGCCTGGTACCAGCACAGCAGTTGTTGGGTAGGTTTGGTGGCCCTCCACCAGCACAGCAGTAGCTGGATGGGTGATTGCACCCGGGACCAACTTTGATCAGATGGTTGCCACACATACATGGGATGGGTGAAATTTCCCTGGCTTGCCACCAGGGTCCAAGTAGCCCAGGAGTGTTGAACAAACTCCAATTCCTGTGTAGTTCCGTCTCACTCAGACGAAAATGAGTACCTGGAATCGTTGTAGCTCAAATGAATCCAGGGACCTGATTGGTGGCTTCCTGCAACCAATCAAACACACGAGAATGAGAACTTGGCTAGCCACCAGGATTGCTCATAAGTCATTGGGCTGACTTGCTCTCGTGTTAGCCTTGTCCCACCCAGACATACAAATTGGTACCTGGAGTGTAAAAACGGCATTGGCAAGGTCGTATCCTGGGGTAAATTTGATTACTTGTCTCATCATTTCTATATTCCTCCGTTCCGTTCCCTTCACCGGACCTACTAAATGTGGAGTCGCTCAGGGCTGTGGGATGTCACCAATACTTTTCACATTTTACACTAGAGACATGCCACATTCTAGTACAGGTCTTAATATCGGTTATGCCGATGACGTTACCCAAATTACTCATTATGAGGGAAAATCCAAACATCTAATGAATTCCAACACTAGAAGGGAGATTGAGAGGTTAAACTCATATAAAAATAACGTTGGAAAATCAAAACTAACACAAATAAATTTTCAGTCGTTCCTCTCGGATCCAGGAGAAATGAGGACCTTGTGGTTGGGGAAGAACTATTGGAGTTCCAACCCAACGGCAAGGCACTCGGATTTAAGATTTCCAATAGTAGCTACATATCAAATATTAAAGACCGCAAAGGTAAAGCAATCCATTCACTCAGTAAGGTATTCAAACTCAGAAACCTTAACGTAAATATCAAGATTCATTTAACCAAAGCTTTGATACTTCCAATTCTTGAATACCCTCCTATTCCCACAATCGCCCTCAGCAAAACTCAGATACAAATTTTACAGATAGTCCAAAATAAAGCCATTAGATTTGCTACTAATTCAAGATATCCTTATGAACACAATACCATAGAACTACATCAATTAACAGGTATTCTTCCATTAAACACCAGATTATTCTCCAGGACCAGAAAGATAGGGCAATCTATTGAAACAACAGATCCAGAACTGTATAATGCTATAATAGAAAAAAAGACAACTTATCACTAGATTCAATCGAAACTTCCCAAGCAGCCTAAGCATTGTTAATCAAGAAGAACCTGACCCAATATATAATTAAGCCATTTGTATATGTTTTATATTAGCTAGTTAGCTCCTGATAACCAGGAATTAGATAGATTAGTTAATCAATGTCATGAGTCATTATAATTTCTGTAATTTAGTAAAAATCTACCATTAGTCAATAATGATATTAAGTAATCATAGAATTATCATTGAAAATACCAATGTAAATCTCAGCCTATTATACAACTAAAAGCTAGTAACATACTTAGTCATACCACAAACATTATGTTCAGTGTATAATATTGCCTTCAGCACCACTGTAAATTGCATACTTTAAGTATTGAATTGTAACCATGAGATGAAAAAATGAAAACAGCAAGGTGGCTGGCCCACTAACTGTCCTCTTCTTCTATATTTCATATTTCCTACTTTATCTTCTCCCAACCCACTCTGTGGTACCTCTTATTTCTACCCCTATCGCCTAAACAAAAACACACACACAAAAAAACAAAATCACCAGACCGAGATACCAGGCCTTTAACATAGCCAGCTCTTCTATCTACCCCAGAATGGTGAAGTGGTACAATATTAATATGGGCTATGGAGTCATCACCTGTAAAATCGACATATGTGACTATTTTATCCACAAGACCAATATTAAAAGTCCAAACCCTCACCACTCCGCTCCCTCTCTCGCTAACAAAGAGGAGGTAGAATTTATAATAAAGCAAGGTGAAAAAAGGAGAAGAGGCAGACAATGTAACGGGACCAGAAGGAGCCACTTTAAATGGTTCCAACCATCCATGACTTAAGAAGAAAGAGACAAAGAGGAATATTAATAAGAGAAATGTAGACGACCCACCAACAGGCTTTGGTCATGCCCACACTGACATGGTCAATATACTTGTCAGTATGACCACGGCCCTCGTTGGTGAGGATACTGAACTCCTCGGGGAGTACATTCCTCGTCTCTTTGTAGCCAACAACCTTCCAGCCATTGTATTCCCCCCTCTGCCTTATAAAAGACACTTATCCAGACAAAAAACAACACTGAGGAATACTCAGAGGAGGCGTTTCAACTTTAAAAAAAACAAAAAACACTACCTTGGACCACATTCAAGATTTTATAACAAATATATGAATTGAAAAATATATCGTCTATCAAATTTATAGTAAAATATATAATTATCCTAAATGGCTTGACCACAACTGTGCTATTGCTAGTGATAACATAACATAAGCTTACAATGCTTACACAAGGGCAAAAATATAAGAAGCCTTTAATGACTACAAAAACGTCAGAAATGATGCCAAAATTGTATTAGATCTAACTAAAACAAATTGTCTTCACAAAATAAACTATTATGCAATCCAAATGATAACAAAACAAATTTGTCTACCCTTAACCCGAGAAAGAAGAAGAGACTCTTAAGAGGTTTTACTGGGCGAAGGCGACGGGACTCTTAACCCATAAAGCGCGATAGGCCTAACGGAAGTGTCACCATAGGGAACGTGATAGGCCTCACGGAAGCAAGACCATAAAAAAAAACTTCATCAACACCCCAGGGGCTCTCAAAACAAAGGATATGTCATTAGGTGAGATAATTCCCCTCTATTACTTCGTACCACTCATCCATATGTTTCTCACCCTCCCCTTCCCCACCTTATTCCCCCCTCCCCCCTCCTCAATTATCACCTATTTTTCCTCTTATTTTCATCATTTATCGGTTATTTTTCTCTCCCGCAGTAATGTAGCACAAGTGGGTTGCATAAAAGTCGTTATATAACACAGAGACACCACGGGAGTGCTTCAGTTGAGTCAGAGACAGTGAGAGGAGAGGGTGTGTGCTTCGCTAGCTCACGCCTGAGAATACGACCGGGTGGGGAATATTTACGATTTGCACCACCCAAATGCTTTTCCCACTTATTTTATCACTCTTCAAGGTTCATATATTCATATATGAATATATGTATAAAATAAAAGCACATTGCACACAAATAATGCTCTATATCGTAAATATAACGAATTATGTCAGAATCCAAGGCTAGAAATTCACAAATAAGTACCCTTGCCCTTAGGGCATTTTCGCGTTTAATAGGTTAAGATCCAAGGCCTATTTTTTTTATAAAATACCCCAAAATCACTCAAAACAAAGGAATATGTGATTAAGTGAGATAACTCCCCTCCCTACCTCCTATCACTCCTCCACGTGTGTCAACCCCCCCCCCTTCCCCTTCCACCCATTCAATTATCACCTATTTTTCCTTTTATTCCCTTGTTATCGGTTTATTTACTGCGCCAATATCTTTCACCCGGTTTCAAGGTCATCAGGGACGCATAGAGAGAGAGTGGGAAGAGAAAGATATAGTGAGAGAGAGATCAGTCTGCCTTCAGGCCTCGAAGAGGGATGATGTATGTCTCGTGCGCCTCTCACCTCATGACTGGAGGGTTGGCAATAATTAGTCTTTTTCACCCCCCAAATACTATTCCCACTTGTTTTATTGCTGTTACATGTTAATATCTTCATATTAAACGTAAAATATGAATAAGTAATAACGATATTTATCGGATAATATCGATTTTAGGTGGGAATGAAGCAAAATATGCTCGCTTGGCGCGCACATTTAAAAGCCAATGGCGCGCCGTTCTCGGGTTAACTCAATCAAGCATATTTTCACAACTGTTTCATCCATTCTACCATTAGAATCTCCTGATGGTATTCTTGTAAGTGACCTGTGAGATAAAACGAACCTTCTCACTGATTTTTGTTTCTACCAACTTTACAATGCAAAATATTCCTTTAATCAATTTTATTCCCCTCAAATCCCCTCATTGAAGATTCACACCAGACATGCTATAACCATTGTGCAGAATCTCTCAGTAGATAAAGCTCCTAGTCCAGATGAAATTCCACCAATAGTACTTAAATAATGATCCTTAGTGCCTAGTCCTGTTTTGGCAAAACTTTTCCGGTTGTGTTCCCATACCTCATGTTTCCCACTCTCCTGGAAAGAAGCAAACATCCACCCTGTTCCTAAAATGCGACCCTCTTCAGATCCATCAAACTACAGATCAATAGCTATAGCATCCACCCTTGGTAAAATCTTTGAAAACATAATAAATAATCACATATATATTAATCAGTGATAGACAACGTGGCTTTAGACATGAAAAATCAACTTCAGACATTCTTTACCTTCCTACGCATGAACTTAACCAACCTACAAACCAACATGGTGAAACGCATGTACAATAGCACTGGATATTCCAAAGGCCTTTGATAAATTCTGGCATCAATACTTATTGCCGACGATTGTTACACTATGGTCTTGCATCACTAATCTTACTAATTTCTTCTTATCTTCATAATAAAACAATATGTGTAATTGTAGATGGCCCTTATTCACTATATTACTCCATAAATGCTGGTGTTCCTCAGGGATCAGTTTCGGCCACAACTCTGGTCCTTACTCATATCAATGATCTCCTATCTATCACTCATAAGCCATTACATTCCTACACAGATGACTCGACACTCCACAGTGCCTTTTCATTTAGCATTCCTTTCACGCAGCCTGATGTAAATAATACCAAATTAAGCACTGCAATTTCTCTGAACCAGAACCTTTCTAAAGTTGATGATGAATGGGGATAAGCAAATATAGTGTCCTTTAATGCACAGAAAACCAAGCACATAAGATTTTCTAACAGACAAAATATTTCTGACTCCCACATAATGTTTAATTAAGTAAATATTCCCACCTTCTCTAGTAGTGATATCCTTGGTGTAACATTGAATGTCAGCCTGAGCTATACACCTCATGTTGATCCATTGTTAAAAATGACTCTTAAGAAAATGGGACTATTGTACAGAGATCGAAAATTCTTCACTGACGAGCAGTTAGCCATTATATATAAAAGTCATGTTCGTTCTCAGATGGAATACTGTTCACCAATGTAGAACGGATGTCGAGTGGTTGCATTGAGGCAGTTGGACAAAATTCAAAATATAGCAATTTGATTTATCAATAGCTCTGTAATTACGCTGGATCTTCCTCCATTAATTATTCATATGAAGAGATGTTGCATTCCTTGCAGTACTCTACAGACATTTTCACGGTAAATGTTTTGAGGAACTTGCTTCAATTGTACCACATACACATCTCCGCATCTTGCTCCGCAGAACTAGGGCAGCTAGAAACGCTCATGAATTCACACTCTCTCCTCCACAATGTAGAACTTCCACTTCTCAAAGTTCCTTTATCCCAAGAACTTCTACGCTCTGGATTTCACTTCCTTGGAGTTACTTTCCACAAATGTTTAAACTATAACAGTTTAAGTCTAATTGTTGCAAGCATTGTATGAATAGAGGATGCCTTTAGGCACATGGACCTCTTTTGTTTTATCTTGGTTTTCTTTTCTTTATTCCTTGTCAATGTTTTGTTTAGATAGGTTTTATATATAATTAAAGACAAATATATCAGTTCTGAATAGCTCAGGGCCAAAGATTATAATTTCGTATAGCAAGACAATAACGATATTATATGCGGTGTCAATTATTGACATATAGGTTGGCCGTTAGTTTACCGGGGTCGCTGAAAACGAGTATAGTCAAGCTATCCTAACATAAAATATCCTAGTGTAAAATTTCCATATTTTTATTAATGTAACAAATCAATATATTTGTTAAAACATCAATGCGGTAATGTGTGTATGTACGGAACCAGGCATAAATTAGATGGTGAATTATGTATGAAATGATGAAATGTTAGCCAACAATTTTAGTGTAGATTTTTGTAAAACAATAAATAAATTAGATTAATTATTACGTTCTTAATATCAAACTAATTCACAATTAAATCGTGCTATGTAATTATCCACATGTAAATTGACGGAGAGGAAAAGGAATTGTGTGATAGGATGGAACAACTATGCCCAAACCGAGTAAGAAAAGCACAAAAATGGAGCCTGTCGGATACAATGCTACTCGTACCGTCCATCTTCAAAACCTCATAAATAGTTTAATTTGGGTGGCAGAAGATTGTTTTCCAAATACCACCGTGACCCTTCCCCCCCCCCCCCCCCCTTCTCCCTTATTCCTTGTTATGTCCTTTTCAAGCCAAGCAGGTTTCTATACTACTATAGTCACCACGGGAATACTTAGAATATAGTGGATCAAATGTAGCTTAGAACATGGATGTTCAAATCACTTTTATGGAATAGCTTTCCACCTTCTAACCAAAACATCCAAAATATATCAACATATTGTAAATAGTTATACATATCCCCTGAATGTTCCATGCAGTTTGTTCAGTGTATTTATTGTATCCTTCATTCATTCGTGTACCTATATATTTATCATAACTTTTAATGTTTTGCTAAAGAATTTTGACACCACTATTTTCTTGGGGCTTTAACCAATGAGTATTATCTTTAAAGGCAACAATCAATGTACAATGCTTAGTACGTGGGCAAGCAAATGAAGTTCTGAAACCTTCATACTGATGTAATCCACCAGTTATAAATGTCTGTTTGAAATGTTACTCGTCACTTTATACTATAGGGGCTACATGATATATGGTGATGGCGAAGGTAGTGACACTAGAGATGTCATAAATAATTGTATGATGATGGTGCTGGTGGAAGTGGTAGTGGGTGGGAGTAGAGGGTGCTAATATTAAAGGTTGTTGTAGCAATAGTAATGTAGTGTTAAAATAGAGAGGCTCAGGCTATAGCACTGGAACAAGTTTAGCTGATAGTGAATATTGATGGCTGGCCAAGCTACAGTATAATGATGTTGTGGCGTTAGAAGTATAATCTGGGAAAAAATAGGTTGAAGGTAGCATTGTTAGGAATGGTGAAAGCATGGTGGTGACAGATACGTGGTGGAAGTATAATATTTATGACAATGGTGGAACTCGTCATAAGTGGTGGAAGTATATGACAATGGTGGAACTCGTACTGATGTTAGGCACGTGGTGATAATGGGGTGGCACGGGTACTTATGTTTGGGCACGTGGTAGTGGTAGTGGTGGTGATGGTGTTTAAGGAGGGCACCAGAGTGCCTCTATATATCCTCTTCTTCTCCATTTAAGAACTAAATGGTCCATTGGGAAGTGCGCAATTTGGGAGGTACTTCAGATTTTATTTTGGTCATGGTGTCGGAAGGGAAAAGGACAACAATGGATGGAAATGGAGTGAGTAAATACTGGAGACTTCATGATAATTAAATATGAATAATAAGATATGAAGACAAAATTCAACAGAAGTAAATTATGGGTCATAAGTTAATATACTAGGGGAGGTATGGTGGAGTGGTCATGCCACTGGATTGGTAATCCAATGGACCCGGGTTCAAATCCCGATATGTCAATGGGAAGATATTATTGGGATTGAATTTGTGCTGTACCTAGTATCAGTGCATTACCACAAAGCCCACCGAAATGCCAAAAAAATACCCTCATTGTTCCCTGATTAAATAACACTGTATGAATATTCCCATATTCAAAATATGTTACAGGGGGACAATGCCTAGTGAGTTCACTGCTCAATAGGTGGCGTTGTGAGAGTGAGGGTCTGAGTCTGGAGGGTGAGACGGTGAAGCACTTGAGCGAAGCAACCAGCCGCTTCAGAGATGGAGCTGCTTCGAGCCATGATAGATGCTTCACATGTCTCACTCCCCAGACTGGAACAAGACCTCACGGGCTTCACCGTGTTGAGCGGTGAAATGTACAGGCTCTCAGCCTATGCCCGAGAGGGAGTAGTTGGAATATAGAAAAAAAAAAAAAAAAAAAAAAATGCACATCACATTCACACTCACGCATACATATGTTATGCAGTATATAGTATACATACGATGGTTTGAGGCGCTTCATTTCAAAGCTGCGCAACTCTGTCAAGATGAAATATATATTTATTTGGCCAAAATAGATGATGATATATATATATATATATATACAGTATATATATATATATATATATATTCCAACTACTCCCTCTCGGACATAGGCTGAGAGCCTGTACATCCTACAGCTCAACACGGTGAAGCCCATGAGGTCTTTTTCCAGTCTAGGGAGTGAGACACGCGAAGCACCTATTCACTGCTCGAAGCAGCCCCATCTCTGAAGCTGTTTCTCATCCACGCTTCACCGTCTCACCACCTAGACTCAGACCCTCACTCTCAGAATGCCACCTATTGAGCAATTAACTCACTAAGCATTAACCCCCTGTAGCATATTTTGAATATGGGAATATTCATATAGTGCTATTTGATTAGGGAACAACGAGGGTATTTTTGTTGGCGTTTCGGTGGGCTTTGTGGTAATGCACTGATACTAGGTACAGCAAAAATTCCATCCCAATAATATCTTCCCATTGACATTTCGGGATTCAAACCCGAGTCCATTGGATTACCAGTCGAGTGGCAAGACCACTCCACCACACCTCTCGTATGTTATATATATAAATATATATATATACAGTAAAACCTCGCCCATCCAGACTAATTTGGGGAGAACACTGTCTGGATCTGCCAAAAGTCCGGATCTGCCGAAAGTCTGGACATATATTCAGCCATCCAGACAAATCCGGATGGCTGAAACCTGAGTCCGGATATCTAACTTAAACAACCAGACTTAGGTTTCAGCCATCCAGACAAATCCAGATGGCTGACATACTTAAGTCTGGATATCTAACGCTGAATGTAAATAATATATGTGAAAACTTGTATTCGTCTCGTTCGTTTCCGGATTTACTTAATACTTTTCCCAAGCCATCCAGAAAAGACTGGTTGGCTGAAACATGAGTCTGGATCGAAATGCCTGTCTGGATCTCTTGGGTTTCCGGATCTGAGAGCACAGGAGGAGAGGGGTTTTACTGTATATAAATATATATATATATATATATATATATATATATATATATATATATATATATATATATATATACAGTATATATATATATATATATATTAGTGGTGATCCCATTGATACTGCATCGATTTGATTGTAGAGTTTACTGTTGAACATGAACACTGATTCCGATGTCGCAAATCTTAATAATTTATCAATAGTTTTCTTATTTAGGTTATGGAATTGATCAGGGTGGTATTATTTTAGTTGTTTCATTTGATGTTAAGAAATTTTTCACTAATGTTCTCCTAAATGAAACAACTAATACGATCCTTAATAAATACCACCCTAATCAATTATTTAACCCAGATAAGAAATATATTGATCAATTATTTAGATTTGCGATATCGCAATCAGTGTTCATGTTCAACAGTAAACTCTCCAATCAACTCCCATGTTGTCAGAAGAAAGTATTGAATCTGAAATATTTTAGGTAATGGACGTGTGTTGTATATGTTCCTTATCAGTGCCGTCGATTACTAAGACCAAGAAACTTCAAACAGACGCACATACTTCCCAAATGGCTCACTCTTACACCCTTTCCGACCCCCTTCTGTCTTCTTCCCCTTCCACTTAGCCCTCACGGTACAGTCACGGTCAAAAATGTTGGTACAGTTGCCCACATGTCTGACTGCTATAGAGCTTCTTTCATGTATTATTTTTGCTAGTTGAGCTTATGCTAGAAAATCAAGTGTATTGCCATAATGTATTTAATTGATTACCTAAGCCAATTATTGAGTATTCTATTTTCTTACAGATATGTAACTAATTTAGTACAATTAAAAGTAGCTTTGCAACAAATAGCAGTGTGGGTACACTTGATGTTGAACAATTAAGTCACAGAGACGTTAGGGATGTTCGTGTAACACCGAATAAATACTATATACTTCTAACCTTCTGCAGTATTTGTTATTCGTATTTTTTCACTTGGCCGTTTACACCAAAAATATTTTTCCCTCGACCTTTAATCTAAAATTATAATTATAATATAAAACTTGCAAAATAAACAAACCAAAACGAGGACAAGACAATATAAAGGCAAAAGAACCAGAATAGTAGGAAACTTAATGGAGAATGATGACGAAATATTACATAACACCATATAGTATGTTCTATAATTCCTAATAAGCAAGGAGTGTACAATAGTGAAGTAGTAACTATGAGAACCTAGGTTTAATTTCATGAAGATATTTTTTGGAAAATAGTTGTGTTGTATTTACTTTTATTAATCTCGACATGCCATAGATACACAGTATTGTTTATAAAAATACACCTGCACTGTACGGGTTTATAAAAATACATCTGCACTGTACGGGTTTATAAAAATACACCTGCACTGTACGGGTTTCTCACAACTCATGAAACTTGATGAGCAAGGATGACTAGATATAAATTAAATATAGCTGATGAATTGTGCTATTTACATTTATAAAGAATGATTAGTTCTTCTCTTGCTAAGTATGTGTACTTATGGACCTTCGATTACAGGTTTCGAAGATTCGTTCAGTGGCCAAAACGTACACAAATATATGTTGATGAGTAATTAAATGAAAACAATAAATAAATGTTATGAGTGTCACACAAAGGAGAGGACAATGTTCAAGTTACTAATTACTGATTCATCATTAATATATCAGAACCAGTAAATGTTGCTTAAGTTACCCAAAATTTAACTTCTAAGCAAGTCACCAATTTGTTTTTGGCGACATAAGGTTCGAGGATACATATATATATATATATATATATATATATATATATTAGTATAGCCAGGTAATAGATTCTCTTTTAAACAGACGAGGTTAAAGGCAATAGCAGTTTCAGCATTTAGTATTTTATTGTTACAGTTTTCAATATTTCTAACAATTTTCCTCTGGGGTTCAGAGATGAGGTACAACAGGTTAGCAAAATTCATGGTGGATGAATACCTTACTGCTTGATATTTCACATCCATATGTAATTATTTGTTTTATTTCTTATGTATTCTTTCATTTATTTTAGATTCACTGAAGATGGAGACTGTTTTCTCCGAAACGTTTGGTAACCAATAAAGATAAGATGTTCGCTACTACGCTGGTTCTCCTTTTCCTTGTGAGACTTATATATATATATATATATATGAATTGCAATAATTTCATAAAGCCTAAGAAAATTTACATTGCATGAAGATGTGAAAAATACGGCATTGGTAAACCTAAATAAACTGAAAATTATATAATGATGACATACAATTTTAAACATATTAAATTACATAAGAAATACAAATGTGTTTGTATAATTATCACAAAACTCCTAAACACTATGCAATACGAAATCATGAAAAATAACTGTAGATGTTAAAAACACAAGATGAACAAGATGAACGTGTTCTATGAACCTCTAGTGTTTCTCTTCATTATCTGTCTCCACTTCCCACGGGCAAGATCAATAGCTGATATATATATATATATATATATATATATATATATACGATTATATATATTACAAAGAGAGAGAGATAGAGAGAGAGAGATATATTAGGCCTTTCGAGTGACACGAAATGAAATGAAGGACAGGATTTAGAGCTTTGGAAATGGACTCCGGATGGGGGCCGAAAATACTTCTGTGGGGACTGTAGGCATTGCTGGCATACTTGGTTGGGAGAGAGAGAGAGAGAGAGAGAGAGAGAGAGAGAGAGAGAGAGAGAGAGAGATATTAGAGAGACAACCCAGCGAGGGGAGGCGGGCAAGAGGGGAACCACAGTAAAGAAGGAAGTGAGGGGGCGAGGGGCCGGGGAAGGGGGGGGGGGGGGAGAGAGAGAGGGGGATAGAGGCCTGCCCAGTGTGGCAGAAGAGATAAGAAGAATTAGGGAGGAAGGGGACTGAGGGGAAGAGAGAGAGAGAGAGAGAGAGGGAGTAAAGAGGGAACAAGGAGACAGAATGGCAAAGGAAGGAGAAGGGGATGAAGTTAAGTAACAGAGGAATACTCGAGGAACAGAACAAAATGATGGAAAAGGAAGGATGGGACAGACACCGATAGGAAGGAGAGAATGGCGGATACGGATGGAGGTGGACAAGAAGGAGAGAGAGAAGATAACTGACATAAATATAGGGATAGGAAACATGTGGATAAGAAGTAGAGAATGATAGAAAAGGCGGGATGGAGTGACACACTAACTACGGTGAGAGGAAGAAATTACCGTGATAAGGTGAAAGGTGGAGGAATGGATATAGAAGGCATTCATACCACAAGAAAATATGATGGACAATGAAGGAGGAGGAAAACAGGGATATAGGAGAAAGAGGATGAAGGAGGAAACGTATTGGTCAATAATATTGCAAAGAGAGGAATGAAAAGACAATAAATTTACGGATGCAATGAAAATAATGGAGGGTGGGGGGTGTACCGAGAGAAAACGAAAGAAGGGATTTTGTTTTAGAAGGAATAGGAAAGAGGGAAGCTATGGATAACAGGATTACAAATAAGAAAAACAGAAACGGATTTACCGGTACTGATCTGTTTTAGGTTCCTTGTTGAAAGCTAATGGATGGGAAAGGTTGAAAGGTAACTATATATACAGTTGAGGCTTGACTTCCAGACATACGTAGTAGTTTGTATCGACGGAATACATATGCATATTTGGAATATGCGGGACTCTAGGGAATTATTGCATAATTTATTCCATGTGTGTGTATGTGTGTGTGGACGTGGACAAATCGATGAAAGTAGGGTAAAGGCGAGACAAAGAGGGAGTGATAAAGCAGGGAAGATGGTGAGCGGGAAGGCAAGATGGTAAAAGGGGAAGAAAGAAGGAAATACGCACTACATCACTGTAGACAAGTATGACACAATGGCAATAGGGAAAGAAGGAAATACGCACTACATCACTGTAGGCAAGTATGACACAATGGCAATAGGGAAAGGAGGGAAAGAAGAAGGGAGTGAGGACAATAAATAAGTCATAAAATAATGATGAATTGGAAAACAAATCAGAAAGTTGGAACGGAACAAGGAAGCGAAAGTAAAAAGAAAAGGTGACACCTGGAAACAAACTCTAGAATAAGGGATAATACAATTGGCAACTTTGTTGAAACATGGGAAGTGTGACCCGGTTAAGAAGGAAAGGAAAATAGATTCATAAGTAAGAGTAAGAGAAAAAACATATCATGTACTCTGCATAGGTCTGAATAAATGTATAGTAGATTGAACAACACAGCACAGCTACTAGATAACTTATGTGCTGACATAAACAATGGAATTGTATAGAGAAATATAACATGAAATTTAGAACACAAGGCAAGGATTTCGAGCGGAAGTAAGAAAGCCACATAATACTGACACCATCAATAAATATTGACACACAAAACGAAGAGTGAGGTGGTGACAGGAAAGAATCTGAGTAGGCAGGATGAGGTGTAGATAATGTAAACCGACACACACACACACACACAAGTAAATAAACACATGTACAAACACTCACACAGGCATACATGCTCACACACAGACACACACATACCCACCCACCCACCCACACTTTCTCGCACACACACATACACACACGCGCGCGCGCGTGTACACACACACACACACACACACCATCATACATTCAAACTCACTTGTTTTTTGTTTTGTTTTGTAATTATTATGTGTATGAATTAGACAAAAGGCAGGCTGCCTGTAACAAGTGTTTCCCCCTTACCTTTGGATACCTTTGGATGTGTTCGCCGCTCTTCTAGCGGCACCAAGGAGCGCGACGCCCCTCGTTATGGGTGGTGATTTGGTGCAGTAGACTGTTTGAAGCGACAGCTCGCTCCCTTGCGAGGATGGGCTCGTCTGGCACTTTTTGCAGTTCGACATCTAGGGCTCTCTTGAAGTTGTCTAACGAGATGTCCCTCATGTCTCTTACTCGCCATGGGAGTTTGTTGAAGAGACGTGGGCCTCTGTGTGATAACCAGCCCTCTCGCAGAGAGCCCATAGCACCCCTGTTATTCATCCGGGGGATTTCGCATTCCCAGCCTCTCCTATCACTGAATTTCATGACTATCGGAGTATGTAGGTTTGGTACTAAACCCTCTGCGATTTTCCACGTGTATATTATTAGGTAACGTTCTCTTCTACGTTCCAGTGAGTACAGATTCAGTGCTCTTAAACGCTCCCAATAGTGTAGATGTTTTATCGAACTTATATGCGAAGTGAAATTTCTTTGTACACTCTCTACGTCATTTATTTCACCTGCTTTGTATGGGGATGTTAATACGCTACAGTATTCAAGCCGCGGTAGCACTAGAGATTTGAATGGCGTTATCATAGGCAATTCACCGCGTGTTTTAAAAGTACGCAGAATCCAACCCGTTAGACGTTTCGCAGCCGCCACTTTGACCTGGTTATGTACTTTGAAACCCATATTTTCAGACATTAATACCCCAAGGTCTTTCACACTGTCTTTCCGTTCTATTATGTGGTTAGATTCTGTTAAGTAATTTGTAATTTCTTTAACACCATTATTTTCTCCGTACCGTATTAATTGGAATTTTTCCTCATTGAATTGGATGTTGTTTTCCCTGGTCCACTGGAACACTACATTCATGTCTTCCTGCAGTCGGCCCGTGTCCTCTTGTGTGTTTACTATCTTGCTTAATTTTGTGTCATCAGCAAAAGACGACACCGTACTGTGTCTGGTGTTGGTATCTATGTCGCAAATTAGTATGAGGAACAGAAGGGGCGCTAGCACTGTTCCTTGGGGCACTGAGCTTTTGACATCCGAAGGTTCAGAAGTGACTTGGTTTACTGCTACCGATTGTTTTCGGTTTACGAGGAAATTGTATATCCACCGTCCGATTTTCCCAGTTATACCT
This sequence comes from Paralithodes platypus, assembly GCA_032716605.1. Lineage (NCBI taxonomy): Eukaryota > Metazoa > Arthropoda > Malacostraca > Decapoda > Lithodidae > Paralithodes > Paralithodes platypus. The sequence continues at coordinate 37,980,717 of CM064519.1, forward strand.
TTTGCTTTCAGTTTGTGGGCTATTATACCATGGTCACATTTATCAAATGCCTTAGCAAAATCAGTGTAAATGACATCCACGTTTTTCTTTTCTTCTAGCGCTTTAAGAATTTTGTCATAGTGTTCCAAAAGTTGTGAGAGACATGATCTTCCCGCTCTGAACCCATGTTGACTGGTGTTGTGTAGTTCATTTGTCTCCATGAATGTTGAAATTTTGCTTCGCAGGACTCGCTCGAAAACTTTAACCCTTTCACGCACATATGACGCACAGGTTGCCAGATTAGCAATAAGAAATAGAGTTCTCTCACTCTTATAATTACCTCTCCAAAATTAGTTTTCTGCCCACAGATAACTCAAAGACAACTGCAGAGGTTGAAGTAACTAAAGTAAAGGTTTCTAAATACCCCTGATGGTAACAAAGGCTTTAAAGTATCCCTAATAGGCTCAAAATCGCGTCATATGTCGAAGAGGGTTAATGATGTGAGAGGTTAGAGCTACCAGGCGGTAGTTTTTTGGTAGTGCTTTACTCCCTCCTTTATGCAGTGGGGCAATTATTGCGTTTTTCAAGCTATCTGGTATGTCACCAGTGTCTAGACTCCTTCTCCACATTATAGCCAGGGGTTTTGAGAGGTTTTCCTTACATTTTTTCATTAGGATCGAATTCCATGAGTCCGGGCCTGGTGCCGAGTGGGATGGCATGTTGGAAATGGCCTCTTCTATGTCTTTTGGACCGAAATCAATATCCAGCATCTGAGGGGTTTCCGTGGGGGAGGTTTCCATGAAAAATATATTTTGGTCTCTGATGACTTTTGTTTCATCAGGCTCACTGAATGCCATTTCATACTGCCTGCTTAAGAGTTCGCTCATTTCCTTTTTGTCCCCTGTGAAAGAGCCGTCCCCTTTGCTCAGTGGGCCGATGTTTGATGTTGTTTTAGCCTTTTGTTTGGAATATGAAAAGAAGTATTTGGAATTTTCCTTTATACCTGCAATAGCTTTCCTCTCCTCTTCCATATGTTGTAGTTCATATGATATTCTTAGCCTTTGTTCAATTTCCACAATTTCTCTAGCTATTTCGACCTTTTGCCTATCCTGTAGATTTTGATGTGTGCGTCTTTGTGTGAGTAATTTTCTTCTTCTGTACAAAGCCAAAAGAGCGACAGATAGCCAAAGTCAAGGGACGTTGGGGGCAAAATGCCTGGAAACACAAAGTTTTTGGCAGTCTAAGTCATAGAATGAGGGAAAGCTTGATTGAGGGAGAGAGTTACAGAGTTCACTTCTTGAGTAGAATAAAAGACAGAAAATTTACTAGTTCTTGGGTTGGAGAGCTGAACAGATTAGGAGTGGGACAGTGTTGTAAGCCGGGTGCCTCGCACTCACCGAAAAGGAGTGGTTTTTTTTTTTTTTTTTTTTTTCTATGTGATTAAGGGAGGCAAAAGGCAGAACTGCCTATAGCGAGTGCCTCCCCCATAGTTGAAAGAGTGACAGGGCCAAAATCAAGGGACGTTCGAGCCAAAATGCCTGGACACACAGAGTTTGAAGCAATTTAAGTCATAGGAAGAGGGAAAGACTGATTCTGGGAGAGAGTTCCAGAGCTCAGCTGTTGAGTAGAAGAAAGTTTGAGAGTAACATTTCACTCTTGGGTTGGAGAGTTGCATAGAGTAGGGGTGGGATTGAGTTGCAAGACGGGTACCACGTGCCCTACGTAAAGGAGGTGGTATACACTGGGAAAGCTCTGAGGAACACTGATTATTATAGTAGCGATAGAATAGCGAGAGAGATGCAACATTGCGGCGGAGAGAGAGAGATTGCAGAGAGTTGGTGAGTGGACGGTAGTTAATGATACGAAAGGCCTTCCTTTCAACTTTGTCTAGGAGAGCGGTGTGAGAGCAACCTCCCCACACATGTGAACAATACTCAATACAAGGATGCACTATGCCCCTGTACAGAGCAAGAAGCTGTCCAGGGGAAAAGAACCTCCTAAGGTGGTTGAGCACACCCAGCTTCTGGGAGGCTGCCTTAGCAAGACTGGTAATATGGTCCTTCCAAATGAGAGCAGAAGAAAAAGAGACTCCAAGAATATTGAGAGAAGATGAAGGGTTGATTTTTGTATTGTTAAAGAATAAGGGATAGTCCGCTTGGAGATCCTGACGGGTAGATAGATGGAGAAATTGGGTTTTGGAAGCATTAAAGGTAACAAGGTTTTCTCTGCCCCAATTGGAGATAGCATTTAGATCAGAATTTAAGAGTTCTATGGCTTCATTACGTTTGTCGTTGAGGGATTGCTGGCTGGGGCGTTCTGAAAAACTAATGGAGTAGTGTAAGGTTGAGTCGTCTGCGTATGAATGGATGGGAATTAAGGTACAGTTGAGGAAATCATTTATAAAAATTAGAAAGAGAATAGGAGATAGGACAGAGCCCTGAGGAACACCAGAGTTTATAGGGTGAGGAAGTGAACGATGGCCGTCCACAACCGCGGCTATGGAACGGCCGGAAAGGAAATTAGAGACAAAGGCACAGATGGAGGGATAGAAACCGAAGGAGAGTAGTTTAGAAATTAAAGATTTGTGCCAGACTCTATCGAAGGCTTTCGATATGTCTAGTGCAATAGAAAAAGTCTCACCGAAGTCCCGAAAGGAGGATGACCAAGAGTTAGTAAGATATGAAAGAAGATCACCAGTAGAGCGTCCCTTAAGGAAGCCATACTGGCGATCTGAGAGCAGATTATGAGAAGAGAAATGCTTAAGAAATTTGGAAGCAAGAATAGTTTCAAAAACTTTAGAAAGACATGAGATGAAAGCAATTGGACGATAGTTGGAGGGTTGAGAGCGGTCACCCTTCTTTGGGACAGGTTGAATATGAGCAAACTTCCAGCATGAAGGGAAGACGTTAGAGGATAGACAGAGACGAAAGAGTTTGCCTAGGCAGGGAGTCGGCACGGAAGCACAGTTTTTAAGAACAACAGGAGGAACACCGTCCGGACCGTACGCCTTATTAGTGTTAAGCCCAGAGTGAGTAGAAAGTACATCTTTAGAAGAGATTAGGATATTAGGCATAAGTAAGAGAGAGGAGGGTGGAGAGGGAGGAATAGCACCGGAATCATCCAAGGTGGAGTTTCTAGCAAAAGTTTGAGCGAAGAGTTTAGCTTTGTCAGAGGAAGAAGTGATGGTTGTGCCATCAGAGTGGGAAAGGGGAGGGAAAGAAAATGTTGGAGAGGTTTTTGGCTAGATCCCAGAGAGGTTGGGAAGAGCTAGAGTTGGATAGTTCAGTGCATTTATTATTGATGAAAGAGTGTTTGGCAAGTCGAAGAACAGATTTGGCTTGATTCCGGGCAGAAACATAGGAAGAATGAGAGTCTTGAGTTTTAAGTGCGTCGGTACCGTTTGAATGCTTCATCCTTATTGCGGACAGCAGTAGAACAGGCTTGAGTAAACCAAGATTTTTTAACATTAGTCTGAGAGAAAGAGAATGGAATGTATGCTTCCATGCCCGATAGGATTACCTCGGTAATACGTTCAGCACTCTCCGAGGGTCCCCGGCCACGGAAGCAGACATCATTCCATGGGAAATCAAAGAAGTACTGCCGGAGAGCCTCCCAGTTGGCAGCGCCAAAGTGCCACAAGCGCCGCCGGCTAGGAGGATCGGGTGGCCGTACTTGAGAGATAGGACAGGTGACAGAGATAAGTTTATGGTCGAAGGAGCCCAAAGGAGAGAAAAGATCGACAGTATAAGAAGAAGGGTTAGAAATATATGACAAGTCAAGAATGTTGGGCCGATCTCCGATGCGATCCGGGTATGCACCGACAGACCTCTGAAGAACACTGATTGTTCTAATAGCGATAGAAGATTAAAAGAAATGCAATATGTGGTGTGTAGAAAGAGATTGTAGGGAGCTAGTAAGAGGAAGTGAGTTTATGAGGCGAAATACTTTTGATTCTACTCTTTCGAGAAGTGCGGTGCTGGTGGAACGTCCCCACACATGCGAACAATACTCGATACATGGGCTTACAGTGCCCCTATACAGAACAAGAAGCTGTCTGGGGGTGAAGAACCCACAGAGATGGTTGAGCACACCTAACTTCTTGGAAGCTGTTTTAGCAAGAGTGGTTGTATGATCTTTCCAAAAAAGGTTGGATGAAAAAGATACAATAAGAATATTGAGAGAAGATGAAGCGTTGATTTGTTTATTGTTAGAAGAGTAATTGATAGCCTTGTGAAAGATTGCGACGGGTAGATAGAAGGAGAAATTGGGTATTGGAGGCATTGAAAGTAACAAGGTTTTCTCTGCCCCAATCAGAAATAAATGGTAGATCAGAAGATAGGCGTGTTATGGCCTTGTCACATGACTTTTGGAGTGATTGCATGTTGGGTTGTTGTGAAAAACTAGTTGAAAAGTGTAAGATAGAGTCATTAGCATATGAGTGGATAGGACTAGAGGTACAGTTGAGGAGATCATTAACAACTATTAGAAAGAGAACTGGAGACAGAACATAGCCATTAGGAACACTGCAGCTGATAGGTTGAGGAAGTGAGCGATGGCTGTCCACAACTGCAGCTATGGAACGGTGATAAAGGAAATTGTAGACAAAGGAACAGATAGAGAGGTAGAAGCCGAAGGAGGTTAGTTAGATAATTAGAGATTTGTGCCAGACTCTTTTGAAGGCTTTCAATATATCTATCGCAATAGAAAAAGTCTCACCAAAGTTCCAAATGGAGCATGGCCAAGTGTTAGTAAGATAAGTAAGATCAACAGTAGAGCGGCCCTTAGGGAAACCATACAGACGATTTGAAAGTAGATTATTATGGGAAGATAAATGCTTAGAAACCTTTGAATTAAGAATAGTTTTAAAAACTTTAGGTGCAATAAACGAGAGCATTTTGACGATTGTTGGAGGGTTGAGGGTGGACGCCCTTCTTTCAGACAGATTGAATGAGAGCAAACTTCCAGCAAGAAGGAAAGATGTTAGAGGAAAGACCGAGATGAAAGAGTTTGCCTAGGCAGGGAGGTATTACGGAAGAACAGTTTTTGAGTACAACAGGAGGAACACCATCTGGTCCGTGCGCCTTCTTAGTATTAAGCCCAGGGAGGGCAGAAAGTTTATCTTTAGAATATATTATAATATTAGGCATAATTAAGTGAGAGGCGGGAGGAGAGGGAGGAAACACCGGATTCATCCAAGGTGGAGTTTTTAGCAAAAGTTTGAGCGAAGAGCTCAGCTTTGTCTGAAGAAAACGTGATGTTGGTGCTGTAACAGTGGAAAAAGGGAGGAAATGACGAGGAAGTAAAATTGTTGGAGACATTTTTAGCTAGATGGCAGAAAGCTTGGGAAGAGCTAGGGTTGGAAAGTTCAGAACATTTGTTATTGACGAAAGAGTTTTTGGCTAGTCGAAGAACAGATTTGGCTTGATTCCGGGGAAAAAGGTAAAAAACACGAGTTTGAAGGCGACGGTACTGTTTGAATGCTTCCTCCTTAATGTGGACAGCAGTAGAACAAGCGTGAGTAAACCATGATGTTTTTGCATTAAACTGGGAGAAAGAAAATGGAATATATGACTTCATGCCCGAGAGGATTACCTCGGTAAAATGCTCAACATACTTCGAGGGTCCCCGGCCACGGATGCAAAAATAATTCCATGGGAAATCAAAGAAATACTGCTGAAGAGCCTCCCAGTCGGCAGCGCCAAAGTGCCGCGAGCGCCGCTGGCTGGGAGGATCGAGTGGCTGTACTGAAGAGATAGGACAGGCTACAGAGATAAGGTTGTGATCGGAGGAGCCCAACGAAGAGAAAAGGTTTACATCATAAGTAGAAGGATTAGAGGTTAGAAATAAGTCAAGGATGTTTGGCCGATCTCCACGGTGGTCAGCAATACGAATAGGGTGCTGGATTATTTGCTCTAGGTCATTTAGGATAATTGTTTTTTAGATTTGTTCACAAGATTGGTCGGTGAAATGAGAGGATAGCCATTTGTGGTGGTATACATTGAAATCTCCTCCTAAGATGGAAATTTCTGCGAAAAGATAGGTGGATAGAATGTTTTCCATTTTAGAAGTTAGATAGTCAAAGAATTTTGGATAGTCAGTAGAATTAGGGTAGATATAAACAGGCAGAATTATTTAGTTTGAGAGTGACAAGAAAGCTTTAGCCAGAGAGTTGAGAATTCAGAAGAATCAAAGTTGGGAGCACGAGAGAAAGCAACATCCACCTTTGGCTTGAAACTGAGGATAGAGACAGTAGAAGGATAAAGAGAAGGGTTTGGTGTCACTAGTCCCAGACAACTGGGTTTCGGTGAGAAAGAAAAGAGCAGGATTGGATGAGGAGAAGTAGTGTTCCACAGAGTGGAAGTTAGAGGAAGGCCACGATTGTTTCAGAAATTGATAGTAAGAGTGGTAGGTCATGGTCCAGTGCATTTCGATGGGCCAGCATCAGGCGCTAAGCCACTGGAGGCATCCCCCCCCCCATGAAATTATATATATTCCAAAACATTTATCATGTGAATAATATCAATAACCTATGATAACAGGGTATTATTCATAAATATAGTAAAAGGACATTGTTTCCCTCATGTCAAACAAAGTCAATAAAGCGAGTGCTATTTTATGACATGGCAACGAATCTGAAAATACCCCGTTTTGAAAAGACGGACGTATATCTATGTTTATTTCGCCCATCAATGTATCTGAATGAACTATGGTAGAGTTTAAGAATAGGTCAGAAGATTGAAGTGAAGCTTAAAGTTATAGGTAAGGGTCACGTTGAATGTTTGAATGTGAAATTAATACTTGAGTGTACTTTGGTGATTGGAGATTAAGTGAATTAGGAAGAAGATGGGATGGTGAGTTTATCGGGATAAAAATGTTGTATGACAATCGATAATGATTGTATAGCATATTGTTTACATTAGTAATGAAATTAGTAATGAAACTTCAAAGCTCGTATCGTATTGCTTGGGTGATAATAAACTAATAACTTGGCGAAGTTAAAATTTACAAAACTCTAAGGATAACACTTGCCGCCTTTTATTTATATACTGCCCCTCATTTCCTATTTTGCATTTTATGAGACAGCTAAATCACCTTGTTTTGATTAATTAAGCATGAAGTAAACTAAAACCAAAACAAACATTTGCAGTATTCTTCGATATTTCCAAGAGATTTACATGCACCTATAAACAAGTTGTAAACATGAATTGAAAATATCAGTGTTGTATAAACGATACTGGGAAAATATAAACCGCAATTCCAAATAAGGGTCACAATAGTTTCAGCGCGCCTTGAAGAGCCCTTATCTTTTGGCCTTGAAGAGGACTCAAGATGAGATGAAACAATTGTGTCTTTACAATACATTATGTTTTAAATATGTTAGCGTTCTGTATCTGTGATGCAAGAACCCTATACCGCAGTTAACATAACTTTACACATTTCCTTTCATGATTCCAAATATGTATCGAAATATTAAAGACTATTTGGTGACAACTATACACATAAGACTATTAAGGAAAACAGTAGGACAAAATGCAGTATGTATTGGAAAAGAATTTCGGTGATGCGAACACAAGAAAGAAAGAAAACAGAATCTGAGACTATATTAAAGAAGAATAAATAATAGGAAATGAGTACAAAAGAAAAATGTCAAATATATATATATATATACAGTATAACATATAATAACAAACTAGGTACAACAAAATTACTATGGATAAATACACATGCATTAATCAAATGAGAAGGGATTGAAAGAAGACAAACGGGTTACCGAGGGGCGAAAACAATACATTTAAGAAATATATTGCTTGGGTTCAGCAGGCGGGGGAGGGGATGAGTTACAAAATGTATAGTAAGAGTAATAAAAGAAATACGTAAGTGGCGGAGTATGTGTGTGTGTGTGTGTGTGTATGTGTGTGGTGTGTGTGTGAGAGAGAGAGAGAGAGAGAGATTTGATTTTGCCCCGAGGGGCGAGTTTATTGAGCAGCGCCCCCCATCCTGTGAGGGGACAACCACTAGTAAGGCGATACATACTGCTCAAAGAGCCATTATTCCACTGAAACAACAGCATCGTCGTCTGGTTACATTCATATTTGTGTTTATAAATCAGGTTGGCATTATTCAGATGTGTTATTATAGTTTCCTCATTTAATTGTCACATGGTCTGTATATACGTATCTCTAAAAAAAAAAAAAAAAAAAAAAAAAAAAAAAAAAAAAAAAAAAAAGCAAGCAAGCTTGTAGTGACTGAATTATTAATTGACAGGTTGTAAATAATAGCACTACAGAACTAGTGCAATCGTATGAGGAGACTATTCATATTTTCATTACATCAATGGTTATTGAGATCATAGTTAGCTGAATACAATTATTGTCAAGAATTGATTAAACACCGAATGAAGCTTCAAATAATGCACTCGTTTCCAGGGACTACCACTCGGAGAGAACATTGAAGTCAAACGGTCGTCAACCAACACTTAATATGCTGAACATAAACTGTGTGTTTGTTTGTTTATTTTCTTTTTTCCCTCCCTGTTCTTTTTTCCTCTTTTTTTCCTTTAATAAATTGGCTGTGGTTCATCTTCTGTGTTTATTTTATTTAGACTGCTTTTAAACCAGTTGTTGAATCTTAAATTTGGTTGTTGTGCATAATATTCCTTAATTTTCTCTAGAGTTGGGTCTTGTGATAGTTCTAGTTTGTGCCATATTGAGAGAGAGAGAGAGAGAGAGAGAGAGAGAGAGAGAGGAACAACAACATGTGGTAGAGGGCTCTGGGTCGTATATCACCTGTAGGGGCGTGGCTGTCAGGGGGAAAGGCAGGGAGAAGGAGGAGAGAATGACGGTGGGTGGAGAAAGAGAGAGAGAGAGAGAGAGAGTTACAGGGAGCTACAAGGAATAGTTAGTATCTCGAAGCCCTTGTGGTCCATTCCGAGGAGGTACTTAAAGTTAAAGGATAGAGATTGTTTAGTGCACTACACTCATTACAGAGTGTGCACAATGCTATCCACTCTCTTCTTGAACTGCTCTACTGAATAACTGTTTACACACTTCTGAGAGAAGTTTGATCCAAATAGAGCAAATCTTATATGTTAAAAAGGTTCCACAAATACTAGCACTGAACTTCTTCAATTCTAACTTCCAGCCATGGTTGCGTGTTGTATTCATAACGGAGCTAAACATTTTGCTATAATCCACATTGTCAAAATCATTAGTAATTTAAAAAAAAAACTTCAGTGAGCTGACCTCGTAGTCTGCATGTTTCCAATGGAAAGATATCAAGAACTTTCAACCGTTCTTCATAGCTCATTCTTCTAAGCGGTGGAATGCGCTTTTGAAGCCCTAGCTTGTACTTATTCCAGTCTCTCTATATCTTTCCTGATTGCTGGAGGCCAGAATTGAATAGCATACTCCAGGAGAGGTCGTATCAGAGCATTGTAAAGTGTGAGGACTATTTCTGTATTTCTTTATTAAAATTGCCTCTTATTACAGCCCAATGATTTCTAAGAGATAGCTTCAGCCAGAGAGTTGAGAATTCAGAAGTGACAAAGTTGGGAACACAAGAACAAGTAAGATTGTTGTGTACGTACACACAACATCCACCTTTGTCTTTGGATTGAGGATAGAGATAGTAAGAGGATACAAAGAAGGGTTTGCTGTCTGTTGCCTTTGATAACTGGGTTTCGGCGAGAAAAAGTAAGTCAGAATTGGTAGAAGAGAGATAATGTTCTACAGAGAGGAATTTAGAGCAAAGGCCGCTAATGTTACAAACATTGATAGAGTAGAAGGTAGAGGTCCAGGCACTTAGAGGAGTGTGCATCAGGGGTCATACTGATGGGGGCATTGGATCCCCCCCCCCCCCCACACACACACACACACACGCACGGGGTGTGTGTCTTTACTTTACTCCCCACTGTATTCTCTTCAATTTACCTATGTCCTTTAAATAATATTGTACACAGTATTCCAGAAAATAGTTTCAATTTAATACATTACTGCATATATATGCTTAGTAAATATTTTAACATTAAATAATGAATAAGTGTTTTATTACGAATATGAAAAATACCTTTTGGCAAATTGCATACTATTAGTAGGGTCATTTGCTTGGAATCCGTGACCATTTTGTTCCTACCTTTTTCTCTCGATGGATTTGACAACCTGAACCATTTTAAAGGAAAATTAGCTCCTATGCCCCTCTGAAAAATGACAGGCTAACTCTGCTAGAGCCCAATATTCAAAATGGCCGCCAACGCCATCTTGAAAAACATGAAATGTAATATCTCTGGCATCAGATGAGCTACAAGGACGAATGAGGTGTCCTTTTTCACTAATTCTGGCATTACAAATCCACTGGAATGGTTATTGTATTGTATTGTATTTTATATTGTATTGTTATTGTATTGTATTATACTAATTGTACATACTAATCTGCCACTTCACTGTCACTACATGATTCACTGTATGAGCCACTATCAGAATCACTGTCCTCACTTTCGCTGCTATCATCACTGTTGTTCTCTGCCTGCGGATTTGTAGGTAGTGGTATGGATGGGGGAAGTGGGGGCTGGGTTGAACGTACAGGCAGGCATAGGCCATTTACAAGATGCCATCCATGGCCGATCGGTGAGGGGTGACTTTGGAGCTGGTAATGCTTTTGCAAATATGCAAGATAGGTTGCACGCTCCAAGTGTGGACGACGGAGACTGTCCAAGTCAGGCACAAGTCGGATAGTGCTTTTTCTTCTTCTGAGCTCTCCACTTCGCTGCCCTCGCATCTCCCAGGGACTTGCTTTTGGTATCACCATAGACATATCGAATGACAAACCGCTCCAAATCACTGATGACCTGTTCTGTGACTAGGAGCTGTGTACCACATGCTGCTAGCAGGTTGTGTGCCTCTTTAGACTTCTCCAGACGATCTGCGATGAGCTTCTTGCTTGCTCCGTAGAAGCCAGAGTTGTGGTCACACCCAGTGAGGACATGAAGTGGTATGATGGATGCAGCCATTGCCTCACTGCACAAACATCGGGCATCGATAAGCTGACGTTTGCGTTTCACACACAGGATTCCTGTTGTCTTCTGAGCAACATATGCCCTTGCATGTAGTTGTCTGTGTCCTCTGTGTCAAGAACGACAGCTGCTGTGTAGCTGTCTGACCGGAGCACACTATACAGTATATGGTGAGCATTGCCGTATCTGCCTCTGCATGGGAGCATGTGAGCTCTGGCACAAGCTTGCCTGTGGTGAGATTCTTTGCAGTGCTGCCAACTACACAGTAGATGATCTCGGTGCTAGTTGTTGCTGCTGTTCTCTGGAATTCCGTTGAAGATATGCCTGAAGGCGGATTTTGTTCTCAGGTTTACCCAGGAGAGCATGGAAAACTTTACTAGAAGGAAATTTATCTTCTGCCTTCATGAAGACATTGCTGATTGGCAGTTTTTTTTGGCGCAGTATTCTCTCACTGTCCTTGATCGTGTAATTCTGATCATATGAATCATTGACGCAAATGATGCGCTCAGGAAGACACACACGCACGGGGTGTGTGTCTTTACTTTACTCCCCACTGTATTCTCTTCAATTTACCTATGTCCTTTAAATAATATTGTACACAGTATTCCAGAAAATAGTTTCAATTTAATACATTACTGCATATATGCTTAGTAAATATTTTAACATTAAATAATGAATAAGTGTTTTATTACGAATATGATAAATACCTTTTGGCAAATTGCATATTAGTAGGGTCATTTGCTTGGAATCCGTGACCATTTTGTTCCTACTTTTTCTCTCGATGGATTTGACAACCTGAACCATTTTAAAGGAAAATTAGCTCCTATGCCCCTCTGAAAAATGACAGGCTAACTCTGCTAGAGCCCAATATTCAAAATGGCCGCCAACGCCATCTTGAAAAACATGAAATGTAATATCTTGGCATCAGATGAGCTACAAGGACGAATGAGGTGTCCTTTTTCACTAATTCTGGCATTACAAATCCACTGGAATGGTTATTGTATTGTATTGTATTTTATATTGTATTGTTATTGTATTGTATTATACTAATTGTACATACTAATCTGCCACTTCACTGTCACTACATGATTCACTGTATGAGCCACTATCAGAATCACTGTCCTCACTTTCGCTGCTATCATCACTATTGTTCTCTGCCTGCGGTGTATATCTAATATTACTTTTTTACTGTTTCAGATGGATCGCATGCCCATCTGATGAAAATCGCCGACGTTGAAATTGACGTTGAAGATGGAAAGGCACTCGGCTGTAACACGATGCTGCAGGACTTCTTGAAGTTTGAGGGCACTACTCGTTTCAACCAGTCCGAGAACAGAGGCCAAGGCATTACGCTCCATTTCCTCAGTCTTTCCATTCAGGTTCTCACCATCTGCTTTCTTCAATTCCTGAGTTGAAAAGTTCAAACGCTTGCTACGGGGAACTCTGTCGTTGAGAGACTTGGTCTTGGAATACACTCTCTCATTCAAGAACTGCTTCAGTTTGCTTGTGCCATCCTCCTTTGCCGATTTCAAGTCGGCAGCGAGAGCGTCTGAGGCTGGGATTCCTGACTGTAGGGATCGAAGTGTCTTGTTTGTATGGTCAAATGGATCACACTTGAATTCAGTGAGACATGCGCTTATATCCTGTACAGCTTGTTCATCCTTCTTCATTTTACTCGACGAGCAATCAGCATGCTTCCCTTTTCCTTGTTTCTTGCGATTAGCATGGCGATGGACCTTTGTTCTCACCCGATTGATGTTATTCACATTCCGAGTGTTTGAAAGGAGCTGCTTTTCATTGTTCAGAATGGCCAACCAACCAGACTTCAGCTTAGAGCCCTTATTCATTGTTGACTCTATCCATATGTCGAGGGCGACACACGAATATGGTTTTCCTGTCATTGACTGTGCAAACATACCACTCTCCATGAATGCAGCCTGATCGACAGGAAGAGTATCAAGCACTGTGGTGATATCGGGGAGATGCCGACCATACTTGTCATTATCATAGATTTGCATCAAAGGAAGCATGAGCTTGAGTGACGACTTGAACTCAGTCCAGTTGCTTGTTCTGATTGCATGGATATTTTGAGTTAGAACCTCAACCATTTCCATGAATGACATCCAGTATTCTGCTTGTGGGGCACCCTCAAAGTCCTTGAAGAGAGCATCACCGAGGTTCTTCAGCTCAGCATTTCTCTCTAGCTCTGCATGTTCATCTGCACGTTCCTGTGCATCAATCAGATGTCGAAGCTTGGCAAGGGATGCCTTTACTTCTTCAGATAGAGGGGAATCTTCCAAACGTTTGTCTATGACATGGTGGACCAGAGTCTCGTAGAATAGTCGCAAGCAGTGAACCCCACGCTTAACATGTTTTCTACGAAGGGCCTGATCAACAGAACCGTCTGCTATAACACCAGCTGCCACCAACACATCTGAGATGCCAGATCCCTTAAACCTCTTGTATATAGTGTAGATGAACGACATTTGGATGTGGAAGGGTGCCATGAATGGTAAGATTTTGATGAACAGCTCAGCATTCTCACTTTTCAACTCTAGCATGAGCACGTAGACAGGATGATCACCAACAATTATTGCAGAAGGCATTTTTTTTTCTTCGATTGATTTTGCAAGCTTACACATCACATCATTGAGAATTGTCTTACTGGGTGGGTTGGGATAGGTCATGTGGTATATTGCTCGACTCTTCTCATCTGAATTTGACATGCTGGCGTGAAACCCTGAAAACCCAGGCACAGTCTGTTCTTCTGGCTTAGGTCTCGTTCGGTCATCTTGCGCCCTGGCCAATGCATGGATCACACCACGAATTCTTTGCACCGATGTGTCAGGAGGAGGAGTACTTTGATCAGCTGGTGGCTTCCTGAGAGGTGGTTCCCCACACTTCGCTGTCTTGTATGGGTTGACTTTTTGCATTTCACTTCCGAGCACTTTGAGAGTTGTCGAGAGGTTTGATGCAAAGTTGGCACCGGGAACTGGTCTATCCTCGTGATTCTCGGAAGGAAGTTCTGTATCAAATGATACTGGCTTCACAAACATGACATTAGTGCAGTGTGACTGGCCAGCACCGGTCAGTGTGTCGCTCTTGAAGTCATCGTTGTCGACTATAGCGATAGCAGGCTTACCCTCAGCTAGTTCGAAGGGGCAATCAGATGAGCACTTGAGGTCATTGACCACCCAAAAATCTCGCAGCATAAGTACGTCATTGTAACTGATGCCCAGTCCATCTTTGTGCATTATGTCGACTATCTCCCTACTCTTGGTCAGTCCATGTAGCAAGACAGAGAGATTTATCTCAAATGCAGTGCGTTTTCCAGTGATGTAGCTTGTGAGGATAGATGCAATCGATCGGACGGATGGACTGTCATCAATTGCAGACTTATTTGGGTGTTTCAGCCATGTGAGCAGCTTCAGCAGGAGCTCACTGAGGTCTTCTTCTCTCTCCAACTCGTGTATATATGGGAGCCAGGGAATAGTATTTGTCCTGATGACATGCTCTTTGAGTCGTGCCACAACATTCATCACCAACTGATCATTGCTGACACCCAATGAAGATATTGCCGCCTCGATGTATGTACCTGCTGCTGTTGTATCATATACCAGTTCACTCACATTCTTTTGAATGCGTTCATGAAATCCGATGTCTTCCCCAAATTCATTGACGAGAATTTCCTTTAAGTAGCTGGATTTTACTACTGAGTTATGTCTGTGATTTAAGATAATGCGCTTATAGTCCTGCAGCAGGCCTTGCAGTGTGCGAATTTCATGGTCTTCGAAGATGACTTGACGAATATGATGAAAGAAGAGAGCTTGGGCCTCTCGGAGGTTTACGCTGCAGATGTTGAGTGCTTTCATCTGAAAGGGGCTTGTGGTCGCTTACATATTTGCGCCAGCACGCACGATGGTAGTGGATTTCCAACCCAAATGCTGTTTGACTATCTGGGATGGATGCAATCAGAGTGTCAAGTCTCAATCTCATGACCTCATCTTCCAGACGGACAGTATGTAACTTGAATTTAGTCCAGGCATCTACTGTTGATAGGAGTAAAATCTGCTTATCACGATCACTACTCTTGTATGCCCCTTTCATGCACCACACACATAGAATCTTATCGTGAAGGACACCCATACTGGAGCGGAGCCTTTTAGGTGCACTGGCCTCTGGGGAAGGGTCTTGTTGATCTGATGCTTCATCTCTTTCAAGACCTTCCTCGGATTTGTTTTTGCGTTTTTCGGCTTGAGAGAGCTTGCGCTTGCTGGATAATGATGCGTAACAAGTGCTATGCATGTGGTGACCCTTTGGTCCCTTCTCCCAATCCACATTTTCATGTATATGTTGAAACTTATCAAGTTCTTTCCATTGTAAAGATTTTCCCGGATGGATTCCCACTTCTCAGGTGTAATGTTTTCCAAATGATCATCTGCGGTACATCGCTTACCACAGAGTAAAATGCACTTGTATTCATTTAATGTCTTGTCTGGTAACTCTTCACTCTCTCTTCTATTATCCATTATTTCGGTCACTTCACAAGTCGGCGATTTTCATCAGATGGGCATGCGATCCATCTGAAACAGTAAAAAAGTAATATTAGATATACACCGCAGGCAGAGAACAATAGTGATGATAGCAGCGAAAGTGAGGACAGTGATTCTGATAGTGGCTCATACAGTGAATCATGTAGTGACAGTGAAGTGGCAGATTAGTATGTACAATTAGTATAATACAATACAATAACAATACAATATAAAATACAATACAATACAATAACCATTCCAGTGGATTTGTAATGCCAGAATTAGTGAAAAAGGACACCTCATTCGTCCTTGTAGCTCATCTGATGCCAGAGATATTACATTTCATGTTTTTCAAGATGGCGTTGGCGGCCATTTTGAATATTGGGCTCTAGCAGAGTTAGCCTGTCATTTTTCAGAGGGGCATAGGAGCTAATTTTCCTTTAAAATGGTTCAGGTTGTCAAATTCATCGAGAGAAAAAGGTAGGAACAAAATGGTCACGGATTCCAAGCAAATGACCCTACTAATAGTATGCAATTTGCCAAAAGGTATTTATCATATTCGTAATAAAACACTTATTCATTATTTAATGTTAAAATATTTACTAAGCATATATATGCAGTAATGTATTAAATTGAAACTATTTTCTGGAATACTGTGTACAATATTATTTAAAGGACATAGGTAAATTGAAGAGAATACAGTGGGGAGTAAAGTAAAGACACACACCCCGTGCGTGTGTGTCTTCCTGAGCGCATCATTTGCGTCAATGATTCATATGATCAGAATTACACGATCAAGGACAGTGAGAGAATACTGCGCCAAAAAAAACTGCCAATCAGCAATGTCTTCATGAAGGCAGAAGATAAATTTCCTTCTAGTAAAGTTTTCCATGCTCTCCTGGGTAAACCTGAGAACAAAATCCGCCTTCAGGCATATCTTCAACGGAATTCCAGAGAACAGCAGCAACAACTAGCACCGAGATCATCTACTGTGTAGTTGGCAGCACTGCAAAGAATCTCACCACAGGCAAGCTTGTGCCAGAGCTCACATGCTCCCATGCAGAGGCAGATACGGCAATGCTCACCATATACTGTATAGTGTGCTCCGGTCAGACAGCTACACAGCAGCTGTCGTTCTTGACACAGAGGACACAGACAACTACATGCAAGGGCATATGTTGCTCAGAAGACAACAGGAATCCTGTGTGTGAAACGCAAACGTCAGCTTATCGATGCCCGATGTTTGTGCAGTGAGGCAATGGCTGCATCCATCATACCACTTCATGTCCTCACTGGGTGTGACCACAACTCTGGCTTCTACGGAGCAAGCAAGAAGCTCATCGCAGATCGTCTGGAGAAGTCTAAAGAGGCACACAACCTGCTAGCAGCATGTGGTACACAGCTCCTAGTCACAGAACAGGTCATCAGTGATTTGGAGCGGTTTGTCATTCGATATGTCTATGGTGATACCAAAAGCAAGTCCCTGGGAGATGCGAGGGCAGCGAAGTGGAGAGCTCAGAAGAAGAAAAAGCACTATCCGACTTGTGCCTGACTTGGACAGTCTCCGTCGTCCACACTTGGAGCGTGCAACCTATCTTGCATATTTGCAAAAGCATTACCAGCTCCAAAGTCACCCCTCACCGATCGGCCATGGATGGCATCTTGTAAATGGCCTATGCCTGCCTGTACGTTCAACCCAGCCCCCACTTCCCCCATCCATACCACTACCTACAAATCCGCAGGCAGAGAACAACAGTGATGATAGCAGCGAAAGTGAGGACAGTGATTCTGATAGTGGCTCATACAGTGAATCATGTAGTGACAGTGAAGTGGCAGATTAGTATGTACAATTAGTATAATACAATACAATAACAATACAATATAAAATACAATACAATACAATAACCATTCCAGTGGATTTGTAATGCCAGAATTAGTGAAAAAGGACACCTCATTCGTCCTTGTAGCTCATCTGATGCCAGAGATATTACATTTCATGTTTTTCAAGATGGCGTTGGCGGCCATTTTGAATATTGGGGTCTAGCAGAGTTAGCCGTCATTTTTCAGAGCTAATTTTCCTTTAAAATGGTTCAGGTTGTCAAATCCATCGAGAGAAAAAGGTAGGAACAAAATGGTCACGGATTCCAAGCAAATTACCCTACTATATTAATGACATTATGGAAAACATAAATTACCCTACTATATTAATGACATTATGGAAAACATAAATTACCCTACTATATTAATGACATTATGGAAAACATAAATTACCCTACTATATTAATGACATTATGGAAAACATAAATTACCCTACTATATTAATGACATTATGGAAAACATAAATTAATTTAATAACGTCTTTAATGTCTTTCCATCATTGTTTGCAACGTTTCTGTACGCAGATTCAAATCTACATATTTCATTATCAGGTCCATATTGAACCCTTTTTCTTCATAACAATACCATTACAATTTTCCCAACGCCTCCCCGTCCAATTCAATATGACCATAATTAAGCTTATGTATTTAATACAACGAATCAAGAAAACCCAACTTGCAACCTCACATCATGATGTAAATCATATATTTATTCCATTTGGGAAGGGTTAAACAATAAATACGTGTGGAAATTTACAGCCCGTTTGCTTTGTCCCTCTCTTAATTACAAGCAGCAAAAGGTCATATTATCTAGATTCGTCATAATGAATAGACCATAATTTTACTGTCAAAATCTAAATATCCTACTATATTTAATTTAAATCTAAATATCCTACTATATTTAATTTAAATCTAAATATCCTACTATATTTAATTTAAATCTAAATATCCTACTATATTTAATTTTGTTTAGTAACCTAAGCCAAAATAATGTTAGCTATTACATGATAACCTATTGTAACCTAATGCAATGTAAGTTACTTACACGATCCTTTTCTCATAATCCTATGTACTTGGCGTAACCTACATTTACTAAACTAGCTACGATTGTGCAATTAATAGCTCACCCTAATCTAACCCGTTTGTTTGTAAATAATTGTATGGCTTATCCTGACCAAATTTAGGTAATCTATATAATCCAACCCAACTCTCGTAACCCATTATCCAGACAAAATGTATCCCGTTGTGATAAATAGCCTAGCCATAATTATGTAACCTGACCCAGTTTCCTCTACTCAATGGTTGACAAGTAGGTTGTCCAATCCATCCATTATGATGATGTAATTGTTGTCATTTGTACAATCTTGAAAATATGTATTTCTTAACAATACCTCCTCTCCTTCCTTCTACACTGAATCCATCTCCTTTAACCCTTTCAAGATCCAATACGCATATATATATTTTCTATTTTCCGGCTATTATTAGACGATTTTTATTCAGATTTGGAAGAGTAAATGGAAGTCAAAAAGTTAATTAAGATAGTCTTTACCCAAATAATTCCCACAGACCATTTTAAGCTGTATTAAATCGCCTAATGATAGCCAGAATAAAATGTCAAAATTCTTCACATTCTTCAAAGGAACTAATTACTCGATTACATGATTTTGGGAATGTTAATATATTATTTATTTGTTGGCATGTCACAAGCTTCACGTCACCTTTTTCTAATTTGTGTTTCTCCACTTGCATTTTGTTATTATTATTATTATTATTATTATTAGTAGTAGTAGTAGTAGTAGTATCATTATTAATATTTTTGTTTTACTTTTCCTCAAGTCTTTGTTCTGTTATCCTCCATCACATCTATGTTCTCCTTGTTTTTCTGTTCTTCCCTGTCCTGCTCTACCTATATCTGTTCCTTGACCTTTAACCTATTCTGACCCTTCATGAGGTTCACTTAATTTTTCTTCTTTCTTTTTCTCATCCCGTCTCTGTACACGCATACTATAATTCATCTTAATCTCCGTTGTCTTTGATATCGTAACTTCTTTGTTTGAAGTTTTAGCGTTTGCAGTGACCTTTTCCCTGTAATGACTTTTACTTTAAATTTTCAGTGTTGACCTATAACTACCGTATTATTTTGTATCAGAGTTTATTTCTAGTTACCCACGCCAGTGATAGGTGGGGCGTAACTAGCGCCCATCATCTACCTGTAGAGTCTGTAGAGTACACTCATTTAATTTAGCATCGAATGAAAACGAGACAATACTAAGCATGTATTATAACCCAGATGGTGGAGAGCTTGGCTTTAATGATTCAAAGATTCACATGGATGTTGTCTTATTTATGCTCTAGACATAGGCCTAACATGTTTTCGTGGGCGTTTGTCTACCCTCCAAAAATTACGTGGTGATATCACATCAGCTCAAAGGAGGTCCACATCTTTAACAAGCACCAAATTCGTTAGATAGTAGTTTTTCATAGTGATATTTTTGTCAATATAGCGTTATTACCCTACTGTTCTTGCTAGTACCAAAACAAATTTATTCAGTTCAAGAAGCAGCTCTCAGGTAATTTAAATGGTGAACAAAGGCGATTATTACTCTAATGTGATGGAACTTGGATGTTTCAAACTTTTCCTTTTCATACTAGCTCATAATATTATTGGCTTTCTCTACATATTATTTATTTGTATTCGTTCATCAGTCTATATATATATATGTTCAAAACATGCTCTCTCTCTCTCTCTCTCTCTCTCTCTCTCTCTTCTTACGTCTTCCCTCCCTTCGCCCCCGAGGCAATAAATATCCCCTCAGAGGAAAAGGAAGAGGGGAGTGCAGGCCCCCCATCATTTCCATATTCAGAAAAAGAATATATATATATATATATATATATATATATATATATATATATATATATATACATACTGTATAAATCAAATACACGCATATACATACGTTCTTAAAATGCCAGGGTACTTAGTGATGTGGGTCATACAGAAGAACTGGTCGCTTGCTTTCTCTTTACTTCACACACACACGCACACACACACACATACTCACAAACACACACACACACACGCAAACATTCACACATATACAGTATTTATATAGAAACATGCTCTCACACACACGTGCACATTTCCACTGTCACACAAACACACATGCACGCACCCAGTTGCGCGCAATAACACAACCACACGCACTAACACACATGCATGCACACAGTGATAGATTAGTAATTCTCATCACACTCTTTACCCTTTGTCTCAGCTTGCAGTCTCATTATACTCAGTCCATACCACTACACATTCCACAACGTTCTCATTGTGTTTATAGTAACTCAAGCAGATTAACCATTTCAGGAAACAATATGGCCTTCTCTTACTATTTATTATGGATACTATAAGATGATTTTAATGAATTATCTAGGATTTTTTTGGAAATCATCGGATCGAATGGGATTAATGTATCCCTTAATAGCTAAAAAAAACTTCCTAAGCTGCATAAAACTGTCTTATAATAATTATTGATTAATGGTAATTAGATCTCCTCCTAATAAAGGGGTTAAGCATAATAGCAATGACTCATACCATTAAGGGCTTAGGGTTAGGTATGAGATCATATACT
The DNA here is from genome assembly GCA_032716605.1 of Paralithodes platypus. Taxonomy (NCBI): domain Eukaryota; kingdom Metazoa; phylum Arthropoda; class Malacostraca; order Decapoda; family Lithodidae; genus Paralithodes; species Paralithodes platypus. The sequence continues at coordinate 38,001,742 of CM064519.1, forward strand.
ATAGTTTGCAGTAGCTCAGGATGGTACAAGGTAGTCTTCTGAGTTGTGTAGACTATCACGTAAGGTATTGTAACATTACTCAGGATCGTTGTATGGAAGCCTCTGTGTTACCTATACAATCAGGTAACGCTCATTCGGTCTGGCTGTATTACACTCCATTTTATGTTAGCTATAACATATGATAGAGTTATGTTTGACCTTATGCGACCCCTGCCACTTGTTGCCATAAAGCTGCAATTGTTTTTTTTTTTTTTTTTTTTTTTGTATATACTCGTCTTCAATATTTGTTTCCATTCATTCAAAATGTTCATGATAAAGTATATTTGTTTTCTGTTGTGATTACAATTCAAATATATGTTTGAATTCACAATAAAAACGTCTTACTCAGACTGCATTTGTATAATCAATGTTCATTACTCGGATTCATTTAATACCTTGTTATCATTTGGTTTGGTTCCCACTTTCTTTAACTCTTCATGTCATGTATCTATTAAATGTGTAGCATAATTGATTTTATGCAGGTACTATGAAGAATAAGTATCTGAATGTTAATAAGTAACTAAGAAATGAACAGAGTAATGAAATATGCAAACACAAATTTTACTCACTCCATGTGAAATTTTTAGTTGGATAATATGTATTCCTTTGAAACCAAAATATATAATTGAATTTTAATAATATCCCATTTTTTTGGTATTTTATGACTATTGCATTGAATCATCCTTAAAACCCATGGACTGTGCAATTATGGACAAAATAAATTGTCAAGTTGAGGGAGGGACAGGGGGTGGGGTATAAAGGGGGGGAGGAGTGGAGGATGTGGTATAGGGAGATACTACTACTTTCTTTGTGTCATACAATTTTGAGATATTTCCCGGCACTGGCATGATATTTGAAGGGTTCTGTTTACACATGTTTATATACTGTGCCTTCCGTTGAGGCCTATCGCACTTTACTGGTTAAATATTGAACTTGCCAGATTTAGTTATCGAATATGTTAGTGAACTACTGCACATATTTAACATGCATGACTCATGGATTAAAACACAGTAGATATCCAGCATTCATATTTAGGAAACACACTATTTAATCAGTCCTGCAAACAATCAGTCTAGTTTCTTGGAGGTCTAGCAAGCAGTGACCATTGTTAGAGTCCCACGATTGCTTTTGCCAAGCAGTTTTGTAATAACATTTAGCCACCTCATATGTTCTCCTGTACACTTAATTGCCAATACCACTACCAAATAGCTCCGAAGTGTTGCCCGAAAATTTTGCCGATATCAAATTGCCAAAATATGCTCTCCTGTGACAACACCTTAACTGAGTTTGTACGAGAAATTGAGTTTTATCCTGAGAAAGGACTGCCAGTCATAAATCTACTGTACCTGTGCAGTTTCTCAGTAAGGCAGATGACCTAGATATATATATATTTTTTTTTTATTGTTAACTTCAGCGTAACATCTAGTTTCCTTTACTTCCGGCGAGTATGTTGAAGATAGATTTGTTATTTGACATAGTTTTGTCATAAGAGATTTAATTCAGAAACTGTCATACCAAAGTTGTCGAAAAAGTTATGAGATTTTGAGTGCCCTTTGAGTACAGTCACGATCAAAAGTTGTGATCTACTTCCAAATGTTACGTATCTCTCTGGGAAAAAGACAAGAAAAACTAGGATACGTAGCATGCACAAATGTGGATATTCAAGTTGTTGTAAATGTATAGTGATTGTGAAATATTGTATTCTTATGTCAAGGCAGCGTGACTGTATAGTTGATAGCTAACCCATCACAGGCATCGAATGGCAAAGTCCCAGAAATGAGCGAAATGACAAAGTGCAAAGAAGCCCAAATCACACTGCTTTCCAATATCTACTTAATCTTTCTTAAAATAAAGTTGGTTGTCACTTTTTCCTCCTCCAATGCTGAACACTTCGCCCAAACTTTCGCTAAAATCTCAACCTTAGCTCATTCTGGTGCTATTCTTCCCTCTTCATCTCTCTCTCACTTACTTATACCTATTATTATCTGAATTTTTTCTAAAGATGCACTTTCTGTTATTCTAGACTTAATACTAAGAAGGAGTATGGACCGGATGGTGTTCTTCCTGTTCTACTCAAAAACTGTGCTTTCGTGCCGACTCGCTGCCTAGGTAAACTCTTTCATCTCTGTCTTTCCTTTAACATCTTCCCTTATTGCTGGAAGTTTGCTCTTATTCATACTGTCCCAAAGAAAGGTGACTGCTCTCAACTATCTTCCAATTGCTCTCAATTCATGCATCTCTATTTTTTTTTAATCTATTCCCTGTTCAAATTGTTTTAAACATTTTTCTTCCTATAATCTTCCTTCAGATCGCCCGTATGGTTTCCTTAACTCATAAACTGCAAAGCTATGGTAGTTCAAACCCTTCCGCCAAGCGAAGGTATTTGGTTCTATTCTGACGAAAATCGTCATAGTACCATATATATAATTATTACTTATCCATATGAATCTTTTTTGCTTTTATTATGAACATATGAACATTTAAGAGCAATAAAAGGATTGGGAATAGCATTTGGGGGGTGAAAAAGATGTATTATTACCGCAAGGTGGTGTAATGAGGCGAGAGCTGGGGGGATGTATATCCTCCCTCTCTGAGCTGTAGATCGACACTAAGGACCCTGAGTAGAAGTCTCTGTGTTGCAAGGATCTCTAGCTGCCTCACCTGTGTTAAAGAGACTGGGTGAGGGAAATTCGCGCCAAAGATTACCTGATAAAAGGGGGAATAAGAGGAAAAATAGCTGATGATTGAGGAGGGGGGAAAAGGGGGGGAATGGGGGGGGGGGGAGGGACACATATGTAGGAATGGTAGCAAGTAATGGAGGGGAATTATCTCACCTAATCACAAATTACTTTGTTTTGAGTGCCACTGGAGTGTTTTCTATTTTTTTTTTAATGCTCTGGAACTATTGAGGACGTTCGCAGTGCACCAGAAAAACCTCTATTGAGGACAGTCGCCACTTTTGTGTTAAGGGACGCTCTACAGCAGGTGATCGCCTTGCAAACCTTACTAATTCTTTGTGATCCTCCTTTCGGAATTCAGCGAGACCTTTTCTATTTTGGTGGACATATCGAAAGCCTTTTGAAGTTCGACAGAGTCTGGCACAAATCACTATTTCAAAAGTACCCTCCTTCCGCTTGTATCCCTCTGTCTATGCTTTTATCTCTATTTTTCTTTCCTGGCCGTTCCATATCTGCGGTTGTGGACGGCCATCGCTCACTTCCTCAACCTATCAACTCTGGTGTTTCTCAGGGCTCTGTCCTATCTCTAGTTCTATTTCAAATATTTATTAATGATCTACCCAAATGTACCTCTAATCCTATCCACGAATATGCTGATAACTTTACCTTACACTGTTTAACTAGTTTTTCACAACTACCCACTCCAAAACTCATGTGATTAGGCCATGGCACGCCTATCTTCTGATCTATCAACTATTATCATTTGGGGCAGAGAAGATCTTGTTACTTTCATTGCTTCCAAAACCCACACAATTAAACCTTACTTTTCAACAACAGACAAATGAACCCTTCGTCTTCTCTCAATATTTTTGGTGTATCTTTTTCTTCTGATCATCCTTGGAAAAACTAGATCACCACTCTTGCAGATTCCCAGTGTGTTCAACCATCTCTGTGCGTTCTCTACCCCTACACAACGTCTTGCTTTTTATAGGGGCACAGTGTGCATATGTATTGAGTACTGTTTGCATGTGTTGTGAGGTTCCACCCATATCACCCTTTTTGAAAAGGTACAGTCGCAAACATTTTGTTTCATCAACCTCCTACTAATTTCCTACAATATCTCGCTACACGCTGCAATGTTGCATCTCTCTCACTCTTCTACCGCTATTACAGTAATCAGTGTTCTTCAGAGCTTTAACAGTGTATACATCCTCCCTTACATAGAGTGGGTGGCACCTGCCTTTCAACACATTCCCATCACTTGTTCTGTCCAAGACACTACCCCAAGCGTGAACCGATTTCCCAGTCTTCAAGTTCCGTGTGTCCAGACATTTTGACTCTAACGTACCTTAAATTTGGTTCCCTTTCACTGGGGGGTTGGGGGGGGATTTTTTACAGGCAGCATTGCCTTTTTTCCCTCCTACATACACATAGACAAAATAGTACGATCAATAATGTCCTGAAACATGAGCATGCAACAACATGTAGAGAATGTTTCCATATAAACTTACCTATATATACTATATATATAGATTCCCAGCCAAGCTCCAATGTTTGAAGACTAGAACTAACTTTATCTAGCTCCCTTTCTTCTACACTTAACGTAGGCCAAGGTGAGAAAAGGAAACGTTATCTTCTTTGTCTCGCTGTCTGCTGTATTTGCAATGTTAATTGTTTACCTCTCTACGAAACATTTACTTATTCATCGTAAATTATCAAAATGTTCAGATGTTTGCCTTTGTTTCAAATTTATTGCAGTGTTTTCGTGTTTACAATTAACTATTCCAATGTCTGTTTATCAATATTTCCTTTAGTTTGTTTTACAACTCTTTCAGTGGTTATGTATTAACTTATAAGTGGATATAGCCTTTGTCTGTCTTGCAATGTCTTTGTCTTAATATTGTAAACTTTTCCAGTAAATTAATCGGTTAGATAATGTTTAATTACTCTTCGTTTCCGTCTATGCTTTGATTTTCCGAGATTAACTTACTATAGTCTTTGCATTCTGAATGTATTAATTGTTATTAACCTCAGTTGTCCCTCGCTTGCCTCACTTTGATCTTAGTTGTTTTCTTGGTAGACTGCAGTGAATGACAGCTTCTTCATTACAGCATGGCTCATTTCATATATCTGTCTCTAGCAGTGGCCGTCTTTATTAACCATTATTGGTTCAGTTTGCATATGACCTTTAATTAGTGGTTCTCTTCGCTCTTTAAAACTGGTTCTACACTGTTTGTGCGTTTGGTTCGCTCTCTTTATCAGAGGGTGTTCATTAACTCTGGCTCTACGTAAATTTATATTTGTTTCCTATGACTGTTCGGGGTTCAATCTTTCTGTGGTTCTTTGCTGTTAATGGCTCAGCTATGCCTGTATGTGGTTCACTATTTCTCTGGTTCTATATCAGTGCCTCTCCCTCTGTTTGTAACTCACTCTTCTTATACTTTTTAATCAATGGCGCTCTATCATTATTTGGTTCACTTTGTCTGTGTTTGTATATCAGTTGCTCTCCTTTTGTCCGTAGATCACACTTTAGAAGCCTTTTTTCTAGCAATGTGGTTCACTCTATGGCTCTACATCAGCGGCTCTCCATTTATGCCTTTCCTTTCTTCACTTTGTCTACGTTTACATCAACGGCTCTCTTTCTTTACCTGTGTGTCTCGTAGCGCACCTCAAGTCTGACTTGGATCATAAAATAGCGTAGGTGAATTGAGTTATTACCCCCAAGTACACTAGCGCCGCCCACAGTCCAGCCTTCCTGCTGCTGATTGGCCGAGGGCCTTGTGCATGTATTATCCAGAGAGAGAGAGAGAAAGAGAGAGAGAGAGAGACAGACAGAGAGAGGGAGAGAGAGAGAAAAACACTTTGTTTATAGAAGGATTTGTATGCAAACAATAATTTACACATTGGAGAATATGGGTAGTATTGAGTAAAGTAATTTAAATTTTGTATTATATGTTTTATGATCTTCAATCTGAATAGCATTTTCAGAGCCTAAGGTGTGTAATTTAGGGCAAAGTAAGCTAAATTTCTAAATTACTGTACATTAATCACGACATTATGTCTGAGATGGAAGATATACCGGTACCTAATACTGTACATTTTATATTATCACAGAAGATGAAGCCAATCTATTTATTCAATTTTAGCTACCAATCATTATAGATGAAATACTAACAAATTGCTACTAATCTGTAATTACATATTTCCAGATTGTAGTTATTTATTTCTTTGTTATATTTTTCTATGTGAATGAGGGAGACAAAAGGCATAATTGCCTAGGGCGAGTACCTCCCCAAGTTTTGAAAGTGTGACAGGGCCAAAATCATGGGACGTTCGAGCTAAAATGCCTGGACACACGGAGTTTGCAGCAATTTAAGTCATAGGAAGAGGGAAAGAATGATTCTGGGAGAGAGTTCCAGAGCTCAACAGTTGAATAGAAGAAAGTCTGAGAATAGCGTTTCACTCTAGGGTTGAGAGTTGCACAGAGTAGGGGTGGGATTGTGTTGCAAGGCGGGTACTACATACCCTACGTAGAGGAGGTGGTATACACTGGGAAAGTTCCGAGGAACACTGATTTTTTTTTTTTATCTATATTCCAACTACTCCCTCTCGGGCACAGGCTGATAGCCTTTACACTCAACCGATGAACACGGTGAGGCCCGTGAGGTCTTGTTCCAGTCTAGAGAGTGAGACATGCGAAGCACCCCGGCTCGAAACAATCCCATCTCTGATGCCGTCTCGCCTCTGCGCTTCACAGTCTCATCCCCCATACTCGGACCCTCACTCTCAGAACGCCACCTATTGAGCAATTAACTCACTAGGCATTGCCTCCCTGTAGCATATTTTTGAATATGGGAATATTCATACAATGCTATTTTAATCAGGGAACAATGAGGGTATTTTTGGTGGCATTGCGGTGTGCTGTGGTAATTTACTCAGACTAGGTACAGCACAAATTTCATCCCAATTATATCTTCCCATTGACATATTGGGATTCGAACCCGGGTCCATTGGATTACCAGTCCAGTGGCAAGACCACTCCGCCTCACCTCCCCTATTATTATTGTAGTAGCGATAGAATAGCAAGAGAGATGCAACATTGTGGCGAAGAGAGAGATATTGCAAAGAGTTGGTGAGTGGACGGAAGTTAATGAAACGAAAGGCTTTCCTTTCTACTTTGTCTAGGAGTGCGGTGTGAGAGGATCCTCCCCATACATGTGAACAATGCTCAATACAAGGATGCACTGTGCCCCTGTACAGAGCAAGAAGCTGCGCAGGGGTAAAGAACCCCTTGAGGCGATTGAGCACACCCAGCTTCTGGTAGGCTGCCTTAGCAAGACTGGTAAGATGGTCCTTCCAAGTGAGAGTAGAAGAAAAAGAGACACCGAGAATATTGAGAGAAGATGAAAGATTGATTTTTGTATAGTTGAAGAATAAGTCCTCTGGAGGTTCATGACGGGTAGTAAGATGGATAAATTGGGTCTTGGAAGCATTAAATGCAACAAAGTTTTCTCTACCTCAATTGGAAATAGTAGCTAGATCAGAAGATAAGTGTTTTATGGCTTCATTACGTTTGATTTTGAGGGACTGCTGGCTGGGGCGTTCTGGAAAACTAATTGAGTAGTGTAAGGTAGAGTCGTCTGCATATGAATGGATGGGACTTTACTGGATGTACAGTTGAGAAGATCATTTATGAAAATTAGAAAGAGAATAGGAGATAGGACAGAACCGTTGATAGGATGAGGAAGTGAGCGATGGCCGTCCACATCCGCAGCTATGGAACGGCCGGAAAGGAAATTAGAGACAAAGGCACAGATGGAGGGATAGAAACCGAAGCAAGGTAGTTTAGAAATTAAAGATTTGTGCCAGACTCTATCGAAGGCTTTCGATATGTCTAGTGCAACAGAAAAAGTCTCACCGAAGTTCCGAAAGTTGGATGACCAAGAGTTAGTAAGATATGAAAGAAGATCACCAGTAGAGCGACCCTTAAGGAAGCCATACTGGCGATCTGAGAAGAGAAATGCTTAAGAAATTTAGAAGCAAGAATAGTTTAAAAAACTTTAGAGATACTAGAGATGAGAGCAATTGGACGATAGTTGGTGGGTTGAGAGCGGTCACTCTTCTTTGGGAAAGGTTGAATGAGAGCAAACTTCAAGCAAGAATGGAAGACGAGTATATTATGCGATTATGCGAAATACATATATTATTTTATTTTTTATTAATTTTTGTTTTATGTATGTGTGGCCATACTTGGTGGGCAACATAATTATATAAGGGAGACAATCATATATAAAATATGGGTGGATAGGACTCATCAGCCTTGTTCGGCAACCCGTCTAAGGGAGCAAGTCTTATACAAATCCTTACTGCTTACCAAAGGGTGAAGCAGGTTAGTGGATGGAATAGTCAAGCATCACTGTTGAAAAATAGTGCTAAAGAGATTCATAGAGGGCCTTGGAGTCAGTTGAGTGGTCAAATCTGTAAGTCCTTGAACACACTGGCATGTGTTGCCTTCCCCACGGGGGACAAATCTACGTGGGGGCGTTTTGTGTATGGCCACCCTAATGAAGGAGAGTAAGGTGACCGGCAATAGATGGATAGATAGGTTAAGGAGACAAAAGGGAAAGCTGCCTGTAACAAGTGTCCCCGCAAACATTGAAAGAGTGAGTGTCAGTCAAATTCTGAACGAAAGGAGCTTGAAGCAGTTTAAGTCATAGAGTTAGGGAAAGATAGATTGATGGAACCAGTTCTGGTTAAATGCATTGTTTATCTACTCTAAAGTATGTTATATAATAGGTTTGGATTTGCATAGCCGCGAGAGAGTGTAAAGGAAAATAAATAGCAACAAATTTAATTGTCCTAACTTGGCTGTTTTTATGTATCCATAATACAACACAAATATGGGAAAGATGAATGAAGAATCTGCTCAATAAATTTCATCCAATGCTGCCAGCAGAAAGCTCGAAGATAAATAACCGAGTTGGAAAAGTTTTCATTTGCAGTTACGGGAAAGAAAGGATGTGATAGTCTAGTTCTACATGAACTAAATATGAAAATAATGTATTTTGTTTTTGTATTGTTGCTTTTCATAGGTTATCAAAAGTAGCGATTCGTAATCAATGCCTACCTACGGTGTAGTCGGTGTAAATACATATTAAGTACTACACAAATTAAACATACCCAGATACAGAGTCCGATGAAGATTTATACCTACAATTTTACCAACATGAAGAATCATGAGAGAGAGAGAGAGAGCGAGAGAGAGAGACAGAGACAGAGAGAGAGAGAGAGTCACCGATACAACCACTGACCCATACCGAACTGTAAATACGCAGTCAGCTATTAACAATCACAGCTCTCAGCAAACTACGTATCATCATCACCAGCATACACAACACCAATATACCCGAGAAGCGCAGGGTCACCCCAACATTAATTGCAACCAGCCATTACACCAATAGTTATCTTCACCTCCACATACAGCACCACCAGCTCATTCAAACTACACCAGAAAACTCATATAAACCCTGCGCTTTGAGAGCCACAACACACACAGACATAACCCACCATCTCAGCATCGCTAACAACAACCCGGTAGGTCAGGCCCAGCCCTACAACAAACCTAACGTAACACTCAGACAGAGCGACATCAACAGTGAAACCTTCAAGATCTGCATGACCAACACAAATGTTGTACTTGTAAAGGGAAAGGTCACACGTCTCAGAACGTCCCTCGTTGTTCATGCTATTATAGATTTGGACATATAGTGGACGACTGCAAAGCAAAACGAGGAACATGACTTCAGAACAACTCTCCTACTTCAATAATAACAAATCCAAGCTGGACAATAGGTCCGTGCTGCCAAGTTAGCTCCGAGGCGCGTGGTGCGATGCACAGGATGAAATGTGAAAATAAAGGTCTCCATTACGGCCTAAAGAATAGATTAGAGTATATAAGTGCGGAAGATAATTAAATTTGATTAAATAATAGCCGCCTACGCTGGCCGAGGTATGCACTCTATTGATCGCCTCCAATATTTATAAACTTCTTACTTGGAGCATATTCTCTCTGCTCACCAAATTTCGTGGTCATCGGTTCATAACTTTTAAGATATCTTTTTTACAGACAATCCGACAAAAACATAGCCTCCGTTCAACTTTGTTGGCGGAGGTAACTAGAGGAGTACTCTGGAAAACACGCACCTCCGCCTAAGTTGGTGGAGGTATGCGCTCTACCAATCGCCTCCTAAATTGAATTTCTTCTCCCTTGGTGTATATCCTTTCTGACCTCCAACATTCGCGACAATCTGTTCATAGGTTTGTGATAGGCAATATTTTGTTTACAGACAGACAAAACGACAAACAAAAATTGAGGCAAAAACATATAACCTCCTCCAACATTATTGGCGGAGGTATTGAAAATCATGTGCAGTTGCACGTAACGTATTTCATTAACACCGGATCACATTTGCTATCACTCCTGCAGAAGGGAACCAACAGTGGGGGGCCCTGACCAAATGTGAGATTAGGATTATGGACATTATGTCTAAGAAATAGATGAGATTATGTAATTGTGCAAGTAAAAATGAGTACTGTAGTACTTATTTTCTTTTTCTAAATATACTACTAAGGTGGGGAATAATTCGACAGTTATTGAGAAGTTTGTATACTTTATTTAACAAACTTACTAATAGCTTTATGCTAACCTGGTAACTATTTCTCTGTTCGGGCCGAAATGAGTTCAATACACAGATTTAATATTTCGTCGACCCACAATAGATTGTACGTTGGAACCCAAGAGCTCTCGTTATCACCTGTTTGGATTCCCGCTATTCAGGTATTGACTCACTTCGACTTCGATCCAAAGGCACGTTACTAGTCTCCAAAATATTATAGTTTTACCGGGCCCTACTGTATCTACTCAAGAGACCAGGGCATTAATAAATCTGACCTCAATTTCCCTATCTAGAACACTAGATATATTCTTAACTAAACTCCCCAAAATAATATAACTTTACCTTTATAATATGTCTACTCAAGAGACCAGGGCGTTACTACATATGACACTCTATCTCTCTATCTAGAACACTCTTATATTATCTATTCTCTTAACCCTATATAATATATCTACTCAAGAGACCAGTGCGTTACTACATATGACCTCTACATATATTTTATGATTACAATATTACCCTTGACTTAATACTCGTAACGCTTACCACGGAACCGACGGAACATTCTTTTAAACAATATGATTAACAATGTTTCCTTTATAACAAAAATATATAGTTTATCATACGGACTAGTGTCCTCCTCATCTATTTCTCAAACTAGAGCTGATCTAACTGCAACTATTCTTTATTCCCCTGAGCCCTATAGTTGCTTATCTATTTATGAATCTTCCCCTCTTACTTTAATGTTAATGTCTATTTGCTGCTCTATAAGATTTGTTATTCTATTAATTTTGATAGCTAAATGGCATGGAGCCTTCTCTGTCAAGAATAACTAATATTCTCTTAACACATCATCCTTTTATTTTTTTTCATAAGTCTAATATCTTTCTCTTTATTTTGTCCTATAAGAATTATTATTGGTTGGAACCACTGGGTTTGTCAAGCATTTTCCCTCTTTCTCGAAATCTGGTTCGGGCCCAATATGGGTTCTTTAAAAATATATGACAGTCTTAGGTATCTACTGGAACACTTCACCACCTCAGAGCCGGCCAATAGCTCAACTGGAAATCTTCGCTCCCATCTACTATTTGTCGTCCCTCTTGAATCGCTTGGCTGTAGGTGTGCAAGCCAGCGATGTGACGACAGGCGGCTGGATACTGAAAGTGTATCCGCCTAGTTGGGGAGAGTGATGCCAGGCCCAAGGTGGACTTTACTGGAACTGGAGGAGTGGGCTGGAAGGCTGGAACAAGTGGATCCAAGTTTCCATGGGTGCCCAAGCGAGGGAGAGAATGTGGGTTGCAAGAAGTTAGCCCAGTGGAGTCTGAGAGGTGAATGAATTCTGCAAGGAATCAGAAATCAGAATGTGAGGTGAGGCTCACAAGTGTAGAAAGTAGAGGTTGAAGTTGAAGGTAAAGTGGTGAGTATGAAGAGTTGGAGAGATGAAAGATGGTGGGCTGTCCACCCAGCTATTGTTTTTTTTTATTTTTTTTCATCTTGAGCAGCACTGCCACGTGGTGTTGGTATGGAGAGGCCGCTGTTATTGGTGAAGGTGGGCGATGATGGTGGTGAAGAAGGAGATGATGTTGTTCTTGATCCCCTCGTCGATGGTCGGACAAATCTCCCTGGTGGTGAGGAGATGATGGTGAGTCAGGCGATGTTGTTGCCAGGAGGTGAAGGTAGTGACTCCCGAAGATGGTGGTGTACACTGACAGAAGGGCGCGATGGATTGGGGGACCAATAGGCACATGGGCCCCCAGATGGAGTCCCAACTGTAGCTTCTTCCATTCTCCTCAGAAGATCACCATCCCCCAACCTCCTCCTCCCCTGCACCTACAGGGTGGTGGCGAGCTGCCATGGTAGTTGGCGGGAGCTCTGGTGGTGTTGCAGGTGCCTGCAGGTGCATGAATTCTGCAGGAACGAAAGTATATAGTAAAGGTGAGGCAAGTAATATAATTTTGATCACTCTTATGCTTCGAATACTAGAGTTGGTACAGAGGAAGTAGTAGGGGGTGAGGAAGTGAATTTTAGTAGGAGATGAAGGCGTCGGGGCTTGACCCAACTTGCGTGAGCTGGTTTTTGTTGGAGAGACAGTTTGAGGATACTTTTCGAGAGGGGACAGGACGGACAACACATAGGGAATGGAAGTATATAGTAAAGGTGAGGCAAGTAATCAAATTTACACTAGTGATACGACCTACGCCAAGGCCGATTTTACACTCCAGGTACCCAGTTTAACGTATGGGTGGGACGAGGCGAACACGAGAGAAGGCCTGCCCAATGGCCACTGAGCAATCCTGGTGGCTAACCAAGTTCTCAGTCTTGTGTGTTGATTGGTTGTAGGAAGCCACCAATCAGGCCCCTGAATTCATTTTAGCCACCATGAATCCAGGTACTCATTTTCGTCTGAGTGAGACGGAACTGACTGGGAATGGAGTTTGTTCAACACTCCTGGGCTACTTGAACCCTGGTGGCAAGCCAGGGAAATTTCACCCACCCCTAGGGCAACATCTGGTCAATGTCGGTACCGGGTGCAATCACCCAACCAGCTACTGCCTTTGCTGGAGCAGGACAACATGCCAAACCCACCCAGCAACTGCTGTGCTGGTACCAGGCGCGGTCACCCATCCAACTACTGACCAGACCCTACGTTTTTTTTTTTTTTTTAATCCCCTAGCGGGGGAAGGGGGGGAAAGTAGAGGTTTTGGTCAGGAAGATAAAGTAGGAAATTTTGAAATAAAGTAGTAGATTAAAAGTTAGTGGGCATACCACCTTGCTTTATTCAGGGTAGGGCAACTGTATTATTAAAAAGGAAAACCAAAATAATAATAATAATTAAATCTAATAAATAAATAATAATAAAAAATAAAATAGATAAATAGTAGTAAAAGAAAAAGATATTTTGATGTTCAGTGCTGGAGAAGAGATTAATTTGTCTAAGTTATTGGGTATCTAATAACTCTTGATGAGCCTCACAAATTTCATCTTCAAAGTTGATTGTCTTGGAGAAAAGTCGTCTTCCTGAAGGTGTACTTGCCGTATCTATGTTGTCATTTGGGTACTTTTTTTCATTTCAGCAGGAGTAAGTTTTTCAAGATCGTCCGTAAATTGATAAAATTCCAGACTGTCTTTTGTAAGATTCTCCTTCACCCTTTTTTCAACTTGAGGGGTAAGTATCTCCTTGACTCTCATCCTTTTTCAGCTTGAGCTTGAGGGGTTAGAACTGGAGGGGGAGGAGAAGGAGTATTTTCTTGATATTCAGGAATTTCTTCTTCTTCCTCTTCTGGATCTTCTTCGTAGTCTTCATCATCTTCTTCAGCATTGTCCTCCTCCTCAAGGTCTTCTAGGTTGATAGAGGAGTCATCTTCTGTGGTGATGTTGGGGTGTTGTTCTGCTTTCCTTCGTGGTTTCTTCTGCTGTTTTCGAAAAACCAAGACTTCAGGAGGGATGTAGATGGTTGGTAGTCCGTTATGTTGGAGTATTTGAGGGATTATCTGACATAGATGATGTTTGTTGGGGCCAGCAATGACTGTGGCAGCTTGAATACAGGCATATATACTGGCCATGGTGTCAGGTTCCTCGTTGTGTCTTGGTGACTTGCTGACTTGGTGTTTTCGGCGAGCAAGATGTGAGCCTTTTTCTGCACCTCCAGGGCCAGTGATTTGGTGAGCTTCTGGTCCTTTCTGCCCGGGTTTGATGTTGAATTCCACTTGTTCACCTTCTCCTAGGGATGGATAATAATTGGAGTTGAATTTAGATATTGATTTGTGATGAACAAATATATCTGTCTTATTATCCAATCTTGTGATGAAACCATAACCCTGTTTTACATTATACCACTTGACAAATCCCAATATATTGGTCTTTATCATAGTGTTGGAGTTGCGGTAGTTGTAGCCCGTGATGTGTGTGCGAGCCATGATGAGACCCTACGTAGCTCCCCCATCCCCCTTGATATAGCCCCGCCTCCCGCTTTCCGGCGCTGTGATTGGCTGAGCCGCCCACTCGGCCAGTCGTTGCCTTGGCTGCACGACTCTAATATTTCCTTCATTCGCTTCAGCTCTTTTCTCCCCATAATAAGTTCCTGGAAGCTGGTTGCGAAGGTCTTTTAGTGGCTTACAGGAGTATAGGGCTAGCACTGATGCATTAGACCTATTGCAACCAGAGGAAACGGCCTGTGGAGAGAGCAAGGGCGAGTTTAAAGGTGAAGCTGTACACGTAACTGTCATCTAGGAGGCTTCCGATTGGTCGGCCGGGAAGGTGTGGCATGTTTATAGCAAGAGTCCAGAATGTCAAACTCAGCTGGTTTAAAGGGAAGGTTAAAGGGAGCGCATTGATTGGCTGGCAGTCTTTTTACCTTAAGTACTATTCCCAAAATATAACCGATTTCACTTTCCGTCACTCCTGCAGAAGGGGGCCTGTGGTGGGGGGCCATTTTGATATGTTGGATCCAATTATTAATTGAAAGTATATGCATGTATATTATATATGTGGTTTGTTAACCCCGGAAAGGTGCAGAGACTCTTAAGAGGTTTTACTGGGCGAAGGCGCTGGGACTCTTAAGAGGTTAGGCATAAAAAATGCCTTTCAAAACACCCCTCTGGCACTCAAAACAAAGCAATATATGATTAAGTGAGATAATTCCCCTCCATACCTCCTATCACTCCTCCATATGTGTCCAAACCCCCCCTTCCCCTCATTTTCCCCCCCTCAATTATAACTTATTTTATCTATTATTCACCCTTTTATACAGTAATTTTCGGCGCAAAATTCCCGCCCGTGGTCTTAGGGTCACAGGAAGCAGTTAGAGATCCTAGCAACAGAGAAACTTCACTTGCAAGACGTCAGTATCGATCGGGAAGTGAGAGCGAGAGGGTAAATGTCGCGCCGGCTCTCCCCTCCTGATACGATCGGTCGGCAATAATACATCTTTTTCACCCCCCAAATACTATTCCCATTTGTTTTATTGCTGTTACATATTAATATCTTCATATTAAACGTAAAATAGGCACATATGAATAAGTAATAACGATGTATATGGTAAAATTACGATTTTCTTCAGGAATGAACCAAAATACCTTAGCTTGGCGGGACGTTTCAAATACCATAGCTACGCGCTTCCTGGGTTAATCACATAGGAAATTCGATCTCATATTGGTTCAGTAATTACCGATAAATAGTTTCGCACGGACCTAACAACAGAAAGAGCTCCTGAATTGTCTCCAGAGCTACCTGCTACACAGGAGCTTATCTAAGACCTTCTCACTTTGGGTCTACCTATACCCACCATCATGTAGAACCCATCTGCCTGCAAAATCACCCATCACCCATGTACACGATTCCACACCACCCAGTATAGGGACTTTCAGTGAATCACTAATACGCTTCCGGAGATCTCCTTGGCAAGAAGAATGAACGAAACTAGCTACTAACCCTAGGTCATCCCACTCTCCAGGACTGTTCTCCACCAGTAAACTTTCACCTCGCGAGACATGGAACAACACTGCTTAGGTCTAAGATGTTGGGTCAACAACTTCAACTTTGATCCTAGTTCACCGCTGACTACTAGTTGCAAACTCACCATTCAATGATGGAGAAAATGGTTAATGATGATTAAAGTAAAATATCCTCAAATAAAAGTTAGCCCAATTGTTATAAAAGTTTAATGACGCTGAACTTTAAGATGGGTATAGGAGTCAAACCGTATCCTTAGTTATAGAAAATTGGTGCAGTGCAAGTCCCAGCAAATGCCCTCTAATCCTTCTCACTCATGCATGTCTTAGCTACCTCAAACTGTTCCAATTGTATTAACAAATAATAATAAAACACATACACACACACTGTAAGCATACTTAGCTGGTAGAGAGAGAGAGAGAAAGAGAGAGAGTTCTTGTGTATTGATATTGTTATTAATATATATTTACCAGTATTAAGATTAATTGTGATCGAAATACATTGATATTATATATAGCTTTTGTCGGTCCGAAAATACGTTACCTTAACTAATTTCGACAATCCAGAGAGTTGGTACACATGTACATGTGGTTTTCATGTTAATTCTACTACTTTGAATATGATCTTCACGAACAGACATTTCCTATTCATTAATACCATATTCAAAAGCGTTAGATCATCATGTGAAACAGTAAACACTGTCTATCAACTCTCTGGATTGTCGAAATTGGTTGCGAAAACAAGATTTCCGATTTACAAAGTGTATATTCAAACACAAACATAAACCTAGAGACCTTACATGTGTCCCTAAGCTCCTTAAAATCATCTAATGCTTGACAGAAGTAGAACAGAATAGTGCCATGGTTTACTGAAAAGTCTATGTAGTCGCCAAGTTTACACATCACCTGCATTACACCAAGGGCACAAGCTTCTACAACACACTCGGTTCTTTTATCTTCTGAGAGTGTTTGCAATATACACGGTATATGCGCTTTCTGGAGCCATATCACATAATGGGGGGTTATAAATATTGTTAACAAGTACGAGGGAAATACTGTAAATGTCAAGGAGAGTATAGCTGTAAATAGATGCTAGTGTCATGAAAGCGAAGAAAATGAAGTTATGGAGAGGGGGATCATCTTCTGCACATAAGTAAGGAAGATAAGTTGGGGATAGTAAAACAAGTATTGCAGTATGGAGGAATATATTGAATGAATTATTACGTCCATTTATACGAAAAATTATAGAACACTATAGATACAGAACAGAAGGAAGATGACTTACCATTGGTTTTCGCTTTAAGAGAGCGATATACAATTTAGGAGGAAAAGAATGAAGAGTCAAACAATAGCAGATAGCTAAAGATGATATATCAGTCAAATTTCAAATACAACGAAGGTGAAAAACAGTATGTTTTTATTTATGTCATGGGTTGAACAAAGCAAAACAATTTAGACTTCGATTACTAAGACTGATAAAAACAAAAAAAATCCAAAACTGAAAGACAAATCATTACAATGCTATACCAAATATTTTGCACGTGGTTAGCGGAAGTTACGGAAACGGAAACAATGTTTACATATCGATGATTGCGGTACTGATGAACTAATGATGTATTTGAAGTATATGAATGATTATTGAGAAATAGGTTACCTTATATGAAAAGTCAATATGATGTTTAGCAACGCAAAAGAAAACAATTAATGAGAGTGAGTGTAGTGTGTGTGTATGTGTGGGTGTGAGAGAGATAGATAGAGAGACTGATATCAGAGGCAGTAAAAGTAGTAGGGCCAGACTCTGCTTGCTTGCAAAACCCAGGGAGACGGAAACTCGTATTGTGAGGCTGCCAAGATGGACTCTCTCTCACACACTCTCTCTCTCTCTCTCTCTCTATCTATCTATCTAGCTCACACAGCATTCTTTAACTGTTCGTGGCGCAATGCATAAGTGTGTTGATATTCGGTGTGAGCGTCCTGGGTTCGAATCCCCGGACTGCCACATGTGTTTGTTAATTTCATTAATCGAGTTTAGGAGCAAAGTTGGTTGGTGGAGAGAACATAATAACATGCACATACATGCACTGTTTTGTACTGTTTCTGGTTTATCAACTCTGTGTAAGCAGAGTTTGGTATCGCCCCCCGTATAGTGGGTACTACACGAAAACAAAATCTGTCGTCGGCGTTGTCGTTGTCCGTCTGTCTCAGAACTCCTCCTAGACCGTTGGATGGATTTTCACCAAATTTCACACGAACATTTGTTGCGTGAATGCGAACGTCAGTCAAAAAAGATTTTTTGAATTTATGCAATAGTTATGATTTTAGGTCCAAAATATGGTTTTAACCCCCCTCCTCCCAGACACCCCCTCCCCCCCCCCCCCACACCCAGCAATGATGGCGTTCTGGGGGCGAAAACATCTCGCTACGTATTTGCTAGGTTAAGTTAGTTTAGTTGGCATTAGAAGTGATGATAGTAATAGTGGGATTGATGGTGATAGTAGTGATGATGGTGATAATAGTAGTGATGATGGTTGTAGTTGTATTGGTGATGTTGACAGTAGTGATGATGATGACAGTAGTAGATATGATGGTGACAGTAGTAGATATGATGGTGACAGTACTAGTAGTAGTGATGATGGTGACAAGTAATGATAGTTGTAGTGATAATAATGACAGTAGTGATGATGGAAGTGACGATGGTGTGAGTATTAGTGATTATGGTGAGGAGTAGTGATGATGGTGAAAGTTTTAGTGATGATGACAATAGTTGTGATGATGAAGATCATAGTAATGGTGATGATGGCAGTAGTAGTGATGATGGTGACAGTAGGATACATGATGGTAATACTTGTGACAGTAGTAGTGATGATGGTTATAGTAGTAGTGATGATGTTAACAGTAGTAACGATGAGTGTAAGATGGTGGTGATAATAGTAGTAATGCTGGTTAATAGTTGTAGTATCAATGCTAGTAGTGATTAAGATGTTTGTGACAATGGTGACAGTAGTAGTGATGATGGTGAGAGTAGTAGTGATGATTGTAATTATAGTAGTGACGATGATCATAGTAATGGTGATGATGACAGTAGTCTTAATGATTGTGGCGGTTGTAGTTATGAAGGAAGTAGTAGTGATGATGGTAACCCATCGCAGAGTTGGGTATGCCGTTTTGAGTTTGGGCAAAACGGCACTTCTACTTTATTTTTACTTTCCGCCGTAGAACATTGTCTAAGAACAGTATTGTACACAGTCCTAATAATTTTCCGAATTTAATAGCACAACTTCTTAGCAAACATATTAAATTCTTCATAATGATGGCGTATTTATATAATTTTCTGCCTAAAAGGCCTGGCCCCCCTTGCAAGAATTGCGTTCGGCGCATAACGGCCGACCAAGGTTCGGCCGAATCCAGGCCGAAAACCGTTAATTTCAGTTTTTATTAGACTTGTTTCGGCAACGCTTTTCCAATACTTCTCCGAACACAAGTGGCACATCGTGTCCTCATGTAATTATAATATTTTGTCTGGTGTGTCATAACCTTGCAAACTTCTTATCCACATGACTAATTGTATTGGATTCCTTATATATATAATTAGGGTTAGGTTTTTAAAATCGTCATGAATGCCATTGTTAATGGTTTAAGTGCCACTTCTCATGTTCTCATGTAATTATAATTTTGTTTTGTACAAATGAGAATTGCTTAAGAACATGAATAATTGTATTGGATTTCTTGAATACATATTTTGAATGGTGTCTTCCTCAAGTAGCCACATGTGTCATGCATTTCATAGTTAATTTGATATGTGGCACATTTCCTTTCTCATAAAATTATAATATTTTTATGATGTGGCATAACCTTCAAAAGTGGTTTTCAACAAGACTAATATTATTATCATAAATATATTTATATAATTATATCTTGAAGTATTTCTCAATGTTTTGTGTTCATGCACTTGTAATCCATTTACATCTCATCCACAAAATTAATATGTACATTGGAAGTATAAAATACAAGGTTGTACTATGAAATATATTTTAAATATATAAAAACATGTACAGGTTATATGAAAGAGGAACAAGGGGAAATCTATATTTTTTAGGAAAAGAAGAGAAAGCAAAACAAGGAAGAATTTAAAAAAAAATTGACTTATCGAGGGAATTTAGTCATATACCTTGTTCGCTGTTTCATTGACCTGCATTGTTGCAGGCTGCAGTTGTTGTAATGGGATCTCTTTCATAATTGCAGCAATTTTTATGCGCCAGGTGCGGATTTGTTCGGAAACATATCTCATTGGTCGTTGACTATTCGATGACTGCTCTGAAGCTGTTGTCGACATGTCAACGACCTGTCATTGAGTTCATGCTGTCATTCGGGACAACACAGGCTGTCTTTTGCCAAGACTGGCCCAACTGTTCGTCTCTTCTTGGAAACCCTTTGACGAAGGATAGGCAACCCTTCGGATATGTTCGGAGGGAATCGCCGAATTGTTGACCTCTTTGGTTTCAAACATCCGACTACCCACCTGAACATATCCGAATATCAGAAACCTATTGGAAACCTGTCTCCGGCATGTTTCCCAACTGATCCGAAATTCGGACCCGTAATCGACATTCGGAAAGATTTTTGAAAATGTCAACATTTTGCCGACTACAACCGACGCGTCAGGGACCGCTAAAATCATTAACCAACGTTCGTCAACAACAACAGAACTTTAACGAATTTGTTCCGAATGTTAAAAAAGGGGTTGTTGGACCTACTCGCCAAACGCAATTTATGAATGTGGGACAGGCTGTTAACAATGTCAATTTGATTTTACACCTTACAAATTAAATAGTTAACAAATAATTTTACTTGACTTTCTGCTTCCCACAGATCCTCCCTAAGCCTTATACACATTTGCTAAGTGATGCCCAGAATAAAAGGAAAATCATAGCATACTGAAATGGTAAAGGTGATCCCATATTGCAGTGTTTAGCATGGTCGACTACTAACTTTGTTGGATTATGCCTCTTTCCCACTGATGTGATTTCATACGATTTTCGTCGCCGAGGACGTAGTTTTGTCAATTCGCAACGAATTTGTGCGACGTCAACGATTTTGACCGTTAAAAACCGTTGACAAGTTTACACTCGGCGACTATGTCGCCGATGGATACGATGTAATCGCCTACATTATGCGACGTCATCGGCAAATTGAGCGATGGTTCGCCGATGACCTCGGCGAGAACTGTCACATTTGAATAAAATATTGCGAAATAATGCGAAGGATCCTCGGCGTATGTTCTGCGACGTCTTCGGTGAATTAAGCGATGGTTCGACGGATACCTCGGCGAGATTATCCGAAAACGTTTTGCATATATATCATGACACAAACAAAAGAACATAAGAAAACGGGAGTCTGCAGTAAGCCGATTGGCCCACACAAGGTAGATCCCTGTCACACCCAACCCCAATTACAAGGCCTAATTATAGACCCAACTCACTAATGCCTTGAGGACTGACCTCACCAAAACGGTCAGAGATCAACACAAGATTACGGGGGTCTGCAGAGCGCCGATTGGCCCACACCAAGCAGATCCCCCCTCATACCCAACCCATCTCGTCGAAAATGTACAAATTTATCTTGAAGGGGGGTCTAGAGTTTTTTGTTTTAAGTTTGATGGAGGTCTAGTGAAGAAACTAAGAAATAAAGGAATGAATGACCAAACGAACGGTCCGACCGTCCGTAATATTTGCTAATTTATATATTTGTTTATGATTTATTTAGTTTCATCCCTAGACCTCCATCAAGCATATAAAGCACCCCCCCAACACCCTCCTTCAAGAATAATTTGTAAATTTTTCGATAGAAAAATATCCTGGCCGAAGGCCGGTTCCTCAAAAAGTACAGGCTCGCTATCGCTAGCGTTGGACGGCTCACAAAGTTATCAGTTGATGTTCACCGAATTCAATTTGCAAATAGGATATGCGCCAAGAGAAAGAGGTGATTCCATTTAGGAGGCGATTGAGAGAGCGCATACTTTCGCCAGTGTAGGCAAAGGTACGCGCTCTCCCGAGTGCCTCTCTAGTGTATGAATGTTTCTTGTTGTGCATTCAATATTCCTTTTTATTTGCTGTATCCTCCTCTACTACCCATTTCCTATGTTCCTGTCTCGCTCACCATGAAACTTTATCTGTTCATATAATTCTTTCTTTGAGGGACCTATTCGTCCAAGTCATGTCTCTTTCTTGGTTCCATGTCAGTTGAACCAGTGCCACTTCAACCAGTGCTAACTCAACCAGTGGCCACTTCAACCAGTGTCCATTTCAACCAGTGACCATTTTAACCAGTAACCTAACCTAACCTAACCTAACCTAACCTAACTAACCTAACCTAACCTAACCTAACCTAACCTAACCTACTGGTTAAAATGGTCACTGGTTGAAATGGTCAATGGTTGAAGTGGCCACTGGTTGAGTTAGCACTGGTTAAAGTGGCACTGGTTGAAGTGGCACTGGTTCAACTGACCTGTCACCCTCTTTCTTCCACTTATTGTTCATCCACCCCATCACTCTTTGTTTCCGTTTACTTCTCTCTTGGGTTCGATTATCGGGCAAAATTAGATGCATACACCCGAAGCTTCTGTTCACCTACCAGTTATTCGGAACCTGGAGTAATTGGACATTTATGAGGTCCCATCTGGGTAAGTAATCTGTTGTAACCTGAAAATGTGTAGTTTCCGAAGTTAACCAGGCTGAATAAGTAATCCTCCACAGGTTCTCGTGAGCAAAGACACGGAGATGAGCGCCGTGGTACCGTGCAGCTTAAGGGGAGATGGCCCGGTTTTCTGGATCACTTTCTCCTTCATGTTTAGCCCCATTAGTTTTCAGATGTTAAGATGTTTGCCCCGTTAGTTGGTCGATGTTAAGACCTTTCGCCCCATTTCTTCGTCAATATTTCGACTTTTCGTGCTATTTAGGTAACGATGTTTTCCCTGGCGAACGATAGTGAGCCTGTAATGTTGGAAGACCCGGCCTTCGGCTGGGACATTTTGCTACCGAAAAATGTACAAATTAATCTAGAAGGGGGATCTAATGGATGTTTTTTTTTAAATATGATGGAGATCTAGGGAGGAAACTAGAAAAATAAGAATACATGCAAAAAACGCCCAAAAAGTGAACCATCCCCCCTTAAATCGTTTTCAAATGTTCGATGCACCCATCCTACCCATCCAGCTCTCTATGCTTCTCTTGTCACCCACATGTGTTCACCTGCTGTCTTCATTCATCAATTTTTCTTGTTCATGCCGTACTTTAAACTAACTCTCTGTTCTCCATCTCTTATGCATCTCTTCCTCCCACTTATTCTCTTATTTCAATCATAAATTTCCTTATACTTACACATTTCTCTCCTTTTTTCATGCACATATTCTACCTTCATATCTCTTTCTGTCCTCACTCTCTTACCCTTCTAATCGACAAGCTTGCCCTGTCTTTCTCCTTATTTGCCCACCAATAAACCATATATCTTTCTTCCATACATGTACCCTACTCTCCTATCATTCTCTCTACCGAACTATTTCTCCACCCACTTATGTTTTCACTTGACTTACTCTCCTTCCCTTCCCAGACAGTTATCTTCTTTTACTAGCATATATCCTGCTCTCCCTTATTGCTCAGTCACCACGCTCCTACCCATCTTTTCCACCTACTTTTTATTTCTTCCAATCTCCCCTCGTTTCCATTGTTTTCCCCCTTCACACATCCAACCTACTATTCCTCTCTGCACTTGGCCATCTTCATTCTTCTTTCCACCTATTTCCCCCCACTTAGCAGCCAATTTGTTCTGGTTCATGCATCCATGCTGTCGTCGCAGTTGTCCTTGTTCTCTCCTTCCTTTCTCTCTTTCCACTTCTTCTCTCTCTCTCCACTCACTCTTTTCCCACATACTGCTTCTGTATTTCCACCCACTTTCTATATTTTTCCACCTAGGTATTCTCTCTTTGTACCCTCTCTCTATATATTTCCACCTACTTCTGTCTCTCCACTCACTATTTTTCAAACTACTCCTTCTATCCTTCCACGCTCTCCCTTTCCACCTCTCCTTCTCTTTGTCCACTTACTTCTCTCTTCCCACCTACGTCCTCTCTCTTTTAACCTACTTCTTCTCTCCTTCCACCTACTTCTTATCGCTTTCTACCCTCTTCCTCTCTCTCTCTCTCTCTCTTTCCATCTAGTACTTCTTTCTTTCCACCCACATCCTTTCTCTTTACATCTACTGCTTCTCTCTTACCACCTAATTTGTCTCTCTTTCCAACCTCTGTTTTTGTTATCTCTCTCCACCCTCTTATTATCTCGTCTCACCCTGTTTCTCTCTTTCCACCCTATTTGTCTTTCTGTCCTCCTACTCTTTCTTTAAATCCACCCTCTTCTTCTCTCTTTCCTCCCTTTTCATCTGTATATCCACCAATGTCTTCTCTCTATCTCCACCTACTGCTCTCTTTCCACACACGTCCATTATTTCCACCCTCTTCATGTTTCCTCTAATATATTTTTCGTGTTCACCAAATTCTCTCTTTTCACCTACTTCCTCTCTCTTACCTACCTTTTCTTTCTTTCCACCTGCTTTCTCTCTCTTTCCACCTGCTTCCTCTCTCTTTCCACCTGCTTCCTCTCTCTTTCCACCTGCTTCCTCTCTCTTTCCACCTGCTTCCTCTCTCTTTCCACCTGTTTCCTCTCTCTTTCCACCTGCTTCCTCTATCTTCCCACGTACCTCTTCTCTTTCCACCTACTTCCTTTTTCTTTCCACATACTTCTTCTCTCTTTCCACCTATCTACTCTCTCTTTCCACGCGCTTGTACTTTCTTTCCACCTTCTTCTTCTCTCTGTCAACCTACTTCTTCTCTCTTTCCACCTACTTCCTCTATTTGTCCACCTACTTCCGCTCTCTTTCCACCTACTTCCTCTCTCTTTTCACCTACTTCCTCTCTCTTTCCACCTACTTCCTCTCTCTTTCCACCTACTTCCTCTCTCTTTCCACCTACTTCCTCTCTCTTTTCACCTACTACCTCTCTCTTTTCACCTACTTCCTCTCTCTTTTCACCTACTACCTCTCTTTTCACCTACTTCCGCTCTCTTTTCACCTACTACCTCTCTCTTTTCACCTACTACCTCTCTCTTTTCACCTACTACCTCTCTCTGTTCACCTACTACCTCTCTCTTTTCACCTACTTTCGCTCTCTTTTCACCTACTACCTCTCTCTTTTCACCTACTACCTCTTTCTTTTCACCTACTTCCTCTCTCTTTCCACCTACTTCCTCTCTCTTTTCACCTACTATCTCTCTCTTTTCACCTACTACCTCTCTCTTTTCACCTACTACCTCTCTCTTTTCACCTACTACCTCTCTCTTTTCACCTACTACCTCTCTCTTTCCACCTACTTCCTCTCTCTTTTCAAAATGGACCAATGTAAGTAGCGGGGTACCCCAGGGATCGGTACTAGGACCAATTCTCTTTCTAATTTACATCAACGACATAGATGAGGGTCTCACCTGTACAATCTCAAAATTTGCTGACGATACAAAAATTGCAAATAGCGTACTCTCAAAAGAACAAGTTGACGATATGCAACACAATCTAAATAAATTGTCATGTTGGGCCCAAATTTGGCAAATGAGTTTCAATGCGGATAAATGTAAAGTACTACATATCGGATACCTAAATGAGAAAGCAAACTATTCGATGAATGGCACTCAGCTTAAGAATGTAAACAGAGAAACCGATCTGGGAGTAACAATATCGAGTAACCTAAAACCGAGTCAACAATGTTCAGAAGTTGTTAAGAAGGCAAACAAAATAATTGGCTTTTTAGGCAGGTCATTTGAGCATAAATCCAAAGAAGTTATCCTAACCCTTTACAATTCATTAGTCCGCCCTCTTCTGGAATACTGCGTTCAATCCTGGTGCCCTTATTACCAAAAAGATATAAACAAGCTAGAACGAGTTCAACGTAGAGTTACCAAAATGATACCTAGCCTAAAGAACAAACCATACGAAGAGCGTCTTAGAGAATTAAATCTATTTCCTTTAACCCAGCGCAGATTAAGAGGTGACTTAATTCAAGTGTTCAAAATCATCAAAGGCATCGACAATATGAACTGTAGTAAGTACTTCACTATCGACCAATCTAATTACACGCGGGGAAACGGTTGCAAAATTATTGGTAAATCTTTTAACTCACACGAATCTAAGAATTTCTTCTTCAATCGAGTTGTCAACTTGTGGAATGGGCTTCCCCGAAACGTTATAGACTGCATCACCGTTGATTCATTTAAACTCCGCCTAGACAAATATCTCGCATCAAACCCGACTGACTGCGTTTGTAAATTAATAACTTTATTTTATCCCCCCCTCAGTTACTAACCCATCTGTCCCCTACTAACGTCCTAATCCTGCCACGGACATTAGTTCCAGGGTAGTAATTCCCTTTCCAATGTTCCCTTACCCACTCTAAACCACTGTTTGGACACTTGATCCTCAGTGTTTTGGAGGACAAGCAACCTAGAAGGGTCACTAGATCTGTTGTTGCTTGATTTCCTTTGTACTCCTTTGTACCTACTACCTCTCTCTTTTCACCTACTACCTCTCTCTTTTCACCTACTACCTCTCTCTTTTCACCTACTACCTCTCTCTTTCCACCTACTTCCTCTCTCTTTTCACCTACTACCTCTCTTTTTTCACCTACTACCTCTCTCTTTTCACCTACTACCTCTCTCTTTCCACCTACTTCCTCTCTCTTTTCACCTACTACCTCTCTTTTTTCACCTACTTCCTCTCTCTTTTCACCTACTACCTCTCTTTTTCCACCTACTTCCTCTCTCTTTGCACCTACTACTTCTCTCTTTTCACCTACTTTCGCTCTCTTTCCACCTACTTCCGCTCTCTTTCCACCTACTTCCTCTCTCTTTTCACCTACTTCCTCTCTCTTTTCACCTACTTCCGCTCTCTTTCCACCTACTACCTCTCTCTTTCCACCTACTACCTCTCTCTTTCCACCTGCTTCCTCTCTCTTTTCACCTACTACCTCTCTCTTTCCACCTACTTCCTCTCTCTTTCCACCTACTTCTCTCTCTTTCCACCTACTTCCTCTCTCTTTCCACCAGTCCTACTTCCTCTCTCTTTCCACCTACTTCCTCTCTTTCTACCTACTTCCGCTCTCTTTACACCTACTTCCTCTCTTTCCACCTACTTCCTCTCTCTTTCCACCTACTTCCGCTCTCTTTCCACCTACTTCCTCTCTCTTTCCACCTACTTCCGCTCTCTTTCCACCTGCTTCCTCTCTCTTTCCACCTACTTCCGCTCTCTTTCCACCTACTTCCTCTCTCTTTACACCTACTTCCTCTCTCTTTCCACCTACTTCCGCTCTCTTTCCACCTGCTTCCTCTCTCTTTCCACCTACTTCCGCTCTCTTTCCACCTACTTCCTCTCTCTTTCCACCTACTTCCTCTCTCTTTCCACCTACTTCCTCTCTCTTTCCACCAGTCCTACTTCTTCTCTTTTTTCACCTACTTCCTCTCTCTTTCCACCTACTCTCCTTTCCCACCCAGACCATTCTCTTAATCCCTCCCCCTCCCACACGGCCGTATAAAACTATCTCTGTCTTATATAGCAAAAGTTGGGACGATAGAGGCCGCCCAACTCCGGACTATTACGGACGATAAATTTTATGCCTAACAATATCCCTTTTGGAAAAGCGAAATTTCCCGTAAAACCTGGCCAGATCATGGAGCGGCTTCGGCGCCTTCATTCCTCTGACCCCACTTTTCTCTGATTGGAACAACTTTTTCGAGGTAATATTTCTTGCGAATTTTCTTTATTAACCCCTTTGCTACGATTCATTCTGGCTACTATTAGAAGATATTGATCAATATGGGATGGTACTCAAGGAATGAAAGAGGTAGTGTACCTGTGAGCATAGCATGAACCATAGCACAATCACATGACCCCTACCAACTGCTACCCTACAAATGGCCTACATTTATAGTGCAAATAAAATAAGGAAATCATAGAGGCAAGCAATTGATGATATCAAAAGTGAATAGTTATATATTAAAATAAAGTAGAATAATTACACAAAATGAAGATGTATATATATATAACGAGTACTCTTTTAACAAGAACAATGAAATTTGTAAAGCAATATAAAATTACAATACAAATAGATTAACAATAAATATATACAGACAAACAGTCTGCGAAGGTTATTTGAGAAACTTCTATTTAAAAGTTCTGATTAATATTATTTATATAAAATTTAAGTATAGTCAGAATAATTGACCTTTAAAAGCT
The DNA here is from genome assembly GCA_032716605.1 of Paralithodes platypus. Classification (NCBI taxonomy): domain Eukaryota; kingdom Metazoa; phylum Arthropoda; class Malacostraca; order Decapoda; family Lithodidae; genus Paralithodes; species Paralithodes platypus. The sequence goes on from CM064519.1 coordinate 38,029,906, forward strand.
GAAATTTATGCATCAATTTCCTTGTATCAAAACCTGTCTACTAAGAATCTGTATGCCAGATTCTACCTCGGCAAATACAACAGAACACATAACAACAATCGCTGTAGCACCTACAGAATGTACACTTACAAAGAATACACAAGTGGGCCAAGCAAAGATGTTTTCCCTGGTTAGACAACTTCAAGAAAATTGGCCCTCACCCTCCAGCAGCCAGCCTACCTGGAATCCTCCCGCTTTGGTATTCTGTCCTCCCACCCAAGATCTCACTTTTACCTGTCAGCCCAGAGCTAAAAGGGTCTAAGGGACAAAAGGGAGAGGTACCTGACCAGGAGCTTCATACCTGAGCCCCAAGAACTAACAGGAGAAGCAAAAATTAGAAGCCCCACACACAAGCTTCTTGTGGTGACCACCAGTCGGAAAATTGTCGCACTGTAGGAAGACCATAGGACAAGTGGTAATTTACTTGGCAACTAAACAATATAACCAGCTTAGTATAAAAGACACTCCATTCACAAATGGAGCTTTTTTTGGTAGTAACATATCTATTTGTGCACTCACAATTAATATATGTATCAACTATAACCCTAAAATCATTACACATGGTGAACAAAATACATATATGAGAATCCACATATTGCTTTCAAAGTAGGATTCATAACTTGCTAAGTACCAAATCCTTATAGAAATATTATATATAATAAACACATGTTTTAGTAGAATTATTTACAGTAGAATAAGCTATTGCCAGTAAGTTTAACTATTGTTAAAACTCACTGAAAATATATGCGAATATAGATGAGAAAATTATTCAGCTCATCACTCATTACTGCCCGACGTACGATATACTCTCTCCCTAATTCCTCTCCTCACAAACAAACTCACACATGCGAGCAAGCGAATGTAATTTTCGTATCCAAAAACTATATCGACAGCTTACTAAATTTTTCAGAACTTCTGTTAATCTCTTGTAAAAACGTATCTTATTGCGATAATATATAACATAAATTAATAGAACATACTATTTAGAGGCAAATATATTCGTGCTTCTCGTGATATAGTAATAAAGTGTAAGGGAATAGCGAAATCAGAGACAGCTGTAGTAAGAAGTCCTGTTTACGTGTAGAAGTTTTCGTACCGTAAAGCCGCTGTCACACGAGCGTTTTTTCTGTCAATTTTCCATCAGCAAGTTTTTGTTCATATTGTTTCGGGACATTTTTGCACTGGTATCGGTAACTAGGCTGTAGGTAGATTATGTTAGGTGGCTGAATTCTGACAAAGTGTAATCTTTAACATACAAATTGCTCGAAAAAAGGCTAGTGTGACTCCGGATTAACGGCAGTACAGATAAAGCCCAGGACCAATAATCTTATTTTATGGACTATTATAATTTTCTACTGTACGTGAGGTTTAAGCACTATACATGTCAAATACTTATAAGAAACTTACACTGGATGAATTATTAACTTCATAAACCGCTGAATATAGGAACTGAAACGATTTTTTTTTTTAAAGTTTTGAGACATTCAGATAGATCTATTTTTGTATTTACACAGGGCGAATATGCTACGAATTAAACAAACGAAAACTGCTTCAAAAATCATACTCATGGCTGCTAATATCTTGCATAATCTTGGTATGTTTCTTTTTGTCCTAAAAAATATTCTAGTTAGTCCCCAAAGTGACCATTCTCCATCTGGGGGTCACCTTAAGAAGCTTGTGTGTGGGGCTTCTAATTGCGTAGTGGTGAGTATGGAGACATTATTTGGTAGCTCATCTGTACCATGTGCAGTTTACATCAAAAGCAAAGGAGAAATGAGTCTGCCCAATTTTCCTCCTGTAGGCTACTCTTGTTTAGTTTGCCTAGCAAGGCTCTGTGTAGTCAGTCTCTCAGAAGAACGCTTAGTCTGCCAGACATTCCACCTGTACACTCACTTAGTCCGCCTAACCAGGCTCTGAGTCTTCCACCTGTCGGAAGATCATTTAGTCCGCCTGACTTTGCACCTGCACACTCGGCATAACACCTGGACCTGACGAGGCAATGGTTAGTTTTAGTGCCTGAAAGACACATCAAATGTTTGGCATTTCAAGAACATGCTCGCACATACTGCCTGGACCTGGCAAGGAAGTAGCTTGTTTATCGACTAGTAAAGTACCTTGCTCATCGAGAGTACCAACGGCAGCAGACCAGCAGAAGAAGAAGAAGAAGGCACTCCAACGCGACTATGACAAAAGAAGCAACCGTAATAGAGCCCCAAACAAAGAGAATAGACCTGTCACCCATTTGCCCCTGAATCCAAGGAAAACACCTAAATTCTAAATATATTTAGAGGTTCAATGAATCTTGTTGTTCTCGACTTTCGAGATCCTTTCTAATTATAAGTAAGGTATACAATACACACACAATCTCTTTTGCCACATTTTACTGATTATATTAATACTTGATAACATGAGAGGGAGTCCTTCTATGAGAACTGTTATAAATATGTATTGATTAAGCGTGAGAAGCCTTTGAACAACACCACTCAATATACATTGGTATTAGCTATATCATTCATCATTCCCCCCTTCCCCACTTATATAATAATGTTTGTCTATTTTCTCTCCTCAGGTTTTACCATTTTCTACATTAGATGAACATTTCAGTCATTCAGTAGCTGATATTTGAGTTTGCCTGTGCTGTCCTGGGTTCGAAACCCTGGATGATCACATGCTAGTATATTCACTAATTTAATTAAGAAACTTGATTAACAAAACACCTAAAAATAAACTAATAGTTTAGCATTTTTTTCATAAACACTGATTAGGATATGGAATACGCCACACTTGTTTTATAAGAACATTAATCATACATGTTTTTAATATCAAATTGGAAAGACTGAATGAACTAAGCAACACCTAAGAAAATCTCGCGGGAGTATATCTGATTACATTATGTGTTTATGTATCAACGATGTTATTATATATTAATATTATGTATCCTCTATTGTTAGTAAATGTGTTACATGTTATTGTTGTGATTAATATTTCAAAATTTTACATTCAAATAATCACTTGGTAAATAATACATTTCTGAACAAAGTAATCGATTAGTGATATTTTGGTTCAGTAATCCAAATCATGGATTACGCCACCACCCAGCTCGGGCTGCCTGTTATACTAGTTACCAGCGAGCATTCACAGCAGATACACACACCTCCCAGCACGTCATGCCTTTAAGGTCTTAATAAACTAATAGTGTTAATTTATCCATGTCCGAATAATTAAAATAGATTACATAAAACGAAAACAATTCTGCTATATTTGTCTGTACAAATATTTATCTATCTATCTATCTATTGCCTGACGCCGTGATCCCCGAAGGGGTGGCCACGAACGAACCGCCCCCATGCACCTCTGTCCCCAGTCAGTCGACGCCCCTCCCCCCAACCAGTACCGCCCTCGTTCATGTACTTCCTCAAATACTTCCCGCAAATACAAAACACTAAAATATATATTCCTAATTATTCGGATCAGTAAAAATAAATGTTTCCAACATAATTAAAATTCCCACGAAATTGTGAGCAAGGTAGGTATTTAAAAAGAAAAACTCAATTTCGGCCTAAATATTAATTGAGAGATTGACATATGTGACAATTGGTTTTGCCATTATTTTAGACATTTATTATCATTATTATTATGAATCTCGTTACACTTCCTGAAATGTTAAAATCTGCTACTTCATACTAAATGCATTATATTTGTCAGAAGTTAAAGTGAAATAAACTTTCACTTTTCTCAACGAAGTTATGAAATTGAATACTAAGCCAATCAACGTTATGAAGAAATTGTGCATGAACATAAATCACTTTGAAATATCATATAATTACGGAAGTATATTTAATCAAGCTGAGACATTAATTTTCACACTTACACTCGTTAATGCACACACGAACATGTGTCGATATGAGAGAGAGAGAGAGAGAGAGAGAGAGAGAGAGAGAGAGAGAGAGAGAGAGAGAGAGAGAGAGAGAGAGAGAGAGAGAGAGAGATAGGAGAGGCAGAACGTTATGCCTGTTGACTCCTACTAACACACTCACACAACAATATGCTCACCGACTCGGCAACTAAATAAGTTGGTTTGGTGGCATGCAAGAGGTCATTACCGACACCTAGCTCTGCTTGTTAATGTGGAGGACCTAGCAGTTAAGGCCGCACGCTAAGTGATGGCAAAGAAGATACCACTGGTTTTATGCCTGACAAATCTGTTGAAAGAATGCAAATTATTGAAGTGAGATGGAAGGTAGAAGCTTATGTCTTGTGTGATTAATAAGTGACGGCTGATAAAGTTTTGAACTAATAAATGGTATGTAATTAAAAAGGAGGTTAGACGCTTTTGGTGCTCAGTTTATAACTACCCTCAGACTCAATTTGTAAAGCAAAGCAAGTGGTCCTACCAGTGAAGTAGTACATGAAATACCTGACGTTTTTTTTTTTTTTTTTTATATTCCAACTACTCCCTCGCGGGCATAGGCTGAGAGCCTGTACATTCAACCGTACATTCAACGGTAAAGCCTGTGAGGTCTCTTTCCAGTCTAGGGAGTGAGGCATGTGAAGCACTTTGAGATGCAACCAGCCCCCCCCGCTATCTTGCCTTCGCAAGATGCACAGGGCCCGGTTACCCACCCACGGCTCGAAGTAGCCTCATCTCTGGAGCTGCCTCGCCCCAGTGCTTCACTGTCTCAACCCCTAGACTCGGACCCTTACTCTCAGAACACCACTCACTAGGCATTGCTCCCTTATAGCATATTTTGAATATGGGGAAATTCATACAGTGCTATTTAATCAGGGAATAATGAGAGTATTTTGGGGGGCGTTTCGGTGGGGTTTGTGGCAATGCACTGATACTAGGTACAGCACAAATTCCATCCCAATAATATCTTGCCATTGATACATAGAGATTCGAACCCGGAACCATTGGATAACCAGTCCAGTACACCTCCCCTGCTAGTGATTCCCATAATTTGATGGCATTACAATTGATTAATGCACTACCGGTACATGTAGTGCTGTGCTATACCCTTATCTATACCATTTTATATATGAATATTGCGTTGACCTAGACTGATCTTGACAACTACTGTACCATAGCAAAGACTTTTTGATTCTCTGTCCTCACAACTCAGTGTCCTCAACTTAAATGCTCTTCTGAAATCACTGTGTTGGGTGATTTTAATGTCCATAATGTTGAATGGCTCACTCATTCAGCCAGGGCTGATGATGCTGGTCTTGAATGTGAGCTATTTGCAGACTCATTTAATCTCACTCAACTAGTCAACCAACCCACCCGTGTACCAGATAATCCTAATCATAATTCCCACCTACTGGACTTATTTTTAACAACCAATTCAATAAATTATGATGTTACAGTGAGGTCCCCGCTTGGATCTTCTGATCACTGTCTGATACAGGCCACCTGTCTATCACCTACCACACCTTCCCACTCTGAACCTGTTTTGGTGACTAAATGGCATTACGATAGGGCAGACTGGGAGGGTCTTCAAGGTTTCTTTATTGATATTCCCTGGACCTCTTGCTTGTCTAATGATGCACACACCACCTTGAGCGACATACAAGATGTTGTAAAAATTGGAATGGAAACTTGTATTCCTCATCAAAAGTACAGTAAAAGATCTAATTCACCTAAATGGTTTGACCATAATTGTGCTAGAGTAACTGAACAAAAAGCAATAGCCTACAATGCATACACAAGATCAAAAACACATGAAGCCTTTAATTACTTTAGAAACATCAGAAATCATGCCAAAACTGTATTAAACCTAACTAAATCAAACTTTCTCCACAAGCAGGCAAATACACTTCTAAATAATCAAAATGATAACAAAATATTTTGGTCTACTCTTAACTCATTCAAATCCAACTTCACTACTGCTTCATCCATTCCACCATTAAAATCTCCGACTGGCAATCTTGTAAGTGACCCACGAGGTAAAGCTAACCTTCTTGCGGATATTTTCTCCACCAACTCAACCTTAGATGAAATAAATCAAGATGTCCCTGTACTTAATTTTAATTCGCCTGAAATTCCTTCACTTAAGATCCACACCAGACATGTCAAAACTATTTTGCAGAATCTCTCAGTAGATAAGGCTCCTGGTCCAGATGAAATTCCTCCAATAGTACTTAAGAATTGCTCCTTGGTGCTCGCTCCTGTATTGGCAAACATTTTCCGTCTGTGTACTCATACCTCATGCTTCCCAGTACCCTGGAAAGAAGCAAACATCCATCCAGTTCCTAAAAAAGGTGCCTCTTCAGATCCATCAAACTACAGACCAATAGCTATAACTTCCACTCTTGGTAAAGTCTTTGAAATTATATTAAATAATCACATAATTAAGCATCTTGAGAATAATAAATTAATAAGTGATAGGCAATATGGTTTTAGACGATGTCGATCAACTGCAGACATTCTTTGCCTTCTTACGCATCAAATCAACCAAGCTACAGACCAACATGGTGAAACACATACAATAGCACTGGATATATCAAAGGCATTTGATAGAGTCTGGCATCAATCCTTATTGTCGAAGATGTCACACTACGGCCTTGCATCATTAGTTCCACTAATTTCTTCTTATCTTCATAACAGAAAAATATGTGTAATGGTAGATGGCCTTTATTCTCAATTTCACTCAATAAATGCTGGTGTTCCCCAGGGATCAGTTTTGGCCCCAACTCTGTTCCTCATTCATATCAATGATCTCATATCTACCACTCATAATCCAATACATTCCTATGCAGATGACTCAACACTCCACAGTTCCTTCACATTTACCAATTCTTTCACCCAACCCGATCTTATAAATTCAAAAATAAACACTGCAATTTCTCTGAACCAGGACCTTTCTAGAATTAATGAATGGGGACAAAAGAATCTAGTTTCCTTTAATGCACAGAAAACCAAGTACATTCAATTTTCTAACCGACAGAATCTCACTGACTCCCATATATTTTGTAATGATGTAAATATTCCCACTTCCCCTAGTATTGACATTCTCGGTGTAACATTAACTACTAACTTGAGCTGGACACATTATGTTAGAAGCATTGCTAAGAATGCCTCTAAACAACTGGGACTCCTGTACAGAGTTCGAGAATTCTTCACTGACGAGCAGTTGGCAGTAATATATAAAAGTCATGTGCGTTCTCAGATGGATTATTGTTCACCTCTGTGGAGTGGAAGTGGAGTGGTTGCATTGAGGCAGTTGGACAAAATTCAATATAAAGCTATTAGATTAATCAATAACCCTGCAATCACACAGGACCTTCCTACATTATCCATACGAAGAAACGTTGCATCCCTTGCATTATTCTACAGATATTTTCACAGCAATTGTTCCGAGGAACTTGCTTCAATTGTGCTGCCTCTCCACATCTTTCCCCGTAGAACTAGGGCAGCTGAGAGCGCCCATGAATTTACACTTTCTCCTCCACAATGCAGAACTTCTGTTTATCAAAATTCATTTATCCCTAGAACTACTACTCTTTGGAATTCACTTCCCTCGAGTTGCTTTCCACAAACTTACAATCTACAAAAGTTTAAATCCAGTTGTTACAAACATTTTATGAATGGAGGATGCCTTTAGGCACATGGACCTTTTTGTTTTATCTGTGTTTTTCCTTCCTCCGTTCATTGTCTCTTAAAAAAAAAAAAAAAAAAAAAATACCTAGGTAATCGTCTACTTCATTATTGCCTCATTAGCTAGTAGTTTTGTTTGACTACCAATCTACTTTGGGTGAAGGCTGGTCCTGTCCAGAGTGAGGTTTACCATCTGTCTCTTTTCCTAGTTCGGGGGTGGGAGCTAGGAATCCTCCTCCTCTTGTAAAATTAATCTAGTAGACGAGACAAAGAAAGGGTCGAGGGAACGCGAAAGAATTGGAACTTTATATGTTGTTTTTGTTCTGGCTCTGTCTCGAGTCAGTCACCCTCATCTGTGGGGTATGTGCCTGAGTATATACATACATACATACACCAATCTGTTTGTTAAAGTACATGAATAACAAAATAATGACTATAGGCACTGATCACCAATTTTGTTCAAGTTTTGTCAATACTGAAGAAAATATTTGTATGATAACAGAAATAACGTACATCTCTAAAAATGACCTCGTCAACGGAGTAATTTTAATACTGAATTTTGGAAAAAGTCTTATACTAATTACTTTTACTAAAAAAATACCGCCTGTTATTTCTTGTCATGAACTCATCTACAAGTGTAAATACACTATTAACTATAGTAGAGTGTAAATACACTATTAACTATAGTAGAGTGTAAAATAGAACAAGTTGAACCATATTTGATGTTAGTGTATGTAAAATCATGCTCTCCATATCTGGATATCTACCTATGCAATAGCAGAAATATATTACTTTTTGATGAAAAGGGCTTCAACTTAATAGAATATATTCGCTTCAATGTAATGGTTGGGATTATGAAGGTAATTAGTTGGAGTTGTATTAGTAGTAAATCTTTGGAAGAAAAACGTGTTATACGATAGCAATAGTATGCAACCTACAAACACTAATACGATATATTCACATTAGCTAAAAATAGAGTATACTGTAGTTTCCTTCTGCTTTTCTGTTCTGCATATGAAAGAGATGTAAATGAGAAGGAAGGATGAATTGAGTAACCGTTCCTTTTTCTCCTTTCACAATCTATTCTATCTATTCTAATGGCGCCTTCCTTTTAGTGTAATAACAGTCTTTGACTTTGACTATTTGTTCATCGGAATCATATGTTCGTCAGTAAGATCAATAACATAACATTACAGTGAATACGGATCCAATAAATGAATGCAGTTCAATGGAGTACTTCGTCCGAGTCTCTTACCTGATTATAAAAAAAAATCAAAATATTTTAGTGCAATTTGATAATATTGTAACCTCAAATAGCGCCATTGCACAATTGCTAAACGGATGTAAAACATCTTAATATGAATTAAATGTATTCATTTCATTTGTGGTCATGTCCCTTCTAAGGGTTCTGTATTCTTAAGATACTGCCATTCTCATTCATAGTTCATTACCTATTGACACCAGTCCACCATTTTCTGTAGCCCTTTCTTCTCTTCTCCCGCGCTCCCTAACCCAGTCACCATTTTTCAAAGCCCCCGCACCCCTCGATTTTTTTTTCTCGCATACCCTTCATTATGCTTTTCATTTTGTACAATATATGCCCCTTTTCAACTTCTCACCCGATGTCTTTTATTTTTCTTTACACCCAAGTCATTTCGCACCACTTCATTTTTTATTGACGTATCGTAGAACCCCTTTGGTATTCTCTTTTAACGAATATTATACCGTCTCACATATTTTCCTTAACCTTTTCATCATTTTATGACGAATATATTTTCTCTTTAGTGTTGCTGAATAGTTTTTGTTTTTTAATTTTAGTCTTCGTTTAAATGTGTGTGTGTGTGTGTGTGTGTGTGTGTGTGTGTGTGTGTGTGTGTGTGTGTGTGTGTGTGTGTGTGTGTGTGTGTGTGTGTGTGTGTTATAGCTAAGCTGTTAACATTGTGCTTAGGAATTGCATCCTGTAACTAGAATAACAAAATACAACTTCGTTCAGAGTGGCTTTAAAATATAACCATCTCCCTGTAAAGCTTGAATTAGTGATATCATTTTAAGCTAACTACTACCAATTGGAGAGATTGTAGACAACAACCATGCAGGGCAATATCCAGGGGAGGCCTCATATAGGCATGTGATAAGGAGTTGCTGGAACTCCTGTTTCATTTGTCTGGGTTCCCTTACTGTTTCTGTTTCTGTCTCACTTACACCGAGAATAATCCAGCTAGCTCTCACAAACACCACTTTGTCACTAAACTAAATAAGTACGCCACTCTTCTTTACAATAATGTACACCATGTTCTATGTTTGTTAGTTTTGTTCAACTTTTGGGGAGACAAATTGGCTTTTATCTCCTTCATACACATAGGAAAATAAAAGAAGACAATTGTACTTCACTGAAAACCTTGTATACCTCTTGAAGTCAAAAGCCTTACAACATTCATTCTCAGTAGTTTATAATAAACTGTAAACACGCTTTGTAATTTTCAAGGGATTAAACGGCAGCAATCGGAACAGCCACAAATAAAACTGTCAAAACTTGTATTTGTGGTTAGTTTACATTTCGTCTTGACATGTTAGTTTAGGTTGATTAGGAACATGACTTCATAACAACTCTCATACATCAATGAAAACAACAGACAAAATGGTCCCCATAGTAGCTTACCTAAGACCTTCTCACTTTGGGTCTAGCTATAACCACTTTCAAGTAGAACCCATCTACTTGCGACATCACCCATCACCCTTCTACCCGATACCACATGACTCCTTGCACGTACTTTATTCCAATCACCTGTAAACTCTCTCTGATGTCACCTGTCAAGAAGAATGTACAAAAATACTAACCCTAGGTCGTCCCACTCTCCAGGACTGCTCTCCACCAGTGAACGTCAACTGCGACCCATCTGCGACACTAGGCCACCACTAGCTACTGGCTGCAAACTCTCCACTCAGTAATGGATAAATGGTTGATGATGAATAAAGCAAAATACCCTGAAAGTTAGCTTAATTGTTAGAAAAGCTTAATGAGGCTGAACTTTAAGATGGGCAGGAGTCAAACCCTACCCTTAGTTATAGAAAATTGGTACAGTACAAGCCCCAGCACATACCCTTTAAGCCTACTCACTCATATAAGTCTTAGCTACCTTAAATAAACTTATTTGTGAAAAGAGAGAGAGAGATAGAGAGTTACATAGAGTTACATATATACATAAACTACACAGACCTTGCGGTCCCTACTAGGTAGTCCGGACTTACTGCTAAAATAGAATTTGCTACAAAGTGGAAGGCAAGGATAACAAAGAAGAAGGCTCTCTTCCCACCCACCTGTCCCTCCGACCGTTGGTCGGCATGAAATTAAGTTGGGGAAAGAAGTCCCCCAGCAGAATGAGAAAAACTTCTACTGGGAAATGTATAGTAAAGAGAGAGAGAGAGAGAGAGAGAGAGAGAGAGAGAGAGAGAGAGAGAGAGAGAGAGAGAGAGACTGTGTGTGTGAGGATGTTGGACGCCAAACTAATGGTCAGCAATAACGACATCGAGCGAAAATAGTGAAAAGTGTTAATGAAGGTGAATTAAATTAGACGGCTGGCTTCATGAATTCATCAGCAGGGGCCTCTCGCTCTACCATTAAAAACTTTTCGGTTGGCAGCAGTAAAAGGCTTGGGATCCACATAGGAGGGCATTATCAGAAATGGTTGTAGTAGTAGCAGTAGTAGTAGTAGTAGTAGTAGTAGTAGTAGTAGTAGTAGTAGTAGTAGATGATGAGTCTGAGTGCTGACCCCGGAATAGTAAGTAGCTGAATGACTACCAAGTCGGACGCTTTGATGACTGTTCTGACCTGGTTGAGGGTCCAAAGAGGGGATGCACAGGTAGTAGTAGTAGTAGTAGTAGTAGTAGTAGTGCCATTAGAGACAAATTCATCCCAGCGTGGGTAAAGTCCCACACCCCAAGTGCTACAGAGAGGGAGTTGCTCGCACTTCCTCCTAGGTTGAGAGGGCTTGGCATTATCAATCCTGTGAGAAAGGTGACAACAGAACACCAGAACTCAGTAAAGATAACAGGATCTCTCACTGAACATATCGTAGCACAAGATTCTGTCAGTGAAGTGTACCAGGCGGACATTTACAACATCAGAAAGACCATCAAGTCAGAAAGGCATAACTCACAGAAAAATGACCTGGCACGATTGATGCATCAACTTCTCCAGAGACTAGTAAGAAAAATACAAATAACACAAGAAATGGGTGCTACAAATTGGCTGAAAACACTACCAATCAAGGCAAAAGGCTTCAATCTCAACAAACAAGAACTTAGTGATGCCATTGCACTGAGGTATGGTTGGCCGATTGAAGGATTGCCTGATCGATGCATTTGTGGAGTCAACAATGATGCAGACCACTGCATGATATGTAAGAAGGGAGGGTTCATCAGCATCAGGCACGATGAAGTGAGAGACGTAGCGGCGAACATGCTCAGGGAGGTGTGTCGTGATGTGGCGTGCAGACCATCAATCATTCCCTTGGACGGAGAAATCTTGCAGCACAGGACGGCCAACAAATCCAATGAAGCAAGAGGTTTTTACACAAGAGGACAGCGAGCGTTCTTCGACATAAGAATATTCGACCCAATGGCCCATAGCTACATCGAGCTTTCTCTCTGGAGGCTGAACACAAGAGGAACGAACAAGATAAGGTCAGGGAATATGGGGAAAGGATCCTAAATATCGAACAAGGCAGCTTTACCCCACCAGTCTTCACCACATAATGGAGGGATGGGACCCAGGGTCCAGTGCTTCAAGGATAGCAGATATCATCAAAGAGAAGAAGCAACAGCCCAGGAGCTAAGTTGTAGCCTGGATGAGGTGTCGCCTATCTTTCTCGTTGCTCAGATCAGCACTAATATGCCTGCGGGGAACAAGACTGTCTGCATCACAATCAGCGACGGTGGCAGATGTGGACTACAAGGTAGCGGTAGCAGAAAGTCGCATAAGGAGGAGACTGGATTAAAGTAGCACGCTATAGAGTAGTACTATAGTAGAATAGTAGGAATAGAGTAATATCTGATGTTTGTTAAATATAATGAATGTACAATATTAAATATTAGTCAAGGAAAAATACAAAATATTCCACGATGATGAGTCTGAGTGCAAACCCTGGAATAGGGTGCAGCTGTATGACTACCAAGTCATGTGCAAAAAAAAAAAAAAAAAAAAAAAAAAAAAAAAAGTTGTAGTAGTAGTAGTAACAAATCTTCATGCTAACAATATTGAAATGTTTTGGGACATATTATTGCAAGTAATGAACGTTCTACAGTACTGTCAATTTAAAATGGTATATTTAAGAATGGGAAAGGGTTAGGACATTATACTGTAGATAAGACAAAACAATATTGGTACTAATAGTTCAATCTTAATGTTGGGAAACCTAATGGTAAGAAACTGTTCTGGAAAGAGGTCAAGACAGCTAGGGAGGATAGCAAGGAAGTAGTAAGGATGTGAAAGATAAGAATGGGTGAGCACTAGCCGGAAAGCGAGAGAGCCGAGAGATGGAGGGAGCACTTCAACGAATTGTTGAACGTAAGGAATGAAACGCCAGCTAATATAGTTGGATGGTGTATGGGAGGGAGAAGTAGAGAAGTAGTGGAGGAGTAGGTGGGGATCAGGAGGTCAGAAGTGTGTGAAGCCACGAAAAGAGTGAAGATGGAAATAGGAGTAAATAGTGTATTTGGGGAAATGCTGAGGTATGATGGTGAGATAGTGAATGAATGGGTATGGAAAATGTGTAAACTAGCATGGGAGAAGGGAAGTGCCCCTAATGACTGGAAAACAGGCATAATAGTCCCCGTGTATAAGGGAAAAGGGGAGAAAGGAGTGTGTGGTAACCACCGAGGGATATGTCTTCTATGCGCAGTAGGGAAGATGTAAAGTAGGGTCGTGATAGAGAGAGTGAGAAAGAGGACGGAAAATGGGTAGGTGAGGAGCAGAGCGGGTTTAGGAAGGGAAGAGGGTGTGTTGACCAGATTATTGTCTTGAAAAGTATTGTGGAGAAAACCTGGAGAAGGGACAAAAGTTGTATGCTGCCTTTATGGATTTGGAGAAGGCCTACGACAGAGTTGATAGAGAAGGTCTATGGAAAGTATTGATAATATACGGAGCAGCTGGCATGTTGCTGAAAGTGGTGGCGAGCATGTATGAGGGTGCAAAGGAGGCAGTACATGTGGAGAATGAACAGAACGAGTTCGAACTTCGTTGATCTGATCATTTGGTTTGAGAAAGGGTGTGTGATATCCCAATGGTTGTTCAATCCATGGATGGAGTCATGAAAGAAATACAAGGAAGAGCAGTGGATGATGGTGAATCGCTGATAAGGGAAATGAAGTAACCTCAAAACGGCACAATTCTAATTTTGTCGTGTTTACAATTACTTTAAATCACTATTTATTATTTAATCAACACAGCTAAACTTAGTTAGATGCAGAAATCGCCCCCATAAATGTTTTTTGTGAGGCTGACACCAGGCCGGCCGAAGGCTCAAACCCGGGTTCCCATGCTTATGAGGCGAACACTCTCACCATTAGACCAAAAGAAGTACTCCACTTTGGGTGATAGCTACATCACTTTATCGTCCAGGTAGCGAAGACTCCGATCGAGCATAAGCAAGTGAGGCACAAGTTTGAGCATGTCAACTACATTGAGGCTCCAAGACAACGATCACCAGCGACATCCCTTATTTTCGCCAGTTGCCGGGCCACACACCACGGCGAGGAGGCAGTGCAGGAACTACCCCATCTGCTACCATACTCACCCAACAAAGCTGTGTCACTGGGACATCATCTCTGAGAATTTCTGAGAGCTTTAGCCTTAGCAACTGTTGTAGCTAAACAGTTAAGGCAAGCCAGTACACCATGAGGATTTACTTAGCCTATATGTACAGCACCCAAGCTAAGCCTCTCAGATATTTCATTACAGCTGCCACCAGTGAAGAAACCCCAAAACAGCACAATATTATTTGTTGCCGTGTTTATAATTACTTTACATCACTATTATAGGTTTGAGTCCCGGAGGGAAGAAGGAAAACCTAATATTTAGTAGTGGCCCCGAAATCATTGACGATATGCCTATTATATAATAGCTCTCTTTCAAATACCCGTGGTCAGGCTGTTTGAAACAAACGCCACAGGGGAAAGAGTGCCAACATCATAAGTGCAACGCTCATTCTCTTATGGAATCGTCTTTATGATTTGGTCCTTAACCTCTCCGCGGTGCACAGGGGGTTTTCTACAGGGTAAGACTGTGCGCACCTATGATGATTTTGGGACCTATTGCCAATTTCGATAAAAAGTACATCATCGTGTAGGGAATGTTTGCGTGCATCGGCCCATATATATTTGACCCCCCAAAAAATGTCTGGGGGGGGTGGGGGAACGGTCCGTAGTTGAAAAATGTGGAGCGAATGGCACCGCGCGGCTAGATTGTCATCGAGCGGCGAGATTTCCCTGCCGAATTTTCACGCGCCCAGGGGATAGAAGGAGAGGGAGGAGGGGGTGGGTTACCGCATATTATCCCGTATATCTCCTTTTTTGAGCCCTTTTAGGCTATCTAGAGTATGTATACGTGTGTAGGCCACCCATATAACAATGAATATGCCTCATAGTGACCAAAAATTGCAATATATAAGGGAATTATAAGATAATTTTTAGGCGGGAATGAAGATGTGTTGGAGGTTTGGCAATTTATGAGCTGAGAGTGTGGTTTACGCCATACATATCACTTATATCTTGTACGTAGAGCACTGTCATGCTATAATACAGACTTGTACGTATGTATACATGCCATATATCAAAATATATACCGCATATAGACCAATTCATGCGATATTTATGCACATTATCAATGAGTTTCTATGCGTGAACCAAGGTGTGAGTGAGTTGTGCTGGGAATGAAAGGGGGAGAGGGTGTGTTACGCCATAAATATCACGTAAATCTTGTATTTAGAGCACTGTCATGCTATAATAAAGACGTGTACGTATGTAGGCGTCCCATATAACAAGGAATATACCGCATATAGCCCAATTGATGCGATATTTACGCAAATTGTGAATGTGTTTCTAGCAGACGGAAGCCTGAAAGGGTGGGTGGGGGTGGCTGGGAAGGAGGGAGGCTAGCAGGGAGGGAGTGAGTGAGTGAGTGAGTGAGTCGTGGAGAGAAGGAAGGCAGGCAGATCTCTAGATAGATAGCCAGCTGTGTGACAATTGTGGAGGCGCCCGAGGCGTATTGATGACTTGGGATTTTTAACCTTATGTCTACCAGGTGTCTGGTGTTTGTTGCCACCAAGAGTTTTACAATAACATGAGTCAGGAATGGAGAGAGAGAGAGAGAGAGAGAGATAGAAACTGAGACATGCGTATGTCGTACGTATAAATGGACTTCAGAATTGCATTTTTATGCAAGCAGACATTGCATTTTAGACACATGTGAAGTGCCACAGAAACATGTAGGCCATTGACTGTAAATAAAGTACTATATTATAGACCACCAGCGACGATGGTCAGTAAACTCAGGCAGATTGTCTTTTGTGATAGAGGGCTAAATATAGAATGGTGTCTCCTTACACTTGCGAAAGGGTAGATTGCCACCAGAGAAACGTATACTTATTTATTTCCAAGTAATATGCAATATAAATGTATATTCGAGACCTACTGCAATTATTTGTATGACAGTCATGACTATATATAATCCAATATACGCGCGTAGGCGAGACATAAGAAAGCTGGTTGAGCAATTTTCGACACCCACACAGTTATTATTAATTTTTATTTACAATATTATACAATACAAATGTATTTGTGAAGAGTATTTTATCTATTATTGTATTTTTACAAATGTTGTTCCCAGACAGAGCTGCTGTTGCTGGTGTAGCTGGGGCATAAAGGAGCGGCAAGGGTCACCGCTTGACCGTGTGAAAATGAGTGGAGTCACACTGAGAGGGGCAATTTTGCTGAGTGTTTGGGCAATTTTTGACAGAATAAAGTTATATAATTACTAATTCTTCTATCTATCTATTCTATCTATATGCTCAGGCCCAATCCCCATTTTGGGGGTAGCCGACTCAAGACAGAGCAAGAACAGGGAAAACACAAAAACAACATAAAACAAAAAATAAACACAGATAAAAAACACAACTCTCACATCCAGGTCACCCAGGAGAAGACCCAGAGACCAGGGTTACCAAGGTCGCTCCAGCACTCCCCCGGCCCCTGACCACCAGGAGAGGTTCCGATCTCGGCAGGCAGACATGCAGCGGAGCCAAAGCGACAAGCCCTCCCACCACACTTCCAGGCACACCCTTCACATTAATCGTCTCCCCGGGCCAGGCGCCTGATGGACTATTATCTAGTCCAACTTGCGCCCGACCCCTTACTCCAAATGACCACGTGTTCACTCAACTATTCACAAGCATTCTCCATTCACTCCTGTCCACCACCACTTCCCCTGCCTGATCTATAGTCATTCCTCTAATTCTTGACAGAGACAAACTTTTATAAACCTTGGCATGATATAATTGATAATCCCATCAATTTACAAACGTAAATTGGTGGGATAATTCATTTTCATAGATTGTCATTTCGATTGTAGACACGAAGTTTTGAGTGATATTTGGTATGAGCTCCTGTGGCATGGTTGGTAAGGTCGCGGACTGGAAAACTCAAAGTGTGGTAGGGTTGTGTGGTCGAATCCAGGAGGGGGTTATGGGGAAGGTTTTATATTGTCTAGAACATTTTTGATACATTTTTTTTTTTTACAAGATCATGCCATTGTATTCAAACAATATGAAATATTCATAGAATATATCATATTGTAAGAATAAAATGACATGACCTTGTTTTGTTTTTGTTTTTTTTATTGTTTTTTTTTATTATCTTAGTAGGTTTGACAGGATTTATTGAAACATATTTATTTTTGTACAATTCCTTTGAGGTAAGAAAATAATTATATACACATTACTTTGGCTAATAACAAACATATATATTGATATACTAAAAATAAGGCATATTACATGTAAATCTTTGAAACTTATAAACTAAATAATGAAACATACAATTATATAATGTAAAAGCTATATCACAGGGACATCTTTGGAACTTATACATTATAATATATATGTTACATTATGAGGTAGCGTGATCAATTAGGTCAGGTCAGGTAAGGTAGGGCGCGAGTCCAGGACAGGGCGGGGCAGGGGGCGAGTCCAGGGCAGGGCACGGGGCGAGTCCAGGGCAGGGCAGGGCAGGGCGACACTCAATAATTCTTGAAGGTGTGGTAGTCCCTGAAGCAGTCACCCAGGCAGAGTGGAACTTTGCACTCGGTGCACATTGAGGTGACTCTTTTGGTGACATGGGGTTTCCTGACACTGGTGCTGCAGACGGTGCACTGCGCCTGCCTGCGACGAGTGCCAAGCATCTCAGTGTTGATTGGGTAGTGTCTTTCGACACCCAGCTGGATGCGGTCAGGAACGTGATCCCCACGCCATGCCGTACGTCTGTGAGTGGTGGTGCCATACTTCTCCAGGAGTTGGTATGAGACGTTGTAAACGAACTCCCGGAATTTCAGCTTCTGGTTTGGGGCCATATCCTTTTTCACCAACCACAAGTTGTAGGCGTTGAGCATCGTGATATCAGCTAGGTGGAGGAAGAGCTTGTGATACCACTTCACAGTCTTCCTCAGACACTCAACGCCTGACAGCTGACAGTCAGACTTGTCCACCAGGCGCATGTTCTTGGTATAGTCCACTACCATGTCGGGCTTGTAGATGGTCTTCCTGGTTCGGTAGTGGATTTTGCCAGAATCCACCTGGGCACCTGTGTGGATGGTGGAAAGCAGGTGGACGTCTCGCTTATCCTTCCACTTCAGGGCTATCAGTTTCCCACACTTCTCGAGCTGCTTGAATTTCTGCCCCTTTCGTCGCCTTCTTCGCACATGCCTCTCACGGTGTTCCTGGGCCAGGTCGTCTTCTGAAGGTGTGTCACTGGAGGAGGCATCTGTGAGAGGAATGACATCACCTGTGAACTTTGGCATAAACTTTCTTGTCTTTCTGACAGTACCACATGACCCCGTTTGGTTGTCATGAAGAAACTGGCAGAGAGCAGGAGAAGTATACCAGTTGTCAGTGTAGATGATGTGGCCTTTGCCCAGGTAAGGTGCCAACATTTTCCTGACGATGGCACCTGACATGCCCATGGGGTCATTGGCAGCGGCTTTCGGTATGTCAATGTCAGTGCCTGTGTACACGATCATGTCAAGCACTATTCCAGTTTCGCAGTCACACAAAACGAAGAGCTTGATTCCGAACCTATGCCTTTTCAAGGGGATATACTGCTTGAAAACAAGACGTCCTTTGAAGAGCACGAGCGACTCATCAATCACCAAATTGAGGAAGGGGTAAAAGTATTTCCTATACCTCTCCAACAACATGGTGAACACATCCCGAACTTTCCATATCCTGTCAATCCTGTTAGGATTTTCGTTGTCTGCAAAGTGCATAAATCTTAGCAGCAACAAAAATCTGTCACGAGTCATGAACTTATTGAAAGTTGGGGTGGCGATGAGAGGGTCGTGCTTCCAATAGTGTTGCAACACATGCTTCTTGATCAGAGGCATGAGGAACAACAAGGCAAAGAACGTCATAAATTCTTCCACAGTCGTATCCACCCAGCCTCGTATTCTCGCTTTTGGAGAAAGGACGTCCAATCTGCCAAACACCCATCTGTAGTAGGCCTTTGTTTGGGCAACGATGTACGTCATTACCTCCATATCGAAAAAAGCGAGGAAGAAGTCGCTTTCGTTCGCTTGATCGTCACAGGGCCAGTCGTCAGTTGTTCCTGACGTCCCAGGATTGAACTGGGGCACGTCAGGTACAAAATTGACCCCGTCAGACCAATCGAACGAAGGCAGCTCAGGGATCGGAATGTCGTCTGCGTCTGCTTCATCGTCTGAAATATCGCTTCCATGGTCGCGATACAGCACTGCATCATCATCACCCTCCTCTTCACTTGACAGACGATGCCCTTCCTCATTCTCGTCACCGACGTCGGACTCACTCCCACTGTCCACTCCCAAATCCCCCCACCCTTGGTCCCGTGCTAGGGCTTCGTCGTCGAAACCCGGGCTGCCAATGTCCTGCGAATCACCATCAAACAGCAGGGCGGCATACTTTGATGGTGTCAGAGTTTTCCGGGTCACTTTTGCACGTGCGGGAGTCTTATGGACAGGGACAGCAGAGGCGGTGGCAGGGGCGGCGGCAGGGGCAGCGGCAGGGGCAGCAGTGGTGCGTGGCCTTGATGGCAAGATGATGCTGGTGCCTGTCGCCCTTCTCTCTGTTCCTTGGGCAGGGGCGGCATGGGCGGCAGGGGCAGCAGGGGCAACAGGGGCAGCAGGGGCAGCAGGGCCGGCAGGGACACCAGGGCCAGCAGGGCCAGCAGTCGCTTTCCCTCTCCCTTTCCCCTTCCCCTTCCCCTTCCCTGTTCCTTGGGCAGGGGCAGCAGGGGCGGCAGGGGCGGCAGGGGCAGCCGGGCCAGGGGCGGCTGGTGGTGGTGGTGGTGGTAGGGGCACTGTGGCTGGCGTACGGGTTCTCTTCCCTACGCCCGTGCCTTTAATTTTTCCTGCCCCCGCAGGTTCTGCAGCCCTAGGGCGGCCTCCTGCGTCGCTGGTACCGGTGGCAGGGGTGGCAGGGGTGGCAGTGGTGGTAGTGGTTGTTGCAGTGGCCTGGGTCGTGGTGGCAGTGTCCCGAAACACCAATGACCTCTGTACCTTTCTCGTGCTTGCACGTGTTTTTCGTGCTTTGGGTGCAGGTGTTTCGTCCTCCGAGCTGTAGGGCGTGTCGTACTGGTAGGTAGGGTCTTTAGCAGCCACCCTCTGCCTGCCACGGCGGCTAACACCACCAGAAGGAGGGCTGGTTGTGTCATCAGGGAGCGAGTGTGAGGGACGTGTGGGCTCCATGACTAGTGCGTGGTTACTGGCGCGGTGGTGCTTGCACGAGTGCGGGGCGAGCGTTTGGCGGGGTGGTGTCGAGAGTTGACATGTAGTACTATACCCACACCAATTTCAGCCGCCTGGCTATAAACGCGCGGTTTTGGTACTCGTTCAAAAGCTCTGCTCTTAAGAGTCTCCCCGCAGTCCGCCGGGGGAACTCTTAAGAGTCTCCCCGCAGTTCCCGGGTTAAAATTAATTTGTACATACTGTATATTTTGTACAATTTATCTTCTATATCCCATAGTGCAACTATTAATGATATACCTGTATATTCAAATATAAAATTTGAACTGTATAACCAGTTCGGCTTACCAAGTATCACAGCTTGTATACTTATCACATTATCCGGCGGAGGGTCTGAGGGTCTTTGCTCTCCATTAACCCCCCTCCCCCTCCTTCTTCACACTTAAGATTACTCTTAAATCTAGTAGCACAAAGACCAATTAGACCCGCTGGCGTAATGCCACACAGGTGAGTTTTGGTTTATCCAAGGCCAGAGATAGGTAGCGCGTCAGGAAAGTATGATTGGATGACCACAATCGTGTCTACTGTCTACGTGGTGCGATGCATAAGGTGTTGATTTTCGGTGTGAGCATCCTGGATTCGAATCCACGGACTGCCACATGTGTTTGTAAATTTCATTAATCGATTTTAGGAGTATAGTTGGTTGTTGGAAGGAACATAATAATTAGCTATGTCATCTATGGAATAATTTTGCAAGAATCTTAAAGAAGCTGCCCACTTCCTGATGTCATGGGCCCTTCCCATTATACCAGGATTACTTTATCGGATTACATCTACAAGCAATGATGCTAATTTTCTTCTTGTGATGCGCTTACCTGCACTATTGACCCATAAAGCTCCCTGCTGTTGAGGTTGTGACACTCTCATAAACTTGATCAGAGATTGCACTGGGCATAAAACATGGTGTGTGTCTCCACGCTTGAGCGCTGGGACAGTAAAATCAGAGAAAACATGATCGCTATGTTCATTTTTAGCGACAAAAGTGGGGGATGGAGCAATTTGTACATTAATTTTGCGTCTCCCAAACCTGAGGCAATTAGGTTCGTTGCTCATCACCGCCAGCTCAGACACCCTGTTACCTGTGGCCAAAGCCATAAGGAGCACAGCATTCTTTAACAGTGAGTCGAAATCCGGCGCATGATTATACTTGCGCGAATGTAGCAAAGGCAATACTTTGTCAAGTAACCAGGTAGGCATGAGCTGACGGGGTGGTGGGCGAAGCTTGAAACATGCCCTCATGAACCCTTTCTCCTCTGCCTGCGGTACAGATAGCCCTGTTAAGTCATAAAAGGGAGTTCTGATAGCTGACAAATTATTTTTCAGTGTAGCCTAATTACAGAAAGGCATTTTTGTTCAAATAAGTAGTCCAAATACTTGAAGACCAAAGCTACTGATGCGTCAGTTTGTGCCATTTCTACTATCCAGGTCGTAAAAGACTTCCAATGCAATTGATATTGACGCCTGGTAGAAAGAGTATACTGATTGAGAAATGTATTTGTGACGCTCTCTCCATACGGGGTTAACCCTTTGGCATTCTGAATGTCCAAAAGGCAAAAGTCAGCGAGGTCTCTAGGTTGCCAGTTGTCTCCAAGTGGAAGTACGAGATCAGGAGTGACACCGGGTTCTCGCACCACATTTTCAACTGGTCATACCACACTTGAGCCGGCCATATAGGCGCAATCATCGAGACTAAGCCCCGGTAACCCCGTAGTTTGTGAACTACTTGACACATGAGTGAAGCGTCTGGAGGCGGAAACAGATGGATGGAATTCCACCTGTTCCAGTCCTCCATCAATGCGTCTGGACCCCCCGCCGAAGACACTTCACGGCGGGTTAGGTAGAAAGGAAGCCTGTGGTTTTCCTTGGACGCGAATAGATCCACTTGTGGACGGTATGGCTCTGCAATCATCTGGTTGAAGATGTTTTGCTTGATAGCCCATTCTACTTTGGTGCTCTGTCGCCTTGACAGGGCGTCTGCCCAGATGTTCGCTACGCCTGCGAGTTATGATGCATGAAGATGAATGTTCAGCTCTTCCGCCAGAACAAAAATCTCTTCCGACAACTCTAGCAAGTTCCGAGACCTCGTTGACCCTTGCTTTTGAATGCAGGCTACTGCATTAAATTCTCCATTCGAAAAGCTACTGATTTCCCCCGCAAGGTGGAGCCGTGAGCCTGAAGGAAAAATAAAGGGATTAATAGTTCTTTCACATTGATGTGAAAACTCTCGGATTGGGACCAAAGACCTTGACCCTGATGGCCTAGGTTTGACTGATAACCACAGCCTATTGTCCCTGAAGCATCTGTGTCTATCCATACCGTAGGTGGTGGAGATGTCACGTCATTATTGAGTGCAGGTGTTTCTCTCCTCGCCCAGACTGATAGTAAGTTGTGAATTAACTGTGGAATTCGCCACAACTTTCCCGCCGGCAATAGCGGGAAATGTTTGTTTCCTTCCAGGATTAATCTCTTTACTTTCAACCGGCCCAACTTTACAGTTAATTGAATCCAGTTGATAGAGCCAACCAGGGATTCCCATGTCCTTCTCGTGGTAGTCAGACTGAGGAGAAACCAAAAACAATTTCTTTCGAAATCTGTTGCGATTGTCCACACTCTGACTGAGAATAAGATATGCTGTGTCCCAGACCAGCCCTATCCACTGAATTACCCGTGTGGGAACAAGGTTCGACTTTGACAAGTTGACCTTGAACTAGGGGATTGAACATGGTTTATAATTTGAGTGACATGGATTTTGCATTGACTCTCTGACTCCACCACCACTAGCCAGTCATCTAAGTACCACAACACCTTGATCCCCTGATTTAATATTGGCATAAGGGCTTGCCTGACTAATTTTGTGAATATTCTCGGTGCAAGGTTCAACCCGAATGGCATTCTCTGAAAGACATAAGTCTGATGCTCTATCCTCAAAGCGAGGAATTTTTGTAACCTTTTGTTTACCGGGACGTGCCAATAGGCTCCAGTTAGGTCTAACGAGCACATCCAACCTTGCGGCGGAAGTGTTAGCCTGATGTGATTCACAGTGAGCGTCCTGAACGATGTATTGTGAATGTGTCGATTCAAACAAGATAGGTCTACGACTGGTCTCATCTGAATACTGTCTCTCTTCGGTATGAGAAAAAGTCTGGACGTGTAAACTGGGCAAGTTGGATTGACCGGGACAATGATATGCTTGGTGATCATTTCCTGGACGAGTGACTCCACCTCGAAAGATACATGATTGATTTTTAGTGGTTGACGTAAACGAGGTCGCCGGAGCCATCGCCAGGTTATGCCCTTGCGTACCACTGTCCTAGCCCAAGTCCGCCGGGGCCAAGCCCGATGACACGCCCGAATTGACCCAGTTACTTGACTGGGCTTGTCCGGCGTAACTATCTTCGGATCCAACTCGCCCTCAACAGGGCCCGGGAGTGAGAGAGTTTGTGATATGACTAGTTTTTTTTATGGTGGTGGGGTAGAATTATACGGCTGACTAGTTTTGGTAGATTTCGATCCCTGACCTGATCTATGCTTTGGTTGATTCTTGTGCCATTTACCTGATTGTTTTCCCTGTTGAAACTTGGGCTGAGTGCTTCCCATTGCTGGAGGAGACTTGTGGCTCTGAAAGGGTTTGGACCCACTAAGTTGAGGTTTAGCACTGCTTTTGGGCTTGGAATATGGTTTTGGAAACTTAAAATGGTCTTTCCTAGCCTGGGAAGCACCCTGCTTGACAGTATCTACCATATTGAATACAGTTTTCCAAGTATTGGGGCAAAGCAAAGAGGGCGTCAACACTGGTGAAAGGATTACCCAGCGACCAATATCTTCCATCAATTTCTTCACCAGATAGACCCGTAGGTACTGACGTGCGCGGACAGCCTCCATCAAGGCTATCCTGACGTCGCCCAGAGACTGAATTGAGTTCTGTAATAAGGGCCGCCGGGATAATTCCGTGGCCTTCCTAACATCTGTGTCATTAATAGCATCTCTTGTTCTGTTGAGGGACTGGGCTATTTGGCGACTTAACAAAAATTGGGAGAACAGCCTGAAGGCATTATGTCTCAATTTAAAGTCGCTATCCAGATGTGCCGGAGGAGGAGTTGAAAAGGGCTCCTGCAGGTCCCATAAAGCCAACTTAGGGGCGGCAAGGAAATAAAAAATAGCAGGTGAAACTCCCCCGGCATTATTTATAGGCAACGAGAACCGAATATAATTCTCTTGAGGTATTTGGTGGTAGGATTTTGACGTTATAGTTGTAGCAAACTGTTGCGCCTCAATTTCCCAGTCCATCCACGGGCCTGAACCTACCTGTCCCACCTGCAGGACTGGATTGCCGGACTGGTCGCTCACCGGAAGTGTATCCAGTTCCGGCGTTAGCGTGGCTAGGACTTTTATGTCATTCATGCCGTCAGTCTTGGACCAATCTGCAAATAGTCGTGCAGAGAAGGCAGGAGGAATAGCTGGAGTGGGGGAATACACAAAATAATCATAGGAATAAACATTAGGTATGGCTTTGACAGCTACATCCAAAATATGACCCTGTGTATCTTATGCCCTCAGTTTTCTATTCTTATTCATCTGGATTACCCTCTCACTCGGGACTGGGAGCTCCCCCGCAATTGTCGTTTGTGCCATGGCTGGATTTTGTGCCATTATAGTCACCCATGAACAATCGGGACCGTAAAGCAAAGGCATAGGGTCTTTCTTTAACGGAACCTTTTCTAAAGGAGGGGGATTAATGTCCTTAATAACTCGCACGTTAGTGGTAGTTAAAGCAGGACCAGGAATACTACTAGCTGAAGTAGTTGGTTGAGTTACATTAGGTAGGGGAGGTGGAACACTAGATGGAACAATGACTCTTGTTGACTCTAACGGCCGCACAATAGACCCAATCGGAGGAGCTCCTGGCACGGCTGTGGGAGTTTCCTGTGACTTAGGTGGTACATTATATTGTTGCATCATATTGTGGAGAATGTAATCTAGATCATCCCGAGTAAAATATTGTTTCTGGGAACCCTTAGATGACTCAGACCCTACCTCCGACCCTTCCTCAACCGGGTCAGGTTGAGCTGAAGACAACTGTTCTAAGTCCTCCGGCTCCTACCCTGTAACCTCCATCTCTTCCGGTTGTTGCCGGGGTTCAGAGATTAATTGTTCATTACCTGGCCAAACTAAGTCAGGGACGGATGAAGGGATAGTGCCAATGTTTTCACTCACTCTACTGTCCGCCGCGTATTGGTTCAAGGCCTCTGTTCGCACGGTTTCAGGGTGCCTCCACACACTGCGACCTTGCTCCACTCTAGTCTGTGAATTCAGGGATAAACTGAGAACTCTGAATAAATTGTGAACCTGTATCATAGCCGTGTGGCTCACTCGCCGTGTACCCTCTATACTGTTCAGCTAGAACTCTTTCAGACATCACAGGAGCCCGACTAAGTGTTGTATCTAACTTTGGAATAGCGAAATTAACATCTTTAGGTTCTAAATATCTGTCACTAGACCCATTCCTGGGAGCTGACTCAGCTCCCTCCGTCCCTAACTCGGAACTGCCAGATTGGACGTTTGACATGGTAGAGGTAGGGGTAGAGGGCGGTAGACACGACCCCGGCGATTGCCGGTGCCGCGAGCTCGTCGCCTCCTTACGGGAATGTTTATGACCCTTCCCATCTGACTGTTTGTCACTAGACGTCGTCGCGTCAGTTTTCCGCCTCTTGAGCGATCTCGACGGGGGCCCTAATTGAGGAGTCACTATTGTCACTGCTGCTCACTAGTTCTTTAGATAGAATTTTGGGCTTAGGTTTTACTTTAGAGCTGGACCGAGAAGGGGGAGTTTTAATCACTGGCGATATAATAACTAATTAGTCCCAAAGTGCCTCATCATCACAGTGAAGGGCTTTATGAGCTATGTCTTTGGTATAAGAATTAAAAGTGTTTTTAATTTCTTGCAACGCTACTAGACATGATTGATCTCTCTGATTTAATACACGCCACACCTCTTAGAAACCCAGACTCCCCTGGACCTATCGAGGCACTTTACACACTTTACGCATAATTTATGGTAAAAGACCGGAATGTTAGAGCCAGTTGGGGTAGAGCACAGCGTGACTAAGGGCATGATGGAGACTTACGATCCCCCCCCGACGGGATCGGCCCCCTCCCCTGGTGTCCGGTGCCCCAACAGATGTGCTGTAATCTGGAAAGAAGATTTCCAGGAATCAATGCTCATAAGGATAAACCGAGAAATTCACACATCATTATACCCCAAATACGCCGGAAAATTAGATGTAGCCACACCGCCACTCTAATCTTCTGTCACACTTGTCTTCGAAAAGACCTCGGAGATCCTTTCTAATTCTGAACTGCTTTCCTGTGACCAAATGTCACTGACCCATTCTTTAGATAAATCCTTTCGGATATTTATTAACTAGCGAATCGTCTACAAGGACCTGAGTGATAGTTAATTACCCCACTGGACTTTTCCGCTGGGCGGATTCAAAGTCATGTCATGCCTCGTGAGGCTATCTGTATAGGTGAGTTCTTTCGGCCGTGCCGAAATCACCCCCTTAGGAATCTGCACTTCCGCCGGGAGTCTAGTGGTACTCCTGACCACGCCAGGTTCGTTGGATCTATTCCCTGCCCGCCTGCAAGACGAGCCTCTGGCATCAATACCCGGTAAAGATCGCCGGAGGGAAACACCAAGCCTTTTGAGAGTGCTGACTTGTCCGGGCAAGGCAGCCACCCACAAAAACCCCCAAATAAGTCAGGACGTCTCGTGACACCTTCCAAACATGTATAATAACAGCACATGAAAGCGAAGGTCACATCTTAGGGCTAGTACATATTAATAATTAAGCAATTAATACTACCTCCTAGCCAACTAAGAATACCCCTAATGAGGCTGGCCACGAGGCTCAAGGCAAATATTGCGACGAATATGACACCCTTACCTCCCAAGACGACACAGCAGCAGCACACGCATGGTGCCCCACGCCAGAGGGGAAAAAGCAAACTCGGATTCTGGAAGTTTCCCACCACGTGGAACAACTCTTACACCAGCACGTCTGCAATAATAAAGCAAAAAATGCTACTCCGTCATAGAGATGGCTAGTAACATAGGTCCGCGGATATATAGCCTCCTAAATAACTAGGTTATAGCAAAGCTAAGGCGCAGAACAAAAAGAAAAAACAAACGGCACGAGTGGCCAAAGTGGACCGACGAAGCGCCTCACATAAGTACCCTATTTTAACACTTCCTGTGGACGTACCAATGAGGCCGACCGTCCTAGCTAATCTAAACCTATTCTAGAACATCTCAGATAAATACAAATGAGCAAAAGACTCACTAGAGGTGAACGAAATTCGAACGAAGCGGAGGACAGGCTAGGCACACCTGCTCGGGACAGCCACAGGGGAAGGAAGGCGGGATGACGCCGCAAGCTTCAGCGTCTCGGATAGAATCCACAAAGTTGGGAAGCTTTATTATAACAATTCTTAAGTTATTAATTATTTTTTATTTTTTACAAAGTTTTTTCGTAGTGAGTACCCAATCAAAAAGACGATTCCATAAGAGAATGAGAGTTGCACTTATGATGTCGGCCCTCTTTCCCCTGTGGCGGTTGTTTCAAACAGGCTGACCGCGGGTGTTTGAAAGAGAGCTATTATATAACAGGCATATCGTCAATGATGGAGGGGCCACTAATAAATTTACAATTTATCCAACACAACTAAACTTCGTTAGGTGCAGAAATCGCCCCCCAAAATGTTTTTTTGTGAGGTTACCACCAGGCCAGCCCAGGGCTCGAACCCAATCCCCACGCTTACGAGGCGAACACTCTCACCACTAGACCAAGAGAAGTATTCCACTTAGACTGATAGCTCAAGCGATTTTCTACATCCAGTTCTGTATAAGCACTTGCCACAACTGCTGGCATTACAGAAGGAAATTAGTGGAAGTTACCTGTAACTGATCTTTGCTGACGATACAGTTCTGATGAGTGATAGTGAGTGGGAATTGCAAGGTCTGGTAAATATGTAGGCAAAGTGTGTGATAAACGGAATCTAAAGGTAATTGCGGGGAAGAATAAGGTTATGGTCTTTGAAAGGGCTGTAGTCACAGGGTGTGAGGTGAGGTTGAACAGTCAGGTTATGGAATATGTCAGATCATTTAAGTAATTTATTTGAGCAGTGTGTTAAGTAAAGTTGGGAGTTTGGAGGAAGAAGTGTGGGAGAGGGTGCAACAGGGGAAGAGGGTTGTAGGAACGCTGAAAGCAGAGTGGTCAGCATGGACGTAAAGACGTAAAGTCCTTGCATGATAATGTGGTAATCCCAATATTGACGTACGGGAGTGAAGCATATGGACATGTTGCAGAGACACAATCCAAGAGTGAGAGGAGTGGAAATGAGTTACTTGAGAAGTGTGTGCAGAGTTACATGGAGGGATAGACAGACGAATGAGGAAGTACGAGAGCGGTGGGGTGTGGATATAGATGTGCTAGAAAGTGTGAAAAGGAACACCTTGAGAAAGTTTGGCCATGTGGAACATATGGGAAGTGAGAGAATGACTAAGAGAGTGTATGAGAGTAAAGTGGAAGATCAGAGAGGGATAAGTAGACCGAGAGAGAGGTGGAAGGATGGAGTTAACCCCTCTTTGGCGGGGCCCGACTTAAGGAGGTCTAGAGAACACCTACGTAAAGAGCGGGGCCCGCCTTAAGTCGTATGCGATGTTGAGCACATAATTGGCTCTGAGAGAGAGTCTGAGCGGTGGGAGGAGCGTAGGTTGGCTCTGACCGTTTGGCACGGCTCCCGCGCCGCGACTGGCCCCACCTCCACACACATCCACACCCACTGCCTCCCTAGACAGGGAAATATGTCAGGAAATTACCGTATTTTAGGGATTTTTCCTTCGTGTTGCAAGATCGTTGCAAGACAACCCGTGATCGTAGAAGGATGGTTCAGATGTCATTGGAAAGCTCAATTAACGCCCTTTCACAGATACATAATTGTATTATGCTCTGGCTCTTCTTTATGCATGAAAAAAAAGCATGGAATGAAGCTCATTTAGGGTAAATATGCCCACTGGGCAGGTAGTAGAAGTTATTAACCTAGCCGCTCGTGGAGTGTGAAGAAGTATATGCGTGAAAGCTGAGTTGGATGAGCGGAGGGGCGTCAACTGACTGGGGACAGAGGTGCATGGGGGTGATTCGTTCGTGACCACCCCTTCGGGGACCATGACGTCTGGCAATACATAGATAGATAATGGTGGGAAATCAAGATTGATTAGGTATGATCTCCTTGCATGTGCAAACGAGGTGTTCAGAGAAAGTGAGGTGTTGGTGACATTAGAAGGTAACATGCTGTTATTGGAACTGGGAGCTTCAGAGAAAAGTATGTGAAATACATAGTGAAGCAGTGAATCACAGAACTTCATCAGCTATCAGACTTAGCGAAGACAGGACTTCCATCAGCATATGTAGCCTTCATAAATGCTTCAAGCATCGCTGGACATAGCTGATGCACATGAGACAAATTTGATAGGTTGAGAGTCTCCTTGAACCGCTGGAAGAGGTCGTCCAAGGATCCTTTATTTCAATACTGACTAAGGGACATCACCAGAGCAATACTAGCAGGATAGGAACATTATAACTATTTGAAGTTGACAGAGTCTCACACTAATATAAGCTTGCCACAAACCGCTAAAGGGAAGATTGATTATGAGCATCAGTAAAACAAGAGAACAATATTAATAACTATCTCTATAATCAACAGAAAAATTAGTTTATTTAACTGGTAATAAGATTTCCAAACGATATATGAAGGACAATTGAAGTGGCATCTCAGTAAAGTCTTAGTTAACTTAATAGGAAGCAATTCGTCCATGGATCAACATATACATCTGATATAGCAAGAGTGAAAGTAAATTAGCTTCGTTTCTGGACACAAAGACAGAGGGGCGTTTTAGATGTCAGGTACATCGCGCTCGAATCCGCACACAGAAGGAATATGAATGAGAAGATCTCGGCATCTAAACATAGAGGGTTACAGGTCTAACACGAGTCATTCACTCCATTGGTTTTCATATCGTCAGGTAGAATGGGCCCCAAGTCAGACCAGACTGGAAGCTCTACTTTCAGAAAAGAAGGAAACACCAAGTAGTTCCATCGTGACATAGATGAGGTTTCGACTGTCTCTCTCTCTGCTGAAGTTTGCATTACATATCTCATGGAAACACTAACATCTTCCCAATTATCCATCTCCGTGGAAGAGATAACTCCGATGTGGCAATGGCAGAGGACCATATGGGAGAGTGGCTAACCTAGGATGACCATATAAGTATACAGTTGATAGGTAGACACCTTTAAAGTAATATTGTGATCTATAAGATATGAAAATCCTATATTTACAAAACATAAAAGTAAATATAAGGTTGCATTCTTACATTACAAAGATTGCCTATAGTATTAAAAGCAATGGTCGCTTACTTTAGAACGAGGATTAGGCTGTACGTGCCTCTATACGTACATCATTGTATGTGGTGACTGTGTCATCGGGTGCATTCAACGAGACTTTAAATGTTAAACCTTTAATGAGAACAGTGGTTAACCCCCGTTGATCATTAATACTACTTTTAGCTCTGTCAATGTATATGTATTATCATAGGTATTTATATTACTGCAGAGTTTATATATATTGTTGCCTGTTGCCTAGTCACGTCACTATTGGAGGAACACTTGGTCTGCCACACCTCTGTTTTTAGAAGTTAAGCAAATAAAGAAAATATTAGTTTACGCTTTGTACTCCTTGTCCCCGCCTTTTTCTGCTTCTAAAATTGCCGCATAACAAAAAGAAAGATAATAATACACAATTATCATATTTAATCATGTCTCTACATTGTTAATTATATGACAAGAGTTTAACTTAATTGATTTTTTAGGGAGCTAGACATTTTGGTTGATGTTCAAATCTTCAAGGTGAATTTAATGACTAGAAAGAAACTAGTAATGAATTAATAACACAATGTTCCGTAAATCATATCAGACAATGGTGTCTAAGATATGATTCAAAACAATTGACAACATAATTGGCAGTACAGAGAATTGATTAATAAATACTAATGCCGAGTTAGATATTATGAATTACACAGATATTGATTTAAACATTAATATTGTGTAATAGAACTATATAATTCTACATAATTTTGTTTTATTTCTGTAGTGTACATGATGTGAGTGTATGTGATGAGAGTATGTGTGTTGAGTGCTTGGATTCTGTTTTACTTTATGTATTTAATTTTATTTGCAAGAGACAATGAATGAAGGAAGGAAAAACAAAGACAAACTAGAAAAGTTCCACTTACCTAAAAGCATCCTTCATTCATAAAATGTTTGTAACAACTGGATTTAAACTGATGTAGATTGCAAGTTTTTGGAAAGCAAATTCAAGGAAGTGAATTCCAAAGAATAGTAGTTCTGGGGCTAAATTAATTTTGATAACCAGAAGTTGTACATTGTGGAGGAGAGAGTGTGAATTCATGGGCGTTTCCAGCTGCCCTAATACTGCGGGGAAAGATGTAGAAGAATTGTTTTCAAAGTGGCACAATCGAAGCAAGTTCCTCGGATCATTTGGTGTGAAAATATCTATAGAATAATGCGAAGGATGCAACATCTCCTCATATGAATACGGGAGGAAGGTCCTGTGCCAGTGCAAGGTTATTGATTAGTCTAATAGTTTTATTTTGAATTTTGTCCAACTGCCTTAAAGCAACTACGCCACTTCCATTCCACAGAGGTGAACAGAATTTCATCTGAGAACGCACATGACTTTTACATACATTGGTCAACTGCTAGTGAGTGAAGAATTATCGAACTCTACACAGGAGTCCCAGCTTTTTAGAGACATGTTTTAGCAAAGGCTCTAACATAAGGTGTCCAGCTTGGAGTAACATTCAATGTTATAATAATAATAATAATAATAATAATAATAATAATAATAATAATAATAATAATAATAATAATAATAATAATAATAATGTTTATTCAAGTTAGCAATTTACAATGTTGGTACAACATACGTTTCAACTATGACATGTACCAGCTATGCATAATTCCAACTAAGGATAGCCCAATAAGGCCGTTAGGCATATTTCCAATAGGGTCCTTGTGGATATCAATACTAGAGGATATGGGAATATTTACAACATTAATAATTATGTAGGAGTAAAAAAGATTCAGTCCTCTAGAAATGTGAATGTACTTGGTTTTCTGTGTATTAAACTAAAATAAACTCTGTTGTTCACATTCGTTGATTTAAGAAAGTTAACATACACCTCCTCTAGGTCAAAATATTTTGAAGCTGTTGATAACCAAGAAAATCGTATCTAGATACATCAGATGTGGATGTTACTTGAGACTGTGCATTATAGGAGAATGGGGGATTCGACTTGAAGTAATTGGTGTACAAAATTGATGTTGGAGTGAAGTTTCCTGATATTGCTGACAAATGATTTCTCTCTGCACTGACGAGCAGTTTTAGGACGTTGTAAAAAAATGTGTTGACACATTCACATGACGACAACCGGGAGGACCCTGTGTCAATGACCCAACCCTGCCGGTGTTGCTCATCCAAGAAATCACCGGCTTTGCTGTAAATATTACCGCAGCAATAATGATTTAATGGGGAAAGGAATGTGAAGTGTTGGCATGTATGAGAAGAGCAGTGTTTTATGGACAGAGGGTAGCAGATATAGGGGAAACATGGTAAAGTTGGATGTGTATGTTATATAAAGAGGGCTTACCTGGTGCACCTAGATGTCTGGGGCAGAATTATGTGTAACGAGCTACCAAAGTCTGGGAGTGAAAAGGGAATTTAGGCTATTGCTTGAGCCTCCCGATACCTTGGCACTATTAATTGCCTCTGTTGTTGTTGTTGTTGTTCCTCAGGCTGCCTGGCCGAACAGCCCCAAGGCCCAGAGCAAGGCCAAGGCCATAACCGAGCGCCCAAACAGAACCCTCCCTGCCTACCACAATAAAACCTGGGTGACCGAAGCCACTCCATGGCGGGGACTGAGGAGGGTGCGGAAACGCCCGGGAAACCAAAGCCCCACCCAGGGCCCTGTGCCCCTCAGCAATTAGGAAGAGAAAGTTGAGGGGCAGAGGGAAAATGTGACGCTTTGGCTTCCAATCTACCAACCTCTTGGTTGGCAGATTGGGAAGTCAATCCACGGAAGAGACGCCGTCACTTGAGATCTAGAAAATATTTAAGTAAAAGGAACAGTCAGCGTAAGCTATGGGTATTGCAGAGATCGCTCTCTGTTAGAGTGTGATGTATGTGTGTGTGGTGTGTGTGTGATGAGAGTACATATTATGTGAGGAGTATGTATGTGTCTCTATGTGATGTAATGTGGTGTATGTGTGTGGGTGTGTATGTGTGTGTTGGAGAGGTGTGTCGGCCATGTTGCGTGCAGTAATCGTGGTGATGGGGGGCGGGGGAGCACTTCACACAAGCCTGTTAGATTGTCTGGCTCCATACCTCACCCATGGGACCTCAGCCACCACTCACACTCACACTGACACACACGTCTTGCTCATACTTCTTTACTCACTTCCACTCTGTCTCTTTCACACGCGCACACACACACATACTCTCTCTCTCTCTCTCTCTCTCTCTTAAGAGGCAATTTACATGTAGAAATAAGTAAATAGTCGTCACATTCTACAACCCTGTACTAGGGCCTCTCCTGGAGTATGCTGTTCAATTCTGGCCTCCAGCTCTCAGGAAAGATATAGAGCGACTGGAAGCAATACAAGCTAGGGCTAAAAAGATTATTCCATCGCTTAGAATACTTAACTATGAGCACCGGTTGGAAGCTCTTGATCTCTTTTTGTTGGAAACGCGCAGACTACGAGGTCAGTTCATTGAAGTTTTTGAAATACTTAATGAGTTTGACAATATGGATTATAATAAAATGTTTAGCCTTACTATGAACACAACATGCAACCATGGCTGGAAACTATAAGCTAATTGAAAAAGCTTAGCACTAAACTTCCCTAAGAAGTTGTAAACAGTTCTTCAGTAGAGCAGTTAAAGAAGACAGTATATACTGTTTTGTGCACTCTGCAATGAGCGTAATGCACTACACAATTTCCTTCTTTCCCCTTCGAATATCTCCCTTGAATGGACCGCAAGGTCTTTGAGATACAAATTATACCTTGTAACTCTTTGTAGCTCACTTTCACTCTCACTCTCACTCTCACCCTCTCTCTCTCTCTCTGCAATTCCTAGTTTAGTTTCAGTCATCTCCCTTCTTTTGTACTATGTATCTTCTATGCTCTACTATTTTTTCCCCATTCTAATTTTCTTTTCTTTTTAGCCCATTCTCATACCAATTTTATGTTCTCTTAATTTTCAGTAGTTATGTTTAGTCCTCTACTTTCTCCATATTTGTCTTCTTTATCTCTTGATATCTCTTCCAATGTTGTTTTATTCCAATGCCTCATTTACAGTACAGTATAATCTATCTTATTTTCCCTTTTACTAACTGTGGTCATCCAAATGTTGCTTCTGTTCTTTACCTCATTATTGATTTTGTTCTATTAATATTATTATTATTTCATCATTTATATTTGTGTTTATGTTTGCGTAAATTCGAGTCTTATAACAATTAATCAGCCAGTGTTAATGTTAATTTTTACACAGCAGATTTTGATAATGTATATGAAACTGTTATATTGCAATACAACGCATTGCATCAATTAGAGATATAATCTTACATGTTCTATTGTAAAAGATATTCGATAATTTCGCGTGTCTATAAGCCTAAAATGAACAGGGGTGGCTTGATTTTCACCTTTATTAATTACTACAACGAATCACACATTTAAATAAAGGCTCACATCAAAGGATCAAATAAAAGGCAAAGCTGCCTGTAACAAGTGTCCCCCCTCAAAGTTGAAAGGGTGATAGAGAGCCAAATTCAATGTACGTTAGAGTCAAAATGTCTGGACACACGGAGCTTGAGGATGAGGGAAAGACAGATCGAGGAAGAGACTTCCAGAGCTAATTTGTTGAGCAAAAGAGAATCAGTACATTCTAAGATTAAATAGTTGAAGAGAATAAGGATGAGAATGTATTGAAAGGCGGGTGCACTCCACTCTCTGTATGGGATATACACTGAGAAAGCTTTGAAGAGCAATTGATTATTGAACTGGCGGTAGAAGAGTGAAAGAGATGTAACATTGAGGCTGTTGTTGTTGTTGTTGCTGTTCCCCAGGCTGCCTGGCCGAACAGCCCCAAGGCCCCGAGCAAGGCCAAGGCCATAACCGACCGCCCCCACAGAACCCTCCCTGCCTACCACAATAAAGCCTGGGTGACTGAAGCCACTCCATGGCGGGGAGCTGAGGAGGGTGCGGAAACGCCCAGGAAACCAAAGCCCCACCCCAGGCCCTGTGCCCCTCAGCAATTATGAAGAGAAAGTTGAGGGGCAAAGGAAAAAATGTGACGCATTGGCTTCCAATCTGTCAACTTCTAGGTTGGCAGATTGGGAGGTCAATCCACGGAAGAGGCGCTTCACTTGTATATCTTAATATATACTTAACTGATATACTTAACAGTATATCTTCACTTGAGATCTAGAAAACATACAAGTAAAAGGAACAGTCAGAGTAAGCTATGGGTATGGCAGAGATCGCTCAGTTCTCACTCTGATAGACCAGCCCATCACCACATTGAGGCTGTAGAGAGGGGTTGTAGAGAATAAGTAAGAGGAGATGAATTGATGAGACGAAATACTATATGGGTGGAACCTCCCCACACATGCGAACAATAGTCGATACTTGGGCCCACTGTGCCCCTGTACAGAGCAAGAAGCAGGGATGAGGAACCCACGAAGACAGTTGACCACACCTAACTTCAGGGAAGCTGTTTTAGCAGGAGTGGTAATATAATGTTTCCAAGAAAGGTCAGAATATAAAGATACACCAAGAATATTGAGAGAAGATGAAGGGTTTATTTGTATATTGTTGGAGACTAAAGGGGCTTTCCCATTGTCAAAATTTGAACGCCGACTTGTTCTGGTCTGAAAAATGTGGCTTGTTTTGAAAGAATGACCACGAATTCAAATTGGTATGAGCTGCGAACAGGTACGCATAGCTTATTACAGACTTATTACACAATGATACACAAGCTACGAGGCGCTATGACAGATTGAGAAGAAAAAAAAAGGTTACGATCGGCTACAAACAGTTTTGAAGCACTACAACATACCTACAAACACCTGAGACCTATGTAAGAACTGCTATGAATAGATACGAAAAGCTATGACATGCCTAGAAGTGAAACTGTTGTAAAGACACACAAACCTTTCCAAAATAAGTGTGGGTTGTTCCATAGACCCAACAGCATCTAACTCTATATTTAAACATGGGCCATACAACCCTAGACCTATACTTTGACAAATTACTTGAAAAAAAAAAAAAAAATCACCGAAGGAGGGAGTACTCAAGCAAGCCTTGGCTACTGCATCGGAACGCCTTTGGGATGTATGAAAACCAGAGTCCTTGTAAGCCTTGCAGGACTTGTTGTAAAATAGTTCCTGGTCCTGAAACCATTTGTTTTATTGTTTCGCCACTGAAAACAGTATAAACCCGCTTGCTCTTGCCCTTCCCTTTCCTCGAAGGCAGCATTACCTGTGTTCCTGACGCGTAAGTCTGCAATTCCACTTCTGACGCAGAGCTAACCTCTTACCCATATCTTCTTGGGTTGGTTCATTCACCTCCTCCTCTGGCGTTTCAGGACGAACAGGGGGCGAATCCTGCTCTACCACGACCTATTCCACACAAGCAGATTCCTTCGTCGGTGATGGGACCTGTTCAGCGGTGGAGATAGAGGCAATGGCAATCGTCGGCTCCTCCAGGACAACAGGCATAGTTGCCGTTGATTTCTTTGGTTTGGTAGCTGTCTTCCGGGCCTTGGTGGGATTCTTCGTTCCAGGCATGGTGATTGATGTCTTCCATGTCACAGGTCGAAGATTAACTGCCCATCGCTGCCCGTCCGAGAGTTTACTATTATGTAATTATGTATGACACTATGCTCTCAAACTAGCCGCACGAATCACAGCCTAGTTCCTCATCAACTTTTCCCCCCTCCTCAAAAATCATATCACCATTTTCTCCAATAACTCATCAATCAGTTACATCTTGGCAAGCTGTGCACATTGTTATTTTGTTTTGGAGTGACACACAACAAGATATGCGCTAAAGAAAGTATAACAACACACGTCAACAAAGACATGAAAACTCACAAAACAATACAAATTCTATATAAACTAATAATAACCTAACCATAATCAGAGTAACGAAACACAACAAATTAAACATCACTAACCAAATCAAAACTCAACAACAACATCCATATACATATATCAAAACAGAAACACAAATAACCAAAACAAAACAAAAAGCACACCCACACAACCACTGCAGCAGCTATGGAACGGCCAGAAAGGAAATTTGAGATAAAAGCATAGATAGAGGGGTAGAAATCAAAGAAGGGTTGTTTAGAAAATAGAAATTTGGGCCAGACTCTTTTGAAGGCTTTCGATATGTCTTGCACAATAGAAAAGGTCTCACCGAAAACCCAAAAGGAGAATGACCACGAGTTAGTAAGACAAGTATGGAGATCACCAGTAGAACGTCTCTTAAGGAAGCCATAATGGCGATCTGAAAGCAGATTATGGGAAGACAAATGCGGAAGAAATTTTAAATTGTGAATAGATTCATCAACTTTAGAGATGGAAGAAATAATAGCAATCAGACAATAGTTAGACGGCTGGGAGCATTCATCCTTCTTTGGGACAGGACAAGAAGGGAAGATGTTAGAGGTAAGGTAGTGACGGAAAAGTTTGCCTAGGCACGGAGTCAGCACGGAAGAACAGTTGTTGTGTATAACAGGAGGAACACCATATGGTTTGCATACCTTAGTATTAAGACCAAAAAAAGGCAGAATGTATGTCCTTAGAAAAGATTAGGATATTAGACATAATATTATGTAAGGTAGAGAGGGGTAGAGAGGGAGGAATAGCACCAGAATCATCCAAGATGGAGTTTTTAGCAAAGGTTTGAGCGAAGAGCTCACCTTTGTTAGAGGTTGAACTGACGGTGGTGCTGTTGGAGTAAAAAAAAGGAGGGAAAGAAGAGGAAGTAAAATTGTTGGAGAGGCTTTTGGCTAGATTCCAGAAAGCTTAGAGAGAGCTAGAATTTGAAAGTTCAGAGCATTTCTTATTTATGAAAGAGTTTTCGGTGAATCGAAGAACAGATTTGTTTGAATCCGTGAAGATATATAGAAAGTGCAAGATCGTAAGTTTAAAGGCAACGGTACCATTTGAATGCCTCTTGCTATTGTGGACAGCAGCAGAACGAGCGTGAGTAAATAAAAACATAATTTGCATTAGACTGAGAGAATTAAAATGGAATACCTACCTCCATGCCCGAGATGATTATCACAGTAATGCATTCAGTACTCTCTAAAGGTCGTTACACACTGACACGAAAGCCCCCACCAGGCGAGTTCCCGACTCAAAATCTCAGCCTGATACGGTGAATTGGCAAAATAATCGTGGATATCGGATATTAGCCGTGAGTGACTCTCACGGTCCAAGTGACGTATCGGGGGTCGATACGGGATTTTGAGCTGTTCAAAAGTTCGTGGGAATCCCCTGGCAACTGCAAAAAATCGTCTGAGTCTGGTCTCCATCACGAACTCGCCGTATCACATCGTGTGGTCCGTATCAAAGACGTATGGTCCGTATCAAAGCCGTATGGCCCGTATCAAGGTCGTCTGGTGAGTAAGCCTGCCGTGCAGACCGTATCTCTTCCGTGCGGAAAATTGGCAACGGTCGAGTTGGCAACCGCGCGTCTAGCCTCAATCCGGTTGCACGTCTCACGGCGTCGTTACGGCGTCGATATGATTCTTCTGAGTTGTATCGCAGTCTTTTGCGTCGTATCTTTTCCGTGGACTAGTCGTGTACCCTTCGCACGACTTTTCCTATCTTCTTCGTAGCATTCGTTTCTCCACCATATCAAAGGAAGGAGTACAAAGGAAATCAAGCAACAACAGATCTAGTGACCCTTCTAGGTTGCTTGTCCTCCAAAACACTGAGGATCAAGTGTCCAAACAGTGGTTTAGAGTGGGTAAGGGAACATTGGAAAGGGAAATACTGCCCTGGAACTAATGTCCGTGGCAGGATTAGGAAGTTAGTAGGGGACAGATGGGTTAGTAACTGAGGGGGGGATAAAATAAAGTTATTCATTTACAAACGCAGTCAGTCGCGGGTTTGATGCGAGATATTTGTCTAGGCGGAGTTTAAATGAATCAACGGTGATGCAGTCTATAACGTTTCGGGGAAGCCCATTCCACAAGTTGACAACTCGATTGAAGAAGAAATTCTTAGATTCGTGTGAGTTAAAAGATTTACCAATAATTTTGCAACCGTTTCCCCGCGTGTAATTAGATTGGTCGATAGTGAAGTACTTACTACAGTTCATATTGTCGATGCCTTTGATGATTTTGAACACTTGAATTAAGTCACCTCTTAATCTGCGCTGGGTTAAAGGAAATAGATTTAATTCTCTAAGACGCTCTTCGTATGGTTTGTTCTTTAGGCTAGGTATCATTTTGGTAACTCTACGTTGAACTCGTTCTAGCTTGTTTATATCTTTTTGGTAATAAGGGCACCAGGATTGAACGCAGTATTCCAGAAGAGGGCGGACTAATGAATTGTAAAGGGTTAGGATAACTTCTTTGGATTTATGCTCAAATGACCTGCCTATAAAGCCAATTATTTTGTTTGCCTTCTTAACAACTTCTGAACATTGTTGACTCGGTTTTAGGTTACTCGATATTGTTACTCCCAGATCGGTTTCTCTGTTTACATTCTTAAGCTGAGTGCCATTCATCGAATAGTTTGCTTTCTCATTTAGGTATCCGATATGTAGTACTTTACATTTATCCGCATTGAAACTCATTTGCCAAATTTGGGCCCAACATGACAATTTATCTAGATTGTGTTGCATATCGTCAACTTGTTCTTTTGAGAGTACGCTATTTGCAATTTTTGTATCGTCAGCAAATTTTGAGATTGTACAGGTGAGACCCTCATCTATGTCGTTGATGTAAATTAGAAAGAGAATTGGTCCTAGTACCGATCCCTGGGGTACCCCGCTACTTACATTGGTCCATTTTGATGCCTTACCGTTTATGACTACTCTTTGCTTTCTGTCGCTGAGCCAATTTTCTATCCATTTCAACACACCGTCTTGTATTCCATGCGCTTTTAGTTTTAGCAGTAAACGTTTGTGGGGAACTTTGTCAAAGGCCTTTTGAAAATCAAGGTATATAATATCTACAGCTTTACTCTCATCGTAGAGGTTGAGGATATCGTGGAAGAAGTCTAAGAGGTTTGTTAAACAGGAACGTTTTTTACGAAAGCCGTGTTGAGTATCTTTAAGTATGTTATTTTCCTCTAAGTGATTTACGAGTCTGTCTCGTATGACCGTTTCTAGCATTTTACATACAACTGAGGTTAAGCTAATTGGACGATAGTTACTGGGTAGGGATTTGCTGCCTTTTTTGAATATCGGTGTTACGTTGGCTAGCTTCCACTGATCGGGCATAGTTCCAGTGATCGGGCATAGTTCCAGAGTCTTATCGCTAGAGTCTTATCAAGTCGTGCGGAAGAGATACGGTAGAGATACGACTCTAACTTACGATGCCACCCATTTTCGCCGCGATCTCTAATAAATTCAGCAAGACACAGGATTTGTATGTGTCGTTGGTGTTCGTTCCAGTCTTGAAAGGGCTGTCGTGTCAGTGTGCAACGACCTTAAGGGTCCCCGGCCATGAAAGAAAAAATCCTTCCATGGGAAATCAAAGAAGTATTGCCGGGGAGCCTCCCAGTTAGCAGTGCTAGAATGCCACAAGCACCACTGGCTGGGAGGATCGGATGGCCGTACTGGAGAGATAGGATAGTTAGCAAAGATAAGGTTATGGTGGGAGGAGCTACACGGAGAGAAAGGGATTGTATAGTAAGCAGAAGTATTAGAGGTTAGAAATAAGTCAAGGATGTTGAGTCAATCTCTACGGAGGTCAGGTGCTGGTTTAACTGCTCTAGGTAATTTAAGATAGAAATCATGCTAGCTTGTACACCAGGGGCGGGATATTCAAAGAATCTCATGGAGCTCCTATGGTGCCATATCTCCCATATTTCACCTTAGAACCTCCATGTGCCCTTCTGAGCTCATACACAAAGCTTTTCATATGGGCGGCCATCTTGGAAAAGATGGCCGGATGCCGCCTTAGCTTATGGAACCTCCAAGGGGTTCCATAAGTCCACTAAGGTGAAATCTAGACTAAATAAACTGTAAATGGAGGGTCCGATAACATGATAGTACCCATACTACCACTTGACTGGGCCTGACAAGACCAGCAGACGACGGACTCTGTGTTGACAACTTATATTCGCTAATTTAATATGAAAGTTAAGCGTAACCCTTAACCCCTTCTGTACCGAGGACGTCTTTTTAATCTTATTCTAGCTATATTTAGACGAATTTCTGCAGTTTGAAAAGGGCCTCCAGCAATTAACAAGCTTCGATCTATTTCACTTAACCCTTTTTACTACCACAGATCCTTCTTAAGCTGCACAAAATTGTCTAAATATAGCTTAAATAAAATTAAAAAGATGTCGCCGGTACAGAATGGGTTAATATCTATTGTCAGTTTGTCTTTTTAGCATGGAACTAGTTAAATAACCTAACCAAACAACCTAATCTATCCTAACCTAAGTACTGGTTTGTTTAGGTTAGAGTAGGATAGTTCTATCTTTAAATTATTATATACAAACAATCATAAAAAACATTTTAATAACCTAGCATTTCTAAAGGTTTTCAGGTCACGGGTGTACCCTCATTGCTGTTACTGGCATGTTTGTTTGGACGTGATGTGTAATTTTCTAAATAACCATAACCTAACTAACCTAATTAAGTACGGTACCGTAATACTATTGTAATTACATTTTAATAACAAG
Organism: Paralithodes platypus; assembly: GCA_032716605.1. Taxonomy (NCBI): domain Eukaryota; kingdom Metazoa; phylum Arthropoda; class Malacostraca; order Decapoda; family Lithodidae; genus Paralithodes; species Paralithodes platypus. The sequence continues at coordinate 38,072,656 of CM064519.1, forward strand.
TAAGTAATGAGCGTGTACAATTAAATATAACGGCACTATGGATAAGTACAAAGGAGTACAAAGGAAATCAAGCAACAACAGATCTAGTGACCCTTCTAGGCTGCTTGTCCTCCAAAACACTGAGGATCAAGTGTCCAAACAGTGGTTTAGAGTGGGTAAGGGAACATTGGAAAGGGAACTACTGCCCTGCCACTAACGTGGCAGGACTAGGAAGTTAGTAGGGGACATAGGGTTAGTAACTGAGGGGAGGATAAAATAAAGTTATTCATTTACAAACGCAGTCAGTCGCGGGTTTGATGCGAGATATTTGTCTAGGCGGAATTTAAATGAATCAACGGTGCTGCAGTCTATAACGTCTCGGGGAAGCCCATTCCACAAGTTGACAACTCGATTGAAGAAGAAATTCTTAGATTCGTGTGAGTTAAAAGATTTACCAATAATTTTGCAACCGTTTCCCCGCGTGTAATTAGATTGGTCGATAGTGAAGTACTTACTACAGTTCATATTGTCGATGCCTTTGATGATTTTGAACACTTGAATTAAGTCACCTCTTAATCTGCGCTGGGTTAAAGGAAATAGATTTAATTCTCTAAGACGCTCTTCGTATGGTTTGTTCTTTAGGCTAGGTATCATTTTGGTAACTCTACGTTGAACTCGTTCTAGCTTGTTTATGTCTTTTTGGTAATAAGGGCACCAGCATTGAACGCAGTATTCCAGGAGAGGGCGGACTAAGGAATTGTAAAAGGTTAGGATTACGTCTTTGGATTTATGCTCAAATGATCTGCCTTAGCCAATTATTTTGTTTGCCTTCTTAACAACTTCTGAACATTGTTGACTCGGTTTTAGGTTACTCGATATTGTTACTCCCAGATCGGTTTCTCTGTTTACATTCTTAAGCTGAGTGCCATTCATCGAATAGTTTGCTTTCTCATTTAGGTATCCGATATGTAGTACTTTACATTTATCCGCATTGAAACTCATTTGCCAAATTTGGGCCCAATGTGACAATTTATCTAGATTGTGTTGCATATCGTCAACTTGATCTTTTGAGAGTACGCTATTTGCAATTTTTGTATCGTCAGCAAATTTTGAGATTGTACAGGTGAGACCCTCATCTATGTCGTTGATGTAAATTAGAAAGAGAATTGGTCCTAGTACCGATCCCTGGGGTACCCCGCTACTTACATTGGTCCATTTAGATGCCTTACCGTTTATGACTACTCTTTGCTTTCTGTCGCTGAGCCAATTTTCTATCCATTTCAACACACCGTCTTGTATTCCATGCGCTTTTAGTTCTAGCAGTAAACGTTTGTGGGGAACTTTGTCAAAGGCCTTTTGAAAATCAAGGTATATAATATCTACAGCTTTACTCTCATCGTAGAGGTTGAGGATATCGTGGAAGAAGTCTAAGAGGTTTGTTAAACAGGAACGTTTTTTACGAAAGCCGTGTTGAGTATCTTTAAGTATGTTATTTTCCTCCAAGTGATTTACGAGTCTGTCTCTTATGACCGTTTCTAGCATTTTACATACAACTGAGGTTAAGCTAATTGGACGATAGTTACTGGGTAGGGATTTGCTGCCTTTTTTGAATAGCGGTGTTACGTTGGCTATCTTCCACTGATCAGGCATAGTTCCAGACTGCAAGGATTTATTGAATAGTAATGTCAGTGGTTTGGAGAGCTCATCCTTAGCTTCCTTTAGAACTCTAGGCGAGATTGTATCAGGTCCAGGCGTTTTATTTACCTTGAGTTTATCTAAACAATTCAATACTTCTCTCTCTGTAACGGTGATATTGCTTAGAACATCTGAATTATCAATCTGAATCGGCGATGGTGTAGGGATATCACTGAGGTCTTCTGTTGTAAAAACTGATGCAAAGAAGGTATTGAGGGCATTACTCATTTGTACTTCGTCTTTGGTGTATTCTCCATTTTCATCGACTGACGGTCCAACAGTTGAAGTAACTACTTTTTTCTTTCTGATATAACTATAGAATTCTTTCGGGTTTGTTTTACTTTGATTCGCAATATGTAACTCTAGGGTCTTTTTACTTTGCTTAATTAACTTTTTGGCTTTGCGTCGTAGCTCTACAAATTTCACCCGTTCTTCGTCATTTTGTGAGGATTTTAATCTATCATTAGCAAATTTTTTTAGCAAGCAGGCAGTTTGAAATATCTTTATTCCACCATTTGGCCTTATTATTATGGCCTGGACGCCGTATTTTCGATGGTATGCAGTCTTGCACTGCTTTTAGGTAAGTGGTTTCGAATAACTTCCAAGATGTATTTATGTCGTTATTGTTAATTAAAAAGCTCCAGTCAGTTTCTTTAAACATAGCTCTAAGTTTATGAAAGTTTGCTTTCTTGAAATTAGGGACTTTTTCGATGCTACTATTTGGTTCGTTACTAGTAAAGTTTAAAGTGAAAGTTATCGTACGATGGTCGCTGTTACTGAATTCATCACCAACATTCAAATTCTCTATTAATTCTTCTTTTGTTGCAAGTACAATGTCAAGAACGTTATTACCACGGGTCGGTGTTCGAACAAATTGATAAAGCGAACTCTCTTGCAAGTTCGTATACAAGTCATGTCCGGAGTGTGAAGTAAGAGTATCGCCCCACTTGGTCACAGGTAAATTAAAGTCGCCAAAAAATACGGTATCTTGTGAGTTACTTACATCTGCAATTTGTTCATAAATTTCTCGGTCAGTTTGCACTGATTGAGCTGGAGGTCTGTATATTAATGCAAGTATTATTTTTGTACCTTTAATATTCTTTATTAGCACAAAAGATGTGTCGACATTCACAATTTGAGGTTTTGACAAGAGGGTCGGGTTAAGACTTTCTTTGATATAAAATAAAACGCCACCTCCATTTTTATTTATTCGGCTTTTCTCAAACATTACATAACCGGGAAGTGAATACTCTGCTAAAAAGTCTCTATCTACTGTATTGAGCCAAGATTCTGTTATACCAATCACATCATAATTGTCAGTAAACACTAGTTCCTCTAAATCTGAAAATTTATTTCGTATGCTACGAGCGTTTGCATAGAAAACCTTTAAAGTTGCGGTTTTAGAACTCACAGAACGTTCTTTAATCAAATTTTTGGTTCTGATCGGATCTACATTTACATTCATGGCTGACATCGGTCCTCGGTCGTTATCCCTGGCGGTTTTGAATTTGGGTCGTGTTGGTGGAGCTTTATCCAAATTCGCAGTTCTTGACAGATTAGCATTTAATTCCTTCGCAGGTTGCCGCCCTCGCTGTCTTCGGTCCTCCTTCCTGGTTGTCCTGTGCTGAGTCGATTTCTTCTCCGAAAATCCTTCACTGCATCGTTGAGAAGACGCCCAAAACGTGCTGCTCCCACCTGGTTCAGATGAACTCCATCGACCGAAAACAAATAGTCATCGTAGTAGAAATTGTCCCAGGTGTCGACGAATCCCACGTTTTCCTTCCTGCAGAGGTTTGCTAGACAACGATTTGTGCTGGTGGCTATGTTGTAAAATCGGCTCTCTACACCAAGCCGGGGGACGATTCCTGAGACGATGATCCTTGATGACTTCTCCTTAAACGACTTGATCAGCTGCTGGTACTTTAAAAGCAAATCTTCCGACCGGGTTCGCTGTACATCGTTGGATCCAACGTGGATGACGTACATTGTATTAGCAGGGGCCAGCTTAGATACTTCGTCAACTGCAGCAACTACGTCGTCCACACCACCACCAGGGATACAAAAACGCTTCCTGATCTTAGGTGCTCTGGCGCAAAACTCTGTGAGCTGACCACTTATAATCGAGTCTCCCACGAGCCGGACTTCTTCTATTTCCGCTTCGTCATCTGATTCTGCGAGTATCTGGAAGCGGTTTTGACACTCGGTAATCGGTATGGGTTTCCTGGTCTTGGGGCAAACGTTGTTCCTCACAACACGGAAGTTGTCTTGAGGGGGAAGAGAGTTACTATTTGTTTCTTGAGTATCTGAACCATCAGATGAAATGGCTACTGCAGGCGTTGAATTGTTGGCAGTTGACGTTGGGGCGTTGGTGGCTGCTGGAGTTGCGGTGACAATTGAAGTTTGTGGTACTCCAACGTTGAGTGTTACAAACTCTTGGAGTGATTCCAGCTTCATGGTGAGGACGTTGATCTTGTTGTAGGCTTCATCTAATTTCACTGTCAAATTCTCTTGTTGCTGGCAGAGACGGCAGACTTGAAGATCGACAGTAACAAACATGTACTCACCAAACCTACTGGCGCAGTTCGTACAAGTGCGAGGCATGGTAACAGTCAGTTTCTTCAGATCACTTCACTCACTTTAAAACATTTAACTCACTTTAAAACACTTAACTCACTTTAAAACACTTCACTCACTTTAGAAACACTTCAATCACTTCAACCGAAAACAATGTTGAAATACACAACAATAGGTTATCAGGGGTGATAGCCTAACCGAAAACAAAAAATTTGAGATACGCAGAATTAGGCTTCCAGGGGCGATAGCCTAACCAAAAGTTTAATTTTGTTTTTAAATACGCACCAATAGGCTACCAGCGTTGAATAGCCTAACCGAAAATAATAAAATTGAAATACGCAGAAATAGGCTACCAGGTGTGATAACCTAACCTTAAACAAATATATATATATAACAGAATATGTAGCTAAATATACAATTCACCAAATAGAGATTATATAAAAATAAAGTGTGACCGCACACAAGGGGATAATATACTGTATCAACAGATGGCCCTGGTGTCACTGTAGCCTAGTAAAGCAGTAGCCTACTCTTTTTAGATAAAACAAAACAAAATGTATCAGTCAAAGGTTACTACAAGATCGTGCAAGCAACAACTAATATTACAGATATATATAGCTACAGTAGGATACTAAATACAATATCTACTAGAGTTAATAAGAACAACAGATTGGCTGGCTATAGGCTAGGCTAGGTTTGGATTAGGTTAAAAGCTTGGCAGGTTGGGTTAGGCTAGGTTAGTTTGTACAAATACCACCCTTAGCTTAAAGTAAAATCACTCTGAGGAGAAAAAGTCAAGAATATATCTAGGGGGAAAAGATAAATGAATGCACTTAAATTTACTACAAAATTGGCTGGAATTTAATATGTATAATCCCCCAAAAAAGTTTGTTTACAAAATGGCGTTGGCGTTCGTCCTGTAGGCAGGTTAGTTAGTACACAATATTGTTTATTAGCAAATTAATATGCAAAGCTTTACTTACATACAAGGCAGTTAAATTGATACTTACTACAGTAGGTAATGGGTAAAATTAGGGGCTACGATTTTATATCAACTAAGAAGAGAGCGTTTGTTTACAAACAAAACAAAACAACAGATGGCGCTAGTGGCGCCCTGTCCGAGCAGGAGTCTTGTGATAAACACAAAGTTTATCAGTCAATACACAGCGAAATATCGTGCAGTGTTACTTACTAAACTACAGGATGGTTAAACGTGCTCTTAACCACCTTTCATGCACAAGAATGAAGAGGATGAGTAGTTAATACTCAAATTATGATCGATATCGTGAGAGCGTTGACAGAGCGTCTGCAGCGTCTGGCGGTAGCGAGGTGATGAGGATAGATAAACTCCATGTGCGTGTTTCTACAATAATGAGAAATCAGCTGTTGCTGTGGGGGTGGTATTCTCCTCCTGTGATTGGCTGAATTCCTCCCTTTCGTTTCATTCCTTTAACCCGTCCAGTACCGTAGGATACAGTAATAAAAGTACCCTGCAATCCCAAGCACTGTGGCCAAAATGGCAAGAGAGAACAACTTTCCACCTCAAAAGACGAAGCGAGACTAGCTCTCCCACCCTTCAGTTGGTCTTATATAAGCTGAGAAGTGTTGCCATATCGAGAGCAGTGCTCAAACGGTCATGGTACCAGGTACAGACTTGTACAGGCAGTTACAAGGAAAGTACATTACTGACGGCAATTCGCCATCTCTGGGACTGGGGAGTGACTCATCTACTGACGGCGATTCGCCGTGGCTGGTAGAGCAAGGGTTAAGAACACCGGGATAAAAGGAACGCTCATGATTGGCCGAGCGAGAACTGGCGCTATCTCACCATAGTGAGTTAAGGACCACTTAAGGCGTTTTATAAAATTTTTGAGTATGCGAGAATTCACCTTAAATATAACGCCATATCCATGCCACAGTGGAAGGCGCCAGAAGACCGCTATGGCATCGATATCGCCGTAACATATGAACCTCTTGTATCCCACCCCAGGTCGGTAAGTGAAATGAGAGGAGAGCCAATGATAGTGGTGAACATTGAAATCACCTAAGATGAAGATTTCAGATAAAGAAGCTGATAGGATGTGTTCCACTTTAAAATGTAGATAGTCAAAGAATTATGAAAATTGATAGACAGCATAGGAATATTTTGAGAGTGATAGGAAAGTTTGTGCCACAGAGTAGAACATTCAGAAGAGTCGAAGTCGGGAAGACGAAAGCAAGTGAGTTTGTTTTGCACCTTTGGCTTGGAATCTAGTATAAAGAAATTAGGAGGATACAGTATAGGGGCTGGTGGCAGTTGCTGCAGACACTGAGTCTCGGTGAGGTATAAAAGATCAGGTTTGTTGGAGGAAAATTGGTGATCAACGAAAGGGAAATTTAGAGGAAAGGTCGCTAATGTTACATAAATTGATAGTAAAAGAAACAGGCTATGGTCCAGAGCAGTCTGATGAAGGACATTCTTATTTGTGTGGCATTAATGCACCCCCCGAAGCCCTCTATGTATCTTTTCAGCACTATTTGTCAACAGTGGAATGTGGCTAGCCCATCCACCAACCTGCTTCACCCTTAGGTGATCAGTAAGGATATGTATAAGGTTTACTCCACTAGACGATTTACTGGCCAAGGCTGACGAATCCCATCCACTCGGATTTTCCTAAGATTGTCTCTCCTTGACGGGTTACAGACCAAGGCTAACAAGTCCCATCCACCCGGTTGTTAGTTACTATTATTTAGAATATGAATTGTCTTTCAATAAGGTTAAATATTGTCTCAAGCAATATCATTATTAACATTTTGTTTCATGTTTCGTCTGGAGAACTACCTAAAGATATTGTGGAAACAAACCAGAACACACCTCCCACCCCCCTGCCGCCCACAACCTCATGGCCGCCCACTCACCCGCTGCCCACAACCCCATCACTGACCAAGATGCCCCAGCTGAGGTATGAAGTGCACCTGACCCTAGATTCGAGATTCCACAAGGAAATCGCAGAGTATGCACGGAAGGAGGTACTACGGGAACTGGAAATAAACCATATCCATTTCCTACTCCCAGACAATTACTCAGTACCTCTCATGTTCCTTCAACTGGAGCTACCCAGCATCCCCAAGAACCGCCTGACCAATCAGGGGCCAGGATAAAAAAGAGGCAATATGCGAAGGCAGATTGGTCAGGTAGAACAGGACCAGAGAAACCGTATTACCACAACGACGAGCATCACCACCTTCACCAGATTATACAGCAGGATCCTTAACCCCTACTGAACCGGAGGATACAGTAATAAAAGTCCCCCCCAGTCCCAAGCAATGTGGCCAAAATGGCAAGATAGAACAACCTTCCACCTCAAGAGATGAAGGAAGACTGGCTCTTCCAGCCTTCAGTGGGTTTTATATAAGCCGAGAAGTGTTGCAATATCGAGAGCAGTGCTCAAACGGTCGTGGTACCAGGCACAGCTTGATACAGGCAGTTACAAGGAAAGTACAATACTGACGGCTCCCAGCCGTCGCTGGGACTGGGGAGTGACTTATCTACTGATGGCTGGTAGCCATCGCTGGGATTGGACGGGTTAATCCCCATCCTCCCCCATCCCCCCCGGCCTGTGATTGGCTCAGTGATGTTGGTCAAACCAGCATCCCGATGCAAGCTGAGGCCATATGAATCCCAAAGAACAACCCCAGAACACACAAGTCTGCAAACCCGCCACAAAAATAGGACTTCCTCCTCCCCCTTTCCACCTGCACCGTCCAAAGCCCTATCGTTCCCCACTGTGGAAGGTATAAAGGTAAGATGTCTAAAGGACATTTTAAGAAAGATAATTTTTAGAAGCAATTGCAGCAATTAACAAAAAGACAATTGTTCAGAAACTGTCTTAACCCATAAATGGCAACCACCCTCAATAGAGGCTTTTGTGGTACACTGCGACCGTCCTAAATAGATCCAAAGCATACAAAACAAATTTAAAACGCCCCAGTGGCACTCAAAATAAAACAATTTGTGATTAGTCGAGATCATTCCTCTCCATTACTTGCTACCACTCCTACATTTGTGTCCCAACCACTCCCCTTCCCCTCATTCCTCCCCTTTTCCCCCCTCCTCAATTATCAGCTATTTTTCCTCTTATTCTCCCTTTTATCGGGTAATTTTTGGAGCGAATTTCCCTCACGCGGTCTCTTTAACATGGGCGAGGCAGCTAGAGATCCTTGCAACAGAGAGACTTCTAGTGCAAGGCCTCAGTGTCGCTCTACAGCTCGGAGAGAGAGGTAATTCGCCACCCCAGCTCTCGCCTCATGATACGACCAGGCGGCAATAATACATCTTTTTCACCCCCCAAATGCTATCCCCATTTCTTTTATTGTTCTTAAATGTGCATATGTTCATATTAAAAGCAAAATAGGCACATATGGATAAGTAATAATTATATATATGGTACATATGACAATTTTCGTCAGAATAGAACCAAATACCTTCACTTGGCGTGAGGGTTTGAACTACCATAGCTTCGCAGTTTACGAGTTAAATCTGCCATCAACCATACAGGAGGAAACTGAGGAATACATTGAACTGCAGGAACTAAAGGAAAGCTTAAATCCAACAGACGAATAATTCGAACAACTCTCTCGGGAGTGGCAGGAGGAGCTGCCTCGCATGATCATAAAGTGATAGAAAGACTTTCTTAGGGTGAATCAGACCAAAGAGTTAGATGACCAAGACACCCACAGAAAGAGCTGTCTGAACGAGAGAAAGCTCAGCTTAACGCCCTAGAGGACAACCCCTACCCTTGCCCCTCCCCCTCCTTATTAAATTGCCCTGCAGAATACTCTTTATATACCCCTTCCCCAGCATTAACCGGACGCCGTTAAGTCCAGGAGAGCTCTCCCCCACCACCATCCCATAAAAATTATAATAATCTACCCATAGAGGGCTGGGCAATGCCATCACAGTCTTAATGCCTTATAGTCTATATGCCTTAATTGTCCATCAATGCCTTATAGTCTCCTCCAGTTTGGATGAGTGGACTCACCCGGGCAGCCCAAAGAGAAGAAAAGAAGCTGCCAACGAGCAGCACACCTGGCCGCAAGTCTACCCAGAGGGTACCTGGACCATTGCCCCGCTAATCCCCTGGTTGACCTCTGCCGTCTCACACAGCCAGATTACCATCCTCTATTATAGTATCTGTAATCAGAGTTTCTAGGAAATACCATGGTATCCCAACTTTGAGTGGTGGATTATTATATTATTTATTGTATTGTTTTGTGTTTTGTTGAACTCTCTATTTACAAATATGTATCTTGCGTACAATAATCTATATTTTGTGTTCATTTATATTACTTTGCCTCCCCAGTTAAAGATCTCACATTGTGTTCTAGCCTCATTAATATTTTTACTTCAGATAATACTCAGGATTTCGGAGAGCCATTTCTTAATCAATATCCATATCAAATATTTTAGATTACATTACTGTGCACACATTCTTCTATTACTAATACTATCTCTACTAGCACTACTATTATTGCTATCTAAATACAATGAAGTTTCTATTTCAGCCTGCAGTAGCAAAGGGGGATGGGAGCGAAGCTTAGTGGCTGGTACACTCAAAAGGTTAATCCCTACTTAACAGTTAGGCGCAAACGAGCTTAAGACGATTAATATAATGTGGACGGGAGGTGCGAAGACGACGCTATGTTGCTCTAACTGAAGTTAGTTACAGGAAAGGGTAGTTTGGGTCTATTTATATCTGGCAAAGGGCAAGGCATTGAATGGAGCAACTCAATTACTACTCGACATAGACTATCGAAATTATTGTATTTTGTAAGCTTCAATCAGGGATACACACATTAATATGCAATTTGACATGGACACAACACACTCATACATACACACACAAATGCATACCCTATATATATATATATATATGTATATATATACTGTATATACTGTATATATATGTATATATATACAATAAATATATATATATATATATATATATATATATATATATATATATATATATATATATATATATATATATATATATATACCGGTATATATATATATATAAATATATATATATATATATATATATATATATATATACTGTATATATTAAGATATAGTTACACCTTTCATCTTTGTAATAGCAATAGTTGAGTGTTTAATGGCTGGACCTATCACAGGAGTCCACAATAACAAGACTCGGCCTTCCCTAGTGAAACAAGTCCGAGCAGAATATAGGTCCGTGCTGCCGTGTTAACTCCGAAACGCGTGGCGCGACGTACAGGACGACATTTAAAACATGGGCCCTCACGGCCTAGGCCCTAGACTCTAGAGAATAGTTCATAGTATATGCATGTCAAAGATAATTAAACTTGGTTCAGTAATAACCGAGAAATAGGCTCTCTGGTCAGGAATATGGCAGAATATGCAACGGTAAAACTCACACCAATTCTCCACGTGGACTCGCAACTATACAATCACAGTATTTAGCTGTACAGAATTACGCACACAGTTTCTCTCTAGGCATAATACTGTTGGCTGTTTCAGGCACTTTCTATCCTTACTTGAAAAGTCTACTTCCATATACACTCGTTATGGCAATAATTAATCGAAAAAATGCAAAGCACTACTATGTAAGTCCGATGGAAAATTTCAAGAGGGTGCTACTTGCACACTCTGTTACTCAGTCCTTAGCACTACCAAACCCTTGAATCTCTACCTGGCTAATGGGTTATTAACAATTAGGCAATCACTCGTTTCCAATATACGTAACACAGGATCTGCACGGTCGGCAGGGCACATGAGGTGTCAGAAGCCTTAAAGTTAATTTACTTATTTGGGAAGCTTTCTCCTGGGACACAAGGGGCACACTTGTTTTTTTTTTTTTTTGTATACATGTCGCAAGAGGTGACTAAAAGGAAAAGAGTAAGGGGGAGAGGTAGGAGCGGTTATCACTGATGGTTGGTAGTGCACTACGGTATTGACTTGATTACGGTATTATGATTATGATTTTAATACAAAGACAATGGGAAAGGGCTTGGCGGTTATCTATGTCTAGTAAGGTTATCGAACAGTCGGCAGGGGAGAGCTTCAAGATTAGCAATCTGGAACACAAACAAAGTGTGTGTGTGTGGGGGGGGTTACCAACTGGGCACATGATTCTAGGCTTGGTACTCACATGTGATCGATGGGATAGATGGCTGCAAAATCATCTTACACGTTCCAGGGTTTCGTTGCTTTTCCGGACGGTGTCTCATATACTTGGCGTTGCATACTCGTGAGCCTGCCACACCTTAGGCCGACATAATTTCTCACAGTTGCGTAGCAGGGGGGTCTCGTTGTTCTCCAGGGAGGATGTTTGCTGGCCTCGGACTGTAGGGTTCGACATGCTCAGGTCAACTTTTGCACCACTGTTGCATGAACAGAGCTTCTCTACATGCTAGGGTTTATCCTTCTGCTGGCTGTGTGCCTCGTCGTTTTCTCTCCACTCGCTTAATATTGTAGCTAGGCTTCCCTTCCATTCCTCCTCTATTTGCAAGAAGTAGGGGTCAGGGAATAGGGTAATCAACCTTTGCAGGTCTAGTAACTCCTCATAGAGACTAGCGTCAGCAGCAGAAGCAATATTTCCTACTATTTTCTTTGAGTCACAGAATTCGATTAACATATTGTTGTAACGAGAGAGGAGAGAGAGAGAGTGTGTGTGAGAGAGAGAGACAGAGGGGGGGGGGGAGGATTGTCTTACAATAGGTACGACACACACACACTCACTCTCTCTCTCTGATTCACGTGATATCATCCTAGTACTCTAAATTTCCCTTGTACTTTAAGTAACTATGGTAGTAACCTTTGACATTTATTTTTAGTATTTTCGTGTTTTTTCTATGTTCTTGTTGTACATTATTCTACTCCCGTTTTCTTAAATTGATTAACCTAATGACGACTAATATATCTGAATCCATTAATTTTCTTCTATTTACCCAATCTTAATCTATCTATTGTCTCTGAATTATTTATAATTGTTCATTTCCATCTTTTTCCTTATTTTATTTTATTTATTTCCATTAACTATTTCAGTATAATGACGCTTCTGTACAGGCAAAGATCACTGACACAAATGTCTTTAGGTACGACTTGGTGGTAGTTTCCAATCACCATCCCTCAAGTGGCTTTCTGTGGAAGTCCTTCTTTACCAATTATTATCGCTGAACAAGCAACCTGATGAGGGACAGTAGATCTGTCGTTATTGTCACCTTTTTGCAATTTATTGTAAAGCACTCTGATAATAAATACAATAAAGCGCCTTCAGTTACCCAAAATCTGATTAATGCAATGGCAGTGCAGGAGTAAAATCCTCATTGAACGACCTCTGTTCTCAGTTTCTTCCTCTCCCGTCATTCAAGGATCAGTGGCTAATTACACCCATCAACCAGTTACTCCTACGCTTCCAGGAATAATGACCCTTTACTTCCCTACTAGTAAGAGCCACAGTACAATGATTAGAGATTTTTGTTTTAAGTTGATCATGAACTCTACAATATTTTGTGTTCTCATTACATGGTCTCTGTTTGTGAAATGCTCCTTGCCTCCAGGCATAATTGATTTAACCCGCCAAATTACTAATTTTTAGGAGCTAAGCTAACAGCGATTTGGTGAATGTTGATGAAATACGTAAGCATCCTAATCGTATGCTGTCAGCAATGCACCTCTGATCAACAATTAATTGTTAAAAGGCACGTTCGTGTAGACATTTCAATTGTATCTATATTATTTAATATGTTATTGAGAAAGATACATTTTGGTTCGTGCTCTTCTAAGAATATTTAGGAGATTTCCATTGTTGATTCTGTTTGATTTTGTTTTCATTTCTTATTACTATACTGTATGTGATTAGTGCTGTCGGCAGCACTTAAAGCCATTATGTGTGCACCCGTCTCAGTTAATTTAACTTCAAGACATAGCACGGTTGACCTACTGCAATGGTGTTCTCCATTTATAAGAAATATTGATTTAATATATTTTATTTTTTGTGAAACAACAAAGGTCGGTCCTTTGAGATCTGTGCCTCGAAATTGTTCTGTCCCCTCGCACAAGCAAAACGCTATTTATAATGCAGTTGGGTCCAATACATGATTAGAATGATTTGCAGTATTCGATAAATGGATATTAATCGTGTTCATGTGCTGAACCTTTAACTGTCTTGGTTAGAGTGTTTAAATTTTGTGTGTGGTGTTCCGAGTTCGAATCCAGGGAGAATCACATGTTTTACTTCATTTCATTTGAGGGTGATTGATATTAAGAATAACAAATTAGTTAAGATTATATTTTCCTAGTGAAATTATGCTTATGTTTTACATCATTAAATCATTATTCGCTTCAGCTTGAATATCACGCCTGTCATTCGACATTATTAGCATATCCTTATTTGGCATTGTAACTGGATTGCATGTTATCAAGTAGTAGATAGAGAGGGAATAAACATGCATTTGGTAAATATAGGCAAAACATAAGATTTCTAACATTTTCAAAATATAGTATTCACGCTCATAGTTTTAAAGTGCATCACATCTTGTAATATGCTACGTGTATGCACTGAATTTCAATAGTTGTTTTTCGACCGTTCATATTAAGTTATCTTAGCAGCTGTCTTTACAGGATACATGTTTGTCAGTGTGTTTGACTCATTTATGCCTCTACTGTTTGTTCTATTGTCTTATAATGTCTGTCACTTTGCATTGTCACGTTGTCTTATGTAAATGTCTCGCTCTTATGTTCATATTATCTTATTACTCCTCCTACATCACATTATCTCTTCCTCTCTCCTCCCCTCTATCTGCCCAACCATCTCCAGCAGTGTTCTACTATTGGATAAAGTCTGTCAGCAGCTTTATAGTCTTGCTGGCTCTGTCTTTATAACAGGCCTCTTGTTTACATGCAAATGGACTCCCACACTATCCTGCCTTTCCTTTATGTTTTACTTTCCTTGTTTCCCTTGAAGACGTTGCATCTATTTGTAATACTGTGTTTTCGGTATTTCACCTTTTATCTTATATGTGCCAGATACAAGGTTAATAAAAGGTATGATTTGTACCTGAAGCAGGAACACAAGTCATATGCTGCCTTTATGGACTTGGAAAAAGCCTTGGTTGATAGACAAGGTTTGTGGAAAGTATTGAAAATATACGGACAAGCTGGTAAGTTGCTGAATGCGGTGAATAGCATGTTTGAGGGTGCAAAGGCGGCAGTGCATATGGAGAATGAATATAGTGAGTTTCTGTCTGAATGGTTGGTTAAAGGAAGGGTGTGTGATGTCCCCATGGTTGTTCAATATATATATATATATATATATATACCGGTATATACTGTATACTGTATATATATATATATATATATATATATATATACCGGTATATACTGTATACTGTATATATATATATATATATATATATATATATATATATATATACATGGATTGAATCATGTAATAAATAGAATGAAGAACAGTGGATGTTAGTGTATCCCTAATAAGGGAAAGCAATGAGTGGAAGTTGCCTGTACTGCTGCTTGCTGATGATACAGTTCTGATGAGTGACAATGAATGGGAGTTACGGGTCTTGTAAATATGTTTGGAACCTTGCGTAAGAAACAGAACTTGAAGGTAAATGTGCGAATGAGTAAGGTTATGGTCTTTAAAATGAGTTCAGTTGCAGAGTGATAGGTGAGGTTGAATGGTCAGGATATGGAGAACGTCAGCTCATTTAAGTATTTGAGTAATTTGATGAGTAATGATGGGTGTAAGGAGGATGAAGTGCAGGAGAGGCTGCAACAGGTGAAGAGGGTTGTAGGAATGCTGATATCAGTGACAATGAATAGAATGGTCACCATGGAAGCAAAGAAGTCATTGCATGATAGTGTGGTAATCCTGACATTGATGTACGGGGTTGTGGCATGGACGTTGTTGGAGAAACACAAATCAAGAGTGAGGAGAGTGGACATAGTTACTAGGTAAATGCATTTGGAGTTGCATGGAAGGACATAGGCTACAGACGAATAAGGAAGTAAGAGAGCGGTGTGGTGTGGATGTATTGGAGAGTGTGAAATGGAACACTTTGAGATGTTTCGGCTATATGAAATGTATTGGAAGCGAAAGAATGACGAGAGTGTACGGGAGTGAGGTGGAAGGACAGAGAAGAAGAGCAGACCGAGAGTGAGGTGGAAGGGTGGAGTTGAGAGGTATATGAATGAAAGCAGCGTTGGATGGGAGGAGGGACGTCGGCTGACACGGGACAAAGGTGCTTGGGGGTGATTCATTCGTGGCTA
Organism: Paralithodes platypus; assembly: GCA_032716605.1. NCBI lineage: Eukaryota > Metazoa > Arthropoda > Malacostraca > Decapoda > Lithodidae > Paralithodes > Paralithodes platypus. The sequence continues at coordinate 38,088,215 of CM064519.1, forward strand.
CCCCTTCGGGGACCATGACGTCTGGCAATAGATAAATAACTGTTTGGACACATGATCCTCAGTGTTTTGGAGGACAAGCAGCCTAGAAGGGTCACTAGACCTATTGTTGCTTGATTTCCTTTGTACTCCTTTGTACTTTGTATAGACAGACGTTTGCGAGCTTCCACTCATCAGGCAGAGTACCGGACTGCAAGGATTCATTAAACAGCAATGTCAGAAGTTTAGAAAGTTCACATTTAGCTTGCTTTAGAACTTTAGGTGAGATTGTGTCGGGTCCAATTGATGTATTTATCTTGAATGTGTTCAAACATTTCAACATTTCTCTTTCTGTAATGCTGATATTGCTAAGAGTATCCAAATTGTATAACTGAACTGGTGATGCTGTAGGGCTATTACTAAGGTCTTCTGTTGCAAAAACTGAAATAAAGAATGCATTGAAGGCATTACTCATCTGTTTTTCGTATGGTGTAATATCCATTCTCATTAACTAACGGTCCAATAGTTTAAGTAACTACATTCTTCTTTCTAATGTAACTATAGATATGTTTTGGGTTTGTTTTACTTTGATTCGCAACATATTACTACAGGGTATTATTGCATTGCTTATATAACTGTTTGCTTTATTTATGAATTTCAATTGTTCTTTGTCTTTTTCCGAGGGAACAGAAATGCCACCATTATTCCGACCCCTGGCAACGATTCGCCAAAATGCTCTGGACCGCTACCTTCTACGATTACTATTAACTTCTGCAACATTCGTGGCCTTTCCTCTATCTTCCACTCTGTGGAACACCACCTCTCCTCTGCCAACCCTGATCTTCTCTTTCTCACCAAAACTCAGTTGTCTGGGACGACTGACAGCAAACCCTTCTCTGTATCCTCTTACTATCTTTGTCCTCAGTTTCAAGCCAGAGGTGGAAGTTGCGTTTATGTACACAACTATCTTGCTTTCTCTCGTGTTCCCAACTTTGATTCTTCTTAACCCTTTGAAGCTCTGACGCGTTTTAGCAGTTTATTTTGGCTATCATTAGACGATAGTATGCAGCTTAGGAAGTATATGTGGGTATTAAAAGGGTAAATACTATCTCAATCAACTCTTTGACTTCCATATATCATTACTAATCTGAATAAAATCGTCTAATAGTAGCCAGAAACAAAACAGAAACGCGTATTGGAGCTTGAAAGGGTTAATTCTCATCTCTCTGGCTAAAGATATCTTGTCACTCTCAAGCTAAATATTTCTGCGCTGTTTATCTCTCCCCTAATTCTATTGACTATCCAAAATTCTTTGACTATCTAACTTCTAAAGTAGAACACATTCTATCCATCTCACCTTTCGCAGAAATCTCCATCCTAGGAGATTTCAACGTTCACCACCTCCAATGGCTCTCCTCTCTTTCCACTGACTAACCTGGTGAAGAAGCCTACATCTTTTCTATCCTAAATGACCTAGAGCAGTTAGTCCAGCAACCCACCCGTATCCCGGATCACTTCAGAGATCATCCCAACATTCTTGACTTCATTCTAACCTCTAACCCTTCTGCTTACACTGTAAATCTGTTCTCTCCTTTTGGCTCCTCAGACCATAAACTTGTCTCTGTCACCTGTCCTATCTCTCCAGTACGGCCACCCGATCCTCCCAGCCTGTGGCGCTTGTGGCACTTTGGTGCTGCCAACTGGGAGGCTCTTCGGCAGTACTTCTTTGATTTCCCATGGAATTACTTCTGCTTACTGAGGTAATCCCCTAGGGCATGGAATCATACATTCCATTTGCTTTCTCTTAGTCTAATGCAAACAAAATCTTGGTTTACTCATGCTTGTTCTACTGCAGCGCGCAATAAGGAGGAAACATTCAAACAGTACCATCGCCTTCAAACTCAAGAATCTCATACTTCCTTTGCTTTTGCCGGGAATCAAGCCAAACCTGTTCTACGACTACTCGCCAAACACTCTTTCATCAATAATAACTCCACTGAACTATTCAACTCTAGCTCTTCCCAAGCCTTCTGGCATCTAGCCAAAAACATTTCCAGCAATATTTCTTCTTCGTCTTTCCTTCCTCTTTTACACTCTGACAGCACTACCGTCACTTCTTCCTCTGACAAAGCTGAACTCTTCGCTTACACTTTAGCTCAAAACTCCACTTTGGATGATTCCGGTGCTATTTCTTCCTCTCCACCCAATCTCAAGACTCTTGACACAACTAACATATCCCAAAGCAAAGACAGATGAACCTGCACTGGATAAGGCTGAGCTGGGCAGTGAAAATAAAGGATATGCTACCTACAGAGACCTGCCCACACTGCATGGATGAACCATACTGCAGAACGAACCCTGCGCTAAGTTGATGGCTACAAGATGACTTGAAGGACCCCAGAAAAAGGATAAATCACTCATAATACATCATCATTCACCCACATCACATAGCCATGTTCAACTAACTTTCTCATTAAAATGACACTGTCCCAATAATATTACTAACAAACATACTTTATCGAGAAAGTAGAAATATGAGGGATCTAGGACTTTATGAAAAGGCAGACAACTAAGACCGTACCACTCCTATCATAGTACCACTCCCCAGTAATGCCGGGAGGATGGTGTCACAATAGTAGAGCCCTGATGGGCTCGTCAAAGGCATAAGGCCCACGCAGCCACAGCTGCTATACACTCCCCAGACAGCACAAGTGTGTATGCTCAACATGAGTTTAGAACTCACTACCATCTTCATTGTGCAGTACTAGACCTTCTCTTTGTAAGAAGGCATTATGGACCTGAGGTAACTCCTAAGAAAGATAAATATGCTAGACCGGCCTGACAAATCATTAAGAGAAAGAAAGATATCAACATGTCTAGTCCGCCGGCAACTAACCTGCAGGAGAAGAGTGAAGACTGCTTGTAGATGCAGGAGCTAAAAGACTTGTTCCATCCCCACGATAATTACTTCGAGCAAGTCGTGAGTGGTAGGAGGAGCTATATCCAGAACTATAAGAGAATGAAAGAGAGGCTCCCCCAAAACCAATCAAGGTAAAACCCTGGAGGAGAGATCCACCCGACAGAGAAGTCGTCTTCAGGAGAGAGCCCGCAGCACGACGCCCCTAACCAATTCGGCCTTCCTGTGCATCCTATTTGGCAGGACTTCAAGTAAAATAATTGGAGTGCAATCGAAATTATGCGAATGTATTTTGGTAATGTATGTATTTTGTATGTATTTTGTGTAAGAAAGGCTTTGGATGATAGAGGAATGACTATAGATCAGGCAGGGGAAGTGGTGGTGGACAGGAGTGAATGGAGAATGCTTGTGAATAGTTGAGTGAACACGTGGTCATTTGGAGTAAGGGGTCGGGCGCAAGTTGGACTAGATAATAGTCCATGAGGCGCCTGGCCCGGGGAGACGATTAATATGAAGGGTGTGCCTGGAAGTGTGGTGGGAGGGCTTGTCGCTTTGGCTCCGCTGCATGTCTGCCTGCCGAGATCGGAACCTCTCCTGGTGGTCAGGGGCCGGGGGAGTGCTGGAGCGACCTTGGTAACCCTGGTCTCTGGGTCTTCTCCTGGGTGACCTGGATGTGTGAGAGTTTGTGTTTTTTATCTGTGTTTATTTTTTGTTTTATGTTGTTTTTGTGTTTTCCCTGTTCTTGCTCTGTCTTGAGTCGGCTACCCCCAAAATGGGGATTGGGCCTGAGCATATAGATAGATAGATAGATAGATTTTGGTAATATCAACCGGCATATTATATTCGGGGCTCTTCTGTGTCAATACTAACACCTGGACTGAAAGTAAAATATTTTAAGTGTTTGAGATCTTAGATGTTGCCAGACCAAAGTAGGTGAACTTACGGCTTGTGTACTCCCCTCTTAACCCAATAACTCAGGAAAGAGTTCAAGATCGTTACGGAGCCGCTTGGTGTAGAAAGTTGTGAGAATACTTATATATGTATAAATTGTATATTTTTAATACATATTCTACTCAATTATGTGGATTTCAGCTCACATAGCAAAGTATATACATGTTATTAACCAGATACATTATTCTGATTCATATGATTACTATTAAGTTAAAATATATAAAAAAAAGGGGCTTTCAAAGCAAGATTCATTATAAAATTGAGATTTATGTTGATTATATTAAACGATTAGGTGAACATAATCGTACTCAGTGATTTGAAAACATCTGTAGCGATTCATTGACTGTGAACATTGTCAAATTTAAGCGGTATTGAAGGAGTGTTTTGCCTGATAAAATGAACATGAGTAGTAGCTGAACAATTTGCTATTTTATTTATTTATTATTTTTGTTTTGTTTTGTAATAATCTCCACACAGATTATCGACTCCCCGTTTACTGAAGCATCCCTTTAGCCTGCAGCAGCAACATGTATGCACGTTTTCCTGGACCAGATACAGAGGTGGTGTGAGGGGCCCAGAAAAATACGACTGGAATGTTCCTGGTCTGAGAAAAGGTGGTTAATGAGGTAAAGAGGAGTTGATGGGAGGCGGGCAGCAACAGCAACAGCAACAGCAGAGGCGGAGGTAGTTACCAGGTCAGGCTTTATAATACAACACATATATGCCAGAGATGGACAGATAATAATTTTGTAGGAGAAGAAGCAATTGAAATATTTTGAGAAAAATATCAGAATGAAAACGAGAAATATAATAAAAATCGAAAAGTATTTTATAAATCTTATTTGTAGACAAATGTTTGATGTGAGAGTGAGATTGAGTGTATATGTGTGTGTGTTTGTGTGTGAGTGATTTCATATGGCGAATGAGCAAAATATGATCATAAAACTAGGCATGCACAATCAAATTTAAATATTTATACATGGTCTTGTACTTCAGCTTCTCCCGATATTTCCGTTATCATCGCCATGGCCGATTTTCCCACAGTGGAACTTTAAATACTGTCCTTAATTATGCCACAATCTGATCAATGGTTAGTCTTGGTTAGTTGAAATAGGACTTCAGAGGCTACTGTAGTCTCTCTGTGAAAACTCCAGTCTCTTCTTAGTTTTGGTATAAGTTTAATCGATTAATGTCATTGTGACTGCATTGATTAAGGAGAAAAATGAAAACAAAACCTACGGTAAATGATATCATATTTTTTTTTTTTTTTTTTTGAGGGATATGTAACAAGATATCCCTAATAATCTTACTTACAGTAAGCTGGAATGTAATAGGATAATGACATTTTATTTATGGGGTTCTTCACTAACGAATGTTGAAGATAACCAAATATTAGTCTTGTTAGTAAACAAAAGTAGCAAATTATAGGTTCATATAGCTGAAAAAGGACGAATAGAGATACGCACGAAAGCAAAGGATTTTGTAAAAAATATAAATATGATGAGCAGATAGAAAAAGATAAATGGAAAGTAGACTATTACAATTGGGATATAAAGAAGACGTCGGAAGGAAAAGGGAGGAAAAGAGGGACAAGGGGTCTCTTTGACGAGCCTTCATTTTTGGCAAGGTCCTTTTTTATCGCCCCTCATGCATTCTGATTAAGGACACACTCATTCTCTGTCTCTCTCTCTCCCTCCACAAATCATTCCAATTTAGTTTTTGCTTCCCCTTCCACTCGCTCTCGTTCTCGCTCTCTCTCTCTCTCTCTCTCTCTCTCTCTCTCTCTCTCTCTCTCTCTCTCTCTCTCTCTCTCTCTCTATCTCTATCTCTTTCTCTCTCTCTCTGTGATAAGCAGTTGCAGGAAGCCCTGTTTCCTTTGTCTGACCTCTCTCTCAGTTTCGCTTCGTATCTCACCTACACCATTCATATTTTCAGTATTTGGTGATAATATGTTGTCATTTAAGATCAATGAAGTACAAGTCGTTAGCTGTAGGGGTTTTGACAGTAGAGCATATAATAAAAACCTCCTAATTCTGGTATGACAGCAAATATTTTGTCACGGTCCGTCGTCGGATATCAAAGAAATGCTGGGAATGTTGCCAAGCATTTTCTGAAAACATGTTAAGAATAAGGGTAGGCGGCTTTAAGCTGATTGGACCAACTGCTCCCAACTCTGTCCCTCGCCCAATGGGACCCCTTATGCCCAGGGTGCTAGGGTAACCAACTGTACCTGCCGAAGAAAGTGTTCTAGTGGTTGCGAAATCGCAGCAAAAGGAATCTAAAGCATTCACTTTGATTATTAGTGCTACCATATCCACCCCAAGAATGATTCTACAGTCCTTGGCAGTGAAACTGGGGGAGCCCACCAAGAATGTTCTCAATTGGGCCCATAATTTTTGCAGGAGTCGCCAAGATTTTCAGATCGTGGCAAGTTGGCGAGTTATTTTTGTAGGTGGGGAAAGGGGTTTAAAACCGACCCCAAGCAAGGATACTGTTCACAGCACACACAAGGGCAACTATCGATGTCCAGCAGCAGTAGCTGAGAACAGAATTGGTTTTGAACAACAGAACCGGTAACAAACCATGATGTATGATTTAAAAGGGCCCTTCACCTAGCCCCGGCAAGCAAACCCATACTGTCGGGTTTTAAATATATACGATCACCGGACGACGCTGGCTGATAAAGGCCGTGGGGCGATAGTCGTCCGACCACAATGAGGAACACCCTACGGCAACGGCCCAACACACAAGGGAGCCTTACGGCCACGAAACGGCAAGCAACCGACAGACTGACGCGAAACCCCTCCGGCAGACAACCAGCTTGTTAAAATGAATTCTGATCACAATAAAATTAGCGGCGGCCGCCCTTGGGAAGATACCCTACCATGCACTAGGGCTGCATATAAAGGGGCAGATCCCTTTCTGAGCCAATCGGCTCGATCTCTATCTAGTACGTGTTATCTTGATTTAATAGTCAACGTTATATATGCTTTGTATGTTATGTAATACTTTCAACGGAAATATAAATGTATTTCCGATTTTCAAACTTAGTATATATAAAAAACAAAAAAAGAATTAACATAGTGGTGGACCGGAGGTAAATTTGTCCCTTATGTTTAGCCATCAAGAATTTTAGCCACATATAACTGAAATTTTAAGATACTAAAACGTATGAGTAAAACACATATAATTAAAATGTTAAGAAATAGAGGAACCAATAATATATGAATTCCTGGGCAACTAAACATAACTAAGTACTAAACTTGTGCGTGTTGAATGTGTGCTTGTTTTTGTGCGTGTCATGTATGTTTTGTTCTTGTGCGTACGTTTCTGTAAACCCGTTCATGGTTTGGTCCATTAGGCTTCTTATTTCGGTTAATTTATCAATCCCAACACTATTATATAATTTACTTACCTATTACTATAGGTAGCGCCAGCGAACTTGACCCCTTAACTTCTTATAACTCGAGATAAATATAAACACTCGTGCTGACGTTTCTATCATTTGGGAAAAGTACATCAGGAAATAGGTGTGGATATATACAGCCAGTTTGCTCTAGGTTCTTTTAAGCTACAGAGAGGTCAGGGATCAAGATTATTGTCAAGTTCGTTGGCGCTACCTATAGTTAGCATAGATCAAATAGAGCCCATACAAATTAGTAAGAGCTGTAAATAAAATATTGATGTAGGACAGTACACAACGGAAGTTTTCAGTGCCATATATTTATTGAGAAATCCGAATATTTACATTTTGATCATATTTGTTTAAAATATATTATAACTGTGTGGTAACCTACTTTCACAGTATCCAATTTTCTTTGTGTTACCTTCACGGTTATATTGCTAATAATAGTTGTAAATAGATATGACTTATGAGTTATCCAAGATATCCGCATCCATGGATCCGGATGCGGATGTTAAAAAGGATGATATCCGTGGATTGGGATTTCTGGTTCATCCCTATTAACAATTAATAGAGATTGAACATTATAAATAGAAATAGGATAGACAGAAAAATGTGCATGTACTGTATATGTATACATGCAATTCCTTCTTTGTTCTTTGGTGCTGTATTATTAGCATTGTAATTATTATTATTATTATTATTATTATTATTATTATTATTTTTAGTAATATTATTATTATTATTATTATTATTACTATTATTATTATTATTATTATTATTATTATTATTATCATTATTATTACCAATCCTGCTTATTCAAGCTTGAAGGTTACACTGGAGCCGTGATGCAGGTTGGGCTTGACATTTTCCCGGCCATTTCCGGATTGACAGGGGCGTATTGGCATGCAATCTGTCGGATATCGGATTATTGTCGGAATTTACCATTGGTTCCGATAATTTGGGACCATCGCCGGGCTGCCTCCCGGTTGTATAACCGCCTCCCGTCTGCTTTCCGTCTCCCTCACATCCACCTCCCGTGAGATTACAACCGCTATGGTCGGGCCAGTGCTCCCGAATTTTTCGGGTAGAGGTGAACATTTTTGGGCTATCCACAGAAACACAGGAATGCCCCCAGACACTGAAGTTCACCACAGGACAATGCACAGATCTTCACAAGACATCACAAGACAGCACAAAAATTATGGTCCCCTGGCGTTCTTGGAGTGTCTGGGCAGCTGTGTGAAGGGCCCTTTTAGGTCGTTGCACACTGACACAAAAGCCCCTCCAGACGAGTCCACAACTCAAAATTTTATCCTGATACGGCGAATCGGCAACATAATTGTGGATATCGTAAATTAGCCGTTGGTGATAAGAAAAGTCTTGCAAAGGGCACACTAAAATATCCACGGAAAAGATATGACCCAGAAGACTGCGATACAACTCAGAAGAATGGTATTTGAACATCGTAACTTCGCCGTGAGACGTACAACCAATGGGCTGTCAAGGTACAAAAGGGGCGTGCCTGACCACCAATCACACAGTCTGCAACTATTTATTTTAGTATAGATATATTTTGTATAGATTATACCTAAATATAGTATTCAATTATATATTATACCCTTATTCCTATTTTTGTTTAGTATGTCTTTTAATATATGTGTTTTCATAACCTATTTATTTTATTACAGATATAGTTTATTATAGATTATACCTATATTATATTGTTCAACTATATAATATACCCTAATTATTTTTTTTAGTCTATCTTCATTGTATTATATATTATTTATTTATAATTGAATTCATTATATATTGGTCAGTTTATATAGTATACGTGCATTCGTGTTTATTTTATTGTCTTTATTTGTTTGTATATTATTTATTATTTACTTATGTATTTAATTGTATGTCATACATATATATATATTGTTCACACATATATTACACCTTCAATCAATTTTCCACCATGTCTGACTCTCATTTTTATTCTATTTCTATTTATCAATCTTCATATATATAAAATATTCATTTATATATTATGTGTTGTGTCAGTGTGCAACGAACTTTAGTGGGCTGGAGAGGACCATACGTCTTTGATACGGACCAAACGTCTTTGATACGGATCATATGACTTTAGGTCGTTGCACACTGACACGGCAGCCCCTTCAAGACTGGCAAGAACACCCACGACACATACAAATTCTGTGTCTTGCCGAATTTACTAGAGATCACGGGGAAAATGGCTGGCATCGTTAGAGTCGTATCTCTACCATATCTCTTCTGCACAACTTGATAAGACTCTAGCGATAATGATACGGTGGAGAAACGAATGCTACGAAGAAGATAGGAAAAGTCGTGCGAAGGGTACACGACTTGTCCATGGAAAAGATACGACCCAAAAGACTGTGATACAACTTAGAAGAATCGTATCGACGCCGTGAAACATGCAACGGGATTGAGGCTACACGCGCGGTTGCCAACTCGACCGTTGCCAATTTTCCGCATGGAAGAGATACGGTCCGCACGGCAGGCTTACGCACCAGACGACGTTGAAACGGGCCATACGGCTTTGATACGGACCATACGTCTTTGATACGGACCACACGATTGTGATACGGCGAGTTCGTGATGGAGACCAGACTGAGATGATTTTTTACAGTTGCCGGGGGATTCCCACGAACCTTTGAACAGCTCAAAATCTCGTATCGACACCAGATATGTCGCTGGGACCGTGAGAGTCACCCACGGCTAACTTCCAATATCAACGATTATGTTGCCGATTCACCTTTATCAGGCTGAAATTTTGAGTCGGGAACTCGCCTGGAGGGGCTTTCATTCAGTGTGCAACGACCTTTTGATACGGATCATACGTCTTTGAAACGGAACACATAATTTTGAAACGGCGAGTTCGCGATGAAGACCAGACTCAGACTGTTGCCAGGGGATTCCCGCGAACTTTTGAACAGCTCAAAATCTCGTATCGACCCTCTATACGTCGCTTGGACCGTGAGAGTCACCCACAGCTAATTTCCATTATTATGGTAGTAGTACAAAGGAAATCAAGCAACAACAGATCTAGTGACTCTTCTAGGCTGCTTGTCCTCCAAAACACTGAGGATCAAGTGTCCAAACAGTGGTTTAGAGTGGGTAAGGGAACATTGGAAAGGGAACTACTGCCCTGCCACTAACGTGGCAGTACTAGGAAGTTAGTAGGGGACATATGGGTTAGTAACTGAGGGGAGGATAAAATAAAGTTATTCATTTACAAACGCAGTCAGTCGCGGGTTTGATGCGAGATATTTGTCTAGGCGGAATTTAAATGAATCAACGGTGCTGCAGTCTATAACGTCTCGGGGAAGCCCATTCCACAAGTTGACAACTCGATTGAAGAAGAAATTCTTAGATTCGTGTGAGTTAAAAGATTTACCAATAATTTTGCAACCGTTTCCCCGCGTGTAATTAGATTGGTCGATAGTGAAGTACTTACTACAGTTCATATTGTCGATGCCTTTGATGATTTTGAACACTTGAATTAAGTCACCTCTTAATCTGCGCTGGGTTAAAGGAAATAGATTTTATTCTCTAAGACGCTCTTCGTATGGTTTGTTCTTTAGGCTAGGTATCATTTTGGTAACTCTACGTTGAACTCGTTCTAGCTTGTTTATGTCTTTTTGGTAATAAGGGCACCAGCATTGAACGCAGTATTCCAGAAGAGGGCGGACTAAGGAATTGTAAAGGGTTAGGATTACGTCTTTGGATTTATGCTCAAATGATCTGCCTATAAAGCCAATTATTTTGTTTGCCTTCTTAACAACTTCTGAACATTGTTGACTCGGTTTTAGGTTACTCGATATTGTTACTCCCAGATCGGTTTCTCTGTTTACATTCTTAAGCTGAGTGCCATTCATCGAATAGTTTGCTTTCTCATTTAGGTATCCGATATGTAGTACTTTACATTTATCCGCATTGAAACTCATTTGCCAAATTTGGGCCCAATGTGACAATTTATCTAGATTGTGTTGCACATCGTCAACTTGATCTTTTGAGAGTACGCTATTTGCAATTTTTGTATCGTCAGCAAATTTTGAGATTGTACAGGTGAGAACCTCATCTATGTCGTTGATGTAAATTAGAAAGAGAATTGGTCCTAGTACCGATCCCTGGGGTACCCCGCTACTTACATTGGTCCATTTAGATGCCTTACCGTTTATGACTACTCTTTGCTTTCTGTCGCTGAGCCAATTTTCTATCCATTTCAACACACCGTCTTGTATTCCATGCACTTTTAGTTTTAGCAGTAAACGTTTGTGGGGAACTTTGTCAAAGGCCTTTTGAAAATCAAGGTATATAATATCTACAGCTTTACTCTCATCGTAGAGGTTGAGGATATCGTGGAAGAAGTCTAAGAGGTTTGTTAAACAGGAACGTTTTTTACGAAAGCTGTGTTGAGTATCTTTAAGTATGTTATTTTCCTCTAAGTGATTTACGAGTCTGTCTCTTATGACCGTTTCTAGCATTTTACATACAACTGAGGTTAAGCTAATTGGACGATAGTTACTGGGTAGGGATTTGCTGCCTTTTTTGAATATCGGTGTTACGTTGGCTATCTTCCACTGATCAGGCATAGTTCCAGACTGCAAGGATTTATTGAATAGTAATGTCAGTGGTTTGGAGAGCTCATCCTTAGCTTCCTTTAGAACTCTAGGCGAGATTGTATCAGGTCCAGGCGTTTTATTTACCTTGAGTTTATCTAAACAATTCAATACTTCTCTCTCTGTAACGGTGATATTGCTTAGAACATCTGAATTATCAATCTGAATCGGCGATGGTGTAGGGATATCACTGAGGTCTTCTGTTGTAAAAACTGATGCAAAGAAGGTGTTGAGGGCATTACTCATTTGTACTTCGTCTTTGGTGTATTCTCCATTTTCATCGACTAACTAACGGTCCAACAGTTGAAGTAACTACTTTTTTCTTTCTGATATAACTATAGAATTCTTTCGGGTTTGTTTTACTTTGTGAATTGTTTTACTTAGTGATAGTGGTGGAGTAATTGTGATGGTGGTGATGATCCGTAATGATGATGATGGTATGTCTGAGTGTAGTAATAATAGTTGTTAGTATGATAGTAGTTATGATGTTGCGGATGATCTGTAGTGATGATGGTTATGGTAGAGATGATGGTGGTCGGGGAGAAGCAGACCATATTTTTGACCTAGGACCATGATTATTGAGCGAATTAACAAAACAAAATTTGACTGACCGTCGCATTGTCCCTTCAAATGTACGTGTGAAGTTTGGTGATAATCCGTCGAACGGTCTAGGAGGCATTTCGGGACAGACTGACGACGACGACTACAGACATACATTTCAGCCAGCAGGCTAACAATATACAGAGGGGCGATACCACTCTGCTTACGTCAGTTAATAAAACGATAATAAGATTAAGATTAAAAGAATAACGTGGAAAGAGTGATCTAACGTTAACAGAAAATGCATGAATGATATTGTATGACAAAGTTTTGTAACGAAGCAGGACAAAAACAAAGTTCAATTAGTAAAGTAACCTAATGAAGGAATAAATAATACAATATAAATTATCAATCCAAGTGTAAGGGATAACCACCACGTACAATCCTACCTATTTACCTACCACTATATCCCAGCTGTTTTATGGAAAATGGTTGAATAAATTATGCATGTATCTTTATTATGGGGGCTGTAAAGGTCTAGTATGCAAAGGTATAATACTGATCCAATTGACGCAGCAGGTAAAGATAAATGTTGGTTCTGCGTGGCTAGTGGATGGCCATATATATTTTGTGTTCCTTGAATTGCTAACATTTATGTTCTTAAAGCAAATGTTTGAATTTTATGACTACGAAGAAGCGTCTCACTTTATAATAAAAATAATGGAGAAGGGCCATTGTATAACATGTTAATCTTGCATATCATACTAATTATAAAAGCAGACGAAGGCAGTTGCAGTTTGTTTTCGTCATTTTTCAGGATGAAAACAAATGTAAAGTGACTATTGTTTTTACGAAGGTCCTTCCCCATTACAACATAAATATTATCTTTTGACACAGTCTATCAACTCTTGTATTATAATTGTATTTATTCTCACGATGTAAATTAAATTCTTTATGCGGAATACTTATTCTCCAAATAATATACAAGGATCAATGTAATATTATTATTGTATTAATCTATCTATCTATCTATATGCTCATGCCCAATCCCCATTTTGGGGGTAGCCGACTCAAGACAGAGCAAGAACAGGGAAAACACAAAAACAACATAAAACAAAAAATAAACACAGATAAAAAGCACAAACTCACACTCATCCAGGTCACCCAGGACAAGACCCAGAGACCAGGGTCACCAAGGTCGCTCCAGCACTCCCCCGGCCCCCGACCACCCGGAGAGGTTCCGATCTCGGCAGGCAGACATGTAGCGGAGCCAAAGCCACAAGCCCTCCCACCACACTTTCAGGCACACCCTTCATATTAATCGTCTCCCCGGGCCAGGCGCCTGATGGACTATTATCTAGTCCAACTTGCGCCCGACCCCTTACTCCAAATGACCACGTGTTCACTCAACTATTCACAAGCATTCTCCATTCACTCCTGTCCACCACCACTTCCCCTGCCTGATCTATAGTCATTCCTCTATCATCCAAAGCCTTTCTTACACAGTCTCTCCATCTCAATGGGGGTCTTCCTGCCCTTCTATCTCCCCTTGTACCTAACTCACATATTTTCTTTGTAAGCCTTTCATCTCCCATTCGTTCAACATGACCATACCAGCTCAGCACCCTTCTGTCCACTCTGACTGACAAATGTTCCTGCTGCCCCACTCTCCTACATATCTCTTCATTCCTCAATCTGTCTCTACGAGTAACTCCACACATACTCCTCAAGCAGCTCATCTCCATCACATCCAGCCCTCTTTTCTCCTTTTTCTTCAGAGCCCATGTCTCAGCCCCATACATCACTGTTGGCACAACAATTCCTTGATACAGTGCACTTTTTACTTTCACTCCGAAATTTCTCGTCTTCTACATACTTCCCATTGCTCCGAAAACCTTCCTTCCTTCACACACTCTCTGTTTTACCTCCACTTCCATACCTCCACTCCTGCTTATCGTTCCTCCTAGATATTTAAAACACTCTACTTGTTCCAATATTTCCCCATCCAGCCTCACATCTAGATTCACCCTATGCTCTCCCCTATTACACACCATTACTTTACTTTTATTGACATTCACCTTCAGTTTCCTCCTTCCACAAACCACACCAAACTCATTGACTACCCGCTGCAGTTTCTCATCAGAATCCGCCACCAATGCTGTGTCATCAGCGAAGAGCAACTGATTCAACTCCCAATCTCTACCATTCTTTCCTACTAAACCCAATCCTCTTCCCATAGTTCTCCTTTTCACCTCCCTCACCACACCATCCATAAACATATTAAACAGCCATGGTGACATTACACAACCCTGTCGCAAACCTACCTTTACCTCAAACCATTCACTCAACTCACCATTTCCTACTCTCACACATGCTCTGCTCCCTTCATAAAAACTCTTAACTTCTTCTAACAAATTTAATCCTATTTCATAAATCCTTAACACCTTCCACATTGCTTCACGGTCCCACACGATCATACGCTTTTCTAAGTCCATAAAAGCCCAAAATATCTCCTTATGCTTCTCTAAATACTTCTCGCATAACTGTCTTACAGCAAACATCTGATCCACGCACCCTCTTCCCCTCCTAAAACCGCACTGTTCTTCTCCTATTGCAACTTCCGTACATTTTATTATCCTCTCTATCAACACCCTGCCATACAGCTTTCCAACCACTGACAATAAACTAATACCTCTATAACTTGAACACTCCTGCCGATCTCCCTTCCCCTTGTACAACGGCACAATATATGCACTCTTCCAGTCTATTGGTACCATTGACACAGCAAAGCACACATTGAAAAGTCTCACCAACCAATCTATTATCACATCTCCACCCTTCTTTATACACTCCACAGCAATACCATCCAAACCTTCTGCTTTTCCCGCTCTCATTTGTTTCACTGCTTCTTTCACCTCATTTTCCTCAATCCTTTCATTCATTCCCTGCCACCTGGGTGGCCTGGGTAACCTATCTCCATCCACCTCTGCATCAATCACTGCTTCTCTTCCATCTCTTGTATTTAACAAAGATTCAAAATACTCGGCATATCTTTTCCTCACTTCAACTGGTTCAACTAGTAATTCTCCATTTTCATCTTTCACTGACTCTTCCCTCTTTTGTCCTCCTTTCCTTACTTTATTTACCTCCTTCCAGAACACCTTCTTTCGTTCTTCAAAATTCTCACTCAGCCTTTGACCCCACCTTTCGTTTGCATTTTTTTTCGCTTCTCTAATTTTCCGTTTTGCCTCTCTCCTTTTCTCCTTGTACCTCTCCCATACCTCAACACTACCATCCTGTAAAACCCTCTCAAAACACTGTCTCTTCTCCTCAACTGCCTTTCTCACCGTATCATTCCACCACTCGCTTCCCTTCCTGATACCTCTGCCTCCTACTTTCCTTTTGCCGCATACTACCTCTGCACTTGCTTTCACTCCTTCCTTAAACTGTTGCCATTCAAACTCTACTTCTCTCTCTTCCATCTCTCTCACTTCCATCCACTTTTCATGTAGTCTTTCCTTGTTCTCCCTCTCTTTTTCACTCTTCTCTAACTCACTAACTTTTATTACCTCTCTTACTTCACGCTTGTCTCTTATTCTCCTGTAACTCTTAACTCTTAGCTTTCCCTCCACCAGGTAATGATCTGACATACCCTCCGCCTCACCTCTCATCACATTCACATCCAGCAGTCTACACAATCTTTCCCTTGTCACCAGCACATAATCCATCAATGCCCTCTCTATAATCTCTCCCCTCACAAGTCTATGCCAGGTGTACTTGTGTATACGCCTTTTTTTGAAGAACGTATTACCTACACTCAATCTACACTCTTCACATACATTTTTCAGTCTTTCTCCACTCTCGTTTACACCATCCACACCAAAACTACCGATGACTCCCTCAACAGGCTTATTTCCTACCCTAGCATTTAGGTCCCCTAAAACTATAACATTTTCATTTTCATCAAACCCTTGTAGACAATCTCTCAAATCCTCCCAGAAACCCTCTACCTCTTCTAACTCTTTTTCACTTCCTGGTCCATATTGTATTAATAATAATAATTATTATTATTGTTATTATTATTATTATTATCATTATTATTATTATTATTATTAGTAGTAGTAGTTGTATAGCTATATATATATATATATATATATATATATATATATATATATAAAGAGGATCTCACAAATGCATGTGAACTACTATATTTGTTTCACTTTCAGCCGAGATTCGAACCATCAACAGTTAGGATGAAAGTCCATGCTTTAATAATCTCTACCCAGGGATAATAAATTATATCAAACATTTAATAGTTTACGTGTTGTAAGATGTACTTAATATTCATAATTCTAGTGCTTGGCTGGGTTAAAAGTAAATGGAATCAATTCAACCCGAGTTGCATAGGAAGAGTTATGAAAATTCCTGTAAGATACTCTGGAATAATTATATAGGTCCCATGACTTGTATGAAATGGAAGACTTTCTCCAAGTAGGCTTTCCCTTCTGCTAAATATATTTGTTTTGTTCTATGTGGATGAGGAAGACAAACGGCAGAGCTGCCTGTGACAAGTGCCTCCCCCAGGGAATAGGTTAAATATTTTTTATCACGCCGTTGTAGAATTTATTAAAGCATGAATTATCGTCCTGACTGTTGGTGGTTCCCAGCTGAGAGTATATATATTATTTTATATAGTAGCTCACGTGTATTTGTGAGATATTCTAAATGAAAATAACTCTTGTGCTTGGCTGGGTAAAATTATAATAATATCAATTCAATCCGAGTTGCGTGGGAATATTTGTAAAACAAATCCCTGTAATGTACACAAGAATATAGATCTTACGGCTTGTATTTACCTGTATATATATATATATATATATATATATATATATATATATTCTGACATAAGGAGCCCTGTATGTTAAGAGTTAGAATTAGAGTTGAAGGAGCCAAACTACCCAAACGGTGAAGCAGACTAGCGAGCGAACGAGCGAGTGGGTAAACCAGCTCGCCCGCATACCTGCAAACTAGCCTTCACACCTGCGTGCGTCATAGGGGACCCTGCAAACTACCTCGATGACCGATGCTATGACGTATGATCGACGCCAGGAGCTGTGAGTGGACCAGGCACCTGTTATGCGACTCGAGGAGCTATGATTGGAGCAGGCACCAACCCCCGCCTCCTGATTCGTTCCTACACCATCATTGTTTGGTATATAAGACCCTAGTTGTGGGCATTCAAATCAGTCTCATTTGGAGTTGGGGAAGGAGAACTTGCAGCTGGAGGAAGACGGGGTGAAGTATTATAATGGGATTGTGACTGTCAGTCAGATTATATAAATGTGTGTTAAGTGTGTTCGGTGTAAACACTTACGTTATGTTGGTTAGTGAGATATGTGATTGGGAATTAACGTGAACGCTACTATTATGTGTTTAACTATATGATTGCGAATTAACGTTAACGCTACTATTATGTACGTAACTATTTGATTGGGATTTAACGTTAACGCTATTATTATGTACTTAACTATTTTAGTTGACTAACTTGTGGACTAAAGCAACTCTTTAAGTAATTGGGTTATGATGAAAGTAATACCATTGTTTTATATTAATACTTACGAGTTCTTTCATTTTCTTTTAATTAAGCTTACATTGCTTAACGGTGCTTAGTACGGTGATGCTATTGTCTCGTATTAGTAATATCGCCTTAGACTAACATGGCTGTGTTAATATTACTTCTAGTGATTTCCTAAGCTGAAGAAATTTCTTTTGCTTCAAAATATTATATTTTGCTTTTCATATTATTTGAGTGAGACCTGAATCGAATCTATGAAGCGATCCTGAAACTTTATTTACTCATAATCAAACCTCAATGTTACGTGGTTAAGAAATACATTTAACTAATTATTAAATATATATCTAACTTTTTATGTGACTTTGATATTACTCCTGATGATAATAATAATATAATCCTATTAACGTAAGACAAGAACCAAGAATAATTACATTAAATATAAATAAAAGGACATATAAGAAAACTATCTATTCATTTCAAAAAGGGTAAGAGACAGAAATATTCTTACTTTAATATTTATCTTTCAAGACTTTTTATAAAATTAATAGTCCTTCTTTAGCTATAACTTATTCGGTTCATAACCATAGCCTACTAAGCTTCGGTTAAATAATAATTCTTTATAAATACTACATGACTTTAATTAGTTTCAGTATTTTTCATAATTAAAGAGTATCAGTCAATAAAGGATACTAAGTCCTA
The DNA here is from genome assembly GCA_032716605.1 of Paralithodes platypus. Classification (NCBI taxonomy): domain Eukaryota; kingdom Metazoa; phylum Arthropoda; class Malacostraca; order Decapoda; family Lithodidae; genus Paralithodes; species Paralithodes platypus. The sequence goes on from CM064519.1 coordinate 38,106,931, forward strand.
AGATCCAAAAGGAAAGGAAGCAACAACAGAAAATTATTTTATTAGATTTTACTTTTGTTTTGCCTTCAGCTGACTGATACCTTAATATATATCTCTGTGCTATCTAGATTCATCAAGTTAACCACTTGAGGATCAAGATACGTAACAGAAGAGTGGCTCTTAAATTAACATACAGGGCTCCGTATGTCAGACCTCCCCCCTAGAAAAGAGTTTAAGGAGTATAGTACATAATATTAAACATAATACATAAATAGATTCACCACCAGATTGGCAACAGCAAGATTATAATGAGGATATAATAAGGATATCACCCAAAGTAGGCAACGTCTCCAGGTACCACATCAGAACATAGCCGGAACTTAGCTGGAGCGTTTATTCGAACTGCAAGGCATTATCTCACAGCTGAAGGCTTGAAAGCGCACTACAAAAGCATGATATTTACCTCGCTACAAGGGAGAGCTAATTGCCAAAATCCTCTCATTAAATTAAACTTACTGCTGCATGAGGCCAACCTGGTAAATGTAATCTTTAACAGATACGTGATAGGCAATCGGCTAGCACGTTCTGGACCCCCTTAATATGTTTGACATCCAGGGAGTATTCCTGCAGCAACAAACTCCACCTGGTCAGTCGTTGGTTTTTATTTTGGAACCTATGCAACATTTTTAAGGGGTGATGGTCAGTATATACAGTGATGGCACCAGAGGCAGATTGCACATAGACAGCAAAGTATTGAAGGGATAAAATTAATGCTAACAGCTCCTTCTCAATGACTGAATAGTTACGTTGGGCAGAATTTAATTTTTTACTGAAATAGCACACAGGATGCAATACCTCACAGTCGTCTTCCTGGAGCAACACTGCACCAACCCCGGTATTGCTCGCATCCACTGCCAGGGAAAAAGATCTGTTAAAATCAGGAGCTCGGAGTACAGGATAATTAGATAATATATTTGGTAGCAATAAAGGCCTCTTCACATTCAGAGGACCACACAAACTTCATATCCTTACGGAGAAGATCTGTCAGGGGAGCTGTCAACTTTGAAAAATTTATAATGAAACGCCTATAATAGCCAATCATGCCTAGGTACCTTTGGATATGTTTCTTAGTGCTAGGAGTTGGGAATTCTAGAATAGACTCTACCTTTGCTTGAGGAGGTGCAACCCGCCCCTGACCTACCGTATATCCTAGATACTGGACCGTACTCTTTACAAAGGTGCATTTCTTAAGATTAACCACCAGATTGGCATCAGCAAGATTTAAGAATAGCAATCTAAGTTGGTAAAGATGCTCCTCCCATGACTGTGAAAAGATAAGAATATCATCGATGTAGACAACGCACCCAGGTACCCCTTCAGTCACCAAATTCATGAGGCGCTGGAATGTAGCTGGGGCGTTTTTCAAGCCGTAGGGCATTACGTTACAGCAGAAGGCTTGATTGTTGACTACAAAGCATGATATTTCCCTCGCTCTAGGGGTGAGAGCTACTTGCCAATATCCCTTCATCAAGTCAATCTTGCTGATATAGGTGGCTGTACCAATCTGGTCAATGCAGTCGTCGATCCGTGGCAGTGGGTAGGTATCGTTCTTTGTGACAGCATTGACTTGCCTATAGTCCATACATAACCTATGGCTCCCGTCTGTCTTTGGCACAAGTATGACTGGACAACTCCACTGGCTTAAGGCCCTAGTGATCAGTTCATTAGATAACATAAAGTCAAGCTCGACCTGCAGTATACTCCTGCGTTGTGGCGAGACACGGTAGGGGGATAGTTTAATGGGAGTTGCATACCCTACGTCGATGTCGTGCACGGCCAAAGAAGTGAGCCCTGGAGTATCACGGAACACACTGGGAGACTGAGATAAAACAGAGATTAGTTGGTTCGCTTGATCAGAGGGAAGATGACATAGTTTAGATGGTAATTCCCTCAAAGCCACTGAATTATACTGAAAGTTGGATAGGCTACATGACAAGTCAAAGTCTGCATGGATACCTTCAGGCTCTGGAACAGTCTGTTGTGGGTCAGTAAGAGAACTGAAGACTTCGTCCGCACCAGGCTGTCCACAGGTCCTGACATTCACTGCCACAGTGGGAGAATCTAGAGGAGAGGAATCAGGGGACCTATGGTAGGGTTTCAACATATTTATATGGAATACTTGCGTGGGCTTTCTCCTGTCTGGGGTAGTTACTAGATAATCGGTAATGCTCACCCTCCGAATGATCTTATATGGGCCCCTGAACTTGGCAGATAAAGGTTGGCCAAAAAGGGGGAGCAGGACCAAAACCTCATCACCGGGCTTAAACTCCCTCTCACGGGCTTTTCTGTCATACCATTTCTTCATGGAGCTTTTAGCCACTGTCAAGTTTTGAGCGGCAAACTCACATGAGGATCTCAGCCGGGTTTTGAAATCTGAAACATACTTGAGGAGGTTTTGGTTCCCCTCCTGGCCAACTAGGCTATCCTGGCAAGGTCTACTAAATACTAGATGACTTTAATTAGTTTCAGTATTTTTCATAATTAAAGAGTATCAGTCAATAAAGGATACTAAGTCCTAAGATCCAAAAGGAAAGGAAGCAACAACAGAAAATAATGTTATTAGATTTTACTTTTGTTTTGCCTTCAGCTGACTGATACCTTAATATATATCTCTGTGCTATCTAGATTCATCAAGTTAACCACTTGAGGATCAAGATACGTAACAATATATATATATATATATATATATATATATATATATATATATATATATATATATATATATACTGTATATATATATATATATATATATATATATACCGGTATATATATACAGTATAATTATATATATATATATATTGTTTTATTTATGTTCCAACTCTACCTCTTGACATATGCAACCGGTTCGTTCAATGTCTTACTTTCGTAAACCTACGACGCCTGCTGCTTGTCCCCTCGTACCCAGTTGTAACTTGGACTTCTCAAAGCTGAAATCGCAATCTCACATTCTCGGACCTCTCTCTATCTCTCTCTCTATATATATATTTTCTGAACTTTACGACATTATATGGTATTTTTGCAGCCAAAATTCCAGTGATGAAACGTGGAATTATCTATTGCGAAACACATTTAAAAAGCAAACAAAAATATAGCATTGATACATATATATAATATATACCGGTATATATTTTATCTAAGATCCCTCTTTTTGAAGTATGATAACTAATATTTATATTACCAACATTTAGTACGGAACTGTGATATTCCTGAGCCAGCTATTTACCTCCGACTTGAACTGTTGTAGTTAGGTTAAGTGATGCAGGTCAGTGTGCTGAACCAGGTGATTCCACAGTCTTGAGTACTTTAGTAAGTAGGGACGAAGGTGGTGTTCTGTCCTAGCCAATGGAACACTGACCTGATGATACCTTGTGCATGTAGTTCTTGTTGCATATGATGTTGGTTGGGCAGGTTGTAGATGTAAGGCTGTTAGGTATGGACCGTGCATTTTTGGGGTTTTGTGTGCTACATCCTGACGATATTGTAGAGGCTGAAACTTGGGGACATGATGTTCTTGTTCTTTGAGTTGGATCAAATGTTCAGCTCTTTTCTGTATATGGTCCAAAAGTTTCAAGTATGAGGGGGGACATTATGACCATGCAATTGAAGAGTATTCCATCAATGGACGAACTTGAGACTTATACAGAGTAAGCAACACCTTTAGAGTCCAGGATATATGATATACGTCGAATGCAACCAAGTTTCCATGCAGCATTCTTTGTGATGTCCTTAGCATGGCTGGTGAAAAACAAACTATAATTAAATTTTACTCCTAGAATTGTCACTTGACTCTGCATCTGAACCTTCCTCCCATCGAGCTGAATACATAGTGGTGTATATGCTGGAATATCTTGTCTCCGAGAGATTAGCATTACTTGAGTTTTCTCCAGAGCAAGGTTCACTTGCCAGCGTTTTGCCCAAGAGGTGATACTATGTAAGGCATTGTTGATACAAGTGACGGTGGCTTGCCTCTCATCTTTGTTACAAGTGATTGTTAGGGTACAGTCGTCAGCATAAGCAAATGCCTCGGGAATGAGCTGCAGAATGTCATTAACCCTGCTCAGGCTTATTGGCCCCATATCGGGCAAAATATATGCGTAAAATAGTTTTTTCGCGAATATTTCACGGCCGTAGGCCGATGGCAAGAAGTTAGGACAACGAGCAGTCAGTCCGTATCGTCCTACGACTGGGAGAGGGTGTGAGCCGCCGCTCTCTCTCCTCCCCTTTCCTATACCAACCTGTCCGGTCACCATATGGGGTCCATAATCCCAAATGTGTACTACAAATTTCCCCTTCGTATCAAACTTTTTTTTAGCCCCAGAGTTCTGCCTTGTTGTCACCCAAGACCCTCAGCCATCCCCTCCACGGCCCTGCAACCAAATTAATCCAGCTTATGTAATGTATGAGATATGCCTCACTTTTGTTGACCCTTTTTTCACTATTTTGTTTTTTGTTTTTTTTCAAAGACTTAATATTTACAGTAGTATAACATAATATTAAGCATTAATTGTAGTTTCTATTGGTAACAAGAAATTTAAAATTCATCAATTAGTTTTCGGGTGAGAGCCGTTTAAAGTGCCGGTAACCATATGGGGCCACATTGCTAATTTCGCCACCCTTCTGGAACATTACCTGAGCAGGGTTATAATAAACATTCCACAATAAAGGTCCAAGAACACTGCCCTGTGGGACACTGGCTTTGATGGCATATTTAGCAGAGTCATGTCCATTGACAACTGCCTGAAGTGTTCTATCTTGCAGGTAATCATTGATTAGGTGAAGTAGATCATCACACAACCCTAGACTCCTCAGTTTGGTGGTGATGCCCGCATGCCACACCCTGTTGAAGGCACCCGCGATGTCAAGTGCAATTACATAGGTGTCTTTTCCCATGTCAAGGGCCTGGTTCCACGTGGTAGATAAGTGGAGTAGCAAGTCTGCCGCAGATCTACCTTTCTTGAAGCGAGTTGAGAAGGTGATGTGTATCCAGAAAAGTTACAAATTGTGTTGCCAAGATTGGCTCCAGAATTTTCCCAAGAACAGAAAGAAGGGAGATTGGTCTGTAATTTGTTGGGTCTGTTCTGCTGCTTTTCTTGTGAATGGTCACAACTCTTGCTTCTTTCCATATTTTGGGCCACTTTTGTGAGTCGAGGCAATTCTGAAAAATTATGGCGAGTGGCTGGCATAGCTGATGTATGCAACGCTTTAAGATGTTTGGACTGATGTTGGTCCAGTGGCCTTCTTGGGGTCAGCCTCCTCTAGTTGCCGTTTCACATCATCTATGGTAATTGTGATAGCTCTTAACCAAGCATTGGTCTGTGCTGGTACAGCCGGAGGTGAGCGGTCTGGGTCTGGTACATTAATTTTGCTTGAGAAGTAAGATGCCAGAATCTCAGCCTTGTCCTTACTGCAGATAGCCATGGATCCATCACATTTGGTTAAAGGTGGGATGCAACTATCAGGAGCAAAACCTTGATGTTGTTTAATGCTACTCCACCATATGTGAATATGGTGAATATTGCCTGTCAGTTTTGATTTCAGATCCTCTTTCCACTTTCTGATGGCTTGTATCTGCACCTATTCCATATTTTTGCACGTAACTTTATGCAGATGCTTGATCCTTTGAGTTGGGTGTCTTTTGCATTGTAGCCATGCTTTACTTTTCTTATCTGCTGCAACTCTGCAGTTGAAGCCAAACCATGGCTGGTCTCCCAACTGTGCTCTATAGGTCTGGCTAGGGATGAATTTATTCTGTAAGTAACACAGAATGTTGGTAAAAGCTTCAACTTGATGATTAACATCTCCGATTAGATAATCTCTCTCTCTCTCTCTCTCTCTCTCTCAAGACCTCAGATCAATTTGCTGCAGCTGTGAACAAGGCCAATCGAGCATTGGGATATAAAGTATTAAGATAATTTTTACTTAAACAAAATCGAATATTATAGTACCTTTATTTAAAAGCATAGTGAGGCCCCATCTTGAATATGGCGTGCAATTTGTGTCTCCTTATCTGAGCAAGGACATTGAGAAACTCGAGTCGGTGCAGCGTAGAGCGACAACATTGATTACTTCACTAAGAAATAAATCTTTTCATGAAAGACAAAAACAATTATGTTTGTTTTCACTTAAGAAAAGAAGATTGCGAGGTCAATTAATCGAGTGTTTCAAGATACTAAAGGGATTTGACTAAATTGCTGTAGATTCCCTTTACAAAATAGATAATAGTTCATTAACTCGGGAAAATAGAATTAAATTAATAACAAGGAGGGCGAATCTCGATGTCACACTTCTTCACCTACAGTGTGGTCATCGAATAGAACAAATTGCCAGAGAAAGTGGTACAATGTAAGACAATTGACACATTCAAAAGAAGTCTAGACATTAATTATAAGGAGGTGGGAATAATATAAGTAAAAACAAAAATAAAAAAATAAAAGTTAAGCACCAATAGTAGCCTACCTGTATTATTTCTCAACTTCGTTCTTTACTATACATTTCCCAGTAGAAGTTTTTCTCATTCTGCTGGGGGACTTGTTTCCCCAACTAAATTTCATGCCGACAAACGGTCGGAGGAAGCGGTGGGTGGGGAAAGAGCCTTTTGCTTTGCTACCCTTGCTTTCCACTTAGTAGCCAATTCTATTTTAGCATCAAGTCCGGGCTACCTAGTAGGGACTGCAAGGTCTGTGTAGTATGTGTATGTATGTAATTATATGTAACTCTCTCTCAAACACCAGCTATTGAGCTGTTCACTCACTAGGCACTGCCCCTAAAGAATATTTTGAAAATTATTATATGTTACTAACAAGTTTTGTCCTTCTCACAGGGGACAGGTCTGCTTTGGGGCGTTTAGTGCATGGCCACCCTCATAAGGGGGGTAAGGTGTCTGGGAGTAGTTAGTAGTAGATAATAATATTCATACAATGTTAATTTATTGGAAACAGTGAAGGTATTTGTATGGCGTCTCAATGGGCTATGTGGAAATGCACTGAAACTAAGTACAGCACAAATTCCAACCCCATATTATGGTTCCATTGCCACATCGAAATCGGAATCCGGGACCTTAAGATTACCAGTCCAGTAGTAAGACCACTCCACAACACCTGCCGACATTGTTGTCCCATGTTTATGAATGGGCATTAAACAAGCCTTGACTTAATCCTTAACACATTGTAGTAGCTCGATACCGTATTCAAATTCTGAGTTTTACAATGACAAGGCAAAATGTGAGTGCATTGTGTTACGTTGCATCGTTACAAAGCCATTATAATGCCATGTTCTAGTTGGAAATCAAGAATTGTCATACAATCAGAAAATACTTCCCACAGACAATGGCTTAAAGGCATCTGAGTGTTACAGTACAGTCATGAGCACTAATAGCTACGCATTAATTTGAATCTGTATCGAACCCAAACTAGACAATACAATACAATGTTTTGTTTTATCCTAGAAGGTATAGAACGAGCCTTATAATAATAATATAATAAATAATATAGCTTGTTAATTAAAATAGGACTTCAGAGGCTATCAACCCTTCTGGATTATTAAGCCAGCACACTCCAAGTCAAGAATGGCGTCAGGACTGGAAACCTTTTTCGAGAACTCCAGTCCCTTGGCAAAACAATAAACACAATAAATATACACAACTAATATGAACGCTTATTTGCGTACGACTGAAGGCACAATGGAAAAAATTGTACCCCGTTTTTTTTATTCTTTGAACAGCTTTGAAATCCCCGAAATCATTGTACTCTACTAGGTAACTATTTGATAATAAGATTCATTACAGTTCGGGATAGTATCAAACACTTCGGTCATAAGTTGTGTGCTTGACTGGACTTTCCAACGTTCTCCTCCGTTTTACTTATCCCCCTTTCCTAAGTGGATGTGAATGACGCATAATGGTTTATGGGTCGGGCTTGAAGTGGCCTAGGTAATGCAACACGCTATCGGGACCTCTCTGGATGTATAATGAAGTGAGATTTATGGCCAGCGTGATATAGGGAGACTGGGGCTGCGTGTGTTGGCTACTGTATGAGTGTGTGTGTGTGCGTCTGGTGTGGTGGGGGGGGGGGGGGGGGTGCTGAGTGCGTGTAGGTTCTTTTTGTGTATAGATGAGGGGATTGAGAGTATGTTTAGGTGTAATTTTGAGTGTTGTGAGTCTGTGCTTGCGAGATGATCTGAGTGTGACGGCTCTTGTGTGTGCGGGGTGTTTATTCAGTGCGTGGTTGTTGTGTGTGTACTGTACAATGTGTACAGGTACATGTTGATTGAGAGTGTGTGTTTATGTGTGGATGAAGGGTATTCCAAGTATGTTTATGAGCATGTGAACTTTGAGTACATTATGGATGTGTGGGTTTGTTCGTGCGTGTTTAAATTTTGTGATTTTGAGTTCATTTTGTGGATGTTTTATGTGAGTTTGAGTGTTAGGTTATAGGTGTATTAGGCTTTGTGTATGAACATTTTGAAATAGTTGCGATTATGTGTGCTTGTGTATTATATGTGCTTACGAGTGTGGGCATATGAACAAGTGTGTTTCAATATGCAATGAAAGAGTGAGTGTGCCTGTGCCTGCATATTCTTGTATGTGGATTGAATTTTTTTGTAAATATTTGTTCACTTGTTGCAAAATTCTGATGCATTACAAGAGAACAAATATCGTTTATTTACGATGTTTTAAAATGTTCTAGTAGTTTTTTGGGATCATGCACACTGGTAACAAATACTTGACAGAGGGTACACAATGCATTAAAAAGTGTACCTCATAGGCTACTAAACCTGTGTTTGCTATAAAAGTTGAGAGAAAAAGTCCTCTTGTAATACTGGGTTTACTGTCGGCCCAAAAGGTACAGTTATGAGTCTTGTGGCAATCCCTTCTCAAACCTGCTTGGCTGCTCTTCACCCACTTTCGGCCTCTTATAATTTATTCTTGTGTCTGTCATTTTCATGTCCTTAATACTTATGTAACTCTGTGTTATTTTTTTCATTATATTAACCTTGGAACTTGTTACATGCGCACGTTTAAATACTTTATTCAAAATACACCCTCACCAATCTCCTACCTTTATCGCCTTCTATAGTGTTCCCACATCTTGCCCTATTATCCTCCCTTACTTACCTAATCGTATCTAGTGGGGGAGTAAGAAGAAGTCTTCTTTTGTGGACCCCCACCTCTAAATTATTAGTTTACAAAATAATTAAACAATACTCACATATTTATCATAATTTGTTTTACATTTTGAAATACTCTCTGACATTACCACCCTCTCTGGTAATGCATTCCAATGTTTAATCACTCTTATCGCAAAGCTATTGGCTCTCAGGTTGGTCCTCCAGTGTGTATCTATTGTATCTAATACCCGAAGAGGTGGACACGAATGAATCGCCCCATGTATCTCTGTCCCCTGTCAAGCGACTCCCCTCCTCTCAACCAACACTGCTTTCACTCATATACCTCTCAACTCTATAATTCCACCTCACGCTCTGTCCGCATCTCCCTCTGTCCTTCCACCTAACTCTCGTACACTCTCTTAGTCACTCTTTCGCTTTCCATATATTATATAGGGCCGAACCTTCTCAAGGTGTTCCTTTTCACAATTTCCAGCACATCCACACAACACCGCTCTCGTACTTCCTCATTCGTCTGTCCATCCCTCCATGTAACCCCATATACACTTCTCAAGTAACTCATTTCCACCCCTCTCACTCTTGATTTGTGCTTCTCTAATAACGTCCATGCTTCACTCCCGTATGTCAGTGTCGGGATTACCATGCAATTACTATCATGCAATTACTTATTAACTTCCTTGCTGACCATTCTGTTCCTTGTCACTGCTTTCAGTATACCTACAATCTTCTTCCCTTGTTGCACCCTCTCCCACACTTCATCCTCCATACTCCCATCTGTATTTATCACACTGCCCAAATACTTAAATGACTGGCATTCTCTATAACCAAACCATTCAACCTCACCTCATAATATGTGACTGCATCCCATTTAAATACCATAACCTTATTCTTCCCAGCATTCACCTTCAAATTCCGTTTCTCACACAAGGTTCCAAACCTGTTTGTCAGACCCTATATAACTCCCACCCATTATCACTCATCAGAATTGTATTGTCAGCAAACAGCAGGATAGGCAACTTCCACTAATTTCCTTCATTTACTCGATGTTCATTTAGCGATTTTTGTCTTTTCTTTTACACAATTCATGTGTTTATTATATCCCAATCCAATAATTTCCTCTCGTTTGTTCCATTTCTTTCCTTTGTCTATTTACACTGGATGGGACTCGTCAGTCTGGGTCAGTAACCCATCTAGGGGATGCAACCTTATAAAAAATCTAGGTGGATGGGACTCGTCAGTCTTGGTCGGCTTCCCAGACCAGATCAGTGAGAAGTACAGTAGAAGACTGAAACTGCTCGGGCTCAACTAAGTTACTTCATTGTCCAGATGGCTGGAGTAAAATAGGCAAGAATATTGGACAGAGGTAGAACAAGCTGAGAAGTGAGAAGTACAGTAGAAGACTGAAAGTTCTCGGGCTCAACCAAGTTGCTTCATTGAACTGCTTTATTGTTCGAGAAGAGTAAGCCATATATAAATTCGTACTGCTCACCTAAGGGTGAAGCCATTTATCGTATTTTCTTCTTTGTCAATGATAATTTTACTCTTCTCACTCCATTTATAGGATAGAAGGCTGAGTGTCTTTTAGACTGCCGTGGTGTAATTGATTAAAGCGTCGGCTATCATCCTGATGGTCGATGGTTCGATCCCCACTGAGAGACTAGAAATATATATATATATATATATATATATATATATATATTTAGCTTTAGTTCCTGTGTTATATAATCATGGTCTGTAAAGTCAATGTCCAAACTTGCGTGAGTGTACGGTACTCAATAAAGGGGCGCACTGTGCCCTGATACAGAGCACATGCACATAATCTCCCTTCAATCTCCTCCAAGAACCGCAACAATCAACCACTACCAATCATAACAAACTATCACAACCAACATACCACCACCAAACTACCACAAATACTAAGCTACTACCACCACTACCCAGCCACCACAACCACCAAACTACCACAAACACAACAACCACCACCACCACCCAACTACCACAACCACCACCACCGAACTACTACCACAACCACACACTCTCACCACCAATTACCAACTACAATCACCATATACACAAAAACAACCATGACTGTTTATATCGACAACATCCTCGTGCACCGTCGTGCACCCTCGTGTTGAGCATACCAGGCCTGGGTATACTTTCAGCAAATTATGCAATAACCATCTTATATGTTGCAGATTATGCACCGATTTTGCGCCAATTGATTTGGAGACTAATCTTATGTCTCTGAGAGTCATCGTACGACAGTTTGTGTTGGTATAACGGGGTTTTTCATGCGAGGCCATGCGAGGCCATCGCCGATGCATAAGACTAGTTGCAGATGCATCGGCGATTATTTGGCAACATATCGCCGCGCCGCTCGTGTACATCGTGACCAGTGGTGAGTTCTTTTGATTTTTTCAAAGTTTGAAATGACTCACGCGACACCTTGTGCGACGCATGAGATCCATCGCCGAGTCATGAGATTATACACAATTTATTTACGACTTCATGTGATTATGGGCAATCCAATCGTTAGGGATCGCAGATGAAAATCGTGAATGTTGGAAAGCCCCTTTACTAATACATACGTGGGCGACCTGGGGCACCGTATTTTCCATAGTAGGCATAGGAATAGAGAGTCAACACTGTACTTAACGCCATGCTTTATTTACTTACTCGATTTTATTTTATTCCACACATTTTCGGCTCACTACAGGAAGGCCATCATCAGGTAGACAAATATAATCCTTAAAAAATGAAGACAATTCAAAATTAACTAAAGGTAAAAGGATCTATTTAGAAGGCTAAAATTATGAGAAGAACAAGAACCTCCACATCGGATAACAATAAGTGGACAAATGAGGGAAATATAGCAAAAATTGTGAACAGTGAATACAAAATCAAACTAAAATATCTTAAATTCGTTCTATTGTCCTAACATCTATATACTAATTAGCTACCTAAAACGAAAGCTTCAAATGGTCCAAAATGAACCACAGACTATCAATCTATAACGAGACAGATTTAGAATTAACTGTATTAGAAATGTTAAGCTCGGGGTATATTTTATGCATTAGCAATGTCTCGCCAATTAGCGCATCGACATGATTACCGGATCTACCACGTATTTCAAAATTATCATGGGTGATCTTATTCCCTTGACTGATTTCTGATTGCGGAAAATTTATTTTTGTGTATGAATTGACCGGATCTATGACTCTTTCCAATATGCTAAAACATCCTAACTTTGAATGTACGTTCAGTACATCCAATATACCTGGCCTGACAGCCAGGACATGTGAATTTATATATGATGTTTGAGCATAACTGGTCAGGTAATAGATCCTTATGTTGAAAACAGTTACTAATTTTGTAATCATTCGTAAAAACTATGCTATAGAAAGGCATTTTCACATACTCAATTAGTTTCGGAGCTTCAAATTTGGGTACTTCTACTTTACACAGTTTATTATGCAAACATATATTAACACTATGATTAAAGAGATTTACGGAATAATTATTGCACAAACAATATTCCCTGAGCTTGCGTATCTCTTCATGTTGAGCAAAATAAGTCGAACACACATCATAGGCTCTATTCAATAATGTTCAAATAAAATTGAGTTTGTAAATACTGGGAGTAAAACTGAACCAATTCAGTCCCCGATTCGAAAAGGTGCGCTTACGATACACACTTGTGGTTAGTTCTTGATCATTTTGTTTCTCGTTTAACTAGAACATTCACATACGCTAATTTACTATTTTCCTCATTATCAACCGTGAACTTAATATTTTTATGTTGGCTGTTCATATAACTAAAATACTTTTGACTTACACAGTCACGATCAAAAATTAAATACAAATCATCCACATATCTTCTATAAAGTTATGGTTTACAATCCAAGGGACAGTTATCAAGCCACATGGCCTCTTTTGTACATAAGAAGGCATTAGCAAAAAGCAGGATCCCATACTTATGACATCTACTTGATTAAACAACGAACCATCAAATAAAAATACAAGATTCTGATGTGGCAAACTTTAGTAATTTCCCTAGGATAGTCTTGTCTAAATCATACAAAATATTTGGGATCATATTTATTTAACGATATCTCTATAGCCTCATTTAGTTGGACATTAGTTAAAAGGGATTCGACGTCATAGCTGGCCATTACAAAATTAGATGGTAATCTCAGAGAGTCTATTTGTTTATCAAATTCCTTAGAGCTGGCCAAAGTGTATTGATTGGTAGTGAATGGGGATACTATGGGAATAAGACATTTAGAAAGGTTGTATGCAGCAGTCTTAATGAACGACAATATGGGCGTTAAGGGTATATTGGCTTTGTGGACTTTTGGAAGACCATAAATGATACCTGGGCTTGACCCCGAAGCGTAGAGCCAATTATAAAGATCAGATACTATCTTTTCCTTGTTTGTTCACAGTATATTGTTTAATTTATCTTCCAGTCTAATCACATTATCAAAATACTTCCTTTAACTGTTTTTAACTTCGATTTATAATGGAGAATATTCTTCATCTTATCAAGGTAGTCTGCTTTGTTTAACAATACTACTCCCTTACCCTTATCAGGTTTTACTAGCACATTAGAATTGTCCTTCCCAAGTGCTTTTAATAATTATAAGTCACTCCGCTTGAACACTGAAGACTGCACATTTTTACATGTCTGCTTTTGATAAATCAAAATTCGTGCTGCTAATTTATTTAATCTTATCAATTAAATTATCTAAATTAGTTATATTTATTTTAATAAACCTAATTTAGAACAATCTGACACTGTGTTTATCAACTTCTCTGAGGATGATAAATGTATTAGCCAATTCGTTTTGTAAAAGGGAATACAAAAATCTAAATCCAAAGCTAGCAATATATTTTCTCTCTCAGTTAATGTTCTATTAGAATAGTTAAAGATAGACTGTTAATTAGACTAGTTAATACTATAGGATTTATACCCAGATCCTTAAGTTACGTAAGCTGGTCCATATCTTGTCAGAAATATATCGTGTGTATTCTTTGAATTTCCATATATATATATATGTTTCCAAGCTCTCAGTGGGGTTCGAACCGTCGACTGTCAGACGATAGCCGACGCTTTAATCAACTACACCACGGCAGTTGATTAAAGCGTCGGCTATCGTCTGACGGTCGACGGTTCGAACCCCACTGAGAGCTTGGAAACATTTAGTGGCTCACGTGTATTTGTGATATATACTCAATATATATATATATATATATATATACATATATATGTCCAATAATCGAAAAAACTAACATAACATTTGTATTAATTTTTGTGTTGAATGAGTTTATTTAAGATATATTTATGATTGTTGTTCTGTACACTGATTTCCCTATCCAACAGTGAGTTTTGCTATTCTTTATAAACACCTGCATCCATGTTGAACACTGATATGAGATTAAAATAGTTATAATTTATGTATAAAATTACTATGAACTGTGGCTGCCAGTACCAAATCATCTTTTCTACGAATTTTCCTCTAATTTGCTCTAATTTCAAACCAACTTCTTGTTCATGGCTTCCTTTATTCCAGATATGTAACCAGGTAATTGTGCAACTGTTATATACTGTTCAGTCATGGCCAAGAATACTCGACCACATCCTTACGTAGATGAACAATGATTAACGAAACGTAACTACACAAACACACACAAACACGCACACACACATTCCTCTCTTTGTTATATTTACTTTTGTTGGCCTTATAGAGTTACAGAAGGACAACAGGGAGGCTTGACCTGGAAGGTATGGAGGAGGTGAGCAAAGTGTTTAAGGAAGAGATATGTGCAGCATGTGAGGAGGTGTGTGGAGTAAAGAGAAGAGAGAGGGGAGTGAAGGGTACAGCATAGTGGACGGAAGAGGTAAAAATAGCTGTTGAAGACAAGAAGAAACCATAGAGAGAGTGGTTAGATATTAGAGGGAATGAAGATTTGGAGAGACAGAAAAGAGCGAGGTACTTGGAGAAAAAGAGAGTGGTGAAGAGAGTAGTGAAGGAAAGTATGAGAAGAGCAGATAAGAATTTTGAAAGGAATCTGAGTGTAAAATGGAGGGAGTGTAAGAAACTGTTCTGGAAAGAAATCAAGAATGTTAGGGAAGGTAGCAAGGAAAATATAGTAAGGCTGTGAAAGATAAGAATAGGCGAGTGCTAGCAGAGAAGCAAGCGAGAGTCGAAAGATGGAGGGAGTACTTCAACGAATTGCTGAATGTAAGGAATGAAGCGCCAGCAAACATAGTTGGATGGGGTATGGGAGAGAGAAGAAGAGAAGGAGTGGAGGAGGAGGTGGGGATCAGGAGGTTAGAAGTGTGTGAAGACATGAAAATAGTGAAGTTGGGGAAAGCACCAGGAATAGATGGAGCGTGTTTGGAAATGCTGAGGTATGGCTGTGAGATAGTGATCGAATGAGTATGGCAACTGTGTAAACTAGCATGGGGGATGGGGAGTGCACGTGATGACTGGAAGATAGGCATACTAGTCCCCCTATATAAGGATAAAGGGGAAAGAGGAGTGTGTAGTAACCACCGAGGAATATGTCTTCTAAGCATAGTAGGGAAGGTAAACAGTAGGGTAGTGATTGAGAGAGTGAGAGCGAGAAGGGATAAATGGATAGGTGACGAGCAGGGCGGGTTTAGGAATGGAAGAGGATGTGTAGATCAGATTTTTACCCTGATATGTGTTGTGGAGAAATATGTGGAGATGCAAAACAAGCTGTATGTTGCCTTTATGGACTTGGAGAAGGCCTATGACAGAGTGGATAGAGAAGGTATTTGGAAAGTACTTAGACTATACGGAGTAGATGGCAAGTTGCTGAAAGCAGTGAAGAGCATGTATAAGGGTGCAAAGGCGGCAGTATGTGTGGAGAATGAGTAGAGCGAGTTCTTTGATCTGAATGTTGGGTTGAAACAGGGGTGTGTGATGTCCCCATGTTTTTTAAATGTATATATGGATGGAGTCATGAAAGAAATACAAGGAAGAGCATTGGCTGTTAGTGTATCGCTGATAAGGGAGGGAAATGAGTGGAAGCTACCTGTACTGCTGTTTGCTGATGATACAGTTTTGATGAGCGATAATGCATAGGAGTTGCAGGGTCTGGTAAATATTTTTGGAACAGTGTGTGCAAAACTGAAGCTCCAGGGAAAGAGCTGGATAATGGTCTTGGAAACGGGTGCAGCCACAGAGTGTGAGGTGAACTTAAACGGTCAGGCTATGGTGATTGTCAGCTCATTTAAGTATCTGGGCAGTGTGCTGAGTAAGGATGGGAATATGGATGAAGAAGTGCGGGAGAGGGTGCAACAGGGGAAGAGGGTTGTAGGAACGCTGAAAGCAGTAACAAGAAATAGGGTGGTCAGCATGGAAGTGAAGTAGTTCTTGCATTACAGTGTGGTAATCCTGACATTGACTTACGGAAGCGAAGCATGGACGTTGGTGGAGAGACTCAGACCAAGAGTGAGAGGGGTGGAAATGAGTTACTTGAGAAGTGCGTGCGGAGTTACATGGAGGGATAGACAGACGAATGAGGAAGTAAGTGGTAGGTGTGGTGTGAAAGTAGATGTGCTGGAAAGTGTGAAAAGGAACACCTTGAGATGGTTTGGCCATATGTAACGTATGGGAAGCGAGAGAATGACTAAGAGGGTATACGAGAGCGAGGTGGAAGGACAGAGAAGGAGAGGTAAACCGAGAGAGAGGTGAAAGGATGGAGTGAAGAAGTATATGAATGAAGGCGGTGCTGGTTGGGAGGAGGGGTGTCGACTGTCTATCTATCTATCTATATGCTCAGGCCCAATCCCCATTTTGGGGGTAGCCGACTCAAGACAGAGCAAGAACAGGAAAAACACAAAAACAACATAAAACAAAAAATAAACACAGATAAAAAACACAAACTCACACACATCCAGGTCACCCAGGAGAAGAACCAGAGACCAGGGTTACCAAGGTCGCTCCAGCACTCCCCCGGCCCCTGACCACCCGGAGAGGTTCCGATCTCGGCAGGCAGACATGCAGCGGAGCCAAAGCCACAAGCCCTCCCACCACACTTCCAGGCACACCCTTCATATTAATCGTCCCCCCGGGCCAGGCGCCTGATGGACTATTATCTAGTCGAAATTACGCCCGACCCCTTACTCCAAATGACCATGTGTTCACTCAACTATTCACAAGCATTCTCCATTCACTGACACTGGGTGTCGACTGACTGTACATAAACAATATTCATTGAATGAGGACCAACTGTACGAGAACTATCAGTACCCAATGGGACTATCTTCCTAAATAAATAAATAAATAGGTAAATATATATATATATATACTGTATATATATATATATATATATATATATATATATATATATGTATATATATATATATATATATATATATATATATATATATGTATATATACTGGTATACATATATATATATATATAATTATATATATATACTGTACTGTATATACACACTCTTCTTTCCCCTTCATCCTTATATAGGGGGACTATTATGCCTATCTTCCAGTCATCACGTGCACTCCCCTTCCCCCGAGCTAGTTTACACATTTTCCATACTCATTCGATCACTATCTCACCACCATACCTCGGCCTTTCCAAACACACTCCATCTATTCCTGGTGCTTTCCCCAACTTCACTATTTTCATGGCTTCACACACTTCTAACCTCCTGATCCCCACCTCCTTCTCCACTACTTCTCTTCTTCTCTCTCCCATACCCCATCCAACTATGTTTGCTGGCGCTTCATTCCTTACATTCAGCAATTCGTTGAAGTACTCCCTCCATCTTTCGACTCTCTCTTGCTTCTCAGCTAGCACTCGCCCATTCTTATCTTTCATACCCCTACTATATTTCCCTTGATACCTTCCCTAACTTTCTTGATTTCTTTCCATAACAGTTTCTTACACTCCCTCCATTTTACACTCAGATTCCTTCCAAATTTCTCATCTGCTCTTCTCATACTTTCCTTCACTACTCTCTTCACCACTCTCTTTTTCTCCAAGTACCTTGCTCTTTTCTGTCTCTCCAAATCTTCATTCCCTCTAATATCTAACCACTCTCTCTATGCTTTCTTCTTGTCTTCAAGAGCTATTTTTACCTCTTCCGTCCACCATGCTGTACCCTTCACTCCCCTCTCTCTTCTCCTTACTCCACACACCTCCTCACATGCTGCATATATCTCTTCCTTAAATACATTGCTCACCTCCTCCATACCTTCCAGGTCAAGCCTCCCTGTCGTCCTTCTGTAATTCTATAAGGCCAAAAAAAGTAGATATGACAAAGAGAGGAATGTGTGTGTGTGTGTTTGTGTAGTTACGTTTCGTTAGTCATTGCTCATCTACGTAAGGATGTGGTCGAGTATTCTTGGCCATGACTGAACAGTATATAACAGTTGCACAATTACCTGTTTACATATCTGGAATAATGGAAGCCATGAACAAGAAGTTGGTTTGAAATTAGAGCAAATTAGAGGAAAATTCGTAGAAAAGATGATTTGGTACTGGCAGCCACAGTTCATAGTAATTTTATACATAAATTATAATTATTTTAATATCATATCAGTGTTCAACATGGATGCAGGTGCTTATAAAGAATAGTAGAACTCACTGTTGGATAGGGAAATCAGGGTACAGAACAACAATCATAAAGCTCTCTTAAATAAACTCATTCAACACAAAAGTTAATTCAAAAGTTATATTAGTTTTTTGGATTATTGGACATATATATATATATATATATATATATGTATATATATATATATATATATATATATTTCTTGATGGCGGTGCTCTCCACTTTGCGTAGGTGCTGTGTATTGAGTTGTTCGAGTTTGGTGTTGATACGTTGTTTAACTGGTGCGTGGGCGGCTTCTTCATTCCATTGTTGTACAAGGGCGTCTCGCTCTTGTTGGAGGTAAAGTGCCGTCTCTCGTTTTTCCAAAGCTTCTTGCTGGACCAATTCTCTCCGGAATTGGAGTGTGCAGTCTCGGTTTCTGGCATTCTCATTAAATAGTTTGATATTAGTGTAGCCAGGGAGGATATTTTCTTTCAGGCAGGTGAGATTAAAATAATAGGCACAGTTTGCATTATTGAGTTTTTTATTGATACTCTCAATTTTTCGTATAATTTTTCTGGTATTTTCAGGAAGTTGGTAAAGGAGGTTTGCAAATGGTTCCGACGTTTCAATGGGCGCAGCCATCATTATCAAGGAGAAGTGAAATTAGATTTTTTTTTTTTTTTTTTTTTTTTTTTTTTTTTTTTTAATAAGGTAGGGGGTGAAAGAAGAGATCCCAGATTGGGAAGGAAGAGAAAGTAGGAAAGATGAAAGACAGTAGAAGAGAAAAGTTAGTGGGCCGGCCACCTTGCTGTTTTTATTTATTTAAGTTAGTTTTTATGGCAAGTTATATAGGTGCTGAGGGCTAGGAATTGATTACAATATGATTTCTAAGTGATTGATAGAAGTTGCTTAAATATTATTCGGTATTTGTAGATCTATCTACTATGTTATATTGAGGAGGAGGGAGGTTGTTTATTTTGCAGTATTTCTTGAAGTCATATTTATCTTTCAACTCTCTCCAACGCCAGTTATCATGTTCTTGCTTTTCTCTGGCTATCTCGTAGAGTCCTATGCAGAAAAATCCGGTTTTGGCTGTTTCATGATCTCTGATCATTTTGGCTACCGGTCTGCTGTAGTCTGTTAGATCAGTGTCTGCAGTTATGCTTTTCAGGTTAGAAAAGTCCAGTTGTCTGTATTCTGCTTCCCGTTTTGCTGTTTCTTCTTGTTCTTGTTCCTGTTTGGTTCTCATTCTTGTGTGTTTCGGGGAGGGAGGTGAAGGAGTTGTTATAGTTCCTTCTTCGTCTTCGTAGTCATCTTCTTCTTCTTTTTCATCTTCCTCCTCGTATTCTGCAAGATTAATTTCTTCTTCATCAGCTTCTTCTGCTTCTTGGATGATGGGTGTGTGTTCCTTTCTTGATGTTTTCTTATTTCTACTATATTTTGTAGCAGGCTTCAGAGCGTCAGTAGGGATCTTGATTTTTGGTAGATTATTGTAGTCAAGAAGCAGTGGAATCATACGGCTTAGTTGATGTTTGTTGGATCCAGAAAGTGCCACTGCAGTTTGAACACATGCATAAATTTTTGCATTAATGTCGTGTTCTTCAATTTGCTGTGTTCTTTCTTGGTAACTTTGATGATAGATCCCTTTGTTCTGCTGCCAGTTGGTCCCGTGACTTCGTGTGCTTCTTGTCCTTTCCTTCCTCCTCTGACAATGAACTCGACCTTTTCGCCATTTTCCAGGGATCTTTTAGTGTTCTGATGATGTTTAATTCCTGAAAAATGGACAAATATGTCTTGTTCATTGTCTTCACGAGTTATGTAGCCAAAACCACGTTTATGATTGTACCACTTCACAGTCCCTATGATTTTGGTGTTCATGGTGTCTGTGAAGTGGTGTGGTCTTGGCGGCCTTTGAAGTATGTTTTTTCCAATCAATCATGAGTAAACATCTTGCATCTTCAGGGATTTTTTTTTTTTTTTTTTTTTTTTTTTTTTTTTTTTTTTTAAAGGTAGGGGGGTGAAGAGAGGCACCACAGAGTGGGTGGGGGGAAGAGAAAGTAGGAAAGATGAAATACAGTGGAAGAAAAAAGTTAGTGGGCCGTCCACCTTGCTGTTGTTGAGGGATGTTTATTTATTTATTTATTATTATTTTTTTGTTTATTTATTAATTTGTTTATTTTTTGTTAAATCATTTTAGTTTATGTGTTCCTGGCGATGTTTGGTCAGGAACTTGTTGATGGTGATAGATGATGATGGTGGAATTCGGGGATTCTGGCGGTGTTCAGGGGGGTCCATGATGTGTGTGAGGATCCCCCAGGTGTTCTGCAGTGTCCCAGGTACTTGTTGTTGTTGTTCTGCCGTGTCCCAGGTTATGGTGTGTGGTGGTGACAGTCAGCGGTGTTTTGCTTGGCTGGTTGATGTTCTGGTGTTTTCTGGAGGCGGTGTTCTGCTCGACTGGCGATGGACTGCCACTGAGGTGAAGGAAGAGGTGCTCCGTTGAAGGTGAGGTCCGCCGATGGTGTTCCGGGGGCTCAGGCAAAAGGAGGGCACACGAAATTCTGTGTGGGACCCCGGTGGAAATGCCCAAGTCCCCAATATCAGCATCACCCAGCCATCTTCAAAGCTCCTCCACCAGCCTCAGCCTCTCCATACTCCTATGGAAGAGACCCCACGATCTTCTGGAGGGTCTCAGCTGGTGTTGCAGGAGTGGTGGTGGTGGAGAGTGTTAAAGGATGGAAATGAATGAATAAATATAGAAAAGGTGGGTGAGGGTGAAAGAAGGGAAGTTTTTATTGGTTAAGTAGGAGAGACAGTGATAATAGTGGGAGAAATAGGGTGTCGGGGCTTGACCCAACGTGCGTGAGTTGAATAATTGAGCTGGGGTTGAGTTGATTTAGTTGGAGAAGTTACTTTAATGAGATTCAGGATGGCTTGCCAAGAAGGGGGCAAGGGATGGGGAGCAAGTTAATTTTTTGGGTGGTATAAAATCGAAAGTGCTTGCATGTTTTGGGGTTGTATTTTTGGGTGGTAGTATTCGAAAATGGTATAGGGGGAGGTAATTTTGGGTGGCATTGAGTCAAAAGGGGTACTGCTGGGGAAGTCTGTCAGTGGCAGAACCTGTAAGAAGGCTGTACTGTTATTATTATAGGAGTTACGTTAAAAGGTTGTTGTCTTGTACTTTGTCTGTGAAATTATACATTTTAATGGGAAGTGAAGCTAGGAATCTAGGTCAGGAGTGGTAGGGAGGCTGGACTGTGGACGAGCCGGCATGACCCACCTCCTCTACCAATCCTGATTTTAAGTGAATATTGGAATGGGTGCCTCTCTGTTGTTGGGGTGAAGGAGGTTTGACAAGGGGCGGTGTAAAATTATGTTGAAAATTTGGATGAAGTTATCATGAAAGGTCTCAAGTTTTATAATTTGTTTTTCTGCTAATTGCTGCCAATAAGTATTTAGAGGGGGGATGTGGGCTAGATTGTGAAGATGTTGTGCCGTCTGGAACTCATACCACTGAGTCCCGAACATCCACCTCAGTGCTTTATTTTGTATTCTTTGATATTTTAGTTGGTTGGTAGGGGCCGAAAGTGAAATGCTGAGTGGGACGTAGCACAAAAGAGGTCTTATAAGTGCTTTGTATAAGTGAAGCTTGGTTTTTATTGAGGCATTTCTGAAACGATAGATGGTTTGTAGTGATTTTGATGCAATGGCAATGGAAGTTTGTGCTTGTTTGTGGAATCGGATGTTTTTGTCGAATGTGAGGCCGAGTACTTTGTTTGTGGGAGAGACATTTATTTGTGTGCGGTTAGGGACAGGTGCTCGGGAGTTCTGGAATAAGGGTCTTGGGCGGAGATGTCCCTTGGCAAAGTATGTGACGTGTGATTTTTGAGGATGAGCCTGAATCCGCCATTTTTGCTCCCATTGTGCTACTTTGTCAAGTTCTCTTTGAGCTCTGTTTGTCAATGCGTCTATTGTGTCTGCTCTTATTATTTGCGTCACATCGTCTGCGTACATTACTGTGAGAGAGTCATTGTGAGTGGGGTTGGGAAAGTCATTTGTGTATAGGATGTAGAGGGTAGGAGCGAGCACTGAGCCTTGAGGTACGCCTGCGTTTAGTGGAAATGAATCTGAATAAAGATTAGAAAACTTAATTTTGGCTGTTCTATTGTCCAAAAAGTTGCAGAGAAGTTTCTGAGTAATTAATGGGAAGTTGAAATTTTCGCAGATTTTGTACTTCAAGCCTTTGTGCCACACTGTGTCAAAAGCTCGTTTTATGTCTTTTGTAATTAAGGCTGTCTTGTTTTTTCGTCTGGACTGTTTGTTTATGTGAAGGTAGTTTGTGATAATGTTTAGTGCTTCTTGTGTCGATCTGTGTTGTCTAAAACCAAATTGCATGTTCGTGAGGAGTCCTTCGTCTTCGAGAAATAGTCTGAGTCGGTGGTTTATGATACGTTCTAGAGTCTTCCCAAGAGTCTCAAGTAGACTAATGGGTCTGTAGTTTAGTGGATTAGTCTTGTCTTGGTTTTTCTTGGGAATGAGGATAATGGTCGCTGTCTTGAAGCAGACGGGAAAGTAGCCTGATGCCAGGATGGCGTTGTAGAGGCGAGTGAGTGCTGTTATGAAAGTGTTAGGTAGGTGCTTTACAAGGTGGTGATTAATACCCGTGGCACCAGGCGCCTTTCTCCGTGTTTTAGACAGGATGAATTTGACTTCGTCTGGCACAATGGGAGCAGTGAGTATGTTTTGAGGGTCAAGTGTGTTTAGGTTAATGTGTGTGTCATGGGAGATGTTGTCAGGGATGGTAGTGAGATGTTGTTCTATATTGCGGATGTGTTGTTCGAGAGGTAGTCGAGTTTATATAGGCGATACAAGATCAAGAGAGGGATTATTGTGTGCTAGCTGCACGCTGGTTGGCTAACCTAAGACTAGCTCTGGTAGGCTGGCCGGACGCAGGAGTGGGCGGGGCCTCTGCTTCGTTCATCTGCGTGTGTGGAAGGGGCATTCCTGGGGGCAACATGGGGGGCCTCGCTGTGGAAGGGCGTGCCGAGGGTAGGATCTGGCTGTATTCCGCTTGTGTGTTTAAAGTAGATTGGTATGTTTGTATATATATAGCTTCAAGAATGAATAGGCGGCGTGAGTCTATTTCTTTATCAAGAATAGAGGTGTGTTTATCTAAGTCGGGTCTGGTGAGTTCCTGATGGTGTGGGGATGTGTGGTAGTGGTCCTTGATAGCTCCGGCTTGAAGGTGGAAGGTAAGGCGACGTGACAGACGAGTCCTTGTCAAACCGACATAAGTGTGAGGTCCACAGTCCTCACTGTTACAGGTGTGTCGGTATATGACATGGTCCTCTTGTGACGGTTTCTTAGCGGTAGCCGGGCTGTTGCGAATGACTAGCAAACTGTGCCTATTATTTTAATCTCACCTGCCTGAAAGAAAATATCCTCCCTGGCTACACTAATATCAAACTATTTAATGAGAATGCCAGAAACCGAGACTGCACACTCCAATTCCGGAGAGAATTGGTCCAGCAAGAAGCTTTGGAAAAACGAGAGACGGCACTTTACCTCCAACAAGAGCGAGACGCCCTTGTACAACAATGGAATGAAGAAGCCGCCCACGCACCAGTTAAACAACGTATCAACACCAAACTCGAACAACTGAATATATATATATATATATATATATATATATATATATATATATATATATATATTGAGTATATATCACAAATACACGTGAGCCACTAAATGTTTCTAATCTCTCAGTGGGGTTCGAACCGCCGACCGTCAGGACGATAGCCGACGCTTTAACCGTGGTGTAGTTGATTAAAGCGTCGGCTATCGTCGTGACGGTCGGCGGTTCGAACCCCACTGAGAGATTAGAAACATATATATATATATATATGGAAATTCAAAGAATACACACGATAAATTTCTGACAAGATATGGACCAGCTTACGTAACTTAAGGATCTGGGTATAAATCCTATAATTCAAGCGGAGTGAGTTAGAATTATTAAAAGCACTTGGGAAGGACAATTCTAATGTGCTAGTAAAACCTGATAAGGGTAAGGGAGTAGTATTGTTAAACAAAGCAGACTATCTTGATAAGATGAAGAATATTCTCCATTATAAATCGAAGTTAAAAACAGTTAAAGGAAGTATTTTTGATGTGATTAGACTGGAAGATAAATTAAACAATATCCTGTGAACAAACAAGGAAAAGATAGTATCTGATGTTTATAATTGGCTCTACGCTTAGGGGTCAAGCCCAGGTATCATTTATGGTCTTCCAAAAGTCCACAAAGCCAATGTACCCTTAAGGCCCATATTGTCGTTCATTAAGACTGCTGCATACAACCTTTCTAAATGTCTTATTCCCTTAGTATCCCCATTCACTACCAATCAATACACTTTGGCCAGCTCTAAGGAATTTGTTAAACAAATAGACTCTCTGAGGTTACCATCTAATTTTGTAATAGCCAGCTATGACGTTGAATCCCTTTTCACTAATGTCCAACTAAATGAGGCTAGCCTATAGAGATATCAGATTTACCTTCGTAACCTGTGCCATTCTCAATCTCTTTTATTCACATTAATTTCAAATTCAGTCACTCATACTGTAGTAATCAGTATTTCAAACCACTTTGGCTCATATTCATCCTTGCACTGATCTCTGTCACTTGTTCTTGCAATTTTGTATAAGTTAGCAATTTTGAGAGAGAGAGAGAGAGAGAGAGAGAGAGAGAGAGAGAGAGAGAGAGAGAGAGAGAGAGATGGGGGGGGGGTATCGAGGATGAAGGGGATATGGGCACAGTACTATCTTATCTCCAGAGCCACGCCCAAAATGGAGGAATGGGGTCGACGAGGACAAAGGGATGCAAATTGAGAGAGAGAGAGAGAGAGAGAGAGAGAGAGAGAGAGAGAGAGGCGGAAGACCCATACAGCAGAAATTGGTGTAACTCACGTTGTATGTATAGAGACTCATTTTGAAGAGTACAATATATTATATTAAATTCCTAATACATTTTAAATGTTGGCCATTGTAGGAGTATGCAATGGGAGTTAGGGAGAGTTTGGGAGTGGAAGGTGGAGTAGACTTGGACCCGACTCCTCCCTTCCACCTGCCCAAGGTGGAGGAGGGGAAGGAAGTCCCCAACCCTGAGCAGCTTTTAGTACGCGTGAGTGTACATGCGTCTGGTTCGACACCAAGTGTAATGTATGGGCTGCCGAATGTACTGTACATAAGTTGGGAGTTACTCTTAGACAGATAGTCTCGTCAATTGGCACTGTAGCATATAATTTGGCAAAGTTTTACAGCCCTTGATATCGCCTATCACGTCCATTGAGTACACCATTTCGAACTCGATAAATGTTGTTAAAGCACTTTTTAACCTTTAGTTACCTAGTAATTTTGTCCTTATCAAGCCATGATGTGGAATCGTTGTTCACTAATATTCCTATCATTTAAATGAAACTTTAGATATAGTCCTAGACTCATATGATCCTCATCATTTCATTGATGTTGAGAAGAATTTGGATAAAACACTGTTTTCATTTGCCACTTCAGAATATATTTTTCTATTCAATAATATTCTCTACACTCAAGTTGATAGCGTAAGCAAGGGACCAAGTTTGGCTCCGGCCCTTTCAAATGCATTTTTGTACAATCAAAAAGTAATGTGGCTTAGTAATTGTCCAGTAGATTTCAAACCCGTTTTATATTAACGCTATGTGGATGACACCCTATGAATATTTAGAACTGAGGATGAAAATCGTTGATTCTTCAAATATTACTTATGAACAAACAACACCTTAACATGAAGTTCACTTGTGAAAATGAAAGGGTTAACTGCACCACTACTACTCCTCGATTACGGTTTTCCTGTCTTAGGTAATTATTTGTTGTTGATCTTACCTTACTCAAGGGACCCTACAGATGCGCGGATAAGGGATACTTTTCTTATTTTGTCAATTTCATTGTCACCCCCCTATACAATTTTCAGAGTTAAGTCCTAGTTTTGTCCAGCCAGTCCAGTCCAGTCCACAACACTTTGTTTACATGCTAGGCTCCTCCCAGAAGTTCCCAGGTGTTCATTAGCCAATGAGAGTCGAGCTTCACCTAGTGATTTATTTTCCCAACAAATTATTATTATCTTTTACAATTGTCTCTTCCAGTGTTTTACATACTGTCTGAATTTATTACTTTCTAATTTTTCTACATTTAATTTTTGGGATATCGATTTGTAACAATACATTTTAACTTGTACCCACAATTCACTTTGCCTGTGAAGTGTGACGTCAGTTTCAAACACAACCTCCTGGAAGGCCTCATGCCAGCTTAGTTTTCCTCACATTTAGGGGTATTTTTGGCGGTATTTCTCGAGTATGGCTATTTTTCTTCTATATATAACCGTAAGTAGACCCTTAGGGCTTGCATTACAGGGTCTTTTCCATGTCAAAAAGGCCAATTTCGCCCATTATATAGGGACATATCCTTAGCCCCCCCCCCCCCACACTCACGTATGTTAATGCTTTGTAAGTGTGTATTTTCTATTTAGAAAGTGAGGAAAGCACTATTTATTAGCATTTGTATTATTAATTGTAATTCCGATACCTCAACAATCTAGGGGAGTTTGGGAATGCAGGATTTCGGGTGGGGTAAAAATAGGGGTATTGTGGACAGTGGGAATAGCCAAACTCTAAAAATGTAATAAATACAATTGAAAAAATCCCAAAATGTTGAAATCCGAGCCAAGTTTTGGCCAATTTTCAGAGTCCAAAAAGGGCAAAACCTATAATACTAGGTTAGGTTAGGTTAGGTTATTTGGTTAGGTTAATGACAAAACTTGGCTCGGATTTCATGGATTTAGCGGGGGTGTGGGGGCAGCAGCCCCCACCCATAATACTAGGTTAGGTTAGGTTAGGTTAGGCTAATGTTAACCCCATAATACTAGGTTAGGTTATTTGGTTAGGTTAATGACAAAACTTGGCTCGGATTTCATGGATTTAGCGGAGGTGTGGGGGCGGCAGCCCCCACTCATAATACTAGGTTAGGTTAGGTTAGGTTAGGTTAGGCTAATGTTAACCCCATAATACTAGGTTAGGTTAGGTTAGGTTAGGTTATTTGGTTAGGTTAATGACAAAACTTGGCTCGGATTTCATGGATTTAGCGGGGGTGTGGGGGCGGCAGCCCCCACCCATAATACTAGGTTAGGTTAGGCTAATGTTAACCACATCCTTACTGAGTTTTTCAACAGTGAAAAACAAGAAAACCCCAGCCAACTTTCAAAATGAGGTTACTGTGATTTTGGACTCTGAAAATTCGACAAACACCAGCCAAGTTTGGTCAACACTTTGGGGTTTTCTTCAGCTGAAAAAGGGTGAAATCCGAGCCAATTTTGTTTTCCAATTTTGCCCTTTTTGGACTCTGAAAATTGGCCAAATCCGAGCCAACTTTTGCCTAAACTTGGCTCGGATTTCAACATTTTGGTGTTTTTTCAATTGTATTTTTACATTTTTAGAGTTATTCCCATAATACCCCTATTTTTACCCCACCCAAAACCCCGCATTCCCAAACTCTCCCCTAGATTGTTGAGGTATCGAAATTACAATTAATAATACAAATGCTAATAAATTGGGCTTTCCTCACTTTCTAAATAGAAAATACACACTTACAAAGCATTAACATACACAAATAAAATAAATTAAACATAAAATAGCAGGAGTAGTAGTTATGCAGAATTACCTACAGGAAGCCCACTTATAATGTTTAGGTCTTAGCTGGTTTAGTTTTTGTCCCAGGATCTTCAAAATATATTATATTAAAACGCTGCTTGATAGAGCGTATGGTATTGGTTCTAATTGTTTCACTCCCCACCAAGAAGTATGTAAACTTAGAGAGTTTTTGTTTTATATATATATGGAGGATCCATACTTAAGAAATCTTTGTACAGCAAAAAATCACTAGAGAGCCAGGATAAATATGATATGCCAAATTAATCAAATTCATTAAAATGGCCTTTTACGGCAAAGTAAGTAATGATTTCAGGAAATTGCTTCACAACATTCTAAGAGACAGTTTCCTAACTATCAATTTTAGAATATTACTCATTAATGACTTTAAAATTAGCTAATTTTTCAACCACAACGATCGTGTGCCATTTAATTTGTGTTCGAATATTGTCTATACTGTATATTCAAATGTCCTAGCTGTCAGGCTGGGTATATTGGCTGATCTGGCTGATCAAGCCAATCTTTAAAACTCAGAATATTCGAGCATATGGGTAAGAGCTATAAGTCTGGCCGGTTCCTACAGAAAATGCCCTATTTAGCCATTCGTGATCACTCCTTAGGTAATGATCGGATAAGGATTTTCAAATTGCTGTTAAATTTGATAATCAATACAAAGCCTTAATTGCTGAATAAGTGTTAATAAAGAAGCAAATTCCAGAACTGAACCTCTCAAACAACTCCTAAGCCTGGCTTGGCGAGTCTTATATATTTTGCCTTTAGTGTTTACCCTTTTTCTTTTTGGTTCATCATTTTGCTTGTCTATTCCCTGATTGTTTTAGTCCCCCCTGCTCAGTCTCCCAGTCGACCCTTTTGCTTGACGATGACTGCTCCTTAGATGTATTTTATTATTTGGTAAGTTTATATAGGACTTTTTGTTCGTTTATGTTCGTTAGGCTATCTTTAAGCTGATACTATTTACGAAGTTAATTTCTCGATGATTTTAAGTATCCCCATTCCCTTTATTCTTTAGATATGCAAAGTAATACTCTTAATTTCATGTATCCGTTATTTAAAGTTTTCGCTTACTGCTATCGATGAATTCAATAGTCTTAGTATTTGTGTCAGGTGTCTGTGTCGCTCTATGTTTTTTTTGTCTTCTATATTCCAACTACTCCCACTCAGGCATAGGCTGAGAGCCTGTACATTCAACCGCTGTACATTCAACGGTGAGGCCTGTGAGGTCTCGTTCCAGTCTAGGGAGTGAGACATGTGAAGCACTTTTTAGCTGCAACCAGCCCCTGCAATCTTGCCTTCGCAGGATGTATGGGGCTTACTTGCTCCCTCACGGCTCGAAGCAGCCCCATCTCTGAAGCTGCCTCGCTCCAGTGCTTCAGGGCACCTAAAACCAGGAAGCGTTTTTGTATCCCTGGTGGTGGTGTGGACGACGTAGTTGCTGCAGTTGACGAAGTATCGAAGCTGGCCCCTGCTAATACAATGTACTACGTCATCCACGCCAGATCCAACGATGTACAGCGAACACGGTCGGAAGATTTGCTTTTTAAGTACCAGTAGCTGATCAAGTCGTTTACGGAGAAGTCATCAAGGATCATCGTCTCAGGAATCGTCCCCCAGCTTGGTGTAGAGAGCCGATTTTACAACATAGCCACCAGCACAAATCGTTGTCTAGCAAACCTCTGCAGGAAGGAGAACGTGGGATTCGTAGACACCTGGGACAATTTCTACTACGATGATGACTATTTGTTTTCGGACGATGGAGTTCATCTGAACCAGGTGGGAGCAGCACGTTTTCGGCGTCTTCTCAACGATGCGGTGAAGGATTTTCGGAGAAGAAATCGACTCAGCACAGGACAACCAGGAAGGAGGACCGAAGACAGCGAGGACGGCGACCTGCGAAGGAATCAAATGCTAATCCGTCAAGAACCACACATTTGGATAAAGCTCCATCAACAAGACCCGAATTCAAAACCGCCAGGGATAACGAACGAGTATCGAGGACAGCCATGAATGTAAATGTAAATCCGACCAGAACCAAAAATTCGATTAAAGAGCATTCTGTGAGTTCTAAAACTGCAACTTTAAAGGTTTTCTATGCAAACGCTCGTAGCATACGCAATACATTTTCAGATTTAGAGGAACTAGTGTTTACAGAAAATTATGACGTGATTGGCATAACAGAATCTTGGCTCAATACAGAAGACAGAGACTTTTTTAGCAGAGTATTCACTTCCCGGTTATGTAATGTTTGAAAAAAGCCGAATAAATAGAAATGGAGGTGGCGTTTCACTATATATCAAAGATAGTCTTAACCCGACCCTCGTTTCAAAACCTCAAATTGTGAACGTCGACACATCCTTTGTGCTAATAAGAAATATTAAAGGTACAAAAATAATACTTGCATTAATATACAGACCTCCAGCTCAATCAGTGCAAACTGACCAAGAAATTTACGAACAAATTGCAGATGTAAGTAACTCACATGATATCGTAATTTTTGGCGACTTTGATTTACCTGTGACCAAGAGGGGCGTTACTCTTACTTCACACTGTGGACATGTCTTGTATGCAAATTTGCAAGAGAGTTCACTCTATCAAATTGTTCGATCGCCGACCCGTGGTAATAACGTTCTTGACCTTGTACTTGCAACATAAGAAGAATTAATAGAGAATTTGAATGGTGGGGATGAATTCAGAAACAGCGACAATCGTACAATAACTTTCAGTTTAAAGTTTACTAATAACAAACCAAATAGCAGCATCGAGAAAGTCCCTAATTTCAAGAAAGCAAACTTTCGTAAACTTAGAGCTATGTTTAAAGAAACTGACTGGAGCTTTCTAATTAACAATAACGACATAAATACATTTTGGGAATTATTTGCAACCACCTACCTAAAAGCAGTGCAAGACTACATACCATCGAAAATACGGCTTACAGCCCATAATGATAAGCCCAAATGGTAGAATAAAGATATTTAAGACTCTCTGCTTGCTAAAAAGTTTGAGAATGATAAATTAAAATCCTCACAAAATGACGAAGAACGAGTGAAATTTGTAGAACTACGACGCAAAGCCAAAAAGTTAATTAAGCAAAGTAAAAAGACCCTGGAGTTACATGTTGCGAATCAAAGTAAAACAAACCCGAAAGAATGTGATAGTTATATCAGAAAGAAAAAAGTAGTTACTTCAACTTTTGGACCGTCAGTCGATGAAAATGGAGAATACACCAAAGACAAAGTACAAATGAGTAATGCCCTCAATACCTTCTTTGCATCAGTTTTTACAACAGAAGACCTCAGTGATATCCCTACAGCATCGCCGATTCAGATTGAAAATGCTGATGTTCTAAGCAATATCACCATTACAGAGAAAGAAGTATTGAATTGTTTAGATAAACTCAAGGCAAATCAAACGCCTGAACCAGATACAATCTCACCCAGAGTTCTCATGGAAGCTAAGGATGAATTCTCTAAACCACTGACATTGCTATTCAATAAATCCTTTCAGTCTGGAACTATGCCTGATCAGTGGAAGTTAGCCAACGTAACACCGATATTAAACAAAAAGCAGCAAATCCATACCCAGTAACTATCGTCCAATTAGCTTAACCTCAGCTGTATGTCAAATGCTAGAAACACTCATAAGAGGCAGACTCGTGAATCACTTAGAGGAAAATGACATAATTAAAGATACTTAACACGGCTCTCGTAACAAACGCTCCTGCTTAACAAATCTCTTAGACTTCTTTCACGATATCCTCAACCTCTATGATGAGAGTAAAGCTGTAGATATTATATACCTTGATTTTCAAAATGCCTTTGACAAAGTTCCCCACAAACGTTTGCTGCTAAAACTAAAAGCGCATGGAATACAAGATGGTGTGTTGAAAAGGATAGAAAATTGGCTCAGCGACAGAAAGCAAAGAGTAGTCATAAACGGTAAGGCAACTAAATGGACCAATGTAAGTAGCGGGGTACCCCAGGGATCGGTACTAGGACCAATTATCTTTCTAGTTTACATCAACGACATAGATGAGGGTCTCACCTTTAAAATCTCAAAGTTTGCTGACGATATAAAAATTGCAAATAGCGTACTCTCAAAAGAACAAGTTGACGATATGCAACACAATCTAGATAAGTTGTCATGTTGGGCCCAAATTTGGAAAATGAGTTTCAATGCGAATAAATGTTAAGTACTACATATCGGATACCAAAATGAGAAAGCAAACTATTCGATGAATGGCACTCAGCTTAAGAGTGTAGACAGAGAAACCGATTTGGGAGTAACAATATGGAGTAACCTAAAACCGAATCAACAATGTTCAGAAGTTGTTAAGAAGGCAAACAAAATAATTGGCTTTATAGGCAGGTCATTTGAGCATAAATCCAAAGAAGTTATCCTAACTCTTTACAATTCCTTAGTCCGCCCTCTTCTGGAATACTGCGTTCAATCTTGGTGCCCTTATTACCAAAAAGATATAAACAAGCTAGAACGAGTTCAACGTAGAGTTACCAAAATGATACCTAGCCTAAAAAACAAACCATGCGAGGAGCGTCTTAGAGAATTAAATCTATTTCCTTTAACCCAGCGCAGATTAAGAGGCGACTTAATTCAAGTGTTCAAAATCATCAAAGACATCGACAATATGAACTGTAGTAAGTACTTCACTATCGACCAATCTAATTACACGCGGGGAAATGGTTGCAAAATTATTGGTGTTTTAACTCTCACAAATCTAAGAATGTTTTCTTCAATCGAGTTGTCAACTTGTATAACTTTATTATATTCCTCCCTTAGATTCATCAAGGATTATTGCGTATATACTGTATATTACTAAGAAGTTACTCTCTTTTTCCCAGATAGCCTATGCGAAAGATCACTTATAACTGTGTTATGTTACTAACCCATCTCTCCCCTACTAACTTCCTAATCCTGCCACAGACATTAGTTCTAGGGCAGTAGTTCCTTTTCCAATTTTCCCTTGCCCACTCTAAGCCACTAATTGGACACTTGACCCTCAGTGTTTTGGAGGACAACCAGCCTAGGTGGTCACTAGACCTGTTGTTGCTTGATTTCCTTTGTACTCCTTTGTACTGGCTCATCTCCTAGACTCGGACCCTCACTCTCAGAACGCCACCTATTGAGCACTGAACTCACTAGGCATTGTCCCCCTATAGTCTATTTTGAATATTGGAATGTTCATACAGTGCTATTTAATCAGGGAACGATAACGGTATTTATTTGACGTTTCGGTGGGCTTTGTGGTAATGCACTGATAGTAGGTACAGTAGGTACATCACAAATTTCATCCCAATAATATCTTCCCATTGACCTATCGGGATTTGAACCCGGGACCATTGGAATACCAGTC
Organism: Paralithodes platypus; assembly: GCA_032716605.1. Taxonomy (NCBI): domain Eukaryota; kingdom Metazoa; phylum Arthropoda; class Malacostraca; order Decapoda; family Lithodidae; genus Paralithodes; species Paralithodes platypus. Next base: position 38,140,808 of record CM064519.1, read on the forward strand.
CAGTGGCAAGACCACTCCACCACACCTCCCCTTTGTTACGACATTATTTTTCGTAGTTTAAATTTACGATTTATAGTAGGTTGAATTGGGTATATTATACGATTCTTTTAGTACTGTTTAATCTGTTCAGCTTAATTGACGTCATTGTTCTCAATGTACTATAATTATGTTATCCATAAATGTACTCCATTTTTAGATTTAACCGTTTTTTAGCTTTGTGAATTTAATTAATTTTTAGGATCTATTGTTTTACCTGATGATGGCTTCATGTAACGGCCGAAAATTCGTGAATAAATGCATCATGATCCGTGCCGTTTTATCCATTTTTGTCCTATTTCTGTCTGAGCCGTCCGGCTGGCGCAGTTGATAGCGTATCTGATTCCCATCTTGAAGGACTCGCGTTCAATCCCCGCTCAGATTGAAAAGTTTTTTCTGAGGTATAGCCGGCGGTTACCATCTCCCCATGAGCAAGGGGGATGGGTAATGGTCTCTGGTAGACTAAAGAAAGCCAAGCGCTTGTGAATCCTCGAAGGAGGAGAGACGGGCGCTATATAAGTAACCAGAAGATTATTATTATTATTATTATTACTCCTCTGCAAATGGCGGTGCCCAAGATCACCTGCAGATGTACTACTATCTATCTATCTATCTATCTATATATCTGTATATATATATATCATTATATACAGGGTGTTTCAGTTGACGTTTTCATATATGACAGGACGTATTCGTCAGGCAATAATAATACTATTTTATTCTATGATGTTCGGGGTGAGTATTTATAATTACGGAGATATTTCACATCGAAAGTTATCGATAGATACAAACAAAATGCAGTCTAAGGGGTAATAACGAATGTTTCAAAGCTAACGCAGGTGGAGTGGTCTTCCAACTGGACTTGTAATCCAAAGGTCCCTGGTTCAAATCCCGATGTATCAATGGGAAGATATTATTGGGATGGAATTTGTCCTGTACCTAGTATCAGTGCATTACCACAAAACCCACCGAAACGCCAACAAAATACCCTCATTGTTTCCTTATTAAATAGCACTGTATGAATATTCCTATATACAAAATATGCTACAGGGGGGCAATGCCTAGTGAGTTAATTGCTCAATAGGTGGCGTGAGGATCCGAGTCTAGGAGATGCGTCAGTGAAGCACTGGGGTGAAGCAGCTTCAAAGATGGGGCTTCCTCAAATCATGAGTGAGCAATCAAACCCCATATATCCTGCAAAGGCAAGATGGCAGGGGCTGGTTGCAGCTGACAGTGCTTCACATGTCTCACTCTCTAGACTGGAACGAGACCTCACGGGCTTCACCATTCAATGTATAACGGGATTAATGTACAGGCTCTCAGCCTATGCCTGAGAGGGAGTAGTTGAAATATAGGAAAAAAATAAAATAAATAGAAAGGCTTTGCTTACAGGTGGATTAGAAAAGTGTTTCGGAACTGCTTCAGGGATTCGAGTCCTCAACCCTTGAATGGAATATTATATTATTTTTATCATCCCTAGAGCAATTCCAAAACACTTTTCTAACCCTGTTATCAACGTGTAAACAAAGTTTTTCTGCCCTGTGCTAGCTTTGAATATTCGTTTTTACCCCTTAGACTGCATTTTGTTTGTATCTATCGATAACTTTTGATATTTAATATCTCCGTAATTATATGTACTCACCTCGAAAGTCATAAAATAAAACAGTCTTGTGTATAAATTGAAATACATTCTCCACGTAGAATTTCCATTCTCCTTACCATAAATAGGAAAAAGTTAAGTGTCTTTCATCACGCCATGGTGTAGTGGATTAAAGAATAGACACTCTCCTGACTGTCGGTGGACTGATTCCGCCCGAAGTGTATTAAAACATTTAGTAGCTCACGTGTATTTGTGAGATATACTTGATATACAAATATATATACTTACATTATATATATATATATATATATATATATATATATATATATATATATATATATATATAATATATATATATATATACGGTATATATACAGTATATATATATATATATATATATATATATATATATATATATATATATATATATATATACAGTATATATATATATATATATATATATACCGTATACACTATATATATATATATACTGTATATATACAGTATATATATATATATATTTTTTATTTTTTTTCTATGTGATTGAGGGAGGCAAAAGGCATAACTGCCTATAGCGAGTGCCTCCCCCATAGTTGAAAGAGTGACAGGGCCAAAATCAAGGGACGTTCGAGCCAAAATGCCTGGACACACGGAGTTTGAAGCAATTTAAATCATAGGAAGAGGGAAAGACTGATTCTGGGAGAGAGTTCCAGAGCTCAGCTGTAGAGTAGAAGAAAGTTTGAGAGTAACGTTTCACTCTTGGGTTGGATAGTTGCACAGAGTAGGGGTGGGATTGAGTTGCAAGACGCGTACCACGTGCCCTACGTAAAGGAGGTGGTATGCACTGGGATAGCTCTGAGGAACACTGATTATTATAGTAGCGATAGAATAGCGAGAGAGATGCAACATTGCGGCGGAGAGAGAGAGATTGCAAAGAGTTGGTGAGTGGACGGGAGTTAATGATACAAAAAGCTTTCCTTTCTAATTTGTCTAGGAGTGTAGTATGAGAGGATCCTCTCCACACATGTGAACAATACTCAATACAAGGACGAACTGTGCCCCTGTACAGAGCAAAAAGCTGTGCAGGGGTAAAGAACCCCTTGAGGCGGTTGAGCACACCCAGCTTCTGGGAAGCCATTTTAGCAATAGTATTAATATGGTGTTTCCAAGAGAATCAGAAGAAAAAGAGACACCAAAAATACTGAGAGAAGATGAATGATTGATTTTTGTATTGTTGAAGTATAAGGGTCAATCTTCTGGGAGTTCCCGACGGGTAGTAAGATGGAGAAATTGGGTTTTGGAAGCATTAAAGGCAATAAGGTTTTCTGTGCCCTAATTGGAAATGGTAGTTAGATCAGAAGATAAGTCCTGTTTGGCTTCATTATGTTTGTTGTTGAGGGATTGCTGGCTAGGGCGTTCTGGAAACTAATTGAGTAGTGTAAGGTAGAGTCATCTGCGTATGAATGCGTATGTAATGGGACTGAAGGACTGAGCGATGGCCGTTTACAACCGCAGCTATGGAACGGTCGGAAAGAAAATTAGAGATAAAGGCATAGATGGAGGGATAAAAACCGAAGGAGGGTAGTTTAGAAATAAAAGATTTTTGTCACATTTTATCAAAGGCTTTTGATATGTCTAGTGCAATAGAAAAGGTCTCACCGAAGCCCCGAAAGGAGGATGACCAAGAGTTAGTAAGATATGAAAGATGATCACCAGTAGAGCGTCCTTTAAGGAAGCCATACTGGCGATCTGAGAGTAGATTATGTGAAGCGAAATGCTTAAGAAATTTGGAAGCAATAATGTTTTCAAAAACTTTAGAGATTCAAGAGATGAGAGCAATTGGACGATAGTTGGAGGGTTGAGAGCGGTCACCCTTCTTTGGGACAGGTTGAATGAGAGCAAGCTTCCAGCAAGAAGGGAAGACGTTAGAGGAGAGACAGAGACGAAAGAGTTTGCCTAGGCAGGGGGTCAACATGGAAGCTCAGTTTTTTAGTACAACAGGAGGAACACCGTCCGTACCATACGCCTTCTTAGTATTAAGCCCAGAGAGGGCAAAAAGTACATCTTTAGAAAAGATTATAGGATATTAGGCTTAAGTAGGAGAGAGGGAGGTCGAGAGGGAGGAATAGCACTGGAATCGTCCAAGGTGGAGCTTTTAGCAAAAGTTTGAGCGAAGAGTTCAGCTTTGTCAGAGGAAGAAGTGATGGTTGTGCCATTAGAGTGGAAAATGGGAGGGAAAGACGAGGAAGATTTTTTTTTAGAGAGGTTTTTGGCTAGATGCCAGAAAGCTTGGGAAGAGCTAGAGTTGGATAGTTCAGTGGTTTTATTATTGATGAAAGAGTGTTTGGCAAGTCGAAGAACAAAATTTGCTTGATTCCCTTGCAGAAACATAGCAAGAATTAAATTCTTGAGTTTTAAGTCGTCAGTACCGACGACTTCACTCTTTTCATTTTCTTTCATCCTTGTCCATCTCTAATGTCCTCTCCTCTCTGCATATCAGTTGTTCTTCCTTGCGTTCACAAAACCTCTTCCTTTCAACAGCTACACTCTTTCACTTGATCTACCCTTTCACTCTCTCCACTTCATCTAGCCGTCTCCCTCTCTTCACTTCGTCTACTTTCCCTTCTTCATTTCCTCTTGTCTCTCCTCTTCGTGTTCCTCTTCTCTCCTCTTCCCATTTCTATGTTCTCCCTTCCATTCCTTTATAATCCTCTCCCTTCTTTCTTCTCCTTTGTGTCTATTTACGTATCCTCTCCTCTTCCCTGTCTCCTCATTTCCTCTTTCCTCTACCTTTCTCTCTCCTTACTCGATCCTAATTTTTCTTCTCTTCTCTTTCCGACCCACTCCTCTTCCCTTTCCCCTCATTTCCTTCTCTTCCCATCTTCCTCTATCGTTTTTCACTTCTTTCTTTCTTGTTGTTTGCTTCCTCTTCTCTCATCTCTCCTCTCTTCTGCTCCGAATCTCAAAGACCATTAATCACGACATCATCAGTGTAAAGTATTGGACTCGATTTTACTGGCCCGATCAGCGAAGGAGAGAGAGAAAGAGAGAGAGAGAGAGCACGTTGGAGAGGGATCAGAAAGGGAGATGTATAAACAAATATATGAGTAAACAGAGAAGGGGATAATAAATGGGAGGAAGAGCAGAGGGAAGTGGACGACCGAAAGCAGAACAAGTGTTATATAACTAACACAACGAGGAAGAAGAGAAGAAAAAGGAAGATGGAGAAGATGATTATGGCGAATACTATAAGTAACAATTCAGCAAACAAAACGGGAAGATGAAATACAAAAACTAACAAAGAATATGTGAAAGCGGTACGGAAGAGGAAGACGAAGAAGCGAAGAAGAGGGAGTAGGACAAAGGATGTAAACATACATATATATAGGGATTAAACATAGTAACAATAGAAGAACGATATTTTGAGGGGCACTACATATGTTATATATTTGTTTTCATTCTATATCTTCTTTTTCTTTTCCACTGTTTCCACTTTCCTTTACTTTGTTTAATTTACATTTGCGTCTAACTATTCCTCTAATTCCTCTCATTTTAGTCTCAGCTACTTCTTTTATCCCTTCTTCTTCCATCTTACTTTCATTTCCCTGTTCTTTCTCCTCCTCGTAAGAGTCCCCATAACTGATATCATTAACTCTTAAAGAGAGCTTTAATTTCAATAGGAGATATATTAAACTAAAAAGTAATTAAGTGCCCTCCTTAAGAAGTTGGAATCGATAAACTGGGAGTCGGGAGTCGACTACGATTTATTCTACACTTAATAGTTCAAAATTAGGAGTAATATAGACATGGATATGGACAATTAATTGACAAATTATAGTGAAGGACAATACGTACAGTCGTGGTCAGGATTACTCGAACACCTCCTAATGATATTAACAAGACTGAACATTGATAGGTAAAAAAGAAAAGAACAACAAAACAGTAATTTACTATTCAATTTTCCAAAATATTTTGTCAGAGTATCTCAATTACTTCACACAGTTATCTAGCTATCTATTGCTAGACGCCGTGATCCCCGAAAGGGTGGCCACGAACGAAATGCCCCCATGCACCTCTGTCCCCAGTCAGTCGACGCCCCTCCTCCCATCCAGAACCTCTTTTGCTCATATACTTCTTCACTCCATCATTTCACCTCTCACTCGGTCTACCTCTCCCTCTCACTCTTGGTTTGAGTCTCTCCACCAACGTTCATGCTTTGCTCCCGTAAGTCATTGTCGGGATTACCATACTGTCATGCAAGGACTTCTTTACTTCCATGCTGACCACCCTATTTCTTGTTACTACTTTCAGCATTCCTACAACCCTCTTCCCCTGTTGCACCCTCTCCCGCATTTCTTCATCCATCTCCTATCTTTACTCAACACATTGCCCAAATGCGTAAATGAACTGGCATTCTCCATAGCCTGACCGTTCAACCTCACCTCACACTCTGTGGCTGCACCCCTTTCAAAGACCATAACCTTGCTCTTCCCTACATTTACCTTCAGATTCCATTTTTCACACACTGTTCAAAAAATATTCACCAGACACTGCAACTCCCATTCACTATCGCTCATCAGAACTGTATCATCGGCAAACAGCAGTACAGGCAACTTCCACTCATTTCCCTCCCTTAGCAGCGGTACACCAACATCCATTGCTCTTCCTTGTGTTTTTTTCATGACTTAATCCATATATATTTTTAACAACCATGGGGACATCACACACCCTTGCTTTAACCCAACATTCAGATCAAAAGAACTCGCTCTGCTCATTCTCCACACATACTGACGCCTTTGCACCCTCATACATGCTCTCAACTGCTTTCAGCAATTTGCCATCTACTCCGTATATTCTCAGTACTTTCCACATACCTTTTATATCAACTCTGTCATAGGCCTTCTCCAAGTCCATAAAGGCAGCATACAACATTAGTCACTTCTCCACATATTTCTCCACAACACATTCCAAGGGAAATATCTGATCTACATATCCTTTTCCCTTCCTAAACCCGCTCTGCTTGTCACCTATCCATCTATCCGTTCTCGCTCTCACTCTCTCAATCACTACCCTACTCTACACCTTCCCTACTACGCTTAGAATGCATATTCCCCGGTGGTAACCACACACTCCTCTTTCCCCTTTACCCTTTTACAAGGGGACTATTATGCCTGTCTTCCAGTCGTCACGTGCCCTCCCCTTCTCCCATGCTAGTTTACAAATTGTCCATACCCATTTGATCACTATCTCACCATCATACCTCAACATTTCCCCACACACTTCATCTATTCCTTATGGTTTCACCATCTTCATTCTATTCATGTCTTCACCCACTTTTGACTTCCTGATCCCCACCTCTTCTTCCCCTACCTCTCTTCTTCTCCCTCCCATACCTCATCCAATTATGTTTTCTGGTGCTTCATTCCTTACATATTTTAGCAATTCGTTGAAGTGCTCCCTCCATCTTTGGACTCTCTCTTGCTTCTCGGCTATCACTCCCCATTTCTTATCTTTCACACCCTTACTATTTCCCTTGCTACCCTCCCTAACTTTCTTGACCTCTTTCCAGAACAGTTTCTTACACCGTGTAGCAATGTCCATATATTCTTGTATGCGACTGTACATACACTTAAATAGATACACTGACCATTCATACTTGACTATCTCAGCCAGGACTTCATCCGAATCATCCCTAGTAGAGACATACATTTAGGAAAGTGACAACAAAGCTTAGCACAGTATAATTATCTCTGTTTACCTTCTACTCTCTCAGTTAATTCCAGAACAATTATGACAGTTAGTTAGGGTTTGAGTTTCGCCTTAAATATATTTTAGAAGATCAGAAATGGATATGAAAATGCATGCATCAGTTGCCCACTGACCCTTGACTAGTGCGGACGTCCCCAGTGACCGCTAGTGTACCGGTTTACCCTTAGTGAGGTCCTAGTGAACTTTCTTAGTGATGGCTGTTGTTGATGAGTCTGCTGTCTCCTCCCATACTCTCCAGCTTTGTCTTGCTTTGCAAGAAAGACTGGAGAGTGTGGAGCAGGAGATTCAGTGTCTCAAAGATGAAAATTTGGCCTTGAGACTAGCTATGGCGGAGAAGAAGTGTGAGGCTACCGGAAGTGTTCCCAGGGATCGTGAAGCCCCTTGGAAAGTGGTGTCAACTAGTGCAACGGCCTGCAAGCTGAAAAGGCAGCCACTCAAGACCCACAACAACTTCAGCACCTTGGCTGATGAGAGTGATGGCGAGGAAGTGGCGATCATCGAGGCAGTGAGAGGGGAGGGGGGGAGTCTGCTGCTGTTTTTTTTTTTTTTTTTTTTTTTCTATGTGATTGAGGGAGGCAAAAGGCATAACTGCCTATAGCGAGTGCCTCCCCCATAGTTGAAAGAGTGACAGGGCCAAAATCAAGGGACGTTCGAGCCAAAATGCCTGGACACACGAGTTTGAAGCAATTTAAGTCATAGGAAGAGGGAAAGACTGATTCTGGGAGAGAGTTCCAGAGCTCAGCTGTTGAGTAGAAGAAAGTTTGAGAGTAATGTTTCACTCTTGGGTTGGAGAGTTGCACAGAGTAGGGGTGGGATTGAGTTGCAAGACGGGTACCACGTGCCCTACGTAAAGAGGTGGTATGCACTGGGATAGCTCTGAGGAACACTGATTATTATAGTAGCGATAGAATAGCGAGAGAGATGCAACATTGCGGCGGAGAGAGAGAGATTGCAGAGAGTTGGTGAGTGGACGGGAGTTAATGATACGAAAGGCCTTCCTTTCAACTTTGTCTAGGAGAGCGGTGTGAGAGGAACCTCCCCACACATGTGAACAATACTCAATACAAGGGCGCACTATGCCCCTGTACAGAGCAAGAAGCTGTGCAGGGGAAAAGAACCCCCTAAGGCGGTTGAGCACACCCAGCTTCTGGGAGGCTGCCTTAGCAAGACTGGTAATATGGTCCTTCCAAATGAGAGCAGAAGAAAAAGAGACACAAGAATATTGAGAGAAGATGAAGGGTTGATTTTTGTATTGCTGAAGAATAAGGGATAGTCCGCTGGGAGATCCTGACGGGTAGATAGATGGAGAAATTGGGTTTGGAAGCATTAAAGTTAACAAGGTTTTCTCTGCCCCAATTGGAAATAGTATTTAGATCAGAATTTAAGAGTTCTATGGCTTCATTACGTTTGTCGTTGAGGGATTGCTGGCTGGGGCGTTCTGAAAAACTAAGGAGTAGTGTAAGGTTGAGTCGTCTGCGTATGAATGGATGGGAATTAAGGTACAGTTAAGGAGATCATTTATAAAAATTAGAAAGAGAATAGGAGATAGGACAGAGCCCTGAGGAACACCGGAGTTATAGGGTGAGGAAGTGAACAATGGCCATCCACAACCGCGGCTATGGAACGGCCGGAAAGGAAATTAGAGACAAAGGCACAGATGGAGGGATAGAATCCGAAGGAGGGTAGTTTAGTAATTAAAGATTTATGCCAGACTCTATCGAAGGCTTTCGATATGTCTAGTGCAATAGAAAAAGTCTCACCGAAGTCCCGAAAGGAGGATGACCAAGAGTTAGTAAGATATGAAAGAAGATCACCAGTAGAGCGACCCTTAAGGAAGCCATACTGGCGATCTGAGAGCAGATTATGAGAAGAGAAATGCTTAAGAAATTTGGAAGCAAGAATAGTTTCAAAAACTTTAGAAAGACAAGAGATAAGAGCAATTGGACGATAGTTGGAGGGTTGAGAGCGGTCACCCTTCTTTGGGACAGGTTGAATGTGAGCAAACTTCCACCATGAAGGGAATACGTTAGAGGATAGACAGAGACGAAAGAGTTTGCCTAGGCAGGGAGTCAGCACGGAAGCACAGTTTTTGAGAACAAACTGTTGCTGCAACAACTGCTGCTACACGCCGACAAAAGGAAAAAGCTAAGTCTGTTTTCATTGTCGGTGATTCATTGGTTAGATACCTTGGCAGGGCAACAAACACTCAGGTTGGTAAAGTTGTCTGCGTGCCTGGTGCCGGAGTCGGGAGGGTGGCTGAGAAGATAGATGCTGTCCTGGAAGTGAGTGGGGAGGACCCCATCATCTTCCTCAATGCAGGGAGCAACGATATATGGAGATGCAGGACTGAGGAGTTGCTTTCCAAGTATCAGGAAATGTTGAAGAGGATCAAGGAAAAGGGTGGAGTTCCTGTGGTAAACAGTATCCTGCCAAGAAGAGGGGTAAGGAAGGAATGGTCCTCCAGGGCTATTGGTGTAAATAGCCGGCTGGAGAAGTACTGCAAGGCAAATACTATTCCATTCCTGGATAACTGGTCCCTCTTTTATGGTAAGGATGAACTGTATGCCCAGGATGGAGTACATCTCTCTCGACTAGGAGTTTCGACCTTGGCCAGCTCACTCGACAAGATTGTTGCGGGGTTTCGTTAAAAAAACCTGGGTGTGTGTAAATACTGTCTCCATATGGAGCAGGTACTTCATGTGACAAACCAGTGAGTAAAATAGAAATAATCAGTCAAGATAGTGCGGATATAGTGATGTGTAATAGTAGTATCGATAACACTACACTACACATGTAACTGATAGTAAAGATGAGAATACTGATAGAGTAGAATTTCCGTCTAGAGCTAGTAGTTCAACAGGAAATAATAAGTTAGCTAACCACAATAGAAAATTAGTTGCAAATAAAAGTAATAGGTTGAGGGTATATTATACAAATTGTAGGAGTTTATGTAACAAAATTAACGAACTTAGAGCACTCGTTAGCACAGAAAATATAGACATAATAGCGCTAACTGAAACGTGGATTAATACAGAATCTAGGCATTTTTAGCAGAATTTGATATTCCAGGATATAGTTTGTTTAAATATGATCGAACAAGTAGGAGGGGCGGGGGTATAGCAGTGTTTGTCAGGAGTACATTAAAAAGCTGTATTAAATCAGGTATTAGGCTAAATAATGATAATGAAAGTGTTTGGGTAGAGGTTAATGAAGGTAGTGAGACCATAGTTATTGGAGTTATATATAGACCGCCTAATATGAGTAGAAATGGCGGAACATCGTTATGGGAGGAAATTAAAATAGCATCAAGGTTTAGCAATGTGTGCATTATGGGGGATTTTAATTTTCCGAACATTGATTGGCAGCACCAAATAGGCGACTCCGATTCAGTAGAGTTTATTGAGGTAGTACAAGATAGTTTTTTATTTCAATTCATAGATACGCCGACTAGAGGTATTAATATTCTTGATTTAGTTTTCAGTAACAATGAACATATGATAAATAATGTAGAGATTGGTGACCACCTAGGAAATAGCGATCATAAATCTATTTATTTTAATATACAATGGACAGGGAATGCTAAAGAGAATACGACACTTATCCCAGATTTCAGAAAAGCCGATTATGGAGGGCTAAGAAGAGACTTAAGGGTGGACCCTATTGTTAAGCAATTAAGTCTGGATATGCCAGAGTTAAACTTGCCACCTACATATAACCAGTTTATTGCTTCACTCCACAATGCTCAAAATAAATATATCCCTAAAAGAAGATTTAGATCGACGCAGAACCAACCAAAATGGATGACTAATAAGCTAATAGATCTTATAGGAAAAAAAGAAAGGAATATATCGAAAAATAAAGAAAGGCGAAAATAATTTACATATATACTATCAGACTCTATCAAGACAGGCCAAAAAGGAAATCAGGAAAGCAAAAAGAAATTATGAAAAATAAGGATAGCCAGTGACTCAAAAAATAACCCTAAAGCTTTTTACCAACTATATAAATCTAAAGTTAGAGATGTAATAGGCCCCCTAAAAACTTCAATAGGAGAAATAACAGAAAATGATTTAGAAATGTGCAGTACATTAAATAGTCAGTTTCTTTCCGTTTTCACTAATGAAAATTTGGCACAGATTCCAGAAGTCAATATGGTATATAGTGATAGTATAGAAAATATGTTAAGTACAGTTAGTATAAGTAGAAATGATGTGCTTAAGGAAATTGACAGACTGAAACCTCAAAAATCGCCTGGTCCTGACGAGGTATATGCTAGAGTATTAAAAGAATGCAGAGATGAGTTAAGTAGCCCATTAGCATTTTTATTTAACAAATCATTAGAAACAGGTTTAGTTCCAGAAGCTTGGAAGCTTGCAAATGTAGTTCCGATCTTCAAAAAAGGTGATAAATCGATAGCATCCAATTACCGTCCCATTAGTCTCACATCAATCAAAGGAAAGTTGCTAGAGTCTATTATTGCTAGGAAAATTAGAAGCCACTTAGTAAAATTTAACTTAATAAATTCTTCTCAGCATGGATTCACTCAGGGACGTTCTTGCCTTACTAATTTGCTTAGCTTTTTCTCAGAGGTATATGAAGCACTAGATAGTGACAAGTCATATGATATTATATATTTAGATTTCAGTAAAGCTTTCGACAGAGTCCCTCATGAGAGATTGATGAGAAAGGTTGAGGCACATGGAATAGGAGGGTCGTTGTTGGGATGGATTAGGTCATGGCTAATTGGTAGGAAACAGAGAGTCAGCATAAATGGTACCAAGTCAGAGTGGGGAGCAGTCAAAAGTGGTGTCCCCCAGGGATCGGTAATAGGTCCCCTGTTGTTTCTTATATACATAAATGACCTAGATTTAGGTATAACTAGTAGGATAAGTAATTTCGCAGACGATACTAAAATGGGGAGAACAATTGATTCAGATAGCGATATAGAGTGCCTCCAAAGGGATCTAGATACCTTACATGAATGGTCAGTAAATTGGCAGATGAAGTTTAACATTGACAAATGCAAGGTATTAAAGATAGGGAGGATGCAAACAAATGTTAAATATAAACTAGCTAATTTAGAATTAGAAAATTCAGACTGCGAGAAAGATCTAGGTGTGTTTGTTAGCAATGATATGAAGCCTAGAAAACAGTGTATAAGCGTTCGTAATAAGGCAAACAGGATTCTCGGGTTCATCTCTAGGAGTGTGAGTAACAGAACTGCTGATGTTATCTTAAAACTTTACTTGTCATTAGTGAGACCCCATATGGATTATGCTGTCCAATTTTGGTATCCTTATTACAGAATGGACATAGATTCATTGGAGAGAGTTCAGCGTAGAATGACAAAAATGATCCATAATATTAGAAATCTTCCGTATGAAGAAAGGTTGAAGAAATTAGGATTACATTCGTTAGAGAGACGCAGAGTTAGAGGGGATATGATAGAGGTGTTCAAGTGGGTTAGTGGGATTAACAAAGGGGACACGACAAATGTACTAAAGCTCAGTGATAGCGAAAGAACTCGTACCAATGGTTTCAAATTAGATAAATTTCGTTTCAGAAAAGATATAGGCAAATATTGGTTTGGTAACAGAGTTGTAGATAGGTGGAATGGACTACCAAGTGCTATTAGTGGGATTACAAACGGTAGGGAGCTTTAAGATAAAATTGGATAACCATATGGACGAGAAGGCTTGGGTGTGAAGGGGGATCAGCCGGGTTGGGCCAATCAGCGCTCTGCAGACCCCCGTAATCCTGCGTTAATCTCTAACCATTTTGGTAAGATGATCCTCAGGGTATTAGAGTGCTGAGCCTATAATTGGGCTTTGTAATTGGGGTTGTGTGGGACAGGGATCTGCCTTGCTTAGGCCAACCGGCTTTCTGCAGACTCCCATTTTCTTATGTTCTTATGTTCTTATGTATATTTTCATCTTTCATTATGTCTTCTTTGCAATTTTTCCATTAACATTATTAGTTATCCCATAGCAATTTCTTAAAGATACATGTCCAACCTCTCTCTGTAAACATATCAATTGACATTCTCCAAAGTATTGTTAATGAGAAGTTCTATATTATTATTATTAGGATATGAATAGAGAACTTACTAGCATCAAGATTAGCTATCCTAATTTAAATAATTGACTAGCATACATGTTGCAAACAAATTCTTAACTCTTAAATAATTCTATCAGCCCCCCAAATATGTGAAAACAATTTGAATGTTCTGAAGTTCTCTCTGTACATTATAATATAATATGTTTACAGAAATGGAAATTCCTCGCAGATATAAATCAAGTTTTTCAATGCCCTTTATGATGCTGAAGGGCATCATTGCGCAGTATGCTTCAAATATAATTCCACTTTGTTTTCATATAATGGCTACTGTATATCTTTACTAAGAAAATGTAAATACCATCAAAAGAATTGTGGTGATTTAAAGGAGGTGTCTGCTCCTTGTGTCTCGGTATTTTGGCTCGAACTTCCCTAGGTTATTGCCCTGTCACTCTTTCAACTATGGGGGAAGCACTCACTACAGGCAGTTCTGCCTTTTGTATCCCTCACTCACATAGAACAAATACAATAAAAATGGTATCTGTAATTTTTATGAAAATGTTGCTATGTTAGTTAGATCCTCTTGCAGACTAATTCAATCATTTTGAGCCTTATTGGAGAGAGAGAGAGAGAGAGAGAGAGAGAGAGAGAGAGAGAGAGAGAGAGAGAGAGAGAGATGGTGAGAGTGAGAGTAAGTGAGAGTGAGAGAAACAAACGGAGGAAATGGAAAATAATTGGGTACGATAAAACGTATATCCAAAGTTTTCTCCTAAAAGGTTTTAATGCTGCAGAATAGAAGTTTTTTAAGTGACCTCTCTCTCTCTTTCTCTCTCTATCTCTCTCTCTCGATTTACATATATACACAGTCCTTACGATCCCAGCGAGGTGGTCAGGACTTAATGTTAGTGGAGATAACAAACAAACCTGATAGTAAGTGAAAGTGAAAGGAGACAATAGCAAAGAAGTTGGCTCTCTCCGCATCCTCCGCTCCATCTGGCAATTGCCGTTCATGAAGACAGTTAGAAATGACTGACCTTGCAGGGCTTGGAAACTCCCTAAAAGAATATGTGGAATAATTAGAAATGGAAAGGGAATTTCTTGCAAACTTTCGCCTATAGTAACAAGTACACACATCTTTTAATTGTTTGTCATTATCTCTCTTCAACTGGAATCAGTGTTCATTTCTGCCAGATCGTTCTATCAATTGTTATTACCTACTCTATCCCAATTTCTTTGTGGTATGAATCTAGCCTTTATTTCAATGTATCTATTGAGACAATGTCTATTACTTTATTAGGGGGCATATTCCACTTTAACAGAGAGAGAGAGAGAGAGGGGGGGAGAGAGAGAGAGAGAGAGAGAGAGGTCATTCAGAAGATGCGAATTGATTCAATGTTATATTTCATAGAACAATTACAATGAAATAAGATCAAACTTTAACATAGGACGAGACTGTAAAGGGATAATGCAAACCAAACATTGAAACAGTAATTAAAAAAAGTATTTGACAAGAGAGAGAACGAAGAATAAAATTCCGCAACATTACCATGAGCCATGCAACGTATAACTAATTACTGTCCTCTCCATTTAATAGGTTTGCACAATTATGAAGGGTTATTAGATTTTCATCAATTAAAGTAAATACCCAAGGCTAGATGAACACAGCACCAGCTTCTAGAAACCTTTTGTATAAGAAATGACTCTTCCATAATTTGCCCCTGGTGTGATTACCCTTTACCTGCGGTCACCCTTTTATATCCAAGAGAACAAATCACAAAAGATTACTCTAAAGAATAAAGGTAGAGAGTTCTGCCAATCTCTAAGCTCAATGAACACTGACCATGGTGTTAGACAGAACAGAAGTAGATTCCGTTCACCAATCAACCTAAGCTTGAAAGATTCACTAAAACTAGGGCACAATAACTACTGTATATTTAGCCGAAATGTGTAGAGTCATAAAGGTAATTTTCAATAATAATCTTAAATTCTTAGCACAAATTATATTAGTTCCAGGAGACCCCTTCCACTTCACTCTCATACACCCTCTGTGCCATCCGCACCCCTCTCCATTCGCTCCATGTGACCATTCCACCTCAATACATTTATCCAAACATTCTCCACAACATCCACCTCAACACCACACCTCTCACATACTTTCTGGTTCTACAATCTGTCCATCCATGTGACTAAACAAGCTTCTCTTAGATATCTCATTCCGAGTGTTCTCACTCTTGACTTGTGTCCCTCTAGCAAATGTCCACGCTTCACTTCCATCTGTCAAGGTGGGGACCACAACACTATCATGCAACGACCTCTTTGCTTCCATACTAACCTCTCTATTACTTAGCACCTTCGTCAATGCACCTACAACCCCCCTGTCCTGCTGCACTCTGTCCTGTACCTTACTCTCCAGACGTCCATCCTTGCTCAACACACTGCCTAGATACTACTGTATAAAGATCTCACATTTTCCATCTCCAGACCATTCAGCCGTATATCTCACAGTTGGTTATCTCATTCCTCTCAAAAACCATAACTTCCTCTTATACATATTCACCTCTTTTCCACCTCTCACACACCATTCCGAACCCATTTACCAGGCCTTGCATCTCCCACTCATCATTGCTTAACACCACGGTATCGTCTGTAAATAACAGCACAGGCAACTTCCACTCATTTCCCTCTCTTATCAATGTCCCTCGAGTATTATTGCTCTCCGTTGAACCTTTTTAATAACCCCAGCCTTGAATAAATTGACCAACCATGGAGACATGACACACCCCAACTTCAACCTAACTTTCAAATCAAAGATCTCGCTCAACTCGCCCTCCACACAGACTGTCACCTTTGCACCCTCATACATGCTCTGTACTACTCCTAGCAACTTACCACTTACTCCATATATATTTAGGACCTTCCATTTTCCGTGTCTCTCCACTCTGTCGTAGACCTTTTCTATATCCATGAAAGCAGCATTTATATTTTTACAATTCTCCAGATATATCTCTACTATACATCTCAAAGAGAATATCTGGTCCACACATCCTCTTCCTCTCTTAAAGCCACCTTGTTCCTCGCTCCCCAATCCCTCCATCACTCCTCACGCTGTCATTGCATATCCTAGCATAAACCTTTCCTACTATGCTAAGGAGACATTTTCCTCTGTAGTTTCCACACACTCCCCTTTCTCGTCACCCTTTGTACAAGGGGACTTCTAATCCTCTGGCCAGAAATTCCCCCATTAGTTTAGCCCCTGGCAATAACTCAGCAACATGCTCTGTTCCATTATCTACTACTATTACTATCAATTTCTGCAACGTTCGTGGCCTTTCTTCTAACTTCCACTCTGTTGAACACCACCTCTCCTCTGACAACCCTGATCTTCTCTTTCTCACTGAAACTTAGTTGGCTGGGACTACTGACAGAAAACCCTTCTGTGTATCCTCCTACTATCTTTGTCCTCAATTCGTAGCCAAAGGTGGATGTTGTGTGTACGTACACAACAATATTTCTTGCTCTCCTTTTCTCAACTTTGACTCCTCTGAATTCTCAATGTTCTGGATTAAGCTATCATGTCACCTTCTCACTAAATATATCTGCACTGTTTATCTCTTCCCTAATTCTACTGACTATCCAAAATTCTTTGACTATCTTACTTCTAAAATAAAACACATTCTATCCATCTTTCCCTTCTCTGAAATCTCCATCTTGGGAGATTTCAATGTTCACTAACATCAATGGCTCTCCTCTCATTTCATTGACCAACCTGGTGAGCAGTCCTACATCTGTTCTACCCTAAATGACCTAGAGAAGTTAGTTCGGCACCCCGCCCGTATCCCACACCATCCTGGAGATTGGTCTAACATTCTTGATTTATTTCTAGCCTCTAATCCTTCTGCTTACACTGTAAATCTTCTCCTTCCATTGGACTCCTCCGATCATAATCTTATCTCTATTACCTTTCCTGTTTCTCCAGTACATCCTTCTAACCCCCCAGTGGGCAGCACTTGTGGCATTTTGTCATTGCTGACTGGGAGGCTCTTCTGCAGTACTTATTTGATTTTCCATGGAATGATTTATGCTCAGAGAGTGCCTAGCACATTACTGAGGTAATCCTTTTGGGCATGGAAGCATACATCCCATTTTTTTCTCACAATCATATTCCCAAAAATCTTGGTTTACTCACGCTTGTTCTACTGCTGTCCGCAATAAAGAGGCAGCATTCAAATGGTACCATTGCGTTCAAACTCAAGAATCTCAAACTGTATATGTTTTTATCCAGAGTCAAGTCAAATCTGTTCTTCGGCTCGCCAAAAACTCTTTCGTCAATAATAAATGCCCTGACTTTTCCAACTCTAGCTCTTCCCAAGCTTTTAGGCATCTAGCCAAAAACCTCTCCAACAATTTCACTTCCTCTTCTTTCCCTTCTCTTTTCCACTCTGTTGGTACTACAGCCATCTCTTCCTCTGGCAAAGCTGAACTCTTCACTCAAACTTTCGCTAAAAACTCTACCTTAGATGATTCCGGCGCTACTGTTCCCAGTCCACCCCCTCTCACTTATTTATGCTTAATATCATAATTTCTTCTAAGGATGTACTTTCTGCCCACTATGGATTTAATAATAAGATGATGTAGGGACTGGATGGTGTTCCTCCGGTTGTACTCAAATACTGTTCTTCTATGCTGACTCCCTGCCTAGGCGAACTCTTCCTGTTTCTGTCTCTGTCCTTCGTTTAAAGTCTTTCCTTCTTGCTGGAAGTCTGCTCTTATTCAGCCTGTCCCAAAGAAGAATGACCGTTCTCAACCCTCCAACTATCGTCCAATTGCTCTCATTTCTTGTATCTATAATTTCTTTGAAACTATTTATTCCGAGAAAGAAGCCAGGACTCTTAAGAGGTTTTACTGGGCGAAGGCGCTGGGACTCTTAAAAGTCAAGGCATGAGAAATGCCTTTCAAAACACTCCACTGGCACTCAAAACAAAGCAATATGTGATTAAGTGAGATAATTCCCCTCCAGACCTACTATCACTCCTCCACATGTGTCCCTAACCCCTCCCCCCTTCCCCTCTTTTCCCCCCTCCTCAATTATTTGGTATTTTCCCTGTTATTCCCGATATTTATCAAGTATTTTCACGCAAGGACAGCTGGGAACGAGGGGGGAGGATGGGGGAGTCTTTCTTCAACCCTCTAACCAGTTTCAGACCTCCTCTAGTCTCTCAGTACCATGCGAGACACGAGGGATGGAGAGTGTGTCTCGCTCGCCGGTCTTGGTCAGATTACGACCATGGGGCTAAAATATGCGATTTTCAACAGCCATTTGCTGTCACCACTTGTTTTATTGCTTTTCAATGTTCATATGTTCATATTAAAAGTAGAATAGGCACATATGGATAAATAATTATGATAAATATGTTAAATATGACGATTTTCATCAGGAATGAACCAAATTACCTTCGCATGGCGGGACGTTTCAAATACCATAGCTTCGTCTTTTAAAGGTTAATGCAAATTTTCTTAGGTATCTATCTTCCCATATTCTACTTTCAGATCGCCAGTAGGGATTCCATAAGGGCCGCTCTACTGGTGATCTCCTTGCGTATCTTACTAACTCTTGATCATCCTCCTTCCGGGACTTCAGTGAGACCTTCTTTATTGCGCTAGACATATCGAAGGCCTTCGATAGAGTGTAGCACAAATATTTAATTTCTAAGCTATCCTCCTTCCGCTTCTATATCCCTCCATCTGCACCTTTATCTATAATATCCCTTATGGCTGTTCCATATCTGCGGTTTTGGATGGCCATTTGCTAATTTCCTCAACCTATCAACTCTGGTGTTCCTCAGGTTTCTTTCCTGTCTCCAGTTCTCTTTCCAATAGTTATTAATGATCTCACCTGTACCTCTAGTCCTATCCACTCATATGCTCATGACTATCATAAACTATTCAACTATTTGGCCTCAACAACCCAGCAACCGAAGCAACCAAAGGAGGTGATCGATAATACAATATATATATGTTCAAGACGACACTGGATGAAATTCTGATGGAAATTGATTTACTATAAATGAGTACATTTAACCTGACAAGCGCGATATGACAGTAGGTGCTAGGGTAGTTATTTGTGCATTTGTGGGAAAAGCGTTTGGGTGGTGAAAAACGAAGATATTGGCCACCCGGTCATAATCTCAGGCGAGAGAGAGAGACAGGCAGCCTTCCCCTCTCGCTGTCTGGGAGTCAACTGAGGAGAGCGGGGCGGTGTGTGCCGGTGTCTGGGTGTTGCATAACGATCTTTTATGCAACCCACTTGTGCTACATTATCGCGGGAGAGAAAATAACCGATAAATGATGATAATAAGAGGAAAAATAGGTGATAATTGAGGAGGGAGGGAGGGGGGAATAAGGTGGGAAGGAGGGGAGGTGGGTGAGATTTACATGGATGAGTACTGGAGGGGAATTATCTCACCTAGAGACAAATTCCTTTGTTTTGATAGGCCCTTTTTTTTTATGGAATGGTCCTGCTTCCGTGAGGCCTATCGCGTTCCCTATAGGAAGCCTTCCGTGAGGCCTATCGCGCTTGCCGGGTTAATATCAGTTGTTGTTGTTGTTGCTGTTTCTCAGGCTGTCTGGCCGAGCAGCCCCAAGGTCCCGAGCAAGGCCAAGGCCATAACCGAGCGCCCCCAGAACCCTCCCAGCTTACCACTAATAATGCCCAGGTGACCGAAGCCACTCAAAGGTGGGGAGCTGAGGAGGGTGCGGAAACGCCCGGGAAACAAAAGACCCACCCAAGGCCCTGTGCCCCTCAGCAATTATAAAGGGAAAGTTGAGGGGCAAAGGAAAAATGTGACGCTTTGGCTCCCAATCTGCCAGGGTTGGCAGTAGGGAGGTCAATCCACGGAAAAGACGCCGTCACTTGAGATCTAGAAAATATATAAGTAAAAGGAACAGTCAGAGTAAGCTATGGGTATGGCAGAGAACGCTCAACTCTCATTCTGATAGACCAGCCCATCACCATATCAGTAATATCAGTAAGTACGATATGTAAGTATAAACTTCCTGTCAGACTAATTTATCTCTCTCTCTCTCTCTCTCTCTCTCTCTCTCTCTCTCTCTCGGAATATATATATCTATATATATATCTATATATATATATATATATATATATATATATATATACAGGGTGTCAACACTTACAGATATCAAGTGCTAAGTACAGATAAAAAAAACAAGTTCACTTTATTCCATAATGAAATATAAAATAATTAAGCATTAATGATTTACAGGATATACAGTAAAATAATCAGTGTCGTCCAAGCATGTGCTATAAGGTCGTTGCACACTGACACGACAGCCCTTTCAAGACTGGCACGAACACCCACGACACATACAAATCCTGTGTCTTGCCGAATTTACTAGAGATCGCGGCGAAAATGGCTGGCAAAGGTAGAATCGTATCTCTACCGTATCTCTTCCGCACGACTTGATAAGACTCTAGCGATGCCGATATGGTGGAGAAATGAATGCTACGAAGAAGATAGGAAAAGTCGTGCGAAGGGTACAGGACTTGTCCACGGAAAAGATACGACCCAAAAGACTGCGATACAACTCAGAAGAATCGTATCGACGCTGTATTGACGCCGTGAGACGCGCAACCGGATTGAGGCTAGACGCGCGGTTGCCAACTCGACCGTTGCCAATTTTCCGCACAGAAGAGATACGGTCCGCACGGTACTCGGAAAAAATTGCACCGGAAAAAAAGGACAGGAAAAAAAGTCACAAATTACGGAATATGAAAAAATGGCACATAAACAAAATGTTGTATTAAGGAGTAATAGATCAGTATAACGTGTTTCGATGCAATATGCAATATTGTATATACATCTGGTAGTGTAGGCTACTCACCATAGGTTAGGTTAGATTGGCTTAGATTAGATAGAAAGTAAGTGTAATCAAAGCACAAGATAGAAGTACATCTTCTTGAAGCTTTATTTAGCATTGGTTAGACTTAATTTAAACTACGCTGTTCAGTTTTGGTGTCCCAATTATAGAAAGGATAATGACTCTCTGGAGGCAGTCAAACGAAAAATGACGAAAATGATCTACAATATTAGACATCATATGAGGAGAGGCTGAGAACCCTTGGCTTGCATTTATTAGAAAGACGAAGATGTAGAGGAGATACAATAGAGGTGTTTAAGTGGATGAAAGGTAACAACAAGGGAGATATTTATAAGGTATTAAAGCTTAATAACGGTGAGAGAACCAGTTCAAATGGCTTCAAATTGGATAAATTCCACTTTAGAAAAGATATAGGTAATCACTGGTTTGGGAACAGAGTTGTAGAAGTGTGGAATAGATTGCCTAGTGCAGTGATTAGCTCAGGAACGGTAGAAAATTTCAAGTGCAAACTGGATAGTCAAGAATGATATGGGTTGGATGTGAATGGGATCTGCCTCTTGTAGGCCGGTCGCCCTTATGCAGATTTCCGGATTCTTATGTTCTTATGTTCTTAATAAGTAAAAGAAATATAGTTATATTATTTAATTCTTCAATAATATGTAATTCATGAATAAATCCTGGATAATAAACTTGCCTTACTCAATATTGTGATAATTTTTCATAATATGCCATTTTTTCCTACCCCGAAGAATACGCCATTTTTCCCTGTGCCTTTTTCTCCCAGTGCCTTTTTTCCGGTGCCTTTTTTTCCGGTGCCGTTTTTTCCTGTGCCTTTTTTTCCGGTGCCCTTTTTTCCTACATTCGGTCCGCACGGCAGGCTTACGCACCAGACGACGTTGATACGGGCCATATGGCTTTGATACGACTCATACGTCTTTGATACAGACCACACGATTGTGATGCGGCGAGTTCGTGATGGAGACCAGACTCAGACAATTTTTTACAGTTGCCGGGGAATTCCCACGAACTTTTGAACAGCTCAAAATCTCGTATCGACCCCCGATACGCCGCTTGGACGTGAGAGTCACCCACGGCTAATTTACGATATCCACGATTATGTTGTCGATTCGCCGTATCAGGCTGAAATTTCGAGTCGGGAACTCGCCTGGAGGGGCTTTCGTGTCAGTGTGCAACGACATTTAAGGTCGTTCCTTCTTTTTGTTTCCAATGCTTCTTTCTTTCCTTCTCTGAGCTCTTTATATTACCAAAGTTTGTTTTTTAGTGTATCCTCTTCCACCCTTACGTCCTCCCCCCTAACCTCTCTCTCTCTCTCTCTCCATCTCTCTCTCTCTCTCTCTCTCTCTCTCTCTCTCTATGTATATATATATATATATATATATATATATATATATATATATATATATATATATATATATATAATATATTATATATATCATATATATAATATATTGTACATATACTGTATATATATATATATACCGCATGGGGGCGGTTCGTTCGTGTCCACCCCTTCGGGCATCACGGCGTCAGGCAATAGATAGATATATATATATATATATATATATATATCTATATATATATGGGTGTGGCAGAGTGGTCTTGCCACTGGACTGGTAATCCAGTGGACCCAGGTTCGAATCCCAATATGTCAATGGGAAGATATTATTGGGATGGAATTTGTGCTGTACCTAGTATCAGTGCATTACCACAGCACACCGAAATGCCAAAAAAAAAATACCCTCATTGTTCCCTGATTAAATAGTACTCTATGAATATTCCCATATTCAAAATATGCTACAGGGGGGCAATGCCTAGTGAATTAATTGCTTAATAGGTGGCGTTCTGAGAGTGAGGGTCCGAGCCTGGGGTGTGAGACTGTGAGGCGCAGGGGTGAAGAAGCTTCAGAGATGGAGTTGGGTTCGAGCCTTGAGTAGGTGCTTCGCATGTCTCACTCCCTACACTGGAACAAGACCTCACGGGCCTCACCGTGTTCAGCGGTAGAGTGTAAAGGCTATCAGCCTATGCCCGAGAGGAAGTAGTTCGAATATAGAAAAAAAAAAAAAAAAAAAAAATAGAGATATATACTGTATATATATATATATATACGGGTATATATATATATATGTATATATACGCATATATATATTTATATATTATATATATATATATATATACATGTATATATATACATATCTTTCTTCTTCTTCTTCTTTGGATCTTTGGATGTGTTCGCCGCTCCTCTAGCGGCACCAAGGAGCGCGACGCCCCTCGTTATGGGTGGTGATTTGGTGCAGTAGACTGTTTGAAGCGACAGCTCGCTCCCTTGCGAGGATGGGCTCGTCTGGCACTTTTTGAAGTTCGACATCTAGGGCTCTCTTGAAGTTGTCTAACGAGATGTCCCTCATGTCTCTTACTCGCCGTGGGAGTTTGTTGAAGAGACGTAGGCCTCTGTGTGATAACCAGCACTCTCGCAGAGAGCCCATAGCACCCCTGTTATTCATCCGGGGGATTTCGCATTCCCAGCCTCTCCTATCACTGAATTTCATGACTATCGGAGTATGTAGGTTTGGTACTAAACCCTCTGTGATTTTCCACGTGTATATTATTAGGTAACGTTCTCTTCTACGTTCCAGTGAGTACAGATTCAGTGCTCTTAAACGCTCCCAATAGTGTAGATGTTTTATCGAACTTATATGCGAAGTGAAATTTCTTTGTACACTCTCTACGTCATTTATTTCACCTGCTTTGTATGGGGATGTTAATACGCTACAGTATTCAAGCCGCGGTAGCACTAGAGATTTGAAGAGCGTTATCATAGGCAATTCACCGCGTGTTTTAAAAGTACGCAGAATCCAACCCGTTAGACGTTTCGCAGCCGCCACTTTGACCTGGTTATGTACTTTGAAACCCATATTTTCAGACATTAATACCCCAAGGTCTTTCACACTGTCTTTCCGTTCTATTATGTGGTTAGATTCTGTTAAGTAATTTGTAATTTCTTTAACACCATTATTATCTCCGTACCGTATTAATTGGAATTTTTCCTCATTGAATTTCATGTTGTTTTCCCTGGTCCACTGGAACACTACATTCATGTCTTCCTGCAGTCGGCCCGTGTCCTCTTGTGTGTTTACTATCTTGCTTAATTTTGTGTCATCAGCAAAAGACGACACCGTACTGTGTCTGGTGTTGGTATCTATGTCTCAAATTAGTATGAGAAACAGAAGGGGCGCTAACACTGTTCCTTGGGGCACTGAGCTTTTGACATCCGAAGGCTCAGAAGTGACTTGGTTTACTGCTACCGATTGTTTTCTGTTTACGAGGAAATTGTATATCCACCGTCCGATTTTCCCAGTTATATCTTTTGCTTTCAGTTTGTAGGCTTTTATACCATGGTCACATTTATCAAATGCCTTAGCAAAATCGGTGTAAATGACATCCACGTTTTTCTTTTCTTCTAGCGCTTTAAGAATTTTGTCATAGTGTTCCAAAAGTTGTGAGAGACATGATCTTCCCGCTCTGAACCCATGTTGACCGGTGTTGTGTAGTTAATTTGTCTCCATGAATGTTGAAATTTTGCTTCGCAGGACTCGCTCGAAAACTTTAATGATGTGAGAGGTTAGAGCTACCGGGCGGTAGTTTTTTGGTAGTGCTTTACTCCCTCCTTTATGCAGTGGGGCAATTATTGCGTTTTTCAAGCTATCTGGTATGTCACCAGTGTCTAGACTCCTTCTCCACATTATAGCCAGGGGTTTTGAGAGGTTTTCCTTACATTTTTTCATTAGGATCGAATTCCATGAGTCCGGGCCTGGCCGAGTGGGATGGCATGTTGGAAATGGCCTCTTCTATGTCTTTTGGACCGAAATCAATATCCAGCATCTGAGGGGTTTCCGTGGGGGAGGTTTCCATGAAAAATATATTTTGGTCTCTGATGACTTTTGTTTCATCAGGCTCACTGAATGCCATTTCATACTGCCTGCTTAAGAGTTCGCTCATTTCTTTTTTGTCCCCTGTGAAAGAGCCGTCCCCTTTGCTCAGTGGGCCGATGTTTGATGTTGATTTAGCCTTTTGTTTGGCGTATGAAAAGAAGTATTTGGAATTTTCCTTTATACCTGCAATAGCTTTCCTCTCCTCTTCCATATGTTGTAGTTCATATGATATTCTTAGCCTTTGTTCAATTTCCACAATTTCTCTATCTATTTCGACCTTTGCCTATCCTGTAGATTTTGATGTGTGCGTCTTTGTGTGAGTAATTTTCTTCTTCTGTACAGCCTCCTCCTTTCCTGATCTTGTTTGCTTCTTCGTTTTGTTTGTCTTGCAGGTATATGGTGGCTACAGATTTGGGTCATGGTTTCTGTTATTAAGACTAGACATTCTGCTGGTGTCAGGTTATCCATTAAATCTTCCCAGTCTATTTCCTCCATTTCTATTTTCTATTTCTTCCATATATATACTATATATACATATATATATATATATATATATATGTATATATATATATTAAGGGGAGATGTGGTGGAGTGGTCTTGCCACTGGACTGGTAATCCAATGGTCCTAGATACGAATCCCATTGTATCAATGGGAAGATATTATTGGGATAGAATCTGTGTTGTACCTAGTATCAGTGCATTACCACAAAACCCACCTAAACACTAACAAAATACCCTCATTGTTCCCTGATTAAATAACACTATGAATATTCTCATATTCACAATAGGCTACAGGGGGGCAATGCCTAGTGAGTTCATTGCCCAATAGGTGGCATTCTGAGAGTGAAGGTCCGAGTCTAGAAGTTGAGACAGTGAAGCACTGGGGCGAAGTAGCTTCAGATATGGGGCTGCTTCGAGCTGTGAGTGAGCAATCAATCCCCATGCATCCTGTGAAGGCAAGATGGCAGAGGCTGGTTGCATCTGAAAGTGCTTCACATGTCTCACTCCCTTGACTGGAACGAGACCTCACAAGCTTCACCGTTCAATGTATGACTGTTGAATGTGCAGGCTCTCAGCCTATGCCCGAGAGGGCGTAGTTGGAATATAGAAGAAAACAAATATATATATATATATATATATATATATATATATATATATATATATATATATATATATATTGTATATATACCGGTATATGTATATATATGTGTGTGTGTAAGAGTGAGAGTCCGAGTGTAGGGGGCGAGACAGTGAAGCACGGGAACGAGGTGGCTTCAGAGATGGGGTCACTTCGGGCCATGAGTGAGCACCGTGCCTCATGTGAAGGCAAGATGGCAGGTGCTCATTGTACTCTACGTGCTTCACATGTCTCACTCCCTAAACTGGAACAAGACCTCACGGGCTTCACTGCTCTTTGTACAGCTGTGAATGTCCAGGCTCTCACCCTATGCCCGAGAGGGAGTAAGTTGGAATATAGAAGAAAAAAAAAAAATATATATATATATATATATATATATATATATATATATATATATATATATATATATATATATATATATATATATATATATATAAACGAACTATCAGGTTAAGGGACTTTTAATGATTCACAAGGTATCAAGGATTCTATTGATAGGACTGCAACTGAAGGTTTTATCTCAAGGAGTCAAACAAACGAGAACGAGTCTAGAGGAAAATGTACTGGAATACTTACATGCAGTCACTTCACAGCTGAATATACATATTTACAGCTACAAGTAGTATATGATAATGCTCACAAGAGTTCCGGATGTTTATACTAAGCTGGAATACATGGACATGGATATAATACACATAAATAGACTGTGTATAGACAAGTACACTCACACCATATACGGTATAGGCCTCAATATTCACTCATACAAAGTGTCACGGTCACTTCGTTTGCGAAATTATAATGCATAGAAATGCCTACTCAGTTTTGTACAGTACGACCACTCTTTACTAGTGGTACACTGGCCTTGCTCAATTGAAATAATCAACTGAATTCAACCAAGCGGCCAAGCTCAAAATACATTGACTCAGGGACGGGGATCTCCTCTCCAAGGTTCGGTTAAATTACAATTATAATCACTGAGTTGACGAGGGAGATCAGCAGTTCCTAACTTCAATACAGGATTCAAGTTTAACACAGACTTCAGATAAATTACACTTTATTTTAGCATGTGATGTCTCCCTATTTAACCCGATCATATCAGCTATTTACAAGACAATCTATGCTAACTTTATCATTGATACACAGGTTAATACAGGCTTGGGGAGTTACTTAATCACGGGTAGACTCTCACAGGAGGAGTCCCAACAAACTGGTTCAATCTAGATTCACTCAACGTGGAGTAGTAAGAACTTGGAGCTGCAGTTGATAGAATTTAATTAAAGCTGAGAGGGCGGCTTTCCTCAGCGTTTAACACAACTGTTAAGTCACAGGCAAAGACCCCGTGGTCCCAGTGCTTTTAGTCACCTCTTATGATATACGTATGTTTCTTGGCATGCCACACCAAAGGAGAGAGAGCAAGCAAGCGAACCGGAAACAAAATTACGACTTTGTCCTTATTCAATTGTGCCATGATCTACCCACGTGTATCCACGAGGCAGCTGCTGCTAGTTTATTTATCGAAATATATTAAGTCTTGTAAAGCCTTTATTCTGGGTATTGGTCAAGCAGCATAGTAGTACGAGAGTCATTGAAATTGTATCAATGAATTCTATGTCTCATAACCGTGAGTTAGTTCAAACTTAAGATTGTGACTCTGAACTCTTAATTGCATTGTATAGTGCATGTTCACCGGTAAAAGTCAGGCGAGGGCCGCAGTATAGAAGCCTACCTTGCTTTTCTTAATTTCACGTAAACTTGCAGACATAAAACTTTCTACGGACCCGACGGAGAATAAGTTTAAAGCGTTACACTAAAGAGAGATTGGGGGTACTATGATGACAGATGTTTGTAATAAATGCTGATGCAGCTGGACCTAGTGTCGAGCCAAATGGGAAGAGTTAATTTAATTCAATTATCAAGGGGTCAATATATATGATTCTTCTACCTATCTATCTATCTATTGCCGGATGCCGTGATTCCCGAACGGGTGGCCACGAACGAAAAGCCCCCATGTATCTCTGTCCCCAGTCAGTCAACGCTCCTCCTCCCATCCAGCACTGCCTTAGATTCAAATGTCAATTAAAAAAGGTTTATTGTTACAAATAGGTACATGCTGTTTACAAAGAGATGTCAACAAAACATAGGCATATTTATAACAAAGAGGATTTGATGCCATGCGGCATATGATGTCCTCATAATCTTTACAATTTACAATTATATTGATAATAGAAAAAGGAGAATGTGCAGTTGTGCAAAGACAAATAAAAAAATGAGGTGAAGTTTCATGTAAGTATTTGCCTTCACTCATATACTTCTTCACTTCATCCTTCCACCTCTCATTCCCTCTCATCCGGTCTACCTCTCCCTCTCTGTCCTTCCACTTCTCTCTCGCACACTCTCTTGGTCATTCTCTCGTTCCCCATACGTTCCATATGGCCGAACCATCTCAAAGTGTTCCCTTTCACACTTTCCAGCACATCTACATCCACACCACACCTTTCTCTTACTTCCTCATTTGTCTGTCCATCCCTCCATGTAATTCCATCTGCACTTCTCAAGTTCCACCCCTCTCACTTTTGGTCTGAGTCTCTCCACCAACGTCCATGCTTCGCTCCCATAAGTCAATGTTGGGATTACCACACTGGCATGCAAGGACTTCTTTACTTCCATGCTGACCACCCTATTTATTGTTACTACTTTCAGCATTCCTACAACCCTCTTCCCCTGTTGCACCCTCTCCCGCACTTCTTCATCCATACTCCCATCTTTACTAAACACACTGCTCAAATACTTAAATGAGCTGACATTTTCCATATCCTGACCGTTCAACATCACTTCACACTCTGTGGCTGCACCTTTTTCAAAGACCATAACCTTGCTCTTCCCCGCATTTTATGTTCAGATTCCATTTTTCGCACACTGTTACAAACATATTTAACAGACCCTGCAACTCCCATTCACTATCGCTCATTTTTTTTTTTTTTTTTTTTTTTTTTTAAGAGACAATGAACGAAGGAAGGAAAAACACAGATAAAACAAAAAGGTCCATGTGCCTAAAGGCATCCTCCATTCATAAAATGTTTGTAACAACTGGATTTAAACATTTGTAAATTGTAAGTTTGTGGAAAGCAATTCGAGGGAAGTGAATTCCAAAGAGTAGTAGCTCTGGGGATAAATGAATTCTGATAAGCAGAAGTTCTGCATTGTGGAGGAGAAAGTGTAAATTCATGGGCGCTCTCAGCTGCCCTAGTTCTACGGGGAAAGATGTGGAGAGGCGGCACAATTGAAGCAAGTTCCTCTGAACAATTGCTGTGAAAATATCTGTAGAATAATGCAAGGGATGCAAACGTTTCTTCGTATGGATAATGTAGGAAGGTCCTGTGTGATTGCAGGGTTATTGATTAATCTAATAGCTTTATTTTGAATTTTGTCCAACTGCCTCAATGCAACCACTCCACTTCCACCCCACAGAGGTGAACAGTAATCCATCTGAGAACGCACATGACTTTTATATATTACGGCCAACTGCTCGTCAGTGAAGAATTCTCGAACTCTGTACAGGAGTCCCAGTTTTTTAGAGGCATTCTTAGCAATGCTTCTAACATAATGTGTCCAGCTCAAGTTAGTAGTTAATGTTACACCGAGAATGTCAATACTAGGGGAAGTGGGAATATTTACATCATTAAAAAATATATGGGAGTCAGTGAGATTCTGTCGGTTAGAAAATTGAATGTACTTGGTTTTCTGTGCATTAAAGGAAACTAGATTCTTTTGTCCCCATCCATTAATTCTAGAAAGGTCCTGGTTCAGAGAAATTGCAGTGTTTATTTTTGAATTTATAAGATCGGGTTGGGTGAAAGAATTGAACTGTAACATCGGCAAACAGCAGTACAGGCAACTTCCACTCATTTCCCTCCCTTTTCATCGGTACACCAACCTCCACTGCTCTTCCTTGTATTTCGATCATGACTCAATCCATATATATATTGAACAACCATGGGGACATCACACACCCTTGTTTTAACCCAACATTCAGATCAAAGAACTCGCTCTGCTTATTCTCCACACGTACTGTCGCCTTTGCACCCTCATACATGCTCTTAACTGCTTTCAGCAATTTGCCATTAACTCCGTATATTCTAAGTACTTTCCACATACCTTCTCTATCCACTCTGTCATAGGCCTTCTCCAAGTCCAGGGCAACACTACTGTGCCTGTCTTCCAGTCATCAGGTGCACTTCCCTCCTCCCAGGCTAGATTACACATTTTCCATACCCATTTGATCACTATCTCACCACCATACCTCGGCATTTCCCCCAATCTACTCCTGATGCTTTTCCCATCTTCACTCTTTTCATAGCTTCACACACTTATGACCTCCTGATCCCCACCTCCTCCTCCACTATTTCTCTCCTTCTCCCTGCCATACCCCATTCAACCATGTTTGCTGGTGCTTCACTCGTTACATTCAGCAATTCATTGAAGTAATTCCTCCATTTTTCGACTCTCTCTTGCTTCTCGGCTATCACTCGCCCATTCTTATCTTTCACACCCATACTATTTCCTTTGCCACCTTCCCTAACTTTCTTGACCTCTTACTTGAATATAATGGGTTATTACGGTTTATTATATCCTAATACTTATATACACCGAGAGAGGGTGTAAGGGCATGAATATCGTAATTACACCGACACAGGGATCCTTCATGAAAATGCCATGCAATTCTAGGTTTTGGTACTCATGAGTTGGTTGAGTGATTGCAATCTCGAACTTCCTAAGAAGACCTCTCGCAGATCTAATTTATCTATACTCTTGTTGTCGCTTCTCTCTCCCTCTCTCCAATTGTGTAAACCCAACAAACGTTCATAGTGGTAAGTTGTCATGGGAATATAAAATTCCAAGGGAAAAGGTCACGCACTGTGGTCATATTTTTTTTACTAAATAGATAATAAATAGAGGAGGAAAAACAAAGACAAAACAACAATGGTCCATGTGCCTATAGGCATCCTCCATTCATATAATGTTTGTAACAATTGTACTTAAACTGTTGTGTGTTGTATATTTGTGGAGAGCAACTCCAAAGAAGTGAAGTCCAGATAGTAGAAGTTCTGGGGATAAATTAATTTTGATAAACGGAAGTTCTACATTGTGGAGGAGAGAGAGTAAATTCATGGCCATTTCCAGCTGCCCTACTTTTGTGGGGAAAGATACCAAGAGGTGGTACAATTGAAGCAAGTTCCTCAGAACATTTACCATTAATATATCTGCAGAGTAAAGCAAGGGATACAATATATCTTTGTTTGAATAATGGAGGATGATTCTGCATAATTACTGGATTATTGATTAATCTAATTGCTTTATTTTGAATTTTCTCCAACTGCCTCAATGCAAGCACTCCACATCCATTCAACAAGGATGAACAGTATTCCATCTGAGAACGAACATGAATTTTATATATAATGGCTAACTGCTGTTCAGGGGAAAATTCTCGAATTCTGTATAGAAGTCCCATTTTCTTAGAGGTATTTTAGCAATGGATCTAACATAAGGTGTCCAGCTCAGGCTGGCATTCAATGTTACACCAAGGATATCAATACTAGAGGAGGTGGGAATATATATATCATTAAATAGTATGTGGGAGTCAGAAAGATTCTGTCTGTTATAAAATTGTATATGTTTGTACTTGGTTTTCTGTGCATTAAATAAAACTATATTTTGTTTAGTCCCCATTCATTAAATTTAGATATTGCCTGGTTCAGATAAATTGCAGTGTTTAATTTGGTATTTATAATCTCAGGCTGCGTGAACAAAAATTATAAATGTAAAGAAACTGTAGGGTAGTGAGTCACCTGCATAGGAATGTATAGGGTTATGAATGATAGATATGAGATCATTGATATGAATAAGGAACAGAATTGGGTCAAAAACTGATCCCTGAGGAACCCCAGCATTTATGGAGTAAACTTGAAAACAAGAGCCATCTACCATTACACATATTTTTCTGTTATGAAGATAAGAAGAGATTAGTGGAATTGGTGATGCAAGACCGTAGTGTGACATCTTCGACAGTAAGGAATGATGCCAGACTTTATCAAAAGCTTTAGAAATATCCAATTTTATTGTATGCGTTTTACCATGTTCGTAGCTTGGTTAATTTGATTTGTCAGAAGCCAAGTTGAAGTTGATCGTTCATTTCTAAAGCCATACTGTCCATCATTGATAGTTTAACTGGTCTCTAGATGCTTGATTGATTGTTTAATATTGTTTCGAAGATTTTTACCAAGGATGAGGGTTATAGCTATTGGTCTGTAGTTTGATGGATCTTAAGAGGCTTCCTTTTTAGGAACAAGATGGATGTTTGCTTCTTTCCAGGAGAGTGGGAAACATGATATGTGGGTATACAGACAGAAAGATTTTGCCCAAACAGGGGCAAGCACTAAGGAACATTTTGTAAGTACTATTGATGGAATTATGTCTGGACCATGAGCTCTATCGACTGAGATATTCTGCTGAGTGGTTATAACATGTCTGGTGTGAATCTTTCATGAGACGATTTGACGGCAATTCAAATTGAGAACAGGAATACCTTGGCTTCTTTCATGTAAGGATGAGTTGGTGGAGAAAATATCAGCGAGAAGGTTGATTCTACACCCCGGGTCACTTACAAAATTGCCATTGGCAGATTTTGATGGTGGGATGGATGGATCACTAGTGAAATTTGACTTGAATGAGTTAAGAGTAGACAAAAATATATTGTTATAATTTGGATTGCTTAGTAGTGTATTTGCCTGCTTGTGAAGAAAGTTAAATTTATTTAGATTCAATACAATTTTGGCACGATTTCTAAAGTTGTTGCAGTATTTTAATGATTTTTGTGTTTTTGCCTTCTTTGTCCGTTTTCTTGAATATACAGGTATCTCAGTTAGAAGTGGGGCAATACAAATAAAATAAGGAGATAAATTACCTGGATACAAAGGTTTATAAATTAAAGTCAAAGTCTACGATTAACTGTCGAATTATTCCAACCCCATAAGTTTATGATTATTTTATTGTATATATATATATTTTGGGTGGATGGGACTCGTTAGCCTTGGTCGGCAACTCATCTAGGGGAGACAACCTTATACAAATCCGGGTGGATGGGACTCGTCAGCCTTGGTTGGCAACCTGTCTAGGGGAGTAAACCTGATGCAAATCCGTACTGCTTACCTAAGGGTAAGGCAGGTTAGTGGATGGATTAGCCGAACACCACTGTAGAAAAATGATTATTATTAATAATAATTATACTTAGGCCTATTATTATTATGATTTGAGTTGGGATGTTGCTCACTCAAAGCCCACAAGCAGCCCCAACAGTAATAAACAGGCAAATCCCTCCCTAGCCTGATGCACATGAAGATTCCCAAACCATCCACAGCCGCTATTGTTGATGCAGGTGCCCAATATTCCTCCCTTACTTGTTCCAGAATGGGGACGGAGCCTGCCTCACCACCACTTTCTCAGGATAGTCGACCAACCTCACCTCCCAGGCAGCCAATCATGACGGGCTCAGGTTGATTTTCCAAGCCTCCTCATTGCCTGTTTGCTATAAATAAGGCTCCTACCAACCTCAGGCATCAGCTCTCAGAGTCAAACTCCCCTCTTGAGCTTACCCCATTTCGGTGATGGATGCCCTCAAAGACCTTGTCTGACGAAACGTCCCAGTCTTCGCCACCACCTTCACCCAACAAGTGGGCCAGTAGGTGAAGGTCACCACCACACATATGGCAGTCCAAATAAAACCCCTCTTCACCAGCTATTCAGACAGCAAAGTGATAATAGAGCAAATTCAGGCTTAGCCATTTATCCGCTACAACGAGGAGGCTCTACGGGAGTTGAAGCAGATTATGCGAATTCCCCTTCCTGAACAAATATTACTTCGAGACCACTTCTATAACAAATTACAGAAAATACTTCAAGAAGACCATTGAGGGCTTCCACAACATCAACCTCCATCTCCATCTTCACCAAGAACAGCGGCCTCTCCACCTCACGAGCATGGCACTACTCGTCGGATGCTTTACTGATACCTGAAACTAAGCTTCAAGAAGAGCAAGGAGAATGGCCCTCCACCTCTTACTCTTCTACTTTGTTCATAATTTCCTCTTTTACTTTTCTCTACTTCTTAGAGGCCTCTCACCTCTCTAACCTACCCCCCTCCATACCTTCCTCTCCTTAGGCAGTACCAAAGCCAGCTTGTGAGGATGGGGGCTCTAATTGAGCCACTTCTAAAAGAGTTAATAATTGTGAGACGCTAAATGTTCTAAACTGCCTTCGAGCCTCTCCCAGCCACTGCTGTAACTGCCCCTTATTGCCAACTTGCTAGAACTGTTGGAGCTACAAGCACTGATGCAGTGCCACACCCTTGATGCCCCAGACTCCTATTTTAATGAAATGTCGACCCGTTAGGAGACAGAACTGCCCTGGGTATTGAGAGAGGAAAGCCAGGCCGGCGACTGAGGCGCTCTACCACCACTACTGAGGCCGCACCTGACGACACCCTTGAAGGAGATCTGCTGTCAACGCCAACGCCCCCTTCCCCCTCCCTCCATCCTCCTATGTGGCCTGCTGCGAATCAGAGACGAAAGCGCGGCAACGACAAGGTGATAAGCTGCCGAGACGCCCTGGCCCAGAAGGACCAACCCCATCACCTTTTTTATCAGTTCTACTAGACAACTGTAGGACCGTCAGACGGTTGATAGAGTACTTCTAGTAGTACTGATAGGAAACCTTGATAAGGCTCCTTGATTTCCCCATGGAAACAAAAGTCATTGTTCAAAATACCCGTAACTTGCTTCATGGCTAAACTCAAGATTAGCTATTAGAAAGTCACTACAATGGATAGTTAAATGACTCCCTATTCTAAACTCGAAATCTTGTTAAGTAAGAATATAGAAAACCTAGTCAGCCAGGGAATTCGCTTTACCCATACTTGCTTATGTTGAATAGTTAATACTGTTGAAGAGTTAACCCTGCTTAAGTGAAAGAGTGAATGATATTGACCGTGATATACTGTTGAGATCCAGCATTATACATATAAACTTGAGGATTCTATATT
The DNA here is from genome assembly GCA_032716605.1 of Paralithodes platypus. Classification (NCBI taxonomy): domain Eukaryota; kingdom Metazoa; phylum Arthropoda; class Malacostraca; order Decapoda; family Lithodidae; genus Paralithodes; species Paralithodes platypus. The sequence goes on from CM064519.1 coordinate 38,176,345, forward strand.
GCATAATAATACTGTGTACTTCTGTGTTTTGTACACTATTTGCCCATAACCTTCATGTCAATAAAACTTATTGTATATCTACTGTATGTTACCATACGGATTTGTTATGTAGCTGAGCATGCAGTAGACCCAAGTTTTAAAAATGTTTCATAACAATTAGTATTAGTATTATTACCTATTGGCAATCTCTTCCTCTTCCATCTACCTTCCAATCTTTCTTTATACTCATCCAAACGAATGCTTATATTTTGTATTTATCATTTGTCCCTACTTTTGGGACTCCTCATCTCTATATTGCTGTGTTGTACTAACTCATTCCTTTTCTTCTTGTTTTGCACTTCTTGCTCTAATTTTAGTAAAACAAAACAAAAAAAGTGTAATCATCCTCATTCCTTCAAATTCCTTCTGTTATAAAACAATCTCTCTCTCTCTCTCTCTGTTCGTCTTCCTCCCTTCCTTCCTCTCTCTCCCCTCAGCAGGAGTGATAAAGGAGCCTCCTCGTCGGCCAAGAACCCTCATAAAATCTTTCAAGTTCCTTTCAAAATTCATATCCTCGATTTAATGACTGTTTACCATCACCCTCGTGTATATACAGAGGAGAAGAGGGGAGATGGATAGGGAAGAGGGGAGGACGAGCGGGGAATGGGGTTGAAGGGAAGGGGAAAGTCGGAGAGGGATTGGATGATGAGTAGAGGGAGTGTTAGGAGGCTACTCATTGGGAAATGAAAGAGAAGGAAGGAGTTGATGGGTAGAGAAGTAGAAATTAAATTTAAGAAGGGCTAGCAATAAGGAGATTGGAGAGAAAGTGGTGAAAGGAGAAGGAAGGTGAAGAGGAGAGAAGTAGACGTGGAAGAAGGACGAGGATGTAGGCAGGAAGATGGGTTTATGAGAAAAAAGGGGAAAATAATGAAGGAAGTAAGAGCTGGAAGGAGAAACGGCGTCTTAAGAAAGCACGGATCCGCATGTCATAAGCTCGGCTATTCTTATACCAAAATCACATCTGAATGTTGTATCATAAGCGCGTTTTTCACTCAAGCTAACGTATATTGCCCCCTGCTCACTACGGGGAGGTGGAAGTACAATTTTGAAGCAGGATATTATTGGCCATTTCGGGATAACCTGTATTCATAGTAATACTAGTTACATAGGTTATGATCGGTCAGGTTAGGTCCGTCAATACACTGCCCACTCTGTTATACTGTATATCCATCGTGCATCAAACTGTTATTCCCTATGTTGGTCTGAGAAATAGTAAAATCCACTGTAAGATACTAGAACAAGTTAAAGGGGTATTGTTTGTTTTTTCTGGACCCTCTTCTCCCTCATGTTTAACCCAATTAGTTTTGCAATTTTAAGACTTGTTGTGCCATTGAGGTGTTGATTAGTTCCCTGGCGAGCGATAGCGAGCCTGTGATTTAGGAGGAATTGGCCTTAGACCGGGACATTTACTACCGAAAAATGTACAAATTTATCTAATATATATATATATATATGTATATGCAAAAAAAGGGGTGCAGTAAGACAACCGCAAATACCAATGGAAGAACAACATATGACTAACAATATTAGTAGCAAAGAAAAATAAAACTTTATCATAAAATACTGTTAGAATGTTTGAAACATTCTAAATATGCGTGCTTATTAAAATAGAGACCCTCCAAACGGTTGGTGTCTGCAAGCAGGAGCCAGGAACATTAATAAAAAGATTGAAACTTCTTGCGAAGATTTCAGTTCTTACAATACAAATATAGGAATACAAAATAACTTAACAATGTCTGCCAGGAACATAAATTAAAAGACAAACTTCTTGCGAAGATGTCAGTGCTTTAAAACAGAGGAATAAAAAGAAAACTATAAAATGTGCTTTTAGAATGAAGTCCCTTAATGAGAACTCCAATCTGTGGTCATAATTATTAAAAGAATGCTGCCACTATTTAACATTTTGCCAAATGCATTTCTCCACTTGGTGTATCCTCAGTGGCTTCTAATGCAGGACTGAGATCGGTGGTAAAATGTCCTTCTTTTATAGTAGCAAAAGTATAGTTGCTGCCTTCTAGTGTCCAGATTCGGCATTATTATTATTATTATTATTATTATTTTATTTTATTTTTTATTTTTTCTATACACAAACAAATTGTTTCGGGATAAGTCTCATGGTTTACTTATATGGGATCGCCTTATTAGATTTGAGTCATAATGGGGTTTGGTTGTGGAGGAAGCTTTGAACTTGTAAATATATAATATCGAGAAAAGGCGAAAGGAAAACATGGTATAATTTCTTTCGAACCATCTTCACAAGTTCGAGTTGTGTGAATATTAACTGAACATATCCCTGTTTAGTTCAGGGTTAACTTTGCTTATGAAGTATGACTCTTTTTCTTTTCTTACTTTCTCGTCATCGTGTTTCACTTTGTAAAAGGGCATTATTTTAAAAGCATATTTATTATTTGTATCATTCTTACAAACCGTTATGTTTGTTCACAAAGAGACCTTCGATATTATGTATGTGACTTTTATGGAGATTTGTTCTTAATGGAGTTGGAGGTGTCCCCTATGTATATTTTGTCACATCTTTCACATTTTATCACATATACACAGTTTCTTGTATTGCAATCCATGTTATCATTAACTGTGAACGTGTAGTCGTTGAATTTAAATGTGCTGCCCTCTATTATGTTTAGACATAATTTGCATTTGTTGCTATAACATTGTTGTACCGAATAATTATTGGAAGTCCGATTTGCGTTTGTTAGAAGATTTTTTTAGATTTGAAGTTTGTCTCTTTGATTTGATAAATTTACACTTATTGTAAATGTCTTTTGTTTGGGGACATTTTTGCAAGAATTCAAGTGTGCATTATATTGGTTTTGCTAGGTCCTCACAGTTTGGATTGTATGTTGAAATATAACATAAATTGTTACTTTAATTTTCTTTTGGTTGTTGACTTCTGAGTTGGTCGAGTGGTATTTCTAAAGCTCTTTTAATGCCATTATTTATCAAAAAATCTGGATAATTGCAATCTCTTAGAAACATAGAAAGTTCGTTTAGGCGAGTGTTTCTCCATTCAGGTTTGGAGACTAGTGTGCATATTCTTCTAGCCAGGTTATAGGGGATATTAGACTTCACATGCCGTGGGTGATTTGAATGGAAGTCTAAATATTGGTGAGAGTCAGCGGGTTTGTAAAAAACATTCTAACAGTATTTTATGATAAAGTTTTATTTTTCTTTGCTACTAATATTGTTAGTCATATATATATATATATATATATATATATGTACTGTATATATATATATTTTTTTTTTTTTTTTTTTTCTATATTCCAACTACTCCCTCTCGGGCATAGGCTGAGAGCCTGTACATTCCACCGCTCAACACGGTGAAGCCCGTGAGGTCTTGTTCCAGCCTGGGGAGTGAGACATGTGAAGCATCCATCATGGCTCAAAGCAGCTCCATCTCTGAAGCGGCTGGTTGCTTCGCTCAAGTGCTTCACCGTCTCACCCTCCAGGCTCAGACCCTCACTCTCAGAACGCCACCTATTGAGCAGTGAACTCACTAGGCATTGTCCCCCTGTAACATATTTTGAATATGGGAATATTCATACAGTGTTATTTAATCAGGGAACAATGAGGGTATTTTTTTGGCATTTCGGTGGGCTTTGTGGTAATGCACTGATACTAGGTACAGCACAAATTCAATCCCAATAATATCTTCCCATTGACATATCGGGATTTGAACCCGGGTCCATTGGATTACCAATCCAGTGGCATGACCACTCCACCACACCTCCCCTATATATATTGTATATATATATATATATATATATATATATATATATATATATATATCTCCCTTTAAGAAGGTCGTCTACACTGTACGGAACACCTGGACTGACAGTGTATCGTGGACAGACTGACTGAGGGGAGTGAGAGGGAATTGTGGAATATTTTCTTGTTTCACCATTTTGGTTTATCATTGCGGATTGCACACCGGTTTTTCGTAGGTTTGCAGCTTACTATGTAACTTTGTATAGAAATCTGTCAATGATTCCCATATATCATGTATACCTCTATTTTGGTTTATAAAGTTCTAATTTGATTTGTCAAGAATTTCTCTGAGTTGGTGAAAATTTGCTTGATTGAAGATAGGTACTTTTTTGTGGTCTGCGTTAGTTTTATTGCTAGTAAATATCATTTTGAAAGTAATCATACAATAATAACTTGTACTGAATTCTTCTACTATTACTTGGTTTACCAAGTCATCCTTTGCAGCAATAATTACATCAAGGATATTATTGCCTCGAGTTGGAGATTCAACAAAATGGTGTAGTGAACGTTCTAACAAATTAGTGTACAAATCTGAACCAGTGTGAGATGTTAGGGGCTCACCCCATTTTGGTAGCAGTAAGTTAAAGTCTCCAAAAAACACTTTATTGGGGTTATTACTGTAATTTGGTCAAAAATCTTTGTGTCCACATTTCTTGGTTGATACAAACATCTAAGGGATATATTTGTTGTGCCTTGTTTATCATTTGTATATATATATATATATATATATATATTATATCAATGTTTTCGATTGATTGTTTAGAGATTGGGATAGGATTAAGATTTTCTTTAACATTCACATCCTCCGGTGTTATTTATTCGGCTGGAACCAAATGTTATGTAGCCTGGAATGGCATACTCTACTAATTAATGTCTTTTCTCAGTGTTTAGCCAGGACTCAGAAATACCAATTATGTCAAAATGTTCAGTGGAAATTATGTTGTGTAGTTTAAAGAATTAATTGCGTATACTATGAGCATTTGCTAGAAATATTTTGATGCACTTTGAAGAAAATTAATGTTGTGATTAGAATTTCTTCTTTCTTCTTTCAAGGTATGCCATTTTGCACTACCTGGAAGGTGTCCAGGGGAGGGGAAGGGTTATCATTGACTGGGCTAACTACTTCAGTAGTTTCAGCAATCGACCTATCTATAGTAGGGGCACCATTATTGGAAAATGCATTTACATTGGTGAGAGGCTGAGACGCTTCGTGGCCGACATAAGCAGTTACAAACTCTGCCAGAATATTAATTAACTCTCTGCGACACAGATTCATTTTATTGGGTTGCCTTGTCCCCACACTTCTTCTCCTTCTGCCCCTTTTTAACTCCCCCCCCCTCTCTCTCTCTCTCTCTCTCTCTCTCTCTCTCTCTCTCTCTCTCTCTCTCTCTCTCTCTCTCTTTCTGGAGGGTGGGGAGAGAGCCTTCTGCACTGCTATCCTAACATTCCACTTAGTAGCAAATGTTTGTTAGGATTAAGTCCGGACTGCCTAGTTAGAGCCGCAAGGTCTGTGCAGTCTGTGTTTTTATGTAACTCTCTCTCTCTCTCTCTCTCTCTCTCTCTCTCAAGTCTCATATAACTGCAGTCCAATTACTATTTTTGGCACTTTAGCTGGCGATACGGAAGAAGATGGGCCCTGGTTTGAACTGGAGTTTTATCTGTGTGGGAGGGGAAGAGAAGAAGGAGTAGAAAGAGGTGATGGGAAGAGAAAGAAGGAGAAGAAAGGAGTTTGTAGGACGAAATGGATGTAGAAGAGAAAGGAGGCGGAAAAGGTGGGAGCAAGAGAAACGAGTGAATTGAAAGAGACGAATAACAAGATATATGAACATTAGGGGTAAGAGAAGAAAGAAGTGGAAAGTAAAAAGTGGATATCAAGAGAGATGAGGTGGAAAGGAAGGGATAGAGAAGATATGATTGAAACGTAGTAATATATTAGTGCATTACAGATAGGGTTGGGGTTAAAGGAAGGTTGATTTAGAAGATAGGGGTGTAATGGAAAACAGACAAGTGGAACTGGACAATTGAATTAAGAAAACAAATATAGTAAGTGAAATAAAGCGACAAGTTAAAATAATTGCTGGAATGAGGGTAGAAAGACTGAGGAGTTGGAAAGGAGATTAAGTGAGAGAAATTATATTTGTTTTATGATCAAATAAGAAGACGGTCGGAATTAGAGTTAAGTGGATAGTAAAACAACAAGAAGAGGAATGAGAAAGGAATAATAGAATGGGAGAGATCTATAAGAAAGACAGAGGAGGTGAAAGAGATGGGAGGGTCTTTACAAACTGACATGTGGAATGGAAAGCACATATTTGAATTACATATTATGTGGAATAACGAATACAGAAAATAGAGCAATATTTCATAAAAACAAGTTAAAATGAAAGGGGGATTAGTAGGACAGTAAACACAAGAAAACTGGAATAAACCTAAATAAACGACTTTCAAAGACGAAGTATAAATAATGAGCTAGGAGATAGTCGCGAAGGGATAGATAGGGATGGATAAAATAGTAGGTAAACAAAGTATTACAAGACAGAGAGACTTGCTATCTTTACATATCGTACACATTTTTGTCTCACTGTTATAGCTTCATTTTCTTCTTTCATATCAATTTGTTCTCCCCGCCAGCTTCCAGGCTCTCTCCCTCCTATCCCCTCTCTTAATCTCGTAAGAGCCAGCAAGACTCGGGGAAACTTGGGAGACAAAGTTTAACCATTACCCGAGTTGTCCAGAACGCTGCTGCTGCTACTGCTCTCTCTCTCTCTCTCTCTCTCTCTCTCTCTCAGTTTTGCATGGAAAGAGTACTAGCTAGAGCTACAATGCTTATATCATCAAAGGCCTTCCCCAGGACTACACTCACAACGTACAGATCCCTATTTTTCTTGCAGCTGCCGTACTATGAAAATAGCATCGATTATACCAGATCCTGGCATAAAACCGAACTGCATATCATTGACAGAGATGCTTTTATTTCATTGATCATGGCTTCAAGGAGTTTCACATACTTTCATGACTTGATCAACCATTTTCAGGTCCTTATAATTTCCCCTACCTAATACCCTTTGCCCTTATACAGTATATGTTTACCATTACCACTCTTGCTAAAACAGCTTCCCAGAAGTTAGGTGTGCTCAACCATCACTGTGGGTTCTTCACCCCGCACAGCTTCTTGTTCTGTATAGAGGCATTGTGCGCCCATGTATTAAGTATTGTTCGCATATGTAGGGAGGTTCCACCCATACCTCACTTCTAGAGAGAGTAAAGTCTAAAGCATTTCACCTCATCAACTCACTTATCTTACTAGCTCCCTAAAATATCTTTCTATACACCACAATGTTGCATCTCTTTCACTCTTCACTTCGCTATTGCAACAATCAGTGTTTTTCAGAGCTCTCTCAGAGCACATCCCTTTCATTGCAGCAAGTGCGAGGCACCCACCTTTCAACACAGTGTCACTTCTATTCTGTCCCAATCTCCAACCCAAGAATTAGCAAATTTGATCAGTATTTCTTCTACTCAACAAGTGAACTTTGGAATTTTCTGTCACAATCAATCTTTCCTTCACCCTATGACTTAGACTGCTTTAAACATTGTGTGCTTAGGCATTTTGAATCCAATGTCTTTGAATTTGGGTCTCTGTCACTTCTTTTGCTTTGGGGAGACAGTCGTTACAGGCAGCCTGCCATTTGTCTCCTTCATACACATTGGAATATATAAATAAATAAATAATTAATATTTTATGCCAATCATCAGGGATTTTCTCATCTCTAATGATGGAGCTTATTAGCTCAGTGAACAGTCTCACTCCTATGTCACCTGAGACTTTTATCATCTCAACGACAATGCCAGATCACCCTAGAGCTTTTCCATCTTTCATTTTATTTATTGCGCTGCCTACAACAGCTGGCGCTGGTGATGGGCTGGTCTATCAGAGTGAGACCTGAGCGATCTCTGCCATACCCATAGCTTACTCTGACTGTTCCTTTTACTTATATATTTTCTAGATCTCGAGTGACGGCGTCTCTTCCGTGGATTGACCTCCCAATCTACCAAGATTGGAAGCTAAAGCGTCACATTATTCCTTTGCCCCTCAACTTTCTCTTCATAATTGCTGAGTGGCACAGGGCCCTGGGTGGGGCTTTGGTTTCCCGGGTGTTTACGCACCCTCTCAGCCCCCCGCCATGGAGTGGCTTCGGTCACCCAGGCTTTATTGTGGTCGGCAGGGAGGGTTCTGTGGGGTCGCTCGTTTATGGCCTTGGCCTTACTCGGGGCCTTGGGGCTGTTCGGCCAGGCAGCTTGGGGAACAACAACAACAACAACAACAACAGCTGGCGCTATCAAAGGGGAGGGGCGGGGGGAGCAAGAATTGGCTTTTCGTTACAAAGTAGCTCTCTATTCCACTCAAACTCCACGTTGAGCAATCGTTTGTAGTGTACCTTCCAAACATCACGGATTTCATTAACGGCGTAAACAATTGTCCCATTATAATTCTTGACGCTTTGATCTTCTACAACGTCTCTACTGTCATCCTTAACTTGCCTAGCTAAGTTGAAGATCCCATTGGGATTGTCTGCATTAATCACTTGGTCTATGACTATGCCCTGCATATTTTGTATTGCTTTGGTTACCTATTGTTTTGCAATTCGCTTAGTTGCCAGATATTCCTTCTTCCTGCCTCCTTTCTGCCATGCTATAAAACATCTTTTCTTCTTTATTGCATTACATTTTCAACAACGTCACTCCACCATCAGGAAGTCGTATGCCTGGGGGGACCCTTAGATTTGTCAGTGGCAGCAAGAATGCTACATCCAAGGAAGTTCCATTGGTTCTTTACATCATTTGGCTTAGCGCACCTAATCCTAACTATTTCCCCCAGTTCGCTGCAAAGCCTATCCTTTTTTCAGATTTATTGAACAACCATACTTATCTTATTGGCATACCTTCTTGCGCACAGGATTTCGCCTTAAGCTCAAGTCTCAGATTAGGAGCTTATGTTGTAAGATACATGCGTCACTCAGGACGAATTTTACATCCTGAAAAAGCTTTCAGTCTTCCCAGTTCACCAAGAAGTAATCTATCTGGCTACTGGTGCCCACAAACCTGCATGTGATCAAATGACTCAACATTTTCTTGAACGCAGTGTTACACAAAGCCATGTGAGTGCAACAAAGGTCCCCAGTACATATTTGTCTTCTATATGTCTTATTCCATGCCCTTTTCCACCATGCACACCTTCGTACCCATCAGCACAAGCTCCCACATGCCCATTGAGGTTTCCACCTACAACACCGATTAGGTCGTTCCAGAAGGCCTCTTTCCGCTCTCTGTTTAAGCCAACCTGTGGGGCATATGACGATATAACATTCAACATTATTTCAACAAATTTCAGATTCAATACAATCAATCTTCCATTTACTCTCTCTATTTCAATCACACTCTTAAATTCAAATTTAAATTCAATCCTTTATTATCCTTATAAAGAATAAACAATAACATATTGTAGTATTATACATAACATTCAAGGCTGAGCTCATAAAATTTAATATTTTGTTATGAGCTCCATCATAATCAAATAATCTACTTTATGAGACAGACATCACATGTATCAGGACACTCACTCCACCTTTCACTTTTCCACTGTATCCACTGCACACCACACCCCTTCCATCAGGTTTCCTGTGCACATCACACATCCACTCTTCTACTTGCAAGTACTTCCACAACTTCATTTGCTTTGTCACTCATACTACCTACATTCGCGCTTGCAAGCCTGAATATGCGGAAGGCTGCATTTTTTGTCCTGTGCATTTTTTAAATATTATACTTTCGTGGTTTATACGTTGGTTTGTCTGTCATATTCAGTAAAAATGGAGCTAGTAAGGAAATATTATCATACCCAGGACACTGGCTCTAGACTGCCCCGGAGGCCGTTCCGAACCCAAGGGTTACCAAAGGGTAGGAACCAGTGGCCCCAGTGCACCCCATCAGAACCAGCAACAGGGACGCACCCCATGTACGTTCACAGCGCTATGGCTGACCTGGTATTATTCACCTAATGACAGGGCAGCCTACTGGAGTGCTACCACCAAGTTCATGCTGTTAGATGGAGAGTGCCAATCTGGGGAAGCACTATGCACTGTAGCCTCTGGATCCCTTCAGCCGGGTCGAACCCAAGGCGCCAGATCCGGGTCTGTGGGGGTAACATTCATTGCCAGTGTGGCACCATTAGGCAACTTGGACTATGGAACAATGAAGTCCTGCCACAAGCGCTGTGCCAACATGTGAACACTGTGGCCGACTCTAGCGTGGCGACAAAACAGCGCCCAGGTAGGTCTAATAGTCCCCCTCTACCCTTATCCGCTCCTAACTAGCCTCAGCAAAGCCATACCCAGGCAGTGTCAAATAGCAAGACTTCATTATATAGTGATGGTTATTTGTCCATAAGGCTAGCATTATCCCCCTATTAGTCACCTCTTATGACATGCAGTATAATGTGTGGGGCATATTCTTTTATACCTTCACCATGGATGAAGGCCCCCTTACCCCCTGGGAGGAGTAGTAATAAATGGTAAAGCATCACACTGGACTAATGTCACAAGTGGTGTACCTCAGGGGTCAGTGCTTTGACCTATCTTCTTTTTTATATATATAAATTACATTGATGATGATAATCTCTCACGTAATATCCCAAATTTTGCAGATTACACAAAGTAGCACGGTAGTGTCTCCAACTCAAATACAATACATCCAAAATTGTTTAGATAAACTGTCTGACTGGGCTCAAACATGGCAAATTATCTTCAATATTGATTAATGTAAAGTACACCATGTAAGTTGTAGGAACACTAAGGCAAAATATTCAATGGGCGGTATTCAACTAAAGAAATGTGGATAAAGAAACTGATCAGGAATAACAGTTAATATAATTTAACACCGAGCAAACAATGTGCTGAAGTAGTATATAGTGCAAATACGGTTGTTTGGATTCATGGGTAGGTCTTTGGAATGCAAATCAGATGTTATGCTCTCCTTATATAATTAATTGGATCATCCTCATCTAGAATACTGCGTTCAATTTTGGTCTTCTTATTACAAGGGAATGTAATTAACAAATTTAATATAATTAAAGGTATGGACAATGTGGATGTAAACAAATACTTAATATTCGATTATTCAAATTACACACAAGGGAATGGCTGTAAAATTATCTGCAAGCCCTTTCACTCCTATGAAACGAAATAATTATTATTCAATCGAGTAGTACAATTATGAAATGGCCTACTTAGCAATAATGTATACTGCAGCACTATTGAAACCTTCAAAACTCGCTTAGACACATATTTTGCCCTGAACCGCCGACTAACTCTGTTTACAGATAAATAACAGGACATGCCTACATTTCCTTACTTGTTAGAACAGATATTGTAGGATAGTTCTATTTTTGTTTTCTTTTTCTGTTGAGTACCATGTCAGTCATTCCATTCTGCATAGAAAAGATAATTCCTGTTCTATCTATGCCGTCTTTACTCATATGCATGATTGTTTTGGTGGTTTAAATACAAGCAGCCTCGTAAGGATCAATATATATATATATATATATATATATATATATATATATATATATATATATATATATATATATATACTGTATATATATATATATATAATATACATATATATATTGTTACTTGCTTTCCTTTGTACTCCTTTGTACAAAGGAGAAATTATTAAAATTCGACAAGTTTAGATACAAATCGAGTACATGGATGTACTTTATAGGATAAATCTGGAAAATGTAAATTAATCTCTCCCTCTCTCGCTCTCTCTCCACATTGTATCTTTATAGAGTCACTTCCCATTTTACTCTTTCTTCTTTCCCCTTTCCCCATTTTTCCCTCCGTCTTCTCGGCTCCGCCCCTTCAGACAAAAGACTAGCGCTGCACAAAGGGCGTATCACAGACGTCATGGCGAGAGGGCCGGACCTGAATCTGTGTGTGTGTGTGTGTGTGTGTGTACGAGAGAGAGAGAGACTGATACATTTTGTGTATTTATTGTGAATGGGTGCACTTGCATCTGTATGTGTGAGTGTGTGTGGTGGGGTTTTGTGCGTGTGTGTGTGTGAGTGTGTGCGTGTGTATATATACGGGTGCTGGATTGGAAAACGAAACCTCATTATTATGAAAGCACGGAAAAAGATAATCTGGTGCCAACTCCACATCAAATTCGTGTCAGGGAATGCATTATCCTCGCCCAGTAAGCGTATTGGGTTCGAAATTTCTGCGGGTTGGGTAAGCGGAATTTAGAGCGGCGATTAAATAGCTCGCGGTTCTTTTTAGCGGGGCCTTTGGCTAAATGCTTGCCCTCTTGCGTATTCAAGGGCTAAACAGCGACGGAACCCCTTTATCTCGAATTGCCCTCTCATCCAGCTAATGTGAAATGTACTACAAAGTCAAGAGTATCTTCTCTGTATGCGTAATCGATTTGTTGCTGGTTATAGTGAATTGTTTTAGATTTGGTGCATTTTTAAAAATGGGAGGTGGTCTTTCAGCGGGTGCCAGAGTAGGGACGAGCAAATGGCGGGGAGGATTCTGAATTGCATTTGGTCTGGATACCACCGAGTGGTGGTGGTAGATGGAGGGAGAAAGGGAGGAGAGGATATAAGAGCAGAGGAGAAGAATGGTGTAGAGAAAATAGAGGAATGAAGAAAATGGAATAAGATAGTGAGTTGAAGGTAAAGAAATGTGAAACAAAAATGACAAATAAAAAATAATAAAGCGAGGTGGGTAGAAAAAGAAACGAACATTTAATATCGCGAAAATTAGGATAGCACGGACTGGTTGGGAAAGAAAAAAATAGGCAAGGAAGTAAACAAAATTGAGCGAGACATGACACAATACCTAATTAACAAAACATATTTAATAGGGCTCGAATGGCGGGAAATGCAGCAGGAGGCTGGAGGCTGGAGGCAGGAGGCAGGAGGCTAGGAATCCCCCTCCCCTTGTAAAATTGATCTACTATACAAGACAGAGAAAAGGGCGAGGGAACGCGAAAGTGGTCCCGGACCCTAAGAATTGAAACTTTAAACAATGTTTCTGTTCCGTCTCTGTCTCGATTCGGCCACTCTCAGCTATGGGGTATGTGCCTGAGTATATACATACATACGTACATAAAACAAAAAATGAAGAGGTGGGAGTGGAGAAGGAAAGGGAAGGCAAGCAATATGGAAGTGTAAAGAAAATATGCAAGCAAAACTGGCGTACACAGCAAACAATGGTGAAACAAATATGAAATTGTTGTGACTCACATCAATTTATGGAAAACAAATACTACAGAAAGTAAGAGAGCGAATATTTCGAACTATGCAACTGCACGAGAAAGTATAAGGTATTGTAAATAATATACAATCGTTATTTGCATTACATTTGCTTCCTTGAATATTCAGATGATAATGGATAACCCAAAGTACAACATACAATAGATATGACTGATAGCTAGAACTATTTGATATCTATTTGCACTTACGTCTTGCAAGTTGACAGTATATATATTTTGTCAACCTGATATCTATACTAAATTTACTTTTTTACCATGTTTGTCTTTGACTTAGAACATTTATCGCTAAAATGTTTTACTGTCCTTCGTTTTTAAGATTCTCTTCTCCCCACGTTTTTTGTTTTGTTTTTATTTACTTTCTCTTTGTTAGTATCATTCCATGCACACCATAATGTTTCCCCATGCCTAAAAGTTCTTTCCCTCTTGTCTGTAATTTGTCTATAATTTGAATTGCATTTAATTTCCATTATACTTCCATATTTCCCTTTTCTCAATATAGATTTATGTTTATTTCCTCTTATTTTTACTCCCTCTAATTTATATTAATGCTTTCACATTTTGTCATGTCTTCTCCTTCCTAGAATCTTGTTTTTCATTTCCTTCACTTCTTATACTTTCTCCCATCCCAGGTTAATCTTCCTCCTCTTCTCTTTCCTTGATTTCCTTTCGATCTGTTCATTAACATCCTTGCTTCCCTTCAATTCCTTCCTCCTATCTCTTCCATTTCTCCCCTCTCCCTCCGTCATTCCCCCTCTGCCGTCCCGGGACTCCCTTTCTTCCCATCTACCTTCCCTTTCCTTCCTTCCCTCTTCTTCCCCCTCTTCTCCTTCATCAGCTCTCGTCACAATCCTAAGAAAATGGGCTTCCCGCTCGCGACAAAGGAATAACTCCTTTACGACCAAAGTCCCAAGGATGAAAATTGAAACTTCCCCACTTGGCAGCGTCAGGCCCCCGTCAAATAAGCAAGGAGGAAGAGCTTTCAGGGGATCGTGCATGGAATAAACATACACACAAATACCAGATAAATTATAGAAAAGGCAACAATAAAACCCAGCACACCCCATAGGGAAAATATATAGATCTGAACATTACCCATCCCCCATATGCGAATGTTCCAAGTAAATAGAAGACTGGAGAGGGGAGGAGATTGTTTGCCCATAGCAATCGGCCGCGTCCTGTTGTTATGGAGAGGGGGAAACAAGGACTAAGAGGGTTTCTGTTACCCGGGGAGGGAGGGTAGAAAAACAGAAGTCTACGTCGTATACACACATTAGTTTGCCAGGCTTGTCTTTTATACTAGCGCCTTCCCCCCTACCCGTCTTTCCGTTATTGGTTATGGCACTGGAATATGTTTATTGGGTTGGGAATTCAATTTACTTGTCGTGCTGATAATAAGGATACATTTTCAATCCTATAATTATGGGCCATCAGTCTTTTGGTTATTGGTTATGGTACTGAAAATACTTCATAGCTTTGATTATATATTTATACACCTTTTACTTATATTGATTAACACCTAAATTTAAATCCCATACATTATTATTAACAGTTACCAAATGCTTTATATATTGTACCTTCAATACTGCCCCTTCTCTCACAACTCAGTTCCCTCTTATCCTTTCTTTCTATATCACAATTATTGATCATATTCGTAGATTTTTTCCTGTCAGTAATATAATTAGTCTCATTTGTTTTTCCTTCCATTAAACTGCGACATTTCAAATAACTCTTTTGTTGGTAAAAAATAATTCAAGTTTTGTTTTTCGTTATCTCATTTGCTATGCTAATGTTCCTTTGTATGAAATAAAATATATTAGTGGAGGCGTCATGCATACAGACAGCCCTAACTCAATTGCAAGAGGTAATTAGAATTCCGCTTTATCAGTGATGTAAATACAGCCATATGTCATTGATATTTGTGATGTGTGTGTGTGTGTGTGTGTGTTTATGTGTGTGTGTGTGTGTGTGTGTTTATGTGTGTCCGTGTGTGTGTGTGATGGTGTGTATGTGTGTGTGTGTGTGTAATTACAGAGTGTTACCACAACATTTTATTACGCGGGAAATCGTACCTTACTTGTCCTCATTCTGTATTGTCCTTCTTGTCCTGAGGAGGAAGAACATTGGGAGGGGAGGAGGTGGTAAGTAGGGAAGATGAAGAAGTAGGGCGTAGGTAGGGAGGGAGATGGGGAGGGGAAGTGGGAAGGAAAAGATGATAGAGTGAACAAGGAGGGAAGACAGACAAGGGAGGAGGGGGAAAGAGTGAATGGTATTATGTTATTGTTTGTTAATCAATTATGTATATATTTATTTGTTTTGCATTAATGTTTTTTATTTATAATTATCATAATTATTAGTAGTATATACTGTATATATATTTTTTTTATTTTTTTTTATTTTTTTTTTTTGGGGGGGGGGGGGGCGTGGTAGCAGGGATAGGCGGGAGAATAGACCCATGGGTAAGCAAATATTCACATTTGGTGCCTTCTGCCATTATTTTGTTTCTATATTCCAATTACTCCCTCTCCGGCATAGGCTGAGAGCCTGTACATTCAACCGTACATTCAACGGTGAAGCCCGTGAGGTCTCGTTCCAGTCTAAGGAGTGAGACATGTGAAGGACTTTGAGCTGCAACCAGCCCCCGCCATCTTGCCTTCGCAAGATGCACGGGGCCCAGTTGCCAACCCATGGCTCGAAGCAGTCCCATCTCTAGAGCTGCTTCGGCTTTGCGCTTCACTGTCTCAACCCCTAGACTCGGACCTCACTTTCAGAACGCCACCTATTGAGCAATTAACTCACTGGGCATTGCCCCCCTGTAGCATATTTTGAATATGAGAATATTCATACAGTGGTATTTAATCAGGGAACAATGAGAGTATTTTGTTTGCGTTTCGGTGGGCTTTGTGGTAATGCACAGATACTAGGTACAGCACACATTCTATCCCAATAATATCTTCCCAATGATACATCGTGATTTGAACTCGGGAACATTGGATTACCAGTCTAGGTATAGTGGCATGACCACTCCACCACACATGTTTACATTGACGCCTTACTAATGGGATTGAAACTCCAGAATTGTAGATGGAATTATATGTCGGGGCTTAGAGATCTCAGATCATTAAAACTAATGTTTCATTAAGAATTTATCTTCATCAGTTCATAATTATTTATCTCCAATATTGACACACAGTGATATATGTTTTATACAAACAAGTACACCTAATCAGTATCAGTAATGTTTGGTTTATGTGTTCAAACTAGTTCATGTCAATTATTTGAGCGCGAATTATGCTTGTTTAAGACAAAAATACTAATGTCGGTTCAGTCGTGGTCCTTCCCGATATCACTAGTTCACAAAACTAATGTATTCTGATATATGTATTTTTTAAATAAAATTCTCAGTTTAGACTTTACAGTAAAGTTGATGTTAATATGATCATTATAAAATGCTTACCGAAATTGAACACATTTTTATTTTATTTATTCATTCACAATGAAATATTCACTAAATTCTAGAATGTAGCTGATTTAGATTTGTCTATTTTTTTAAAAGATACATTGTGATATTCATGCTATGGCCAAAACACGCCAAAATGTGAATTTGAAATGGAGTCCTTTTGTTTGCTGAAGTCAACTTATTGCGAACAGACAAGGGACTGCACTAAATATTGAGCAGCAGAGTTATTACTGACTAACTTTCATTAAGATGTGAATTTAGATGTCTCTCTA
Source organism: Paralithodes platypus (assembly GCA_032716605.1). Classification (NCBI taxonomy): domain Eukaryota; kingdom Metazoa; phylum Arthropoda; class Malacostraca; order Decapoda; family Lithodidae; genus Paralithodes; species Paralithodes platypus. Next base: position 38,193,235 of record CM064519.1, read on the forward strand.
ACATTGAGATTATCAAAACTTTTCACATTTTATTCGCCTTCATTTTCGAATACGCCTGACCATTCTCCTTAATATACAGTAATATTATATCATTTTACATAGTGTTGATACATCCCGAGTGAATTCGTATCTATAATTTGCTTGTGTAATAACAATTAATGAAATTAGGCTTACATTTCAGTAAGGTTGATATAAAAATAATAATTTGGTAAAAATTAATACTTGTTTTTAACTATTTATTTGATTGTACAGGATATGCAAATGATACTAGGTTAATTAATGCATTAATAATTTTGTTCATTTTTAGATTGCGATGTGACTTCTAGTAAGCATCGAAGCACAATGAAATGAAGATTTTCGTGATTATCACGGTTCTCCATTTTCTCCCATGACAATGTAAAAAGTAACAAATATTGACATGTCGCAGGTGTTACTTAAATATTACTACTGGACAATATTTGGTCATCTGTATAATAACATTGGTGGCAACGTAATAATGTCGACAGCTTACCTTCTCCACCAGAATCCAGCCTTTGGGAACTGAAACATAGAAACTACATGTTGGTAAAAAAGGGTAAGAATATATTAAATTCAACATAAAATATATTGGTAGCTCTGATAATACTAATGTTAATGGAATGAAACATTTACAGTGCCGTAAATATTTTAATGGAAAAACTGCACTAACTATACTCACTAGACGGAGAAGGCTTATATTTGTATGATTATTCTTATTTGTATTAATATTAATATTAAATGTCATCTCATTATATAAAAAAGAAAAATACAAATGTATCATGTGGCTGTAATCTCTCCATCAATTGGAATATTAGAACATTTCAAGTTACAATTTGATACAAAGTTGCCCATGAAGAAACATTATATTTTGTTAGCAACATGTTAAATCATATAAAATATATGAAATGTAAATACAACATGCACCTTCAATATATAACAGTTACTAAACAAGAACAAATTATAGGTGCCATTTCCTTGACCTTCCGAATGACTGCCTCTCTTTCCCTTAATATTGGAACCTTTCACAGCCCGGTTTATCGTCGCTGCTAACACCAACATTTAGGTGGCACAGCGAAAGCGAAAAAGTATTTGGTGTTTTAACTACCGAACCCCAAAGACTCTAAAGTAAGGAAAGCTGATTCTCGTGAGTTCGTTTTCCCATAAAATTCTATGATGTGAGAGGTACTTCAATTGTATCTAATCAATTCAAAGATAATTATAAAGAAATATGGTTAACCTTGATGAATGTCGGGAATAACGACTTTTGAAAGAGCTCCAGTATTATTATGATGCATTAACAATCACATATATTACCATTTTCATATTCGCAAGTTTGTTTATTTGTGTCTGTGTTAACTCAGGTTTCCAAAAAAAATATATAAAACTATAAAAATTTACTTCAGGTCATGTAGCATGTTCTGCCACTTGTAGCATTGCATTTAATGCCTCCATAACTGCTCGTGTTGCTGTTTTGATATGTGCATGAAGGACACAAATGGCAAAGCTCCCCCCCCCCCCCAAGATTGAATGAGTGATAGAGAGCCAACATTTAGTTACAGTACGTTAGAGGTAATTTAGGTGTGCTAGAAAGAAATGTGGTGTGTTTTTTAAAATGTAGTGAAGGAGGAGGTGAGATCTATGTGGATTACTCTCTGTGTACAGTAGGTGAGGCCCATATAGAAACAGGGAGGGAAGCCAGGCAAATGAAACAGGAGTTCCAGTAACTCCTTGTCATATGCCTATGTCGCCTCCCCTAGCTACTGCCCTGTTCGATTGGTACCTATATCCCAGTACCATAAAAAAAAAACATATACAAAACAAATAAATAATAATAAGTACATTAATATATAAAGGTGAACCAAACTTCATGACATGAATATGTAGATGATTCTAAGCATCAACTGTTTTATTACAAATATTCCAAATCTCAACCGTTTAGGAGATATTAAACGTTTTATATAGTGTCCTCCCCGGCATCGCTGTAATGGACTCATTCATGTCGAATAGTTTCCAACAGGTCCAAAGTGAGCTAATATATCTATAATAATTTTGCAACTTACAGAATTGTATAAGCTTGATAATAATTGCAGTTAGATGGGGTGTGGCAGGCTTTAAACAGCTAAGCCAGCTTGATGGGGAAAAACTTAGAAAATGCCATTTTCGACAGGTAATATCTCTGCAACATGTATAATTTGGCATTTTGATTGCAGACAAATTCATGCTTAGAATATTTTTTTGGCACGCCTATTTTGGTACACCCTGTATACAGTATATATATATGTATATATGTACAGTATATATATATATACAGTATATACTGTACGGTATATATATATATATATATATATATATATATATATATATATATATATATATATATGTACTGTATATATACAGTATATACCGGTATATATATATTTGTTTCCTTTTCTTCTATATTCCAACTCTCGGGCATAGGCTGACAGCCTTTACACTCTACCGCTGAACACGGTGAGGCCTGTGAGGTCTTGCTCCAGTCTAGGGAGTGAGACATACGAAGCTTCACGGCTCGAAGCAATCCCATCTCTGAAGCCACCTCGCCTCTGTGCTTCACAGTCTCACTCCTCACACTCGGACCCTCACTCTCAGAACGCCACCTATTGAGCAATTAACTCACTAGGCATTGCCCCCCTGTAGCATATTTTTGAAAATGGGAATATTCATACAATGCTATTTTAATCAGGGAACAATGAGGGTATTTTTTTGGCATTTCGGTGTGCTGTGGTAATGCACTGATACTCTACTGTAGGTACAGCACAAATTCCATCCCAATAATATCTTCCCATTGACATATTGGGATTCGAACAAGGGTCCATTGGATTACCAGTCCAGTGGCAAGACCACTATATATATATATATATATATATATATAAATGAGGATATATACTGTATTAAGAAAGGCCTGTAGGAGTCCGATGCTTAGTTGAAATAACATAACATTTATTCCCACAGGACATTCCTAAGTTTTGTGCAATAGTCAAATGGTAATCGTTGTTAATAAAACGTTCTATAAATGAGATTGAAGACGTTCTCTCATGTAGTGTTTCAAAATTGTGCAGATAGCACAAAAAAAGAAAGCACGGTAGTCTTTCCAACTCAAATACAATACATCCACAATTATTTAGATAAACTGCCTAACTGGACTCAGACCTGGCCAATGAGCTTCAATATCGATAAATGTAAAATACGCACGTAGGTTATAGGAATAATAAAGCAAATTATTCAATGAGTGGTATTCAACTCAAAAGTCTCAATAAAGAGACTGATTTAGATGTAACAATTAAACATACTTGAACACCGGGCCACCGTGTGCTGAAGTAGTAAAGAAAGCCAATAAGATTAATTGATTCATGATAGATCTTTCGAATACAAATTCTAAGATGTTATTCATTAGTTCGACCTCATCTAGAATACTGCGTTCAATTTTGGTCTCCATACTATCAAAAGGATATAGAAAAACTTGAAAGAGTACAGCGAAAAATAACAAAATTAATTCCCAGACTAAGAAATATACCATAAGAAGAACGTCTTGAAGAATTAAACCTTTTCATCTTGAATAAGCGCAGACTACGAGTTGATATAATTCAAGTATCTAAGACAATATGGATACTAACAAATACTTCATATTCAATTATTCAATTTACACACAAGAGAATGACTGTAAAATCATCCGTATAAGCCCTGTCACTCCCATGAAGCAAAGCACTTCTTTTTCAACCGGGTAGTAAACTTATGGAATGGCGTTCCTAACAATGTTATAGACTGCAACACTGTTGAAACCTTCAAAAAATATCTTAGACAAATATTTCGCCCTTAATCCTTGAATGATTGCTTTTACAGATGAATAACAATACATGCCCACATTACCTCTGTTGGTAGAATATACAGTATATTGTAACATAGTTCTATTTTCTTATTTTCCTGTTGAGTAGCATGTCAGTTTATCCATTCTGCATGGAAAACACAAATCCTCTAAATCCCTCTGAAATTGTGTTTGAATTCTATAATAGGCTGTTTACATACAGCGAATCGACTAAATCATTAGACACAATCTACGTAGATTTCCAGAAGGCTTTCGATAAATTGGAAATGTTAGGCATTAAAGGACACATTTATGCATGGATATGAAGCTGGCTCACAAACAGAAGGTAGAGAGTGGTGATAAATGGAGCAGAATCTGAATGGGGGCCTGTTTATAGTGGAGTGCCTCAGGGATCACTCCTGAAGCCAGTGTTGTTTCTTATCTATAAAGACATTGATGTAGGACTAACTAACACAATCTCAAAGTTCACCGATGACACACAAATAGGAAATTCAGTATTAAGCGAAGAAGACAAAAACAAACTGAAATCTGATTTAAATGAAATAGTTGAGTGGTAAGAAAAATGGCAGATGCCATTCAATGTTGACAAATGCCATGTCTTACAAATTGGTAATAAAAAAGTATATATGAATACAAGATGAAAGGTCAGCCAATCAAAACAAGTGCATTAGTTAGAAAGACATGGAGGTTCTAATATCTGAAAACTTAAAGACCTCAGATCACTATGCAGCAGCTGCGAACAAGGCCAATGAGCGTTGGGATATATTGAAAAACAAATTCAATATAAAAATAAGAAAATTATAATACTGTTACTTAAAAGCATAGTGAGGACCCATCTTTAAAAATGTGGCCTGCAATTTTGGTCTCCTTATCTGAACAAGGATATTGAGAAACTTGAGTCAGAGCAGCGTAGAGTGAAAAGTTGATACCATCACTGAGAAATAAATCATATCATGAACACAAATTTTGTTTCACTTAAGACAAGAAGATTATGAGGTCAATTAATTTAGTGTTTCAAAACATTAAAGGGCTTTGACACAATTGATGTAGATCACTGTTCAAAATCAATAATAGTTCATCAACTCGGGAAAATGGAATGAAATCTAAAACCAGGAGAGCAAATCTCGATTTCACAAAGCACTTTTTCACTTACAGTGTGGTAAACGAGTGGAACAAACTGCCAGAGAAAGTGATACAATGTAATACAATTGACACATTCAAAAGGAGTTTGGACATCTATTTCGAGAAGGTTGGAGTAATATAAGAAAACAGAAGGAAAAAAAACTTAAGCACCAGTAGTATACAATACAATAATTCTCAACTTCCTTCTTTACACAAGGGACTGGAGTTTTCGCAGAGAGGCTCTAGTCCCGAAGGTATTCTTGACTTACAGTGTGCTGGCTTGATAATCCAATAGGGTTGATAGCCTCTGAAGTCCTATTTTAACTAACTAACTTCTTTACTAGAATGTTTCTTATTCTGCTTGGGACTTGTTTCCACAACTAAATTTCATTCCGAACCGAGGTCGGAATGAGTGAGAAGTGTGGAGAGAGCCTTCTGCTTTGCTAACCATACCTTCCACTTTGTAGCAAATTCTATGTTAGCAATAAGTCCAGACTGCCTAGTAGGGATCGTAAAGTCTGTGCAGTCTGTGTATTTTTGTCTATGTAACTCTCTCTCTCTCTCTCTCTCTCTCTCTCGCTTGTCTATTTTATTTTTGTTATTGTTATTTTTCACAATTAGGCCTACATGAGCTAGCGAAGGCCTATATGAGTGAGGAGGCTTGAGGGCATGTGCTGGGACTTGCACTGCACTAATTTCCTAGAACTAAGGGTATGGTTTGACACTTTCCCATCTTAACGTTCAGCCTCATTAAAACTATTCTTACCCATGAGCTAACTTTAAGGATGTTTAATATTATTCAAAATACACCATTTTATCCATTATTGAGTGGTGAGTTTGAAACCAGTAACCAGCATGACTTTGGGTCAAAGTTAACATAAGAACATAAGAACATGGGAGTCTGCAGAAAGCCGATTGGCCTAAGCTAGGCAGATCCCTGTCCCACACAACCCCAATTACAAAGCACAATTATAGGCTCAACACTCTAATACCCAGAGGATCATCTTACCAAAACGGTTAGAGATTAACGCAGGATTACGGGGTCTGCAGAGCGCTGATTGGCCCAACCCTGCTGATCCCCCTTCACACCCAACCCTTGTCGTCCATATGCTTATCCAATTTTATCTTAAAGCTCCCTACCGTTTTTAATCCCACTATAGCACTTGGTAGTCCATTCCACCCATCTACAACTCTGTTACCAAACCAATATTTGCCTATATCCTTTCTGAAACAAAATTTATCTAATTTGAAACCATTGGTAGAGTTCTTTCGCTATCACTGAGCTTTAGTACATTTGTCATGTCCCCTTTGTTAATCCCACTAACCCACTTGAACACCTCTATCATATCCCCTCTAACTCTGCGTCTCTCTAACGAATGTAAGCCTAATTTCTTCAACCTTTCTTTATACGGAAGATTTCTAATATCATGGATCATTTTTGTCATTCTACGTTGTACTCTCTCCAATGAATCTATGTCCATTCTGTAATAAGGACACCAAAATTGAACAGCATAATCCATAAGGGGTCTCACTAATGACAAGTAAAGTTTTAAGATAACATCAGCAGTTCTGTTACTCACATTCCTAGAGATGAACCAGAGAATCCTGTTTGCCTTGTTTCGAACGCTTATACACTGTTGTCTAGGCTTCAAATCATTGCTAACAAACACACCTAGATCTTTCTCACAATTCGAGTTTTCTAATTCCATATTAGCTAGTTTATATTTAACATTTGTATGCATCTTCCCTATCTTTAATACCTTGCATTTGTCAATGTTAAACTTCATCTGCCAATTTACTGACCATTCGTGTAAGGTATCTAGATCCCTATGGAGGCACTCTATATCTCTATTTGAATCAATTGTTCTCCCCATTTTGGTAACGTCTGCAAATTTACTTATTCTACTAGTTATACCTAAATCAAGGTCATTTATGTATATAACAAACAACAGAGGACCTAATACAGATCCCTGGGGGACACCACTTTTGACTGCTCCCCATTCTGACTTCGTACCATTTATGCTGACTCTCTGCTTCCTACCAATTAGCCATGACCTAATCCATCCCAACAACGCCCCACCTATTCCATGCGCCTCAACCTTTCTCATCAATCTCTCATGGGGGACTCTGTCGAAAGCTTTACTGAAATCTAAATATATTATATCATATGACTTGTCATTATCTACTGCTTCATATGCCTCTGAGAAAAAACTAAGCAAATTAGTAAGGCAAGAACGTCCCTGAGTGAATCCATGCTGAGAAGAATTTATTAAATTAAATGTATCTAAGTGGTTTCTAATTTTACTAGCAATAATTGACTCTAGTAGCTTTCCTATGATTGATGTAAGACTAATGGGACGGTAATTGGATGCTATTGATTTGCCACCTTTTTTGAAGATCGGAACTACGTTTGCAAGCTTCCAAGCTTCTGGAACTATACCTGTCTCTATTGACTTGTTAAATAGAAATGTTAATGGGTAACTTAACTCATCCCTACATTCTTTTAATACTCTAGCATATACCTCATCAGGACCAGGCGATTTATGAAGTTTCAGTCTGTCAATTTCCTTAAACACATCATTTCTACTTATAGTAACCGTACTTAACCTATTTTCTATACTATCGCTATATACCTTACGGACTTCTGGAAACTGTGCCAAATTTTCATTAGTGAAAACGTTAAGAAATTGACTATTTAATGTACTGCACATTTCTAAAACATTTTCTGTCATATCTCCTATCAAAGTTTTAAGGGGACCAATTACATCTCTAACCTTGGGTTTATATAGTTGGTACAAAGCTTTAGGATTATTTTTTGTCATTGGCAACCTTTATTTCATAATTTCTGTTTTCTTTCCTAATATCCTTTTTTACCTGTCTTGATAGATTCTGATAGTAAGCAAGTAGGTGAATTTCGCCTTTCCTAATTTTTCTATATATTCCTCTCTTTTGTTCTAGAAGATCTAATAGTCTATTATTCATCCATTTGGGTTGGTTCTGTGTTGATCTAAATTTTCTTTTGGGGATGTATTTATTTTGTGCATTGAATACTGACTCGATAAAATTATTGTATGTATCTACCAAGGTTGACGTCTCTTCCTGACTTATGATGACAGGTGCCTGAGAAGGGGTACACTCATTTGGACACCTGGATCAACTTAATTTTTTGACCATAGGGTCAGCTAATAGGGCTCTTCTTAACCCTCCATAATTGGCTTTTCTGAAGTCAGGTATTAATGTTGTATTATCTCTGGTATTACCTTTCCATTGTATATTAAAATACACAGAATTGTGGTCACTATTTCCTAGGTGGTCCCCTATCTCTACATTATTTACCATATGTTCATTGTTACTGAAAACTAAATCGAGAATATTATTACCTCTATTCGGCGTATCTATGAATTGAAATAAAAAACTATCTTGTACTACCTCTATAAACTCCTCAGAATCAGAGCCTCCTATTTGATGCTGCCAATCTATATTCGGAAAATTAAAATCCCCCATAATGCACACATTGCTAAACCTTGATGCCATTTTAATTTCCTCCCATAATGACGTTCCGTCATTTCTACTCATATTTGGCGGTCTATACATAACTCCAATAACTATGGTCTCACTACCTTCGTTAACCTCTACCCAAACACTTTCATTATCGTTATTTAGTCTAATACCTGATTTAATACAGCTTTTTAATGTACTCATGACAAACACTGCTATACCGCCACCCCTCTTACTTGTTCGGTCATATTTAAACAAACTATATCCTGGTATATCAAATTCTGCTAAAAAATGCCTGGTTTCTGTATTAATCCACGTTTCAGTTAGCGCTATTATGTCTATATTTTCTTTGCTAACAATGGCTCTAAGTTCGTTCATTTTGTTACATAGACTCCTACAGTTTGTGTAATATACTCTCAATTTATTTCTTTTCTTTATACCTAATTTACCTTTATTTCTAACGACATTTCCATCTTCCGTTGCACCATCACTACTATCATTTGCAATATAGTCATCATTTTTAGCATCAGACTGAATATCTTTATCGCTTTCGCCTGACGCTAAAATTGTTCCATTTAACCTCTCATTTACACTCTCAATACTTCTGTTCAAAACCCCACAACCACCCTATCTAAAGAACTAGCTAATGTAGAAACCCCTAACCGTGAAAGATGAACCCCATCCCTTGCGTACATCCCATCTCTCCCATAGAAACTATCCCAGTTATCAATGAATGGTATTGCTTTTTCTTTGCAATATTTCTCCAAACGGCAATTGACACCAATCGCCCTGGATGTCCATTCCTTGGGAACTCCTCTTCTGGGTAGGATACAATGTACTACAGGGATCCCTCCCTTCATCCTAACCTTATCTAATTACATTCCGATACTGCTGCAGCAGTTCCTCACTTCTACCCTTACCAACATCGTTACTCCCGGCACTGAGACAGATAATGGGGTTATCTCCACTATCTTCCAAGATGTGGTCCATCTTCTCTAAAACCCTCCCAACTCCATGGCCAGGCAGACACACAACCTTCCTAAGTTTAGTGCGGGTAGCCCTAACTAAATGTCTTACCATGGAGTAGCCCACAATCGACACATACTTACCTTCTCGGGACACAGACTTACCTTTCCCTCGGGAGGATCCAGCAGCTGCAGTTGGAGAACCCCCGGTGGTGGCAGAAGCTCCCTTGGTGGTGGTCGTGGTGGGGGTGGTGGTGGTGGTAGGTAGCACAGCGTCAGCGGTTGGAGCTGAGTCGGCGGCAGGCACTTTGGCTAATCCTGACTATCTTTTCCCTCACATTCGTCTCGCAAAGGAGAGAATGTATTTGTCACACTCATACCTATTCTACTATCCTGCTTCTTGAGTGTGACTTTCCCACCCGTATTTTTAACAACCTGCCATGAATAACAAATTTCATCAACTTCTTCCCTTTTCTCCTTACTCGACTTTATTTCCTCTTGGCTAAGCTTGAAAGCTAGATTTTCGTCTTTAATCAAATCCACTTCCCTCTGAAGTTTAACATCAACCTCCCTTAGAGCCAAGACCTCTTCCTTCATCATAACCATCTCTTCCCTTACCTGGAGAATAAGATGATGCAGTTCAGTAAAGGACTCGCACTCCATACCTGACATGATCCCAAAAAGCTTAGCGAGGAGCAAACAACTAAGTACAGAAAACAAAAACAAATAAGTCAACTAACAGCTAAAAACTGAGCTAAAACACTTTTATATATACACGAGTGCACTGCCTCCAAACACAGGTAGTTGCGTATGGTCACTGGGTCACGAGCAGGTGGTCCGGGCAGGAACTCAGATTAACACAACCTCCTCCTGTCACTGACTGAACTGAACTGAAGTTGTTGACCCAACATCTTAAGACCAGAGCATGGTTGTTCCATACCTTGTGGGGTGGAAGTTCACTGGTGAAGAGCGGACCTGGAGAGTGGGTCGACCTTGGGTTAGGTGTTTCGTTCATCTTTTTTGACAAGGTGCCATCGGGAATTTTATTGGTGATTGGAAGAAAGTTGTGTACTAGGTGGTGTGATATCGGGTAGATGGGTGATGAGTGATGTTGCAGGTAGATAGGTTCTACTTAATGCTGGTTATAGGTAGACCTAAAGTAAGATTTTTTTATAATCTTCTGTGTAAGCAGACAGAAGCCTCTTGAAACCATTCAGGAGCTCTATCTGTTGCCTTGATTGATGTAGGAGAGTTGTTCTGAAGTCATGTTCCCCTCTTGATTTGCAGTCATCCTCTATAAGTCCAAATGTAGAACAGTATGAGCAATATGAAGAGTTCTGAGCCGTGTGACCATTCCGTTTACAAGCAGAGCATCTTTGTTGTTCTCTTGGAGATTGAAGGTTCCACTGTTGATGTCGATCTGTCTGAACGTTACAGTAGATTTGTTGTAGGGCTGAGCCTGGCCTACCGGGTTGTTGTTAGCGATGCTGAGATGGTGGGTTATGTCTGTGTGTGTTGTGACTCTCAAGCACGGAGTTGCTATGAAGTGTTTGGTGTTGTTTGAATGAACTGGTGGTGCTGTATGTGGAGGTGAAGATAACTTGGTTTAATGTCTGGTTTGTGTGTGGCTGTCTGGGGCGAACCAGTGCTAGGCTTGTATGTTGGTGTTGTATATACTGGTGATGATAATACGTGGTTTGATAAAAATTAGATTGTGTAGCAAACTGTGCTGCTACAGCTAGCTGTGGATCAGTGGTTGTAGTGGTCACACTGTCACTTGTCTCGATTGGTTGACGTTGATGTAGTTTGGGTGATATTTCGGCGGTCCTGATAGTCTTGGGGGATCCAAAATTTCACTATTCTCTGGCAACACTGTTGCATCTAGCTGTTGCTACCAGTCCTCATCAATTCTGTTGGAAAATGCTGAGCAGGCGATGTCACCGGTGGAGATGTTTCTCAGTGTTGAAGCAGTAGTGCGAATGTGTCGAATATGTTGATCACATTCACAAAGATGTTTCTTTAGGAAGCTATACTGTTGGCCAGCTCAGTGAGTCTTGCTAGAGAGGCACTTTGTTCTTTAATGAGTTTGTTGGCAGTCTCAAAGGAAGTAGGATATTCGGTGTAGTTAGGAGTAGTTAGTAGGGAAACAGAGTTGGCCGCTGATTGTATCTCATACTTTACAGGGTGAAGGATACCATCGGTTATTGATAATTTTCCGGTCTGGAAACTGCAGAACGGTTCCTCCTCATCACAGCACATGGTATGGCACACGTTGATGCAACCTTCTTACTGGGACTAGGTATTATCATTGTGTTGACCCACTGTTAGTGTAGCCACAGACACAACACTACCCCTTTAGGTTCTAGCCAGACGTCCCAGGAAATCTGTTGATCTTGAGGTGTGAGTGGATGCATCTCCAGCCATGTTCAATCTCACTCTGTCTCTCTGTCTCTCTCTCTCTCTCTCTCTCTCTCTCTCTCTCTCTCTCTCTCTCTCTCTCTCTCTCTCTCTCTCTCTCATCCACACCCACATACAGGTATTCACATAAACATCCAGCGTGTTATCTAGAGACGTCTCACGGAGGTATGTCAACAATTTAGCCTTCGTGCGTTGTGATGATAGACCCCCAGTGATTCCCCTTTGCTGACCCCATCCCACCAATGGCTGCATCCTATTTGTAGTCAACATCACCTCTTTCGTTTCGTCTTTGGCTTAGCCTTTTATCATACTGTTCTGTTAACTACATGAGTAGTGTGTCTCTGCCCGCTATTTGTATGATAATGAAAAATGTAATTTATATGGATGTCTTAATTTTGAATAATTATGGTAAGGTGTCTTCTTAGTGCAATTGAAATTTTATACCTTCTCTCTGTTTTCTTATTATTACAGTCTTTTCCAATTGTTATATTATCGTTGCGTCAAATAAACATATCTCTGGAGCGCATGCCATCCATAGTAGGATATGGCAATGTTCGGGTTTGATGTAATGCAATTTAAAATTCCATATGCAAATAGTGTACATTATTAATTTCTCTATGTGCATGAAGGAGACAAAAGGCAAAGCTACCTGTAACAAGTGTCCCCCCAAACGTTGTAAGAGTGATAGAGAGCCAAAATTAAAGCACAATAGAGGTCATGAAGGTTGTTGGAAAGCATTGTAGTGTGCTTGGTAATCCCTTCTGTACCGGCGATGTGTTCTTTATTTGATTTCAGTTACATTTAGACGATTTTGTGCAGCTTAATTAGAATCTGTGGTAGTAAAAAGGGTTAAGCTTAAGTGAGATAATTCGAAGCCTATTAATTGCTGAAGAACCGTTTTAAACTTAATAAAAGCTTTAATTGTAGCCAGAATATAATTAAAAGGACATCACCGGTACGGAATGGGTTAAGCATAGTGACATGAATAGGAGGAGGAAGTGTTTGTGAGAGTCAGCTGGATATCTCTCTGTGTGCGTGCGGCACAAATAAAAACAGTAGGGGAAGCCAATCAAACTAAATAGGAGTTCCAGCAACTCCTTATCATATGCCTATGTGGCCTGCCCTACAATATCCCCAGGTGGAGATGTTAATAGTATATAATAACATGTTGAAATTAGATGAACTTAGGTAGTGTGAAGTAAAATGAGTGGGTCGAAGTAAAATAATAATATAATAAGATGATATGACAGAAGCTAAAGTAAGGTATGACGAAATGGGGTGAGCGAGGTGAAGGTGAGAAGAAACATGATGAAGTGAGAGCCATAGAGGCATTATACTATTAGGTCAGGTGAGTTATGATAATATATGGTTCAGATAATAAGGTAAGCTAGAATGAGGTAAGGTAAGCTAAGGATATAGTTATATAAGTTAAGGTAAGGTAACTTAAAGTGCAACAAGAAGAGGTGAGTGAGGTGGAGGTTAGATGAATAAAGATAAGATGGATGAGGTAAACAGAGATAAGGTACAATTGGATTCGGTAACCTGAGGTAGAGTAAGATAACAGGGGTGAGACGACCTGAGTCGAGTGAGGTGGAAAGTAAGATAAAACAAAAGGTGAAGTAAGATCGATAAAGGTAATATAACGTGAGGCAAGGATAAGTATGGTAAACAAGGTGAGGTGAGGTGAGACGAGTTGAGTCTAGTGAGGTAAGGTAGAAGTGAGATGAAACTACATGACGAAAGATCAATAGAGAAGATATAAGGTAGGATAATGTAGAGTAAGGTGAAATAATTAGTTGAGGTGAGATGGAAGTGAAGTGAAATGAAAGAAGGTGAAGTAAGATCGATATAGGTAAAATAACGTGAGGTAAGATAAGGTAAGGCAAGATTAAATAAGTTGAGGTGAAACGAGGTGAGGTGAGGTGGAGGAGGTATGAGGCTGCGCCAGCAACGTCAACTTCAATATATCACCTGTTTATAGCACCATAAAAAACTTACACCGACCGACGGAAACGCTGTTTCGACAAATATTCCTGGGGAAGAAGGACCTTGCCTCTGGCCTCATACGAACCTCTTTTCCCTTCCCCTCTTTTCTCTTTCCCTACTCTTTCCCATGTTCCTAACTCTCTATATCCTTTACCCCTTTATCTTTCTTTCCATGCCTAAGCCTTCTTTTGTCTTCCGTATGTATCCCTTTCCTATTTTCTCCCGTTCTCTCTTTCCCTTTCTCCTCATTTGCCCTCAAACCTGCGTGGAGGGTGGGTAGCGTGCGTACCTCGCATTTCTTGACATTCTTCCTAATGGCCCCCCCAACTTCTACCTGCAATGGCGGCCGTCAAAAGTGCAGTAGACCAGTATATTATTTACAATGCTAGCACCTGATCACCAGAATCGAGTTGATTGCGCAGCTTTCAGACAACACTCACAATTACGATCCCTTCAGCATTTAAATAACATGCAACTTGCATTTCACACATTACGCACACCAAGGGAAGATGTTGCGAAGAGCTTAAATGTTCGATAGTTATCTGATCCGATCTAATCGTTTGCCATCATTTCCATTCTCTTCTTTCCCCTTACTGACTCTATCATAATTGTCTTTATCCTTTACCCCATTGTCTGTAACCTTGTGTTTCCTCCCCCCGTTTTACCTTTCCTTCTCTTCCTTTACCCTTATTTTTGCCATTGCCCTCCATTTACTATTCACTCAATTTCCCTAACCTTTCTTTTCCTCTCCCTCGATATTTCCCACCTCTTTCCTAACATTATTGTCCTTTCTTATCAGCTCCTCTCTTTTCCAAGCCCCTCATCCATTATCCCTCCATTAAACCGTTACCATCATTTATATATTTTCTCTTAGCAAAGTCCCCTCCCCTCCCCTTTAGCCGTATTCACATATATTTCTGTAGTTTTGTCCGCAATGCAATTTTATTCCACTACCTCTTCTTACTTTGCTAGTTGTATTGTCATCACATTTATGAACAAAAATATTGGGTTTTCCTATTTGTTCATTTATTAGCCTTATTTTCAAACATATCTTCTTCATCCTTTTCATTATTTCAGTGTTATTGCCCAACCTGCCAGTTGGAAAAAAAAACATGTTTTACTTAAATGCCTGGATAAATCCCTCCTTTATTTTCAGCGAACAGGTTTATTTACTCATTGCTTATTCTTTATTTCCAAAACAGAAATTCAAACAGCACATAAACATGGTAATAAGGACTAGAAATATTTAAATTAATTATTCATTCAAACACAGGTGTAGATGTACGTATTGAGATAAACAGTACATTACTAAATAGTTAAACAAAATAATCGTGTGTTTGTATACAAGCCATAACCCGCCCATGATAATAATAATAGATTATAATAATCATGATAATACAAATACTAATACTAATAATAATAATACTATTATTTTTATTAATTTCACCACCACACCCCCAATGAAATTAATTAAAGTATATATGATCCACCGGGATTCGAACCCGGGTTATCACACACATATGTTTGCCACCTTAACCATTACACCACCAGGACGGTTAAAGGTTTATGCACACGCCTACGACTTATTATCCATTCTCGAATACTGGATATTAATCTAATCATGTTCATATTCCCAACCGCACTATGGTAGCCTACTGTTTAAGTGAGAGGAAAGAATATTCATGGGACACAGATCATATAGACCGGCCTCTCGAAGAAATATCCCTAAACCTACTAATAATATTATTTTTATTAATCTCACCACCACACCCCCAATGAAATTAATTAAAGTATATATGATCCACCGGGATTCGAACCCGGGTTATCACACACATATTTTTGCCACCTTAACCATTACACCACCAGGACGGTTAAAGGTTTATGCACACGCCTACGATTTATTATCCATTCTCGAATATTGGATATTAATCTAATCATGTTCATATTCCCAACCGCACTATGGTAGCCTACTGTTTAATAATAATAATAATAATAATAATAATAATAACAATAATATTATAAACATAATAATTGCAACACCGTATGAAATCAATATCACACACACACACACACACACAGACTCACACAAAAGAGGCCTATGTATCATGCTAGTTCTATGAGGATCTCTCTCTCTCTTTCTTTTTTTCCTTCCTTTTCCCCAAATAAGGTGGATTAGGGCTGCTGCCCCCTCGGAAAGAAGCGCCTTGAGGGCCGCATTTCAGATAGGCTTTTAGGCTTAGAATACAAATAGGATGGGGTGTGTAGGCCTCTTGAGTCACTCTCTTTCTGTATGTTTATCGTTTTTGCATGTTTTTTGTATTACATGTTTTTAATGTAGTTACTGATATTGTATATGTGTATGCGTGCACATTGCTAATTTTGTTATTTTGCAAAGTTTATTCTGTAGCTGAGTATGTTATATACAGTACATTGTTTTGTTTTTGTTTTTCATTTACGGGTTTGCTTTCTGTTAATATTATGGTCTTAGTTTATTTTCTATATTACTCCTGTGAACTTCTCTTCATCACCTCTAAGGAATAAAGCACTGTTAACCACAGAGCATGAGGAAACGTACACAATGACCCTATTGAGACCACCCCACCCCTGTTAATGATTACATTTGGATATCATATCCGATTATATTTACACCAAAAGCCAATAGAAGTCGACCTTACTATCCTGCATTTTCGTTAAATTCGGGGCAATAATCTTACTTTACTTCTCTCCCCCCTCCTCCTCTCAATACAAATAAATAAATAAATGTAAAAGTAAATACATAAACACTATTATAAACTAACACCTGAAAAAAAAAATCGGTTGGATATTTTGCGAAAGTGATTGTGCATGATGATATATGTTTTTTGAGCAGACAAAATACATGAACAGTTGTTGTGATCGTTACAGAATTATATTTGTTTTTCTTTATTTGTTTTCTATGTGTGTGCAGGACACAACAGACAGGCTGACTGTAATGAGTGTCTCCCCTAAATGAGAGAAGATGCAGGGTTGATTTGTGTATTGTTGATGAGTAGTTGATAGTCTTGTGGAAAATTGTGAAAATTAAACGTAGCAAGATTTTCTCTGACCCGATCAACAATAATTGAAATATCAGAATATAGGCGTGCTATGGTTTCGTTGAATGACTTTTGGAGCGTTCATATGCTGAGTTGTTGTCAAAAACTAGTTGAATAGTGTAAGGTAGAGTCCTCAGCATTTGAGTGGATAGGAATAGAGGTATAGTTGAGGAGATCAGTAATATACATTAGAATACAAACTGTAGGTAGGACAGAATCCTGAGGAACACCGGATTTGATAGGTTGAGGAAGTGAGCGATGGCCATCCACAATTGCAGTTATGGAACTGTCAGAAAGGAAATTAGAGGCAAAGGCACAGATAGAGGGATAAACACTGAAGGAGGGTAGTTTGGAAATTAGAGATTTGTGCCAGATTCTACCAAGGGCTTTCGATATGTCTATCGCAATAGAAAAAGTCACACCGATGTCCCGAAGGGAGGATGACCAAGAGTAAGATAAGCAAGGAGATCACCAGTAGAACGGCCCTTAAGGAATCCATACTGGCGATATGAAAGTAGGTTATGGGAAGATAAACATTTTGAATTAAGATTAGTTTTAAAAACTATGCAAGAAATATGAGCAATTGGACGATACTTGGAGGGTTGAGAGCGATTGTCCTTCTTTGGGACAGGTTGAATAAGATAACATTTCCAGCAAGAAGGAAACACGTGAGACGAAAGACAGAGAAGAAAGAGTTTGCCTAGGCAGGTAGTCAGCATAGAAGAACAGTTTTTGAGAACTACAGGAGGAACACCATCCGGTCTGTACGCCTTCTTGGTATTAAGCCCAGCAGGCATAACGAAAATGTGTTTTTCTATTGGCAATATAATTATGAATACATACATACTGTACATGCACGATGTAAACCATAAATACAAATAAACGAAGACATTTATTTTTCATACAACTCCATTGTGCGTTAAGTTTATGTGTTCAGTAAATCCTTTAGTATTAGCTAGAAAAAGCATAGTGCAATCAGGCTAGAGATGCTATGAATGTTCTCACTGAGGCTCATTGAAATAGTGATGGATCTAATTTCAAAGTTTTGTCGAAATTTTATCATTCTCCCAGGTACCTTTCTGTAATTAATTTTGTTTATTGTTCTTTCACATAGCCATGTCTCATAAATATACTTTATGCGCACCTTTCACTCGCGCAGATGCCCCAATACAGCCATACGAGAAACAATAATGCTGTAAGTAGCTGTGTGGACAATATCAACTTCAGATCGTGCCATTCTATCTCGCACCGGATAGAAACCAGCATACGCAGAGCTAGGACAGTCTATGTCGCTCAACCTGGCAAAACATTATTCAGCTAGGTTCGATACTACCACTTCCAGGTCTGAAGGCTTGAACAATCCTAGGTACGAAACTGAGAAAACTAGGTTCAATACTAGGCATCAGGTTCCAAGACTGGTAGCACCAAGTGTTAATGGTAAACCTGTTAGGTATGAGACTAGCACCTCAGGTCTGAAGACTGAAAATATACAGTGCTCTGGTCAACCTAATAAGTTCGATATGAGCAAGTCTGGTCCCAAGACTGACTTGTTGTGTACGATACCAACACAAGTGCAAACTGGCGTAACAGTGAGGCTCGATGCTTACCTTCTAGGTTATCGACTAGAGCAACGGAAGCCAAGACTCACCTCTTCCCTTTCACTTGCAAGGGGTCCAAAACGACGCACAGCTAGTGGTCCGAGACCTTGCCTTCAAGCTGAGCTGAAGAAGGAAACTGCAAGTTGCACCCTGAGGAAATTCAGACCTAATCAGATTCCCAAGACAGATGAGTGTTATAACAAGAGCCCAGTACGACAAGTTATAGAAAAATCACCGAGTCCCCCTCCGACGCCAGGGAGATCACTAAATTAAAATATTGGTATTGTATCTCTAATTGCTAGAGTTCCTTCATGCTATCCAGTGAACTCACTCTTCAGGGAGAACAAAACACACATTATTATCCTTGTGTTTCACTATTTGATTTTCCTAATTTTAAGAACAAGCATTCCCGCTTCGACGTAATTTCGGACATTAAGTAGTTGAGATTTTATTTTGAAGATGCTGAACACCCTATCGCACACACCTATATTTTAGTGATTCCCATACAGTAAGTGTTAATTTTATATATAAATTGATTTAGGAACTATTGTCAAAGCATATATAGAAAACGTGAACTAGTAATTAAATAAGACTAACTTCACTAATGCTCAATTCTGATATCAAGTTAATTAAAAAACTATTTTGCCTTTTCCAATTGTATCAACTTAATATATGTAATTGTATTGAAATAAAACAGAAGTTTGATTTAATATAAGAACCCGCGTAATTAAATAATTGCATAATTAAATCACGCACGTGTTCATCTTATATTTTTGAGTACGCATTTAAAGCTTGTGCGCCCTTTTACCTTTAACTCAAGTATAAGCTCATTCTTAATAGACTTGTGAATTGTGTATACTTATGTTTCAATGTATTGTTCTTATCATTATTGTAGGAACTTATATCTGTATGTATGTACGTTTATAATCAGGCACATAGTCCATAGCTAGTGGTGGCCAACTCGAGACAGAGCCCGAACAGAAACATTTAAAGTGCTTCTCTTCATGTGAATGAAACGCCTTTCAGACAATTTTGTGACCATTACTTCTTGTGTAATTTGAGTTATCTAGTGCGAAGTACTTACTTACGTTCATGTTGTCATGGCCTTTGATAATGTTAGAAACTTGAACATGTCCCCTGTTATTCTGTGGTTTGTCAAGGTATATAGGTTTAACCCTTTTAGTCTTTCCTCATGTGGTTTATTTCTTAGTCGTTATAGTCTCTCTAGTTTTTCAATGTATTTTTCATAGTATGGCAACCAAACCTGGACACAATATTCCAAATGCGAACGAACCAATGAATTATATAAAGTGCATATAATGTTTTCAGATGTATATTCAAAATTTCTTCTGATGAAGCCAATAATTTTATGAACTTTGGGAGTTGTTGGGCGTTTGTTATAGTTATTCCAAGATCAGCTTCTTTATTTACGGTCATGAGTTGAGGTCCATTAATCAGGAACTCTTTCATTTTTGCTACCAATGTGAAGCACTTTGCATTAAACTATATTGAAATTTATCTGCCATGACTGAGCCCAGTTTGACAGTTTATCTAGATCATTTGAATCTCTTGTAGGCTATCTGCGATGGAGAATTTACTTTGTTTGCAATTTGTGAGTCGTCAGTTAATTTGGAGATTCTGCATGATAACCCATCATCAACATTGTGTATATAAATAAGAAATTGAATTGGACTTGATACTGAGCCTTGTGGCACACCGCTTGTAACCTTTATTCAATTTGAGGCTTTGCCATTTATTACTATTCGTTGCTTTCACTCAGTTAGCCAATCTTGAATCCAATGCAGAACAGACCTGCGAATACTTTGAGTTTTACTATCAGTAGGTTGTGAGGCAATTCATAGAATGCTTTTTGAATATCGAGATAAACGATGTCAACTGCTTTATTTTCATCAAACACATTTCAGATGTGGAAAAAGTTGAGGAGTTTTGTTAGACATGTGAGCGGTTATTTCAGAAACCATGTTGTGAGTCCTTTATGAGGGTGTTAGTTTCTAGATAGCATACAATTGAGGATAGGCTTATTTGGCGATATTTGCGGGGTAGAGCTATATTTCCTTTTTTGGAAATGGGTGTTACGTTAGCTAATTTCCATTTTTTGGGGACTTTATTGTTTTGTATAGATTTTTTAAAAAGATGGGTTAGTGGTTTCAGATTTCACCCGGCTGAGAGTATAACCATCATTTACTTCTTTAATTAATTTTGGCGAACATTTATCGGGTCCAAAGGATCTATTGGATTTTAGTTTTGATACGGCATCGTGGATGTCTGTTTTTGTATTTTAAATGTTGCAGAGCATTGCAGTTGTATATTTGAACGTACGAAATATGAATAACAGAGTTAATGTCTTCCTCAGTAAACACTGACGCAAAAAAGTTATTGAGAGTGTTGCGCATTTGAATAAGGTCATCAGTTTGTTCCCCTCCTTCATCAAATAGCGAGCCAATTAGTTTTTTTTTTTTTTTTTTTTTTTTAGATCTGATAGACCTATACAACTCTTTCGGATTTGACTTGCTGGAGGTTGCAGTATGTTGTTCGTATTTCTATTTTTATTATTTTTATTATGTTGTTTGCTTTACGATGAAGATTGGTGAAATTTTCCCTATGATTTTAACACTTGATCTGGAAGAACGCTTCATGGGCGAGTTTCTTTGCTGATAAACAATTTCGTATTTCAGTGTTCCACAATTTTGGTTTATTATTTCGATTTGAACGTCGGTTTTAGACTGCTATACAAGATTCTACAACATGATTATATTTTCTCTATATCTGTTAAGGGTCTAGCGCTTGGTTTTTGGCCTATGTATATATTTATTTATGTACTTTTGAATTTCCTCGCTCGACCTCCATCAAGCTTTAAAAAACACCCCCTACACCCCCTTTCAAGATAAATTTGTACCGTAAAAATGTCCGGGCCGAAGGCCGTTTTCTTCTTAAATTACAGGCTCACTATCGCTCGCCAGGAAAAAAAATGACACCTAAATGGCACGAATGGTCTTAATTTTGACAAAGAAATGTGGCAAAAGGTCTGAAAATCGCCAAACTAATGGAACGAACGTCTTAAAATCTCAATGCTAATATGCTAAATATGAGGGAGAAGGGGGTCCAGTAAAAGCGACTACCTCCCCGTTAAGTGGTTTATGAAATTCCAATTGGTAACATTGAGGATGTTTTTCAGATTATGAAAATTAGCCTTTCTGAAAATATGTATTTTCTCTTGGCTTTCGTTTTGTTTGACGTTATCGATATTAATGTTGAAGGTTATTGACTGGTGATCGCTTGAACTAAAAGAGAAAAGTTGCCTGCAGAATGGCCGAAAGAAGTCAAACCGTAGAGATATAGATTCCTTCAATTAAAAAATGTGTAGGAGTAAAATTTCTTATAAAGGAATCAAAGTGAAATGAAGATCCAGGGTTGCAGCCCTGTGCAGAGAGAGTCCTAGAGAGTTCTTCGGCTATGTGAACTGAAGGAAGCCATTCAATAGTAGCATTGGACCTACTAAACTTTCTAAAGGATCCAACTACAAACCTCTGACACTGCAATAGATAAATTCCAAAACCACTATTTTGCCTGAGGATTTTAAAGGGAAATTACCATTGGAAGCCAAGTCCAGGATTAGTGCATGAATGGAAAGTTTTTAGCAGAATTAGATGTAACATAGAGGAGGTAGCAAAAAGGATAGGTAAGTTAAATAGGTTCGTCACCTGTCTCAGATGGATTTCTTTCCCGAGTTATACGAGATGTGCGAGATGAGATCACACCTTTCTGGGGAGATATCTGCAATCAATCACTAGAAACTGGATGGTCCCTGAAGATTTAAAACTTGCAAATGTGACCCCTATTTTTAAGAAAGGGGATCATGAGTGTCCCAAGAATTATCGGTCAATAAGCTTCACTTCATTCATAGTAAACACATCTGAAGAGGTTCTAGTAGACATGATAGTTGACTACCTGGAAATCTTAATTACAGATTCACAACAATGTTTCAGGCGACACCAATCATGTCTTACCAAATTCCTGAAATATTTCCATAAAATGTTGATAGAGTATATTAAAAGTAAAGCCATATAATTATATCCTTTACTTAGATATTCAAAAGCTTTTGACAAAGTGTCTCACTGCAGGCTAATGTCAAAAGTGAGTGCACTAGGTATCAATACAGAGGTCACAAATTGGATAGAAAGTTGGCTAACAGTTAGACGGCAATGGGTGGTAATCAATGACATTCCTTCTGAGTAGATTTCAGTCACTTCTGGAGTTTGATAGGGTTCTGTCCTTGGCTTACTTCTGTTTATCATATATGTGAACGACATCGATATTGGTTTGTTGAGTGTGATCTCCAAGTTTGCAGATGACTTAAAGCTTGGAGTGAAAGTGAAGAACCCTAAAGGGGTTGAACAGCTCAGGATTAATCTTAATGGACTGGGTGAATGGTCTGAGACATGGCAGATCCAACTGAACTTGGAAAAGCGCAAGGTGATGCATATCGGCCAAGCAAACCACAAATCAGGCTATTCGCTATTGATTGACTTGGAAAAGGATTTGGGTGCTTTGATTAGCAGTGATCTAAAGTTTTCCAAGCAATGCGTTTAAGTAGAGGTAATGTCTCTCTCTCTCTCTCTCTCTCTCTCTCTCTCTCTCTCTCTCTCTCTCTCTCTCTCTCTCTCTCCGTGCTATACTGCTGAGATATGGGCAGTCTTCCCCAGTCCTAGCCCGTCCAATTTAAGATAAGAAAATGGAAAAAGTTCTAGGGGGGGATCCTAATGAAGACACAGGACCCAGGGGGCTCTCTGAGACGTCATGTGTCTGAGGGGCAGTGATAGAGAATTATATGGAATTACAAAGAATATTTAGTATCTCAAAGACCTTGCGGCCCATTCCAGGGAGATATTCGAAGTGGAAAGAGAGACATTTTGTAGAACATGACCCTCAGTACAGAGTATGAAAAGTACTATCTACTCTCTTCTTGAACTGTTCTACTGAAGAACTGTTTACAACTTCTGGGAAAAACAAAATCCAGGTAGAACAGATCTTCTATGTGAACAAGTTTCCACAAATACTATTGCTGAACCTATTTGATTTAAACTTCCAGCCATGGTTGCGTGTTGTATTCACATTGAGGCTAAACATATGGTTTAAATCCACATTGTCATACCCAATAAGTAGGCTATTTAAAAGATTACAATGAGCACACCTCGTAATCTGCGTGTTTCCAATAAAAATAGATCAAGAGCTCTCAACTGGTCCTCGTAGATCAGTATTTTAATCGATGGAATAAGCTTTGTAGCCCTAGATAGTATTTTTGTCCAGTCGCTCTATATCTTTCCTGAATTCTTGAGACCAGAATTGAACAACACAGTCTAGGAGAGGCCGTATCAGAGTGTTGTAAAGTAAAAGGAGTGTCTCCTTATTTCTATACTGAAATTGCCTCTTTATATTGTCCAATCATTGTTTAGCTTTCTCCTCTACTTCAATGCACTGTTGGGGAAAATTTAGGTCACTGCTAATCAGAACAGTCATATCCTTTTTCAAATCATACACTTTCAGAGGCATTCCCAATAGTGCATATCCAGACTTGGGGTTTGCTTGGCCGATAGTCATTACCTTTTACATTTCCAAGTTCAGTGGCATCTGCCACGTCTCAAACCATTCACGTAGCCTGCTAAGATCCTTCCTGAGCTGTTCACTACGGGGGGGGGGGGGGGGGGGTAGAGGAGTGACACAGAATTTAAACTTTGACATTAAGAAGTAAGAAAAATATTAGGACCTGAATATACAGTAGAACAGAGAGTAATATGAAGGAATAGGAGTTGTGAGGACATGGAGCAATCGTATATAAAGGTTTGGAAATATGAAAACAATAACATAAATTTACTCTGGAAAGGAGACAGAATAAGATACGACGGGAAAAAAAAACCACATATTATATGAAGCCAGAGAAGAATGTTTGAGATGGCGGTAACATGGTACAAGGCACACATATATATACAGATGAAAGACAATAAAATAAATATTGAAAAGAGAACATAGAAATAAAACAGAACATGGGCTGAGAAATGACATTATTCGTAGATATAGAGACTAATATACTCAAATGGAAAAAAAACGAGAACGAGAAAAAAACATAAATCTTGGATAAAGTGATAGGACGCCAATTTTGGATGTGACTAAAATATGATATTCGAGAGCATTGGTAATAAAGACGGAGAAATGGTGGAGTAATAAGGGAAGGATCATGTATTTGGTAACTAAGTAGCAGTACAAAGGAAATGATGAATAGGAAATATTGCAATTTACAATTATGGACGTTATGAGAAAAAAATACAGAAGATAAAACTAAATATTTAAGAATAACATATTGGAAACTTTGAGAGAGAGAAAGAGTGTCTGTGTACAAAGGAGTACAAAGGAAATCAAGCAACAATAGGTCTAGTGACCCTTCTAGGCTGCTTGTCCTCCAAAACACTGAAGATCAAGTGTCCAAACAGTGGTTTAGAGTGGGTAAGGGAACATTGGAAAGGGAACTACTGCCCTGGAATTAATGTCCGTGGCAGGATTAGGAAGTTAGTAGGGGACAGAGGGGTTAGTAACTGAGGGGGGGATAAAATAAAGTTATTCATTTACAAACGCAGTCAGTCGCGGGTTTGATGCGAGATATTTGTCTAAGCGGAGTTTAAATGAATCAACGGTGCTGCAGTCTATAACGTCTCGGGGAAGCCCATTCCACAAGTTGACAACTCGATTGAAGAAGAAATTCTTAGATTCGTGTGAGTTAAAAGATTTACCAATAATTTTTCAACCGTTTCCCCGCGTGTAATTAGATTGGTCGACAGTGAAGTACTTACTACAATTCATATTGTCGATGCCTTTGATGATTTTGAACACTTGAATTAAGTCACCTCTTAATCTGCGCTGGGTTAAAGGAAATAGATTTAATTCTCTAAGACGCTCTTCGTATGGTTTGTTCTTTAGGCTAGGTATCATTTTGGTAACTCTACGCTGAACTCGTTCCAGCTTGTTTATATCTTTTTGGTAATAAGGGCACCAGGATTGAACGCAGTACTCCAGAAGAGGGCGGACTAAGGAATTGTAAAGGGTTAGGATAACTTCTTTGGATTTATGCTCAAATGACCTGCCTATAAAGCCAATTATTTTGTTTGCCTTCTTAACAACTTCTGAACATTGTTGACTAGGTTTTAGGTTACTCGATATTGTTACTCCCAGATCGGTTTCTCTGTTTTCATTCCTAAGCTGAGTGCCATTCATCGAATAGTTTGCTTTCTCATTTAGGTATCCGATATGTAGTACTTTACATTTATCCGCATTGAAACTCATTTGCCAAATTTGGGCCCAACATGATAATTTATCTAGATTGTGTTGCATATCGTCAACTTGTTCTTTTGAGAGTACGCTATTTGCAATTTTTGTATCGTCAGCAAATTTTGAGATTGTACAGGTGAGACCCTCATCTATGTCGTTGATGTAAATTAGAAAGATAATTGGTCCTAGTACCGATCCCTGGGGTACCCCGCTACTTACATTGGTCCATTTAGATGCCTTACCGTTTATGACTACTCTTTGCTTTCTGTTGCTGAGCCAATTTTCTATCCATTGCAACACACCGTCTTGTATTCCATGCACTTTTAGTTTTAGCAGTAAACGTTTGTGGGGAACTTTGTCAAAGGCCTTTTGAAAATCAAGGTATATAATATCTACAGCTTTACTCTCATCGTAGAGGTTGAGGATATCGTGGAAGAAGTCTAAGAGGTTTGTTAAACAGGAACGTTTTTTACGAAAGCCGTGTTGAGTATCTTTAAGTATGTTATTTGCCTCTAAGTGATTTACGAGTCTGTCTCTTATGACCGTTTCTAGCATTTTACATACAATTGAGGTTAAGCTAATTGGACGATAGTTACTGGGTAGGGATTTGCTGCCTTTTTTGAATATCGGTGTTACGTTGGCTAGCTTCCACTGATCAGGCATAGTCCCAGACTGCAAGGATTCATTGAATAATAATGTCAGTGGTTTGGAGAGCTTATACTTAGCTTCCTTTAGAATTCTAGGCGAGATTGTATCAGGTCCAGGCGTTTTATTTACCTTGAGTTTATCTAAACAATTCAATACTTCTCTCTCTGTAACGGTGATATTGCTTAGAACATCTGAATTATCAATCTGAATCGGCGATGGTGTAGGGATACCACTGAGGTCTTCGGTTGTAAAAACTGATGCAAAGAAGGTATTGAGGGCATTACTCATTTGTACTTCGTCTTTGGTGTATTCTCCATTTTCATCGACTAACAGTCCAACAGTTGAAGTAACTACTTTTTTCTTTCTGATATAACTATAGAATTCTTTCGGGTTTGTTTTACTTTGATTCACAACATGTAACTCCAGGGTCTTTTTACTTTGCTTAATTAACTTTTTGGCTTTGCGTCGTAGCTCTACAAATTTCACCCGTTCTTCGTCATTTTGTGAGGATTTTAATCTATCATTAGCAAATTTTTTAGCAAGCAGACAGTCAGAAATATATTTATTCCACCATTTGGGCTTATCATTATGGCCTGGACGCCGTATTTTCGATGGTATGCAGTCTTGCACTGCCTTAAGGTAAGTGGTTGTGAAACACTCCCAAGATGTATTTATGTCGTTATTGTTAGTCAGAAAGCTCCAGTCAGTTTCTTTAAGCTTTGATTTAAGTTTATGAAAATTTGCTTTCTTGAAATTAGGGACTTTCTCAATGCTGCTATTTGATTTGTTACTAGTAAACTTTAAAGTGAAAGTTATCGTATGATGGTCGCTGTTACTGAATTCATCACCAACATTCAAATTCTCTATTAATTCTTCTTTTGTTGCGAGTACAAGGTCAAGCACATTATTACCACGGGTCAGAGATTGTACAAATTGAAAAAGTGAACTCTCTTGCAAGTTAGCATAGAGGTCGTGTCCAGAGTGTGAAGTAAGAATATCGCCCCATTTAGTCACGGGTAAGTTGAAATCGCCAAGAATTACGGTATCTTGTATGTTAGTTATTTCTGCTGTGTGTGTGTGTGTGTGTGTGTGTGTGTGTGTAAGTTTGACAACATATGGAAGATTGCATGTTAGAAAACTGAGAGGGTGAGTAATAGCAGATTAAAATATGAAAACAAAATCTCAAAAATTGAAAAAAATATGATTAGGACAATAATGGAAGCTGAAATAAAATGGAAATACATGGCTGACAGAAACAAATATATTAATTGTAAATGCCACATGCAATTCATATGTGGAAGACATTGGTAATATGAAAATAAATATATATATATATATATATATATATATATATATATATACAGTATATATATGGAAATATGAAGATAAAATAGGCTACAATAAATGTAAAAGAAAAAGTATTATTAAGATAATGGGAAGGTAGATGGAAATAATACCTAACCCTGGAACACTATCGCTCCAAAAGTGAGATATTCATGTATCGCTGTTGCAAATTTGCAACTGCCACTTTAAAAATCCATATCTCCATAACCATTTGGTATTTTTCATTATCCTTCCTACACAACATTAATCTATCATTCATTAGTATACTCTCAGGTTTAAGGCAAAAGTAAGTTATTCTATCATATTTAATTAACAAAATATATATAGCCACAATATATTCAAATACCAGCATCAAATGTGAAAGTTTTGCAAAATTGGAAATATTTCCTATCAGGTTTCAGAGCCTCTAGTCCAGCATAGGCCTACCCTACCCAAACCAATATGGCCGATCCTGTTAGATTAGGCTTACATGCATATACGGTCGAAATATCATAGACCTAGTTACTATATATGGCTCACAATCTGCCTAAATATGCACGTATTGCATAAACACAAAAGGTACTTACTTCCTATCGCGGTTGCACCAATGCAACCGGAAAACATGCTGAGCTGGAGCTGGAGCGGCGTAGGTCTACTCACCATCGAGGCATGCCTTAGACTGCCCTGGCGCAGTCCGAGAACCAAGATATTGCCCGCCAGGGCTGAGTGGCGCGAAAATAATCGTTTTTGCGCATGCGTTGGTTGCACAAATACAACCTCGATAGTGCACCAGGGTGATCGAAGTTACTCAAAGAAGGAGAACAAATGTAATGTTTGCAGAGTACTGCAGCTTAAGACATATATATATATATATATACCCAAAAAGAAAGTGTGGCTGCTGAAGGACAAGGAAGTTAGGGATAGGTTTCATAATGAACTGGAGGAAATGAATAGAAATAAGGAAGCTAGGCCTAACGATGTAAATAGCCAATGGAACTTTCTTAAGCATAGCCTTATCGCTGCCACTGACAAAGTCTGTGGGAAAACAAAGGGTCACCCCAGGAATAAGACCTCTTGGTGGTGGAACGATGAGGTAGAACATGCTGTGAAAGAGAAAAGGAGATGCTTCAAAGCATGGAAGAAAGGAGGCAGCAGGGAGGAATACCAGGCAGCTAAACGAACTGCCAAAAGAGTTATTTACAATGCTAAAAATCGCATTAAGGACCTGGTCCTCGAACAAGTGTGTAACACTGACAATCCCAATGGGATCTTCAACCTAGCTAGGCGAGTTAAAAATGACAGTAGGGATATTATAGGTGAACAGTGTGTTAGAGATGATAATGGGAAGATTGTGTATGCAGAAAATGAAATCAGAGCAGCATGGAAGGTACACTATGAACGATTGCTAAATGTAGAGTTTGAATGGGATAAGGAACAGCTTAGTATCGAAAAACCAATATCTGGGCCCCCTCCTTTGATAGCACCAGCTGTAGTAAGCGACGCAATCAATAAAATGAAGGACGGTAAAGCTCCAGGTTGCTCCGACATTTTCGCTGAGATTATAAAAGCCTCAGGAGAGATTGGTGTAAACTTAGTCACTGAGTTGATAAACACCATTATTAATGATGAGAAAATCCCAGAGGATTGGCTCAAAAGTGTAATAGTAAATATATACAAAGGAAAAGGGGATGCGCTAGATAGAGGAAATGATAGGGGCCTGAAAATGCTTGACCAAATCATGAAGGTCTGTGAGAGAGTCCTTGAGGGTTTGATCAGGCAAAGCATCTCTATTGATGATATGCAGTTTGGTTTTATGCCAGGACGTGGTACAACCGATGCTATCTTCATAGTCAGGCAGATACAGGAAAGATACTTACTAAAAGGCAGGGATCTTTACTTTGTGTTTGTGGACCTGGAGAAGGCCTTTGATAGGGTACCTAGAGATGTTGTGCAGTGGGCTATGAGGAAACTTGGTGTGGAAGAGTGGCTGGTGCGTGTGATAATGAAGATGTATGAGGATTCGCGAAGTTCGGTGAGGGTGAAGGGTGTAATGAGTGATGAGTTCGCAGTCCATGTTGGAGTCCATCAGGGTTCAGTGTTAAGCCCCCTCCTCTTTATTATGGTCTTGGAGGCGCTGTCTAGAGTTTTTAGAGGCGGACTCCCGTTGGAACTGTTTTATGCAGACAATTTAGTCCTAATAGCTGACAGTATGCAGGATGCTGAGGCCAAGTTCAGAGAGTGGAGAGAGGGCATGGCGAGCAAGGGTTTAAGAGTCAATATTAACAAAACCAAGGTTATACATTGTAGATTGAGACGAGGCAATGTGGAAAAGAGCGGTGCATACCCATGTGCAGTGTGTGGAAAGGGAGTGGGCGTTAACTCAATTCAATGTAGCATCTGTCGATGTTGGGTACACCATGGGAGTAAGCGCTGTAGTAGAATAAAGGGGCCCCTGCCGAAGGATAAGTCAGAAATAGAGAAATTTGAGTGCGTAATGTGCAAAGGCGAGCTTGTGTTAAGTGATGATCCTGTGGCTGTGAATTTTGGAAATGAGTCTTTGGAGCTGGTGAACAAGTTTTGTTACCTAGGAGATGCCATCTCTGCCGGTGGTGGGGCCGAGGCTGCCACTGTTGCTAGAATTAGGTGTGGCTGGGGGAAGTTCAGAGAATTGATGCCAATCCCGACCATGAAAAGAATGCCTCTCCCCCTGAAGGGAAAGGTGTATGCCTCATGTGTTAGAAGTGCAATGACGTATGCCTCAGAAACATGGGCCGTTAAAGTAGAGGATGTCAACAGAATGGAGCTTAATGAGATGAGAATGGCGAGATGGATGTGTGGGGCCAGGCTACAGGATAGAATAACAAATGTTGAGCTGAGGAGACGTTTAGGTATAAAGAGTATTAGCGAGGTGATGCGTACAAGTAGACTGGGATGGTATGGACATGTGGAGAGAATGGATGAACAAAATTGGGTGAAAAAATGCAGGTCTGTGATTGTGGAGGGAGCTGCACGAAGGGGTAGACCGAGGAAGACCTGGGATCGGACTATACGCGCCGATCTCAAATCCAAGAACTTGACAAGTGAAGCAGCCCTTAACAGGGTTGCCTGGAACGCCGCCATTAGGACAAGAGACTGAAACTGCACTGATGTGTGGAACACTCAGTCTTAAAATTTTATGTATGTATATACATATTAAAATAATACACTCATTGCAGTTAACTTAAACTATAAAACGCTTGTTCAGAAAACTTCAAATGTTATTGAACTGCAAAATAATAGCATTATTTTACTAAGGCAAACGGGATGTAATACTGACAAAATGAAATAATGGATAGGATTGATAAACACGAATAAAGATCGGGGAGTGCTATGGACTTGCAGATAAACATGACTTATATACAAAATCCGACGAGTCTATGTATCAATACTGGTATGTATATTTCGAGAATATACGATAAACGTGTGAGAGAGAGAGAGAGAGAGAGAGAGAGAGAGAGAGAAGTGTGAATTCTCTACGAGTGAATAATTTTGCCACATGCAATAAAAGGTCTGGACGTATCAAGACACATTCGACACATAGAATTGAGGAGAGGGGCTGGAAAGGCCTGGGACTCCTCTCCGACGCCTCGCCCCCCTACCCCTCTCTCCAAGCTAGTTACCAAAAACAAAGAGACTGAATATATCCCGACCCCAAGCTAGGAATCTGTCTGACGAGTAAATACACTTAAAGAGACAAGATAAGCTCCTCTGTTGCTCTACCTTACCACTCCACCACTCCCCTATAAAGATTCAGCAACATCCCCGCCACTAGTTTCCCTTTTGCCTTGCAGTATTGCAGATGTGAGGGGGTTGCAAGACTTGTGGATCTGGCAACCCTGGAGTCGTTAACGATCTTACCCTCCCCTCTCCTCCTCCTCCTCCTTCCTTGCAGCTCTACCTCTTACCTCCTCTTCTTTTTCTTCCATTACGTTTTCACCCTTCTCCTCCCTTACCACTTTACCTCCCCCATCCTCATTGTTCTCCCCACTTTATCCATCTATTTTTTCCCCCAAATTCTGTTTCCACCATTTGTTTTATCACTCCTTTCCCTCGCTTCTACTTCATCACGTTTATACTTGTTCCTCTTCTTCTTTACTGACCCTTATATTCCTCCTCGTGTACTTCTTTCTACTGTGTCTGTATATCCATCAGTCCTCTCTTCTTGTTTCATCGTTTAATTTCACAACTTTTATGATTTTCTCTCTTATTTTCTGCCCCTTGTTTTCTTCATGTCTGTCTCACTCTTTAGTTTCAGAACGCTCATTTTCCCCATAGCTATTCTTGCAGGTATTTATTTGTTCTTGTTAAATAATGTCAAAAGTACGTTCATACAATAGAGCACTGTTACCGCTATTACAATAATCTGTCTTTTTCACAGTACTCAGCTTACTCAGTGTATAGGCCTACATCCCCCCCTTTCAAAGAGTAGGTGGCACTCGCTTTAAACATATGCCTACCCCTATTCTGTCCCACTCTTGAACCCAAGAGTGAACCATTTTTACCAGTCTTTCTTCTACTTAACAATTGAGCTCTGGAACTCTTTCCTTCAATCTGTCTTACCCAAATCCTAAGACGTAGAGTGCTTCAAGCTTCGGATATCATTATGTTTTGACTCTAACGCACCTTGAATCTGTCTCTCTACCATTCTTTCAAATCCTTCCATTGATTTTGACAGATTATCTCAGTTGTGCTGCTATTTTAGAGGCACAACCTAGTGTTCTCAATCAGATTCAACATTGCGATGGCAATGAGTACGAAAGGATACAATTAACGGATTTTATTGACTGAACAACTAGATACAGAGTGGGGAGACTATAGACTAAGTGCCTCTTCTCCAGTGACGTGACATAATAACAGGCAACATTATAAACAAAACTCCTCAATAATAATAAATACCTATTCTAACACACACACAGCTTATTATTATTATTGATAAGTTATTCTTTATTACAAAAAGGAGTTGACTCTATTCTCGTTTAATGATTAGCGTATTCCTGACTTACAGTACACACCTGTGATACTTTCACTATAAACATGGATGTACGTATATAATACGCACACAGGTAGGTAAATACAGCCGTAGGAAAGGGGTACAGGAAGAGGGCTCGGCGGCTGGTCTACTCAAAA
Source organism: Paralithodes platypus (assembly GCA_032716605.1). NCBI lineage: Eukaryota > Metazoa > Arthropoda > Malacostraca > Decapoda > Lithodidae > Paralithodes > Paralithodes platypus. Next base: position 38,226,251 of record CM064519.1, read on the forward strand.
GGTTAATCTATACCTAAGAGCTAGGCACAAACGAGCTTAATGGATAGGTAGTTGCTTTTTTGTTTTATTGTATGTGAGTGAGGGAGGCAAAAGGCATAACTGCCTGTAGTGAGTTGCCTCCCTCAGAGTTGAAAGAAAGACAGGGCCAAAATCAAGGGACGTTCGAGCCAAAATGCCTGGACACACGGAGTTTGAAGCAAATTAAATAATGGAAAAAGGGAAAGACTGATTGTGGGAGAGAGTTCCAGAGCTCAGCTGTTGAATAGAAGAAAGATTGCGAATAACGTTTCACTCTAGGGTTGGAGAGTTGCAGAGTAGGAGTGGGATTGTGCTGCAAGTCGGGTGCTACGTGCTCTACGAAGAGGGGGTGGTATACACTGAGAAAGCTCTGAGGAACACTGATTATTGTATTTAGCGGTAGAATAGTGAGAGAGATACAACATTGCGGCGAAGAGAGAGAGAGACTGTAGAGAATTGGTGAGTGGATGCAAGTTAATGAGGTGGAAGGCTTTCCTTTCTACTTTGTCTAGAAGTGCAGTGTGAGAGAATCCTCCTAACTCGTGTGAACAATATTCAATACATGGACGCAGTGTGCCCCTGTAAAGAGCAAAAAGCTGTGCAGGGGTAAAGAACCCCCGGAGGCGGTTGAGCGCACTCAGCTTCTGGGAAGCTGTTTTAGCAATAGTGGTAATACGATAACTCCAAGAGAGATCAGAAGATAAAGAGACCCCGAGTGTATTAGAGAAGATTAATGGTTAATTTGTATGTTGTTGAAGAGTAGGACATAGTGTTTCTGGAAGGAGGCGACGAGTAGACAGATGTAGAAATTGAGTTTTGGAAGCATTGAAAGTAACAAGGTTTTCTCTGCTCCAACTAGAGATAGTAGAGAGTACAAAGGAAATCAAGCAACAACATATCTAGTGACCCTTCTAGGTTGCTTGAAGAGATCAGAAGATAGGTGCTTTATGGCCTCCTTACCTGAGTTTTGGAGTTCCTGCTGTGAGTGATTACGTGGAAGGCTAGTTGAATAGTGTAATGTAGAATCATCAGCATGTGAGTGAATGGGGCTGGAGGTGCAGTTGAGAAGGTCGTTAATGAATAATAGGAAGAGAATTGGAGATAGGACAGAACCCTGAGGAACACCGGAGTTGATAGGTTGAGGAAGTGAATGGTGGTCGTCCACAACCGCAGATATGGAACGGCTGGAAAGGAGATTAGAGACAAAGGCACAGATGGAGGGATAAAAACCGAAGGAGGGTAGTTTGGAAATTATGGATTTGTGCGAGACTCTATCGAAGGCCTTTCTAGCGCAACAGAAAAAGTCTCACCGAAGTCTTGAATGGAGGATGACCAAGAGTTAGTAAGAAAAGAAAGAAGATCACCAGTGGATCGGCCTTTAAGGAACCCATAAAGGTGGTCAGAGAGTAGGTTATGGGAAGTTAAATGCTTAAGAAATTTTGAGGTAAGAATAGTTTCAACAACTTTAGAGATGCAAGAAATGAGAGCAATTTGACGATAGTTGGAGGGTTGAGAGTGGTCACACTTCTTTGGAACAGGTTGAATGAGAGCAAACTTCCAGCAAGAAGGGAAGACGTTAGAGAAGAGACAGAGACAGAAGAGTTTGCCAAGGCAGAGAGTCATTACGGAAGCACAGTTTTTGAGTACAACAGGAGGAACACTATCCGGTCTGTACGCCTTCTTAGTATTAAGCCCAGATAGGGTGGAATGTACATCCTTGGAAGAAATTATGACGATGTTAAGCATAAGTAGGAGTTCAAAGGAGTACAAAGGGGTAAAAAAGGAAATCAAGCAACAACAGATTTAGTGACCCCTCTAGACTGCTTGTCCTCCAAAACACTGCGGATCAAGTGTCCAAACAGTGGTTTAGAATGGGTAAGGGAACATTGGGAAGGAAACCAGTGCCCTGGAACTAATGTCCATGGCAGGACTAGGAAGTTAATTAGTGGAAAGATGGGTTAGTAACATAACACAGTTATAAGGATCTTTCGTATATCTGGGAAAAAGAGAGTTACGTCTTAGCAATATTTAAACGCAATAATCCTTTGATGAATCTGAAGGGGTAATAAAATAAAGTAATTCATTTACAAATGCAGTCAGTCGCGGGTTTGATGCAAGATATTTGTCTAGGCGAAGTTTATAAAAATTAATGGTGCTGCAGTCTATAACGTCTTGGGGAAGCCCATTCCACAAGTTGACAACTCGATTGAAGAAGGAATTCTTAGATTCGTGCGAGTTAAAACATTTACCAATAATTTTGAAACCGTTTCCCCGCGTGTAATTACACTGGTCGATATTGAAGTACTTACTAGCCTACAGTTCATATTGTAGATGCCTTTGATGATTTTGAACACTTGAATTAAGTCGCCTCTTAATCTTCGTTGGGTTAAAGGAAATAGATTTAATTCTCTAAGACCCTCTTCGTATGGTTTGTTCTTTAGGCTAGGTATCATTTTGGTAACTCTACGTTGAACTCGTTTTAGCTTGTCTATATTTTTTGGGTAATAAGGGCACCAGGACTGAACACAGTATTCCAGAAGAGGTTTGGACTATGGAATTGTAAAGAGTTAGGATGACTTCTTTGGATTTATGCTCAAATGACCTGCCTATAAAGCCAATTATTTTGTTTGCCTTCTCGACAACTTCTGAACATTGTTGACTCAGTTTTAGGTTACACAATATTGTTACTCCCAGATCGGTTTCCCTGTCTACACTCTTAAGCTGAGTGCCATTCATTAAACAGTTTGCTTTCTCATTTCGATATCCGATATGTATATGTATTACATTTATCCGCATTGAAACTCATTTGCCAAATTTGGGCCCAACATGACAACTTATCTAGATTGTGTTGCATATTGTCAACTTGTTCTTTTGATAGTACGCTATTTGCAATTTTTGTATCATCAGCAAACTTTGAGATTGTACAGGTGAGACCCTCATCTATGTCGTTGATATAAATTAGAAAGAGAATTGGTCCTAGTACCGATCCCTGGGGTACCCCTCTACTTACATTGGTCCATTAAGATGACTTACCGTGTATGAGTACTCTTTGCTTTCTGTCACTGAACCAATTTTCTATCAATTTCAACACACTGTCTTGTATTCCATGTACTTTTAATTTTAGCAGTAAACGTTTGTGGGGAACTTTGTCAAAGGCCTTTTGAAAATCAAGGTATATAATATCTACAGCTTTACTCTCATCATAGAGGTTGAGGACATCGTGGAAGAAGGTCTAAGAGGTTTGTCATGCAGGAACGTTTGTTACGAAAGCCGTGTTGAGTATCTTTAAGTATGTTAATTATTGTCCTCTATGTGATTTACGAATCTGTCTCTTATGAGTGTTTCTAGCAATGTACTGTACATACAACTGAGGTTAAGCTAATTGGATGATAGGTATTGGGTAGGGATTTGCTGCCTTTTTAAAATATCGGTGTTACGTTGGCTAGCTTCCACTGTTCAGGCATAGTTCCAGATTGCAAAGATTTATTGAATTGCAATATCAGTGGTTTGTAGAGCTCATCCTTAGCTTGTTTTAGAACTCTAGGAGAGATTGTATCTGGTTCGGGGATAAATTTACCTTGAGTTTTTCTAAACATTTCAATACTTCTCTCTCTTTAGAACATCATAATTATCTATCTGAACCGCCGATGCTGTAGGGATATCAATGAGGTCTTTTGTAGTAAAAACTGATGCAAAGAAGGTATTGAGGGCATTACTCATTTGTACTTCGTCTTTGGTGTATTCTGCATTTTCATCGACTAACGGTCCAACAGTTGAAGTAACTACCCTCTTTTTCTGACATAACTATAGAATTTGTTTGAGTTTGTTTTACTTTGATTCTCAACATGTAACTCCAGGGTCTTTTTACTTTGCTTAATTATCTGTTTAGCTTTGCGTCGTAGTTCTACAAATCTCACCCGTTCTTCGTAATTTTGTGAGGATTTTGATCTATCATTAGCAAACTTTTCAGCAAGCAAACAGTCTGAAATCTCTTTATTCCATCATTTGGGCTTATCATTATGGCCTGTACACCGTATTTTCGATGGTATGCAGTCTTGCACTGCTTTTAGGTAAGTGTTTGTGAATAATTCCCAAGATGTATTTATGTTGTTATTGTTAATTAAAAAGCTCCAGTCAGTTTCTTTAAACATTGCTCTAAGTTTACGAAAGTTTGCTTTCTTGAAATTAGGAACTTTCTCGATGCTGCTATTCGTTGCTAGTAAACTTTAAACTGAAAGTTATCGTACGATGGTCGCTGTTACCAAATTATTTATCAATTCTTCTTTTGTTGAAAGTACAAGGTCAAGGATGATATTTCTATGGGCTGGAGATCTATCAAATTGATATAGCGAACTCTCTTGCAAGTTGGCATACAGGTCTTCTCCAGAGTGTGAAGTAATACTATCTCCCATATTGGTCACAGGTAAATTGAAGTCAACAAAAATTACGGTATCTTGCGAGTTACTTACGTCTGCAATTTGCTCATAAATGTCTTGGTCAGTTTGCACTGATTGAGCTGGAGGTCTGTATATTAATGCAAGTATTATTTTTGTACCTTTATTATTCTTTATTAACACAAAGGATGTGTCGACGTTCACAATTTGAGGTTTTGACATAAGGGTCGGGTTAAGACTTTCTTTGATAAAAACTAAAACGCCACCTCCATTTTTATTTATTCAGCTTTTCTCAAACATTACATAACCAGGAAGTAAAACCTCTGCTAAAAAGTCTCTAGGAGAGTGGGTGGTGGAGAGGGAGTAATAGCACTGGAATCATCCAAAGTGAAGTTTTAAGCGAAAGTGATAGCAAAGAGTTCAGTTTTGTCAGAGGAAGAAGTGACGGAAGTGCCATCAGAGTGGATAAGAGGAGGGAAAGACGCGGAAGAAAAATTGTTGGAGAGGTTTTTGGCTAGATGCCAGAAGGCTTGGGAAGAGCTAGAGTTGGATAGTTCAGTGCATTTATTATTGATGAAGAAATGTTTGGCGAGTCGAAGAATAGATTTGGTTTGCTTCCGGGCAGAAACATATAGGAAGTATGAGATTCTTCAGTTTGAAGGCATTTGAATGGTTCCTCCTTATTGCAGACAGCAGCAGACCAAGCGTGAGTAAACCAATATTATTTTGCATTAGACTGATAGAAAGAAAATTAAATGTATGCTTTCATGCCTGAAAGGATTATTTCGGTAATGCGTTCAGCACTCTCCGAGGGTCCCCGGCTACGGGAGTAAAAGTCATTCCATAGGAAATCAAAGAAGTACTACCGAAGAGCCTCCCAGTTGGCAGCGCCAAAGTGCCACACGCCGACGGCTAGGAGGATAGGGCGGCTGTACCGGAGAGATAGGACAGGTGACAGAGATAAGTTTATGGTCGGAGGAGCCCAAAGGAGAATTTTTTTTTACAGTATAAGCAGAATCGTTAGAAGTTAGAAATAAGTCAAGAATGTTAGGCCAATCTCCGAAGTGATCTGGGATACGGTTGGGTTGCTGAACTAACTGCTCTAGGTCATTTAGGATAGAAAAGATGTAGGCTTGTGCACCAGGTTGGTCAGTGGAAAGAGAGGAGAGCCATTGGCGGTGGTGAACGTTGAAATCTCCTAGGATGGAGATTTCTGTGGAAGGAGAGATGGATAGAATGTGTTCCACTGTAGAAGTTAGATAGTCAAAGAATTTTGAATAGTTAGTAGAATTAGTGGAGAGATAAACAGCGCAGAAATATTTAGTTTGAGAGTGACAAGAATACACTAGCCAGAGAGTTGAGAATTCAGAAGAGTTAAAGTTGGGAACACGAGAAAAAGCGAGATTGTTGCGCACATATACACAACTTCCACCTTTGGCTTGAAATTGAGGATAGATATAGTAGGAGGATACAGAGAAGGTTTTGCTGTCAGTAGTCCCAGACACCTGAGTTTCGGTGAGAAATAGAAGATCAGGGTTGGCAGAGGAGAGGTGGTGTTCCACAGAGTGGAAGTTAGAGGAAAGGCCACGAATGTTTGCAGAAGTTAATAGTAAGAGTAGAAGGCAGTGGTTCAGAGCATTTCGAGGAGTCGTTGCCAGGGGTCAAGCCAATGGGGACATTTCACTAGACTTTATATCAGTGTCTAAAACTTATCTACGCTCAGAGACATATAGTAGCTCTTCTTTCCACTCCTAGTGACACTCAAACTTTGTATTAAGTGTGGCTGATATTAACAGCGGGATGTACCGTAATCGGGATAACTCAAGATGAACACAATTAACACTGATAATGATTATACAATGATATGCAAACGGTAACACTGCGGAGTATCCTCTATATAATGTATGCAGATAAATTACTCATATGACAACGGGGCTGTTAAGAAGGGTCAAACAGTTATAATAATGTATTATGGTCAAAGGGAATATGGCCACACATGAACTCTCGGGTCAGAGAATGGCGAAGTATATTACTATAACACTTGCAGTAACTCTCCACATGGACCCGTAATTAGGTAATCTTAGTAATTTGATATGCAAAGCTACACACTTAGCTTCACTGAAATCATATTGGATCGATAGCTTTGGGCACTTCCTTTAACTAATTCGATTGTCTATTCTCCAATACACATTAACGGAATAATTACTCTTATTATGCAATCTATCTATCTATCTATCTATCTATTGAATGACGCCGTGATCCCCGAAGGGGTGGTCACGAACGAAACGCCCCCATGCACCTCTGTCCCCAGTCAGTCGACGCCCCTCCTCCCAACTAGCACCGACTTCATTCATATGCTTCTTCACTCCATCCTTCCACCTCTCATTCCCTCTCATTCGGTCTACCTCTCCCTCTCTGTCTTTCCACCTCGCTCTCGTACACCCTCTTAGTCATTCTCTTGATTCCCATACGTTCCATATGGCCGAACCATCTCAAGGTGTTCCTTTTCACACTTTCCAGCACATCTACCTCCACACCACACTTCCCTCTTACTTCCTTACTCGTCTGTCTATCCCTCCATGTAACTCCGCACGTACTTCTCAAGTAACTCATTTCCACCCCTCTCACTCTTGGTCTGAGTCTCTCCACCAACACCCATTCTTCGCTTCCATAAGTCATTGTCAGGATAACCACACTGTCATGCAAGGACTTCCTTTGCCATCAATACATTATCGGTGTTATTGCTAGGTTAGAATCACAGTACATATAGGTAAAAAAGGTTGTTATTGCTAGGTTAGAATCACAGTACATATAGGTAAATAAGGTTGTTATTGCTAGGTTAGAATCACAGTACATATAGGTAAATAAGGTTGTTATTGCTAGGTTAGAATCACAGTACATATAGGTAAATAAGGTTGTTATTGCTAGGTTAGAATCACAGTACATATAGGTAAATAAGGTTGTTATTGCTAGGTTAGAATCACAGTACATATAGGTAAATAAGGTTGTTATTGCTAGGTTAGCATCACAGTACATATAGGTAAATAAGGGTGTTATTGCTAGGTTAGAATCACAGTACATATAGGTAAATAAGGTTGTTATTGCTAGGTTAGAATCACAGTACATATAGGTAAATAAGGGTGTTATTGCTAGGTTAGAATCACAGTACATATAGGTAAATAAGGTTGCTCTTCACATCCAACTTATACTGTGTGTCAGTTAAGTGTCCACTGAATATACAATTAACATCACTCTTTGTGTTGGACCTTGTTTATCCTTCTTGTTTGTCGACTGTACTACTTAATTTTCAAAGACAATGTATACATCTTTCATATCTACGTAAAGCAAATATTTATCCACACATTAATTGACCTATCATTAGTCAAGCTCAATCTTGTGTCAAATGGTTTGTATAAATGTATTTGTTACCCCCGCACTCCAAATAAAAACATCTGCAACACCACTAACACCCATGATAGCGTCTTTCGTGATACTATACTCCATTTAGTTGACCCGTGCATCTGGCTTCTAACTGGCGTTTGTATCATGGCTCATGATTGGCTACTGTTTTGTCAAACTATAATAGTTAATGCTCGTGATATAGTCTTTACTAAAATCCAGATCTGGACTTACTGTATAGACCGTAAATAATCCCAACAGGGACTTCCCGAACACGTTCTTAAAATCACAATTAAGTATTCAACTAGGTACTACAGAACTCAGTAACAACACACATGTGAATTATATACACAAGTTTATTCAAAGGCATAGAAATAGTATCTTCACTTATTGGCTTGGTATATAGGAATAATTCAGGCCTTATTAATTGCCTTAATAATTTTAAGTATTACCTTAATAATTATGGGAATTATAAGGTAACGAAGTGAATATATAATAGTAGAATAGACCAAAGTGAGATCAATTGACTTCAGTGGTGGTGATAAACAAAGCAGGAAATATGCAGTTAAATAAACACGTGACCTATAGTATCAACCCTTAATAATAATAATGATGCGGGTCGAGTGTCTTACGTGAATGACTTAACAGTAAAGGTAATTATACAATCTCGATACAAGGGGAAGATGAATGAATTGAGAGTTCAAATAAATACACAGGCAGTGGGAGCGAGGTATACGAGTGGGGCACGCGCGCCTGAGCTAGACAAACGCTCTCAAGTTAATGTGACCTTTAATCAGCTAGCGTGTCAGGTCATGCGTTCTACTGCGAGGCTGGAAAATACAATTCTAGTTTGTGTAAATATGAACTTAATCTCAGAGATATTATGATGAAACTGGGGGCAATGTATTGTTTAATTATTTTCACAATTTACTATGTACATAGCTCAAATTATGTAATTTATGATTTGAACTTTATATTAACTTCAATCGAACTTATGCAATAATTACCAACTCGGTCGAGGAATTCAGATGTAAGGTTAGGAATACAATTATGAATCAACTATAGAGAAATATTTATTAATTGTATATAAGACAACGTCTAATTAACCAAATGAGATTAGATAACAGATGTCCTAGAAACGCTTATAATGATAATAGCGTGAATAATAATTAATACAATACTAATTATGCTAAAAGTGACGCACAAGATGAAGTTGTACTGAGGAAATACTCAGAAGGGTATTAACAAGATGTCTGAACGAGTTAACAGAGTCTTAATAAGAATTCACCTTAATAAACGGTGTATTCGAGATGATGGAAAAATTAGATAATTGACTCTATGCAATGCTAGAGTTCCTAGACAGTAAAAATCAGAATTATCTACACCAGTAATCAAATAAACGGTAATACTAGTTCATAAAATAATTACAAAAACAATTAAGTAATTGCACGTAAATATGGGGGCTGAGAAAGTATCTATGTTAAGTGAATGATAGAACTTCACAACGGAGACTGAGATAAATTAATTATGAACTTGTGCGTAGGTTTTAGGTAATAAGCTATGAGTTAAGAAGGGGAATCAAAACTCGAAATACAGTTCAACCTCAACTTGTAACATACATAACAGAATACATATACTAGGAAAATCTGCGAGTGCGTGGCGAGATGAATTAATTAACACAAGTATATAACGTATGCGTAGGACGTTCTATAGGATATTTAAATCAGATGAATCTAGGATCTTGAACACAGATCTAGTTAAGAGTGAATATCAGTTTCAGAAGGATTAACACATACGCAATTAAGGATCTTGGGCACAGATCTAAATATAATCTCACGCTTACACAATTCACATATTTTAACCTATACCTTGACAACAATAATCACAACGTAAGATATACAGAGACACTTAGGGTAATGTTGGAGGGTAGAGAGATAGCAAGGCTGGCCGACGTAGATCGTAGGTTCGTGGAGCAGCACTTCAGGGGGGTAGGGCGTCACTCGAGCAGGACTTCAGGTTCCAGACTTCAGAGGGCACCACAGGTATAGCACTCTCTCTGGCAGGGGGCAGGTTTGGGGCAAGCTTCTGCTGTGGTTAGCTGTCCTGTCCTTTTCAGGCTGAGTACAGTACCGCAGTGGATTTTTGCATACTTTTCCACCAAATCTTTGAGGTAATATCTGACTTCATTCTTGACTCTCTTTCATACAGTTTCGCGGTAATAGGGGTATTGTGAATTCGTTGTGATTGAGTTGTGAGGTTTAATACTTATCGTAGACATAGCTGGTTAATAATTATAGGTTTACTTATATATTAGGTAACACATTTACATCACACATGGCATTTATTCAACCTATTCTTGGAGAGATCTTACTTATAAGGATTACATCATTCTCCAGACTCTTAGACAGACTTGGATATTGCTCGCCTATTTGTGCTTCTTCCCTGGAGGTTATTACATCTACAGGACCGTCATAACTGGTACTCTTGCTCAGGTCCATTTGTACCTGTAAGCTTCCTGTCGCTGGTGTTTAACTTGCATAAACATGCCTTCATCATATTGCAGATCCGGAACTGGAGGGGATGCTGTCCTGTGATTGGCTTGTGTGGCTGGAAACCAGGGCTGTGGCTGGCTGGGACAATTTCCCATGTTCATAACTGCTGCTTGGTCCCATAGAACATGAGAAGCTCTGGGTGGCAGGGGTTGCTCCTGCATTTTCTTGTCTCTCCTTTGCTTCTGTGTTGTTGGTTTATCTTGTGGATCCAGTTGCAGGCTGGCAATTCTGCAACTGGCTTTTGCATTTGGCTGTAGCAACCCCATCATTTCAGCTACTTTATCAGTACCCTAGCTAACTGGCCAAAATGAGTGTCAGAGCTGATAATATATTTATTATTATCGTTATTATTCCTTATTTATTCATTAAACTAGATATGTTTAAGTAATTTTAATGAATACTTAATAAATTACAAAACTTCTAAATAATTTACTTGAGTTGACATGTCATTAGTACATAATATTTAAAGCAAGGTACCCAGGATTGATCCTTGAGGTACACCATAAGATGTAGCGTTTGTAAGTGATTGAACTTCATTATAATGGACATACTGTTTGCGATTTGTTAGGTATGACTCAACCCATTTGTATGTAGTATTTTTAATTCCATAATATTTAAGTTTAGCCAAGAGAATATTATGATCAACAGTGTCAATGGCTTTAGAAAGATCTAAAACTATACCAATTGTATACTTCCTATCATCAAAAGATTTTAAAGTGTCATTTTTAAATAGAGTTAATGCAGATTCTGTTGATCTCCTCCTCCTGAATCCATACTGGGCCTCTGTTATAATGTTGTTGATCGTGCAAAAGTCGATGATCCTATTATACATAATTTTCTCCAAAATGTTGCTAAAAGCTGGTAACAATGACACTGGGCGGTGATTTTTTGAAGTTTTTTATCTCCAGATTTGAAAATTGGTAAAGCCTTAGCAATTTTAAGTTAGTTGGGAAAGATTCCTGTGGAAAATGACATGTTACATATGTATAAAATGACAGGAGATAAGACAGGGACTATTGCTCGTAAAATGTTCATGGGTATATCATCATGGCCTGGAGAGGAATTCCATAGTTCATCCACTGCAAGCACTAATTAATTAATTGAAATAGGAGAGATATAGTATATTTTGGTTCTTGTCTATCTTGCAAATAGGATTCGAAATTATTATTTGATTCAATGTTCTCAGCTAAGTTCTTTCTGACATTGATGAAATATGAATTCAATTGTTCAGCTATATGATGTGCATTATTTATTTCTATGTTATTATGAGTAAATGATTCGCTAAGTTTTGCATATGTTTTTCTGCCTAGTACTGAATACATTATCCTCCAACCTTGTTTTACTGTTACCAGAGGACTCTTCTAGTTTGGTTTTGTTGTAATATCCTCTAGCTAATCTTATTGCTTCCGTAACCTTATTACGAATTCTACAAATTTCCTCTCCATATGTGATGGGTCTCTTGGCATACTTTCTCGCTAGTTTATTTCTATCTGTTATCATGTATTTAATCTCAGGTGTTATATACGGTTTATTAAAGTTGTTATTTGTTATATGTTTAGTTATTAAAGGAAAATATTTATTATAACAAACAGAAAATATCATGAAGTTACTGTACAGTATATCACATTATGATTATTGGAGGAGTAGACCAGATCCCACAATACATTTTCCATGCATTGCTAAAAGATAGCTTCACACCTTTTGCAGATTTTCACTAAAGTAAATACCGAAAGAGATCCAGAGTGACAGGGGATCAACTTCACTAGTGATCTGACGTGTGAGGTAATGAAAGAGTGAGAGGTTCATTAAGGAATGTCATCAGCATATCACCCTGCGACCCAGAGTTGCCTGGATTGGTATCACCAAACTCTTAAAAGTATGCTGAAGAAGTACTGCTTTCAGGCAAAGACAGTGTGGAATAAAAATATTTACTATCTTCTATTTTCACTCAGAGAATGCCATCAAGAGCCCTCTTACGAGTTACTAGATGCACGTCTAATCAGGGGACCTTTAAAAGTCCTTAAGGGCCAGCGTTTCACTAAAAGTTTGTGAAGATTTTTCCCATACTGTATCTGAATACATTAATAGCTTAAAGCTTAGGTTTTCCTAGGTAAGAGATTTGTCCCTGATCAAACTGGGATAAAGTCAAGATAGATGAAAACCGTACTTTCCAGCCAGGTGATAAAGTATTATTAAATTACAGAAGGGTTACTGTGAAATAGGTATTTTCATATTTGTTTTCACCAACCCACCAAATAATTTGGAAATAAACATAACTAATTATATCAATGAGAGTAATGAACTCTCTCCCAGAATCAGTCTTTCCCTCTTCCTATAACTTAAATTGCTTCAAACTCTGTGTGTCCAGGCATTTTAGCTCGAACGTCCTTTGATTTCGGCCCTGTCACTCTTTGAAATCTGGGGGAGGCACTCGCTGCAGGCAGTTATGCCTTTTGTCTCCCTCATTCACATAGAAAAACAAATTTGGTACTCCAAGGACTCGAACCTAGGATACTTTCACCGAAATTCCGCACGCTAAGCATTACGTTATCAAGACAGTTAAAGGTTTATGCACAAGCCTACGATATATTTTGCAATCTCGAATACTGCATATTAATCTAAGCATGTACATACTCCCAATGTTAAGACGACAGAGCCATAAAGATCTTGGCCTATACTACAATGCCCTCTGGAATTATGAATGACCCAGCAACTTTTCAGTACATAATTTGATATACTATTCAAGGACTGGAGGGTTTAGAATCTTAATTAGTTGATATCAAGATTTATTCAGACACATGGGAGAAAAATCTTCAGCAGCTAGGTCGACTTTCCGAGCCTCTTGCCTCCACTGGATTCATCAACCTCGCCAAGTCCTGTTTTGGTCGAGGAACAGTGATTTACCTCGGCCACGTGGTGGGACAGGGAATGCCGCGCCCCAGAGACGCGAACCTCGATGCCATCTCCACTTTTCCCCAACATACCGACTGCAAGTCCCTGATGAGGATCATTGGGATGGTGGGACTCTACAGGAGGTTCTGCAAAAACTTTGCCGCCATTTTAGCACACCTTACCGACCTAACCAGCTCCAAGGTGAAGTGTGTGTGGAGCCCAGCCTGTAACACTGCCTTCGAGCCTCTCAAGCATCTACTCTCAACACACCCTGTGCTCCGTTTGCCTGATCCTACACTGCCAAAGCTATTGCAGGTATAAAGGAAAATTTCAAATACTTCTTTTCATACACCAAACAAAAGGCTAAAACAACATCAAACATCGGCCCACTAAGCAAAGGGGACGGCTCATTCACAGGGGACAAAAAGGAAAAGAGCGAACTCTTACGCAGGCAGTATGAAATGGCATTCAGTGAGCCTGATGAAACAAAAGTCATCAGAGACCAAAATATATTTTTCATGGAAACCTCCCCCACGGAAACCCCCCCAGATGCTGGATATTGATTTCGGTCCAAAAGACATAGAAGAGGCCATTTCCAACATGCCATCCCACTCGGCACCAGGCCCGGACTCATGGAATTCGATCCTAATGAAGAAATGTAAGGAAAACCTCTCAAAACCCCTGGCTATAATGTGGAGGAGTCTAGACACTGGTGAAATACTAGATAGCTTGAAAAACGCAATAATTTCACCACTGCATAAAGGAGGGAGTAAAGCACTACCAAAAAACAACCGCCCGGTAGCTCTAACCTCCCACATCATCAAAGTTTTCGAGTGAGTCCTGCAAAGCAAAATCTCAACATTCATGGAGGCAAATGAACTACACAACACCGGTCAACATGGGTTCAGAGCGGGAAGATCATGTCTCTCACAACTTTTGGAACACTATGACAAAATTCTTAAAGCGCTAGAAGAAAAGAAAAACGTGGATGTCATTTACACCGATTTTGCTAAGGCATTTGATAAATGTGACCATGGTATAATAGCCCACAAACTAAAAGCAAAAGGTATAACGGGGAAAATCGGACGGTGGATATACAATTTCCTCGTAAACCGGAAACAATCAGTAGCAGTAAACCAAGTCACATCTGAGCCTTCGGATGTCAAAAGCTCAGTGCCCCAAGGAACAGTGCTAGCGCCCCTTCTGTTCCTCATACTAATAAGCGACAAAGATACCAACACTAGACACAGTACGGTGTCATCTTTTGCTGATGACACAAAATTAAGCAAGATAGTAAACACACAAGAGGACACGGGCCGACTGCAGGAAGACATGAATGTAGTGTTCCAGTGGACCAGGGAAAACAACATGCAATTCAATGAAGAAAATTTCCAATTAATACGGTACAGAGATAATAATGGCGTTAAAGAAATTACAAATTACTTAACAGAACCTAACCACATAATAGAACGGAAAGACAGTGTGAAAGACCTTGGGGTATTAATGTCTGAAAATATAGGTTTCAAAGTACATAACCAGGTCAAAGTTGCGGCTGCGAAACGTCTAACGGGATGGATTCTGCGTACATTTAAAACACGCAGTGAATTACCTATGATAACGCTCTTCAAATCTCTAGTGCTACCGCGGCTTGAATACTGTAGCGTATTAACATCCCCATACAAAGCATGTGATATAAATTACTTAGAGAGTATACAAAGAAATTTCACTTCGCATATAAGTACGGTAAAACAGCTACACTTTTGTGAGCGTTTAAGAGCACTGAAACTGTATTCGCTGGAACGTAGAAGAGAACGTTACCTAATAATATACACGTGGAAAATCGCAGAGGGTTTAGTACCAAACCTACATACTCTGATAGTCATGAAATTCAGTGATAGGAGAGGCTGGGAATGTGATATCCCCCGGATGAATAACAGGGGAGCTATGGGCTCTCTGCGAGAGGGCTGGTTATCACACAGAGGCCCACATCTCTTCAACGAACTCCCACGGCGAGTAAGAGACATGAGGGACGTCTCGTTAGACAACTTCAAGAGAGCCCTCGATGTTGAACTGCAAAAAGTGCCAGACGAGCCCATCTTCGCAAGGGAGCAAGCTGTTGCTTCAAACAGTCTGCTGCACCAAATCACCACCCATAACGAGGGGCGTCACGCTCCTCGGTGCCGCTAGAAGAGTGGCGAACACATCAAAAGTAAAGTAAGTAAGTACAGAAGTGACAGAGGAGTGGGGGGAAAGTTGCTTCAACAAGATCCTGAAGACCACGTACTCCATCCTGTCTCTTTCTTCTTTACCAGCAGAACTACCTCACCACTAAGGAAGAATTGCTTGGCCTTAGTTTCTGTCATTAAGAAGTTCAAGTGTTACCTTCGCCAACATCCTCCTCCTATGTATGTATAAATGGATCACAACCCTTTGACTTTTCTACGCAACATATAATACAAGAATCAACGAATCCTCAGGTGAGAGTAACACATCCTCGTTCGGCATATCAGAGGACCTGGACAACCTGATTGCTGATGCTATGTTCAGGACATGGCCTCTACTGCTATACCGTCTCCAAGGGCTGACCTTTGGATCTTTGGCCCTTCCTGTGTCTCCCTTCGTTACCTCCCCGTGATTAGGAGGTTACGACGCACGAGACCCCTTTAGCCTGTCCGTCAGAACCACAGCCCCCCCAGTGTCCCTCTCCGATAGCTCAACAGTGATTTGGAGACAATATAGGGGCTGCCGTGAAGGATGTGTCATCTGCCTGGAATGTACAGTTTCCCTTCCTTACAGTCGGAGTCTTGAGGGGGGAGGACTATTACGCCCCACATTTGGGGCTTCACTCAAGTCGGCGCTTTGCTTCATTCCCGGCTTCATCTGGTGCATCAAGGCTTCATACAACGTCCAGATTCATTACTCACTTTGGGGCTTCTGCAACTCAGGCTCGACTCTGGTTTTGGCCTTTATAAGGAGTTAGGGCGGATTTCTTCATAATTATATCCAAGGTGTCACTTCTGACTCATCAGCTTCAATCGACGCGACTATGGGAATTCTGACTGACCAAGAAGCCAGTTCATACCTCGACTCTTTCAGTGCAATAAGAATTTAACTGGTTCTTGGATTATTCCACTTTGGGCTTCTTCAGGAAGGAGCTAGACTGGAGTGATCATCCCGTGGAATTTTATAGTTTGTGATTAATTTAACTTGTCTTAGTTATGTTTTCCAAGATATTAATAAATCGGCTAACAAAGGGTTTTGCCATTACGTCCTACCTCCCTTGATATATTATACCGGTGTGTATATATATATATATATACAGTATATATATATATATATATATATATATATATATATATATATATATATATATATATATATATATATATATATAATATATATATATATATATATATATATATATATATATATATATATATATTATATATATATATATATATAATTATCTTGTTCACCCCCTGTTCTCTTGGACTTCCTCAGCCCGTACCCTCCCTTCCCATTAGGACTTTATTAAGACCCAAGGACCGTAATATTTAGAGAGGGAAAATGACCTCTACGTCCTTCTGGGAAATGTCTTCATCCGAACCACCTGGGGGGAGACCCTTCGACCCTCACTTATAACCACACCACTATTTTAGACAGAAAGAGAGAGAGAGAGAGTGAGAGTGAGTGAGAGTAAGGGAAGGAGAGGGAAATGGTGGCAGTAATGCAAAACGGAGCGCCCATGCTGTATTACCTCTGAAATAGATATATTCAGGAAAGATAGATGGATTTATAGAGACAGATAAATAGATAAACATATGGAGAGATAGATAGATTGAGAAAGTGGAGGATATATTGTGGGCCTATAGTGAAAATGGTACGGGCGTTGCCCTCCATTTCAGACCAAGTAAGATTACCCTTATCTTTCTTCTCTTCTTCCATCCCTTGTTTGTGTGTGGCCACCATTTCATATACTTATGTTCTCTTTGAATATTCTCTTCCTTGGTGTACTAACTTTTTTATTTTTCCTTTAGCTAATCCTTTTTATTGATTGACATTATTTTCTATAAATTGTGTTCTAAATATTAGATGTTTTTCTTCTATATGGATGAGGGAGACAAAAGGCAAAACTGCCTCTGACGAGTGCCTCCCCCAGAGTTAAAAGAGTGACAGGGCGAAAATTAAGAAACATTCGAGTCAAATTATTTGGACACACGGAGTTTGATGCAATTTAAGTCATAGGATGAGGGATAGATGGATTCAGGGAGAGAGTTCCAGAGCTCAGCTGTTGAATAGAAGAAAGATTGGGAGTAACGCTTCACTCTTGAGTTGGAGAGTTGTACAGAGCAGGGGTGGGATTGTGTTGCAAGACGAGTACTACGTATCCTACGTAGAGGAGGTGGTATCACTGAGAAAGCTCTGCCAGATGCCAGATGGCATGGTCCCCGAAGGGGTGGCAACGAATCAATTGCCCCCAAGCACCTCTTTCCCCAGTCAGTTATTGTGTCTCTCCAATAATGGCCATGTTTCACTCCCGTACGCCAATGTCGGGATTACCACAATATCATGCAAGGAATTATTTACGTCCATACTGTTTCTTCCGTCAGCATTAGCAATAATATATATATATTTCATTACATTTTCGTTCTTAACATCAATCACCCCCGCTTGAAATTAATGAAATCATGTGATCCTCCTGGGATTCGAACTCAGGACACCACATACATAACTTAAACGCTCAATCCCATTAGAACTACAATCCTTATCAACAGTGGTAGCAGGTATAGGATCCCAGAAGTCGTACATGAGGGCCAGTAAAAAGAGATAGCCAATATATCACAAAACCTACCCATTGAGCATGAGTGTTAGACAATAATAATATCCCAAAAGTCTTATATGGAGCCTGAGATGAACTAACCAATCTCTAAGGGCCCGACGGAGGGGAAAGCAATACAGTAAACCTCTGCCATCAACAGCTGCGGGGAGATGAGAAACAATCAAGTGCCGGGAGACTCATAATCCTGTGGGCTGATGGTCTTAATGGTCTGCCCCGGCTCTTCCTTTTGTTTACCCTCTATTGTCCCCGTCACTGGCTCACTAGATCCTGGCAAGTCGTAAGGAAGGATGATATACTGTAGTTCGAAAGTCAGATACCGAAGTTAGACGAATCAGTACCATCCAAAGGGGCACATATTCAGAATAAACGCCAACAAATGGTGACTAGATATTGCATATTCTCATTGATATAAATAATACCGATTAACATATTCACAACAATTGAAACCATGTGTTGTGTACTGTATTATTAAATATCAGCCCACTTGGAAGGAATTTATTTTCACGCTGGCCAATAGAATAATATTTGATAAGTTTGATATCAACACTCTCTAGTGAAATATTAGATACCTGCTAAGTCTTCTTCTTCATGTACCGAAGTTGTAGTTTTAACTATATGCATATAAACACCATGTGAGGAAGAACCCTTTATTGACAACGTTTCGCATATAGCTTCATCATGCCAATGACATACACCAAAAGATTTTTCAAGTCAACAATTATTTTCGAGACTGAAAAGGGGGAGGAGGAGGAGGAGGAAGGAGGGCGGGTATATTCATGCACAGGTCAAGTGATTGGTGGAGTCAATATTAATGGGCGGAGCGCTCCGTCCACTGTGTGTGTAGGTGTGTGTGTGTGTCTGTGTGTGTGTGTATGAATTATATATATAGTGAAGTTTAAACAAAATATGTATACAAATTACATACAAAGTGAAATAATAACCATCATATTAAAATTATTGGATGCGTCACTCAACATTAATATTAATACAAAGAAATATATATATATAATACAAACAATTATAAATAAGGTAAACATTTAGTGTATGGCCTTCTCCTAAAGAAAATAGATTTTTGAGCACAGACTAAACCAAAAATACACTACTGTATTTACATAGCTGGTCATTAACCTAACCTAACCTAAGCTAAGCTAAGCTAACCTGGGCATCCTGGGGGCTTACGCCCCAGACCCCCGCCGGTCTTGGGTTGAAAAGTGATAACAAATACGTATCTCTTACCTCATTATTCAAAGTTTTGTATTTGGTTTAATATACACTTCCCGGGTAATTTTAACAGTTATATTGCTTCTATATATCATATAATACACCATAGAATACGTTTTTAATATCTGGAAAAAAAAGGCCTTTGATTAAATATTTACGATAAATAATAATAAAGATAAATATATGTTAAACATACTACTACTACTACTACTACTAATACTAATACTACTACTACTACTACTACTACTACTACTACTACTACTACTACTACTACTACTACTACTGATAATAATAATAATAATAATAATAATAATAATAATAATAAGACAATATTGATCATAAACTACTAATAGACACAAATAACATTAATAATATTAATGAGAGAGAGAGAGAGAGAGAGAGAGGGAGAGAGAGAGAAAGGATAAGTATAATGACTACAGCTGCCTGAACAGAGGTCACATCTAAAACTCTCACCTACTTGGTAAGTACTGTAAATCGCAGTGAGGTCAAGATTAAGGTTAAATACGTGATGAGTGACGTATTTAATAATTTCAATGTGATATAATATATATTATTCACTATATATGTAAATTGTGTGCATCTATGTATTTACATGTGTCTTTATGTATTTACATTTAGTTGTATACGTATATATGTATGTACACGTGTATATGTGTGTATCCTTTTTGTACTGTATGCATATGTGTAGGTGTTTATGCATGCATGTGTATATGTATAAAGTGTGTATATGAATATCTATATAAATGTGTGTGAAGGTGTATGTGTTTTATGTATGCATATGTATGTCTATGTACAGTATATATGTATGTGTATGTGTGTGTTTGATAAGTGTAGTTATATGTACTGTATATGCATGCATGCTGTTATATAACTATGTGTGTTTATGTATTTATACGTATATTTATATGTATGTATGTACTGTACAAACATATGGGTATGTGTACGTGTATGTATTATTTCCCCCCCCCCCCCTTACAATCTTCTGCTTTGACTCTAATCTTGACCGCACGTGAGAATTGTAGTTGTGAATTTCGCTAGATATTTCACGTCGTCATTCTAGCTCATTTCACTCGTTTTTTTCTATATTCCCTTGCTGAAGATATATTACCTCGTCCCAAACATCATCCATCCACATCTTGTCGCCTTCCACCTTTAATGTTTCCCCTTACTTTCTCCCATATCATCCTTTTATCATCCGTATTCACCTCATTTACTACATACCCCCTGCGTCCATTAATTTGTGTCTACCTCATTACTCGGGCAATGTACTCCTTTAGCTTCCTACCTCATTTTCCTTTATGTGCCCCAACATTCCTGCTCCCTTCTTGGCCATTGTTGCCATTGCTTAGCAAACATTCGTTCGGCCTTCCCTTTTTGCAGTTAATTTATCTATAATAATGATTACTATTTTATATTTCATACCCTCCAGTTTCGCCCACATTGTTCAATAGATTTTAATTAAACGGTTTTCTCTCTTTGTATTCTGACTAACATTATTATTATTAGCTTTATTTATAGCTATATTTAAAAAAACAATACTGTAACTTTTACTTCTTCATTGTTATCCTCTTCAAAATCTACATTTAATTAATAATAATTACAACCAATATTTTCCACTTTATTTGCTTTTTGCTACGTATCTTTTCTCTTTTATTAGTGTAATTATTGATTATCGTTTGTATGACCATCGCATGTCTATATAATTACTACCTTAAAATATACTTAAGTATTTTGTTAACTTTGTTTATCAGTGTTTGCTTTCGTTTTTGTCGGTCTATGGTACTGTGATGATTCTCTTTCTTATGTCTTATGTTCATTTAGTTCATGCTCTCTCTCTCTCTTTCTCTTTCGACAAAGTGCCTCATTGCAGGCTAATGTCAAAAGTGAGTGCACTAGATATCAATACAGAGGTCACACATTGCATAGCAAGTTGGCTAACATATTATTATTTGTTTTCTATATTCCAACAACTCCCTCTTGGGCATAGGCTGAGAGCCTGTCCATTCAATCGCTAATCATTGAACGGTGAAGCCCATGAAGTCTCGTTCTATTCTAGGGGGTGAGACATGTGAAACATATTTTTAGCTGCATCCAGCCCCTGCCATCGTGCCTTCGCAGGATGCATGGGGCTTAGTTGCCCACTCACAGCTCGAAGCAGCCCCATCTCTGAAGCCTCCTCGCTCCAGTGCTTCACTGTCTCATCTCCTAGACTCAGACCCTCACTCTCAGAACGCCACCTATTGAGCAATGAACTCACTAGGAATTGTCCCCCTGTAGCATAATTTGAATATGAGCATATTCATACAGTGCTATTTAATCAGGGAACAATGAGGGTATTTATTTGGCGTTTCGGTGGGCTTTGTGGTAATGCACTGATACTAGGTACAGCACAAATTCCATCCAAATAATATATCGGATTCGAACCCGGGTTCATTGGATTACCAGTCCAGTGGCAAGACTACTCCACCACACCTCCCCTTAGACAGCAAGGGGTGATAATCAATCGTGTTTCTTCTGAGTGGACTGCAGTCACTTCTGTAGTTCCACAGGGATTTGTCCTTTCCCCAATTTTGTTTATCATAAAATAGTCAAAGACATCAATATTGGTTTGTTGAATGTGATCTTCAAGTTCGCAGACAACATTAAACTTGGAGTGAATGTGAAGAAATCTGAAAGAGTTGATCGAAAAGATCAGGATGGATCTTAACAGAGTAAATGATCTGAGAAATGTCAGATGCCACTAAACTTGGAAAAGTGCAAGGTGATGCATATCGGCAAAGCAAACCCCAAGTCAGGCTATTCGCTAATGGGAATGCCCCTGGAAGTGAATGACTTCTTTCCACTTCCAGTTTCTACCAGGAATGGACAGCAAGGTCTTTGAGATACAAACTATTCCTTGTAATTCTCTCTCTCTCTCTCTCTCTCTCTCTCTCTCTCTCTCTCTCTCTCTCTCTCTCTCTCTCTCTCTCTCTCTCTCTCTCTCTCTCTCTCTCTCTCTCTCTCTCTCTCTCTCTTTCTTCCCATCTGGCTTTTCTCATTTCAGCCTCCCCTGCAACTCCCCCCTTTTCACCGACCCCTTTGCAACAGAACCCCCCGCTCACCCCTTGCTCCTACGCCAACTAAAACAAACCGTAACCGCATGTTGAGTTTCCAAACCTTGGTATTCGTATCAGCACGGCCGCAACGTTGCGTCCGGTTATTTTGTCGTTTGTCCTGTGCAAGAAGGTGTGTGTGTGTGTGTGTGTGTGTGTGTGTGTGTTGTTAAATATTTGGGAGTTAGTCTACTGGCGGTGAATAACACTTGTCTTAAGCTTGGACCAACATATAGCATAATATAACATATTTGTTACCAATTCAAAAAACATCACCTTATGTTAATTTGGATGCATTAAAGTAAGAAAACCTTCTGTTTTAAGTAATAAGCAAATAGTATTATGCTGGTTAGTGGGTATATAAATAAGTGTGATCTATTTAGTAAAATTATGGACAGATTTATGACAAAATGGTGCACATCTTTAGTACTGTAATAATGACCTAATTATCATATGATAAGCCATTTTTGTTTACTTAATTTTGGCTATTTTCGAACTATGTTTATTAGGTTTAGAAATGTTATATGGAAGTTAAAGGGGTAATTAAGAGAGATTATACTTCGAAGATTGCTAGAGGTCCTTCTTCTGGTGAATAATATCGCCTGGTGTTAGCAAGAATAGCATGAACATATAATTATGTATTGTTACTGCAAGGGATATATTTTTGTATACGACTATCCCAGGTGCATAGACCAACGCTTTTAACATTAAATACAGAAATTCTAGATTATTTGATACCAGTCATTTTCTTACAGTAATTATATGTATATTATACTATATTAATTAATACATATGATCTTTTTTTACAGATTCGAGTTCATCATTCGGTATAATTCAACAGATCATCGGAGTAAGTAGGCTATCACTTACAGTAGATTACACTGTATATGAGAAAACGGTTGAAGAAGGCAGAACACCTACAATAAATCATGATGAAAACTAGTTTTGTAATCTACGTACATGCTGGAGAAATGAAAGCGAGGAATAATGACAGAAGAACAAAACAAAAATTTTTAGAACCAAAGCTTGAGGGATTGTGTGCAGAAGAACGGTGACAACTAAAAGCAAGCTGTGAGCCATACAAGGTTCATGCTGAATATAAATCAGTAAATATAAAAGGCCAGAGATGAGAGAGAGAACGGGAACGCGAATAGCTGGAGTGAAGGGAGATGATGGGAGTGATTCAAATAGATTTACATACGTACATAAATAAACTAAACAGACCCTTACTATCAAAGATTGATGGTCAGGACCTAATTATGAGAGGGAGAGAGAGGAGAGAGCATTGAAGCAGAAAAACCTAGGTATGAGAGAGTGTGACGCAGAGAAGGATCAGGGGATGTTTTTACGAGGGCATAATTAAACCCCTGACTGTGTGTAATAACAAAGGTTGTGGTGTGTGGAGGAGAGAGAGAGAGAGAGAGAGAGAGAGAGAGAGAGAGAGAGAGAGAGAGAGAGAGAGAGAGAGAGAGAGAGAGAGCGGTGCAGCGGAAAGATGGGAAGATATTGAGTTTAAGAATGAAACCATATACAAAATGTGTATTAGATCTAGAACATTAAACTTGGTGAGATAAGTTAAAGAAATGGAGGAAGTATATGGGCCGGAGAGAAGAAGAAATTATGAATAACATATTAGTAAAAATATCTAAGAAACACTGAAAACAATTATATACAACCTTTTTGTGAATTATCAATTTTGGATAAATAACAGACCGTGTTCACGTCCCTATATGATTGAAAAAACATATATCTACACTCAGCTTCTACAGTATAGTTCCCAAAGGGTAGTATGCTCTTCATTCGTGGCGTACATTTGGAAGCATGTTGAGCAGTGCAGGCTGAATTAGTTTATGATACATTACATTATGTAAATAATAACAGGTGTTATGATAGACGAACATAATGATTTTATCCCAACAATATTTACCGAAAGCACAACAGAACTGGCCCCCTGAACGCTATCTTTCGGGAATAGAAGTATGGACACATTGCTCTTTCTCCCACCATCTCAGTTTTACTACTCTACTTCACACATAGCCCAATTGACTTCTTCAAGCTGTTTTATGTTACCCTTTACCTTTTCATTCATCTACTACGATCACAGTCATTATTATTTGAGCCAACACATTAACATTTTATTTGCAGTAATATACTTATATCTGCAGACAACTCTTATAATTCACAGAATCTCGGAAATTGTATTTATGTGATTATATTATTTCAGATTGCTGTATGAAAAAGTATCGCTTATATGTATCTTGATGCATCCCTTTTCCATTTTACATATTGAAAATATATTTCATTCTTTAACTTTCAAACATCTATCTATCTATTGCCTGACGCCGTGATCCCCGAAGGGTTGGTCACGAACGAAACGCCCCCATGCACCACTGTCGCCAGTCAATCGACGTCCCTCCTCTCAACCAGCACCGCCTTCATTCATATACTTCTTCACACCATCCTTCCACCTCTCTCTCGGTTTACCTCTCTCTCCCTGTCCTTCCACCTCGCTCTCGTACACCCTCTTAGTCATTCTCTCGCTTCCCATACGTTCCATATGGCCGAACCATCTCAAGGTGTTCCTTTTCACACTTTCCAGCACATCTACCTCCACACCACACCTCCCTCTTATTTCCTTATTTGTCTGTCTATTCCTCCATGTAACTCTGCACGCACTTCTCAAGTAACTCATTTCCACCCCTCTCACTCTTGGTCTGAGTCTCTCCACCAACGTCCATGCTTCGATTCCGCAAGTCAATGTCGGGATTACCACACTGTCATGCAAGGACATCTTCACTTCCATGCTGACCACCCTATTTCTTGCTCCTGATTTCAGCGTCCCTACAACCCTCTTCCCGTGTTGCACCCTCTCCCGCACTTCTTCATCCATATTCCCATCTTTCCTCAGCACACTGCCCAGATACTTAAATGAGCTGAGAATCTCCATAGCCTGACTGTTCAACTTTACCTCACACTCTGTCGCTTCACCCCTTTCGAAGACCATAACCTTGCTCTTCCAGCATTTACCTTCAAATTCCGTGTTTTGCATACTCTTCCAAACATATTTACCATACCCTGCAACTCCCATTCATTATTGCTCATCAGAACTGTATCATCAGCAAACAGCAGTACAGGTAGCTTCCACTCGTTTCCCTCCCATATCAGCGATACACCAACATTCACTGCTCTTCCTTGTATTTCTTTCAAGGCTCAATCCATATATACATTAAACAACCATGGGGACATTACACACCCGTTTCAACCCAACATTCAGATCAAAGAACTCGCTTTGCTCACTCTCCACACGTACTGCTGCCTTTGCACCCTCATACATGCTCTTCACTGCTTTCAGCAACTTGCCATCTACTCCGTATATTCTAAGTACTTTCCACATACCTTCTCTATCCACTCTGTTATAGGCCTTCTCCAAGTCCATAACGTCAACATGCAACTTTTGTTGCTTCTCCAGATATTTCTCCACAACACATTTCAGGGTAGAAATCTGATCTACACATCCTCTTCCCTTCCTAAAACCGCCCTGCTCGTCACCTATCCATTTATCCGTTCTTGCTCTCACTCTCTCAATCACTACCCTACTGTTCACATTCCCTACATCTAATAAGCCTAAATAAGATTTTGAGACTCTGCAAACTACACGAGTTGACTGCACGTCAGTTATATCTGCTTCCTTTTAGATTGTGTTATAACAATATTCATATTATATTAGTTACATGTCCTTCTACTTCTCATTTACTCAAAGTTGAATTTATCAATAATTATCAAATTCCATCAATACGTTCTTCATTATAATTGTTATTATTATTATTATTATTATCATTATTATTATTATTATTACTATTATTATTATTATTATTATTATCATTATAATAATTATTATTATTAGTGTTATTATTATTATTATTATTTTAGTGTTTTAGTATTTACTCTTTACTTGAGATTGGCATTCACCAAGGAGGTGGTTGCCAAAATAGTCGGTATTATTTCTTCAAAATTAAACTATGTTCTTCTCTCTATTACCACTCATTCTACTCTGTCATTCGTCTACTTCAGCAGACAAAAAGCGAAATCCATTACCCTTATATTTCTCTAGAACTCCCACCATGACCCAAATCCTCATATATAAACTTTATACATAATATGTGAATAATATTTGTGTTTTCATACCAATTTGAATACTGTTTACTGTATATAACATGATTATGGTGCAAATTATGAATAATCTGTAATGAATGCCAAATTACTAAGGATCTATCAACTATCTTCTATTTAATACGCTCATATTTTCTACACAATTTGATACACATATGTTACAGTACGTTCGCAGTTTCTATCACGATCCACTCTCGACCACATCCCAACACACTTTTTCAACTTTCTCCCACCATTTTATCTACCCATTACGGCCAACTCTTTCTGCCATCCCTCCAAGTCACTTTTTGCACCATTCCTTGCAACACACCTACTGCCTTCAACTTCAAGCGCCCCACCACTCCACCATTTATCCAATCCCCACCCTTCATACACACTAACCCAATATCCTTTCTTTTCACATCACATTGCCTGCTCAAATTCCCTATCTCACCCTTTCCCAATAAGCTCTCCAACCACCTCAACTAACAACTAACTCCCAGCCTCTCCCACCATCCTGTCAACTCCCTCACCATGCCGTTGAACCACTTCCTACAACTCCCAGCCTCTCCCACCATCCTGTCAACTCCCTCACCATGCCGTTGAACCACTTCCTACAACTCCCAGCCTCTCCCACCATCCTGTCAACTCCCTCACCATGCCGTTGAACCACTTCCTACAACTCCCAGCCTCTCCCACCATCCTGTCAACTCCCTCACCATGCCGTTGAACCACTTCCTACAACTCCCAGCCTCTCCCACCATCCTGTCAACTCCCTCACCATGCCGTTGAACCACTTCCTACAACTCCCAGCCTCTCCCACCATCCTGTCAACTCCGTCACCATGCCGTTGAACCACTTCCTACAACTCCCAGCCTCTCCCACCATCCTGTCAACTCCCTCACCATGCCGCTGAACCACTTCCTACAACTCCCAGCCTCTCCCATCACCTCATTCAACTATTACCTACAATTCCAAGCCTCTCCCACCACCTTGTCAACTCCTCCACCACCCCAATCAACTACCACCTACAATTCCAAGCCTCTCCCACCACCTTTTCAACTGTTTCACCACTCCATTCAAACACTACCTCCAACTTCAAGCCTCTCCCACCAGCCTGTCAACTCTTCCATCCCATTTCCTTCTCCTCGGCCTCCCAAAACATGATATAATTAACGCCGGGTTAGGGTACTTTTCGCGGGGCAATTTTCCGTCTCATACGCACTGTAATCACCTCAGCTTGGTGGCCGGGCACTTCTTCCCTTAGATACGAGGCTTCTTTATGCTTGATATGGCGCCGCTTCTTGTGATAAAAACGCTGGCTGTGGTTTTATAATATAATTTTATCCGGAGGATGCAGGAAGACGTAATTATTATTAGTAAATTTTCTGAAGGAGAAAGAAGATTAAAAAAAATGAGTTACACACTCATAGAAGATTGATGGTTATAGGTAAGAATGTTGTTTTACGTGAATACAAGGGAATATAAGTAGAACAAAAGATTGCAAGAATAAGCCAATTTAAAAAGGCTCCTAGTATATATATATATATATATATATATATATTGAGAGAGAGAGAGAGAGAGAGAGAGAGAGAGAGAGAGAGAAAGAGAGAGAGAGAGAGAAAGAGAGAGAGGTAGGACGGTACAGTAAATGATGTTATATACCAGGTACGTCTCATACAAGGCGTGATGGCAACCAATCTCGCACGAACTGTCGCTACTGCACCAAGGAAAAAGAAGGACGTTTGCTAGTATTTGGGAGAAAGAATATATTTTCATTTGGCTCTTTTATGTTCTCGGAAATTAGAAAGATGTTCCATTATTTAATCACACAAATAATTTTCCTTTTCGAATTACTCGTTTCCAGTTGCCCTTTTCACTTATCCGTATGATTTTGTTGTTTGCCGTTAATGCATTACTCATTTGACGATACTATAGGGGGAAAGTATAAAAGGAAATCCACATAATCTGTTCAACGCATGTCGGACACCAGCATGTGTGCTGGAAGGCATGTTTTTTCATATATGTATTATTATTATCTGACTCTATCCTTTCTTTATGCAATCCCTTCAAATTAAAGAAATAGTCGAAGTAAAGATTTGAATTTGTGAAATATTCACATTAGATTCGTTGCATCTTAGAGTTGGGGAAACTGACCTGACTCTTATTCTATTAGGCATATCAAAAGTCTAGACGAACGGTCAAAGCGGGGCTAGCAGTCGAATCGTAAAGAAAATTGAAATCAAGGCAAGCAGTCAATTTATAAGAAGATGTACAAAGGAGTAAAAAGGATATCAAGCAACAACAGGTCTTGCGACCCCTCGAGGTTACTTGCTCTCTAAGTTACTGCTGTGTTAAGCGAACAGTTTCTCAGAGAGGATATGATAAAGTGTGAATTAAATTAGGTTACTATAATAGAAATACAGTACTAAGAAAAATATGATTTAATTTACAAATGCAGTCATCCGTGGGTTTCGGGAAAGGTGCTTGTCTAGTTGAACTCTAAATGGATCGACGGTGTTGCAGTCTATAAAACATCTCGGGGAAGCCCATTCCACAGATTGACAACTCGATTACAGATTCATGCGAGTTGTTGTTGTTGTTGTCGTTCCCCAAGCTGCCTGGCCGAACAGCCCCAAGGCCCCGAGCAAGACCAAGGCCATAACAGAGCGCCCCCACAGAACCCTCCCTGCCGACCACAATAAAGCCTGGGTGACCGAAGCCACTCCATGACGGGGAGCTGAGGAGTACAAAGAAGTACAAAGGAGTACAAAGGAGTACAAAGGAAATCAAGCAACAACAGATCTAGTGACCCTTCTAGGTTTCTTGTCCTCCAAAACACTGAGGATCAAGTGTCCAAACAGTGGTTTAGAGTGGGTAAGGGAACATTGGAAAGCGAATTACTGCCCTGGAACTAATGTCCGTGGCAGGATTAGGAAGTTAGTAGGGGACAGATGGGTTAGTAACTGAGGGGGGGATAAAATAAAGTTATTCATTTACAAACGCAGTCAGTCGCGGGTTTGATGCGAGATATTTGTCTAGGCGGAGTTTAAATGAATCAACGGTGATGCAGTCTATAACGTTTCGGGGAAGCCCATTCCACAAGTTGACAACTCGATTGAAGAAGAAATTCTTAGATTCGTGTGAGTTAAAAGATTTACCAATAATTTTGCAACCGTTTCCCCGCGTGTAATTAGCTTGGTCGATAGTGAAGTACTTACTACAGTTCATATTGTCGATGCCTTTGATGATTTTGAACACTTGAATTAAGTCACCTCTTAATCTGCGCTGGTTTAAAGGAAATAGATTTAATTCTCTAAGACGCTCTTCGTATGGTTTTTTCTTTAGGCTAGGTATCATTTTGGTAACTCTACGTTGAACTCGTTCTAGCTTGTTTATATATTTTTGGTAATAAGGGCACCAGGATTGAACGCAGTATTCCAGAAGAGGGCGGACTAAGGAATTGTAAAGGGTTAGGATAACTTCTTTGGATTTATGCTCAAATGACCTGCCTATAAAGCCAATTATTTTGTTTGCCTTCTTAACAACTTCTGAACATTGTTGACTCGGTTTTAGGTTACTC
Organism: Paralithodes platypus; assembly: GCA_032716605.1. Taxonomy (NCBI): domain Eukaryota; kingdom Metazoa; phylum Arthropoda; class Malacostraca; order Decapoda; family Lithodidae; genus Paralithodes; species Paralithodes platypus. Next base: position 38,256,412 of record CM064519.1, read on the forward strand.
GATATTGTTACTCCCAGATCGGTTTCTCTGTTTACATTCTTAAGCTGAGTGCCATTCATCGAATAGTTTGCTTTCTCATTTAGGTATCCGATATGTAGTACTTTACATTTATCCGCATTGAAACTCATTTGCCAAATTTGGGCCCAACATGACAATTTATCTAGATTGTGTTGCATCTCGTCAACTTGTTCTTTTGAGAGTACGCTATTTGCAATTTTTGTATCGTCAGCAAATTTTGAGATTGTACAGGTGAGACCCTCATCTATGTCGTTGATGTAAATTAGAAAGAGAATTGGTCCTAGTACCGATCCCTGGGGTACTCCGCTACTTACATTGGTCCATCTAGATGCCTTACCGTTTATGACTACTCTTTGCTTTCTGTCGCTGAGCCAATTTTCTATCCATTTCAACACACCGTCTTGTATTCCATGCGCTTTTAGTTTTAGCAGTAAACGTTTGTGGGGAACGTCCGGGAAACCAAAGCCCCACCCAGGGCCCTGTGCCCCTCAGCAATTATGAAGAGAAAGTTGAGGGGCAAAGGAAAAATGTGACGCTTTGGCTTCCAATCTTGGTAGATTGGGAGGTCAATCCACGGAAGAGACGTCGTCACTTGAGATCTAGAAAATATATAAGTAAAAGGAACAGTCAGAGTAAGCTATGGGTATGGCAGAGATCGCTCAGGTCTCACTCTGATAGACCAGCCCATCACCAGATTCATGCGAGTTAAGTGATTTACCAATTATTTTGTAACCATTTCCCCTTGTGTAATTTGACTGGTCGAAGATAAAATACTTACTGCAGTTCAAATTGTCAATGCCTTTGATGATCTTGAAAACTTGAATTAAGTCACCTCTTTATCTCCACTGTGTTCGGGGAAAAAATCAATTCCTCAAGGAATTTGCTCCTCAAACACGGTATAATTTTGGTAACTCTACGTTGAACTCACTCCAGTGTGTCTATATATTTTTGTTAGTAGGGGCACCAGGACTTAACGCAATATTCCAGAATTGGACAGACTAATGAATTGGAAAGAGTAAGGATTACATCTTTGGATATATGCTCAAAAGATCTGCCTATAAAACCTATAATTTTGTTTAATTTCCTAACAACTTCTGTACATTGTTGACTAGGTATTAGGGTACTAGATATTGTTACTCCCAAGTACGTTTCTCTGTCTACACTCTCTAGCTGGGTGCCATTGATTGAATAGTTTGCTTTCTCATTTCAGCTTCCAATGTGAAGTACTTTGCATTTATCTTCGTTGAAGCTCATTTGCCAGATGTTAGTCCAATGTGACAACTTATCTAGATTGTGTTTCATATTTTCAACATGTTCATTTGTGAGTACAGTATTTGCAAAGTTTGTATCATCTGCAAACTTTGAGATTGTACAGGTTAGACCGTAGTCAATGTTGTTAATGTAGATTAGGAAGAACATTGGCCCCAATACTGATCCTTGAGGTACACCGCTAGTTACTTTCCCATTTATGACTGCTATGTAAAATAAGGATGAGCGGTATAATCATAAGGAGAGATGAAATCGGGTCGATTGGTCAAATTATAGAAGTTAAATCAGGGCAAGTGGTCGAATCATAAGGAATTTTCGAATCAGGGCGAGTGTTCGAATAAAGACAAGCAGTCGAACCGGGCTGAACATTCAAATTGAAAGAAGAGATCAAATCTGGGTGAACATTCAAATCATAAGGAGAGGTAGAATCGGGGCAAGAGGTCGAATTTGGATGAATGTTCGAACCTGGGTGAGTAGTTGAATTTGGATAAGAGGTCGAATTTAAGTTACTGGCTTAATTTTGATGAGTAGTGTCCTTCACCCTAACAAGTAGGGTTTTTACCGTAAACAGGTAGTGCCCTTATTCCAAACAAATAGTGTCTATAACCCAAACAAAGATTTTCCTTAACCCAAACAAGTAGTACCTTTCACCGTAAAAAATAGTGCCTTTCACCATAACAAGTAGTGTCATTCATCCTAACAAGTAGAGTCCTTATTCCTAACAAGTAGTGTTATTATTCCTAACAAGTAGTGTCCTGATCCCTAACAAGTAGCGTCCTTAATCCTAACAAGTTGTGTCCTGAACCCTAAGATCTTGCCTCCTTCACCCTAAGAAGTACTCCCCCGCACTCTTGCAACTAGCCCCCTTCACCCTTCCCAGTCGTGCCTCTGCCCCGCCAAGTGTCCGGCCCCCAAATCCCCCACTTAGTAGGAATGGCCCCCTAATGGCTGTTTCCCCCCCGACTCCTATCCATCATCATCTTTTCACCGCCTGTCATGGTGTCTTTATATCCTTGGCCTCTCTCCCTGCCCACTTGTCCGGTATTCCTGGGTGTGCCTCTGGTCTACAAATATACTGCTATGATTCCATGTTCGTCCTCTGTGTATGTTTGATCTCTCTCTCTCTCTCTCTCTCTCTCTCTCTCTCTCTCTCTCTCTCTCTCTCTCTCTCTCTCTCTCTCTCTCTCTCTCTCTCTGTCTCTCTCTCTCAATATTTATATATATATATATATATATATATATATATATATATATATATATATATATATATATATATATATATATATGTATATATATATTGAGGCAAAATTTATTAAAGACCAAGGCATATTAGCAAATAGTATATTAGCATCGTAGCAAATTCCGTCAAGTCTCCCGCGACCCCACCGAAGCTCTTAAGAAAAAGGTCAACACGATCATCACAGCGTGCAATGCTGCCAAGGACCAGCAACACTTCAACACCATTACTGGTTCCTACACACCACGATATATCTACGGTAACGTGAAAACCCATAAAGACAACTACCCACTTCGTCCCATCATCTCCCAAGTCACCACACCATCTTATGCTTTAGCTAAACAACTGAATCAACTCATTGCACCTTACATCCCTGCTAAATATTCTTTGAGGTCAACAGATCAATTAATTGATATCCTTCGTACCACAAGCCCTAGCGGTCTTCTAGCATCTCTAGATGTTGAAACTTTCTTCACGAATGTCCCTGTCGATGACACAATCAAGATCATTTTGGACAACACGTACCACCATCCAACCCTGCCCCCCCCCCTAAGATTCCTGCAATTCAACTAGAAAGCCTATTAAGAGCTTGTACCACAGAGGCTCCATTTCGCAGCCCAGACGGGAAGCTCTACCTTCAAATCAACGGAATCAGCATGGGCTCTCCCTTGGGTGGTCCAACCTTCGCTGACTTCTACATGTGCCACCTTGAGAATGCTGTCCTACAAGATGAAACCCTTCGCCCATCTACCTACTGTCGCTATGTCGACGATATATATGTAGTTGTACATGATGAGAAACACTTACAAGCATTGAAGCACACTCTGGAATCAAATTCAGTGTTGAAATTCACCTATGAGCTAAGTATTAACGACAAAATCCCTTTCCTAGACATACTGATCAGCAAAGAACAAGATCAATATATTACTACTGTTTATCGTAAAACCACTGACATAGGAAAGTGCCTCAACGCTCGTAATGAATGTCCTCAGAGATACAAAGTGTCCGTAATTAGGTCATACCTACAACGTGCCTATAAAACTTGTTCATCATGGGTTCTTTTCCACCATGAAGTTAACAGATTTAAACAAATCCTTATCAACAATGGATACTCTAATAACATTGTTGACTATGAAGTTCACAAATTCCTTACACTTAAATTTAACCCTACTCCTGAACATCACCAAGACCCCAACTCAAAGACTCATAATCTATTTTACTGTAACCAGATGACACCCGCATACAAAACAGATGAAAGAGTTCTGCGAGACATGATAACACGAAATGTATCTTGTAACAATCCACACGATAGTATAAATCTAATAATATATTATAAGAACAAGAACGTCAGTAACCTTCTCATGGAAAATAACTTAACACGAAATCAAAACAACCTCCAGCATACCAATGTGGTTTATGAATTTTCTTGCCCGAACGAAGGTTGTAAACTTCGAAACATGAACTACATTGGTATGACACCAACAACACTAAGCAGACGACTCACTATGCACCTACAATCCGGCTCAATCAAAGATAATATGATGCATCAACACAAATCCACCCTCAGTAGAAAAAAAATAACAGATCACTCAAAGATTTTAAAGTATTGCCAAGACACTACACGACTCCAAATAACAGAAGCCTTACTAATCCGAGACAAAAAACCGACACTAAACAACCAAACCACAGGTACTGACTCTTTTTAACCAAAATACACGAACAACACATACGCAACGCTATACCGAGACAATGAACACTCCCAACAACCACACGCACACACGCACACACACTCACACAGAGAGCCCCCCATACAATCTAAGACATCAGTCACAGTTGAGCTAGCAATCAGCTCGTAAGTCCTGATAATTAACCCCTGTGTATTTTAGTGACATTTGTACAATCTTATTTCAACTCTGACCTAGTGTTATACAACTAGTGTGGTTTAATTAAATTAGCGTAGTTCAATATGTAAGTGATATTTATATATTTCTGTTAATGCATGAGAACACTCACTTGTTCTTTTAAACAAATGTTAACTATTTATTTCATATTATGAAGAAACATATATTAATTTATATTTTTTACTTTTACAGATATAAATCTACTGAAGATGTGCAAAGAAAGCACGAAACGTTTAGTGAATAAATAATAGGACATATAAAATAAAAGTTGACGTATTATTCAACACCTTATTGAAAATAATCATGAGCTTTGGAAACTTAATATATCATTTGAATGATGTAATCAGACATACAGTGAAATATTGAAAACACAAGTAAAAAGTTAGTAAAAAACAAATATGCCCTGGTCTTTAATAAATTTTGCCTCAATGAAAACATACTCCCTACTTATATATATATATATATATATATATATATATATATATATACTGTATATATAATCCATTATTGATAATAGAATATTTGCTGAATGAATCATCGAAGCGAGTAGAGGAAAATACTTGTGATTTCGTATTACAAACACATATAGTTAAGATTGTTAATTTCCGGAATAACTTGATTTTGAGTGAGGAAAATCCCCATTTTATTTTGGAAACATTCCTCATATTCATCATTCATTTAAACATTAGAAGTTTTATAGTGTTTATTTCAGTAATACAATAGTATTGCCTTCCCTCTATCTACTGATGCATAGTATTGTACGGTTAAGGCGATAATTATGGGTGCAAAACGAGCGATAATATACATATTTGGCGGTGGGATTTGGGAATCAGTTGGGATAAATTAATTTGTTAATTAACGAGAAAGATACATTTTCTGATCAAAACGTCCGTACGTTTTGCCTGGATATTGAGATAATTAATATGAGATGTTTAAAACAGGTAATTATTAAAGCTTTTATACATTGCAGTTCGTATCAAGTAAATTAATAATTACCAAAATATCAGCGGGATAGTGATTTGTTAAAATGAATACTTTTGAATTGTTATAGATATTTACTCTTTCCTACTGTACACGGATTAATGATTTATCTATGCCAATTTTGTGAAATAACCCTCCTGATGGTGTTCAGTGACACATTGGTTATCATGCATGGCTCACAACCATGAACACAAAATTCGACTCCGGAGCAAAATTATAAGGATGGGCATTGGACAGTATTTGCACACCTGATGCCTCGATTCACCTAGCAATATATAAAAACCTGGATTCAGTGGATATTGTGACGTCCAATCTGGATAAATAACTGTAATATCCTGGAAAATTTGAATAGTCCTTGCGTAGGAGACTCGGTAACCCACACCTGGAAAATTCACGGAGAGGCACATTGTATTCAGTTCATATATCGGTAACAATGGGTGACTAATGGGTGACTGTTAGATGGTAAGATTCCACCGGTGACGAAATATATAAAGACTCATATGCATTCAACTAGCTTTCATTGTTTTTGTTCTAATTATACCTGTGAATGAAAATTAGTTCTAATATGTTGAGGACTAATAAGAGACTGATTACCTGGTCAACAACAAAAATAAAAACATTTCTGGCAAGGAAACTTAGAGCAGTTTTAGACTAGTTTTGGGGTGCTGAATCCAAATTTGATCTCAGATTTTCTCTATCACAACAAATTGTTGTGCTATCGGTATACCCCATTTTCATGGATTTTACCAAAAATTAACTTTTCGTCACTCATTGCGGATGGTCAGTGATTGCTTTATTGTTAGAATATGGTGTTTTATTTTTAGGATAGTGTTTTTATAATAGTGAGGGTTCAATCCCAATAGGACACTGTAAACATGAAAGAAGAGTATGCCAACATCAAGATTGTTCTGGAGAGGTTGCAATGGATGGGTAATTTGTGTGGATTTGAAAATGGTGAACTTTCTGCTGGGCCAGCAAGGTGGTTACACAAAATATCCCTGTTTCCTGTGCTACTGGGACAGTAGGGCTACAGTAGACCACTGAGTGAAAAATAAATGGCCACCAAGAAACAGTTTGACGCCTGGTGACAAGAACATCATTAATGACCCTCTGGTTGATAGGAAAAACATTGTCTTTCCCCCACTGCACATAAACCTTGGTTTGATGAAGCAATTCGTCAAAGCTCTTGATCACAGTGGAGACTGCTTCAGCTATATATGTTCAACCTTTTCAAGTCTCGGTGACGAGAAGAAAAAGGCAGGAATATTTAATGCGGCAGAGGCTAGAGCTTGGAATGCATTCTCTGATGTGGTGCAGAATTTCCTTGGGAACAGGAAAGCTGACAACTATCAAGAGATTGTGGAGGAGCTGCTCTTGAGTTTGCAAGGACTTGGATGTAGAATGAGCACCAAGGTGCACTACTTACATAGTCATGTTTGGGTGATGTGAGCGAAGAGCAAGGTGAACGCTTTCATCAAAACATTAAAGTAATGGAAGAACGTTACCAAGGCCGATGGGACTCAAACATGATGACAGATCATTGCTGGAGCTTGATGAGAGACATTCCAGAAGCTGTACATCAGAGATCGTCAAAGAAGAGGAAGTTTATGCAGTTGTAACATGACCACAATGAATAGACTTTTTGTACATAGTGTTGTTATCTTCACACTTAATTCTTACATGTTAATGTGCATTCACTCTCACAACTTTGTGCTACAACTCATTACATTTGTGTATCTATGTATGCCTATGTAATTCTTCCATTATGAGCATAAATTGCTGTTTCTTGCGAAAATGCAAGAATTTATATCTCGAAAACCTGATGTGATAGACAAAAACTGATGACAGATTTGGATGCAGCACACCAAAATTAGCTAAAATCCATTGGAATACCTTGTGCCAGAAAAATCGTGTTGACCGGTGAATTATCTATGTATTAAACATTTCTGTGTTGGAAATCACGGCAATCACCGAATTTTTGTATTAATTTGGGTTATAAGTGAATCACACCGTTATACAATAAATTGTTATGCTTCATGTGAATAATAAGATTTTGTTATGAACTATTTGAAAGTCTGTATTGGTTATATAGTTTTTTGGAATATGAAGGTGTAGGTAATTCTCAGCTAGCGTTTTTGTGTGGGTGTGTGTGTGTGTGTACGTGCATTGATGTAGCCTTGATTAAGAATACTTGTGTGTTGACCTAAGGGCGAGTGTCGGCCCGTGTCCCCCTGCCATAAATTGCTGAACAGGTGAAGGTGGGAAGGCCGGCACACAGGTGGGTTAATGATCACTAGACCTTTGGGAATCTTCTGGTCTACAGATATGACTTCATTTTCATCCTCCCTCTCTCTCTCTCTCTCTCCAAGCCTGGATTATTACATGGATATGTACACTCACGCGTACTAAAAGTTGCTCAGGGGTGGGTCCTTCCTTCCCCTACTCCATCCTGGGCAGGTGGAAGAGGGGAGTCGGGTCCAAGTCTACCCCCAACTCCCCCACCTTCCTTCTCTAGCTGGCAGTTAGTGATTAGCGACGATTGTTCTCATGTATTACACATTATTGTTAAACCATAATTGCACATGCTTACAATGGCCAACATATAAAACAAATACAATATAATATACTGTATAATTGCATTCTCAAATGAGTCTCTATACGCAACGTGGGTTACAAGATATATAATTTGTAAGACATTAATTTTGTATGTACAAATATTATGCTCCTAAAAATATCACAAAAGGCTTTGGGATGGCAACATATTTGTTTTTTATATGCTAGTTAGCCACTCACAGATGATTTAGGACGGATATTTAAGCCTAACTCTCCCCCTGTTTTTCTTGAATTACCCTGACGATGCCTTGAGATAATAGACGAAAGCTTGGTGTTCAATTGTTTCAATTTTCTCAGCGAGTTTTACACCACACACACACACACACACACACATATATATATATATATATATATATATATACTGTATATATGTAAGAAATATGCTAGTTTTCAGGAAGCAAGTATGCCTAGAGAAAGTTAAAGAGAATAAGATGGAGTTCCAGCTAGAACTTAACAATTGATGCCAAGTTCTCGACAGCAATGAAAAGAACATCAACAAAGTAAACAAAAATCTAACATTAGCAATTAGAGAAACAGCAGAACCGATAGGGAGAACAAACACCAGTAAAGAAAGCAAGTACTCGCAATCTACTGTAAATCTCATAAAAAGAAGAAAAGCAATGCAAATCAAAACGAAGAGAGCTGAAATAGAGAGAGCAGAACTAAACAAGCTAATCAACAAAAGACGACGGGAAGAAGAAAGACAAAGAAACATGGACTTAGTTGAAGAAACTACGAGGAAAGGAAAAAGCCTCAAACTAGCTCAACGTAATCTAGCCTTAGGTCCGCAACAAATTACTTCTCTGAGAGACAGCAATGGTGAAATCATAATTAACTGTAGAGAACAAATGGTGACACGAGTCGAAGTTCTATGAAAAGTTATACTCTTCAAGTATTTCAATTCCATCAAATGATTCAACAACAGACACAGGCGAGGTCCCACATATATCTGTAGATGAGGAAAGGTCTTCCCTAAAGAAAATGAAAAGGGGGTCGGTTTACTACCGCTAAAGCGCAACGTCAGTACAGCTTTCTTTAGCGACAGTAATTCCTGATGATCAAGGCAGAAGAATGAATATTGAGTTGCCACCATGGTGATTCAATATCAATTCCATTGTGGAGCCAAGATCTATAAATCCTTAATAAACCTTTATATGCCAGTGCTTTAATAGTGTATTGAGTATAGCCCAAATCTAACAGCTCTTAAAATATCTTCCAGTGAAGTATATTTTAAGAACTTTCCAACTGTTGTAGATCTTAACTTTGCCTGTCATAGTTTTACTGCTTGTGGCGTTTCTCCAGGTGTCCCTTCTCCGGGCAAGAAGGGCTGATGTGCTGGGAGGAGGGCTTGGGGCGGCTGGGGTAGCCCCTCTGGATTTCGCAATCACGGCGGTGGTGCGGCTTACAGGAAGAAGGGCGCGTGGTGGTGCAGGATCTATGCAAGTTCTTGCTTGCCTTGCCTTCCTTCTGGTTCTTCTTTCTCCTGTCACTTCTTTGATTCTTAATCGTAACTATTATTTCCTTTCCGGGTCTTGGAGGAAGTGCGGGCGTGATAGAGGGGACTCGGGCGTATTCTGGTGGTGTGGCGCTCGGGGCTTCTTTTCTCGGAGGTGTGGTGGCAAGGGTGGTAATATATATATATATATATATATATATATATATATATATATATATATATATATATATATATATATATGTGTGTGCGTGATCCACATGTAAATATGGCATTGTGTATTCATCCCTCCAGATACTCATATTGATAATTATTTTATATGATATTTTCTATCACTGGTATTGTTATGCCAACCTAAAAACCCTTCCAAAATTCGCTAACATTGAGCTTGAATACCCCATATTCCCCCAACAATCTCGGCTAAAATCCACCATTTCGCTTGTCTCTGCCCTTCACCCCACCTAGACTACCGCCATCACACCCTCCATCTTCCTCCACCCCCTACCCCCCTCACCCCTTCTGGTCTGTAAATCCTTGAGCCCCCAGACCTGTGAATACCTCCAAATATCTTGTTTCAGATCCTGACGTGGGGGCCCCGGGTGGGATAATATATGGCCTAAGTTATCAAGACGAGGGCCCACCTTCACCCCTTTCCTCCCTCAAGATATACAGTATATATATATATATTTATATATATATATATATATATATATCTTGAGGGAGAGAAAGAGAGAGAGAGAGATTCACAATATAGTGGGACATAATGTCAAATACATAGCCCTACTATCATGAACCGTTAAAATAAGAACATCACACCATTTTTTTATTCCAGATCTGTCCTCCTCCCCTGGGTGACATGGTGAATCTCTTCCCCCTCCACCCCTCCCGCTCTCCCTTCCTCCATACCTCCACCGCTGTCACACTACCAGATATAAAAGTCAGGGTTGCCGGGTGCAGGAATTTATTAAGGGTTCTGCTCAGTCTAATGCTGGTATACAGGTATACACAGCAGACGGACCCAGCCAGCTTGCCACCATCCTTCCCTGACTCACTACATCTGACTATTTAGCCCAGCCAGATGCGACCTGCTTGCTGTAATACCAATTGTACATTATTTTGTGACATAATTACTTAATCACTTTCAGCCTAGTAGTGCGACGTATTTATGTTTTGTTCTTCGATTAATGTGTACTTCTGTCTATTAATTTACTTTTTGATCCAATACAAATAAAATAAAAAATAATAAATAAAATAATTATATATAAAATATATCAATAAATATTATATATATACTGTATATATATATATATATATATATATATATATATATATATATATATATATATATATATACTGTATATATATATATATTTTTTTTTTCTTTTCTATATACCAACTACTCCCTCGCGGGCATAGGCTGAGAGCCTGCACACTCTACCGCTGAACACAGTGAGGCCAGTGAGGTCTTGTTCCAGTCTAGGGAGTGAGACATGTGAAGCACCTTATTCACGGCTCGAAGCAACTCCATCTTTGAAGCCGCCTCGCCTCCGTGCTTCACAGTCTCATCCCCCAGACTCGGACCCTCACTCTCAGAATGCCACCTATTGAGCAATTAACTCACTTGGCATTGCCCCCCTGTAGCATATTTTGAATATGGGAATATTCATACAATGCTATTTAATCAGGGAACAATGAGGGTATTTTTTTTGGCATTTCGGTGTGCTGTGGTAATGCACTGAAACTAGGTACAGCACAAACTCCATCCCAATAATATCTTCCCATTGACATATTGGGATTCGAACCCGAGTCCATTGGATTACCAGTCCAGTGGCAAGACCACTCTGCCACACCTCCCTTTAATATATATATATATATATATATATATATATATATATATATATATATATATATATATATATATATATATATATATATATATATTTATATATATATATATACATATATTTACTGTATATATATATATATATATATATATATATATATATATATATATATCGAAGGCACCTTCGATAGAGTCTGGCATAAATCTTAAATGTCTTAACTACCCTTTTTCGGGTTCTATCCCTCCATCTGTGCCTTTGTTTCTAATTTCCTTTTTGGCCGTTCCAAAGCTGCGGTTGTGGGCGGCCATCGCTCACCTCCTCATCCTATCAACTCCGGTGTTCCTCAGGGCTCTGTCCTATCTCCTATTCTCTTTCTAATTTTCATAAATTATCTTCTCAACTGTACCTCCAGTCCCATCCATTCAAATGCAGAGGACTCTACCTTACACTTCTCAATTTGTTTTCTAGAACGCCCCAGCCAGCAATCCCTCAAAAACAAACGTAATGAAGCCTTACAACACTTATCTTTTGAACTAACTACTATTTCCAGTTGGGGCAGAGATAACCTTGTTACCTTTAATGCTTCCAAAACTTAATTTCTCCATCTATCTACCCGTCCAGAACTGCCAGAGGACTATCCCTTATACTTCAACAATACAAAAACCAATCCTTCATCTTCTCTCAATATTCTTGGTGTCTCTTTTTATTCTGCTATCAGTTCGAAGGACCATATTACCAGTCTTGCTAAGGGAGCCTCCAAGATGCTGGGTATGCTCAACCGCCTCAAGGGGTTCTTTATTCCCTGCACAGCTTCTTGCTCTGTACAGGGGCACAGCGCGTCCTTGTATTGAGTATTGTTCACATGTGTGGGGAGGATCCTCTCACACCGCACTCTTAGACATAGTAGAAAGGAAGGCCTTTCGTATCATTAATTCCCGCCCAACTCTTTGCAAACTCTCTCTCTTCGCCGAATTGTTGCCTCTCTCTCGCTATTCTATTGCTACTACAATAATCAGTGCTCCTCAGACCTCTCCCAGTGTATATCACCTCCTCTACGTAGGGTAAGTGGTACCCGTCTTGCAACACAATCCCATCCCTACTCTGTGCAACACTTCAACCCAGGAGTGAAATGTTTAATTTCAAATGCCATTGTAGGATTGAACAGAAAAATTATGATATTCCCAATGAATGTGCACCCAATGAAATATTCTTTAAAATGTCACCTATGTGACTCCATCTTAGAAGATTCTTGTCATAATGGTATGAAATGTCGCCCGGTACATAGATTTACTCCCTTTATCCTGGGCCCGTATACTAACAAATGCCATAAGTTAAGGCAATTATGAGGTAAAACAAACCAAAGAATTCACTGTCCAAAACGTCATATCTTGCACATACTCAGGAAAAGTAGACTATCATACGACATAATACACAGATATGACTTGTTATTTTAGTAGTAATAGCGCTAGAATTACGATGTTTGCATTTGGATATGACAGTCACAGGCAGATAAGGTACCGTGAATGTTTTGAGTATCCAGCACCATATGGGGCATAAAATGTATAACTTATTATTGGATATATGTTGTAATCTTTGTTTTCATTTTTGTTTTATATGTGCATGAAGGAGACGAAAGGCAAAGCTGCCTTTAAAAAGTGTCACTCCCAAGGTTGAAAGAGTGATAGAGAATCTAAATTTCGGTACATTTAAGGTAATTTCAGTTTGTTGGAAAGAAGTGCGGTGTGCTTCTTAAGTGTAGTTAAATTAATAGAAGGAGGAAGAGTTTGCGAGAGTAAGCTGTATTACTATCTGTTTAAGTGAGGCACACATTGAAACAGGGAGGAGAGCAAAGCAAACGCAATAGGAGTCCCTACAACTTATTAATCATCAAAATATATGGGGTCTGTATAAAAAGTGCCTTTCATTTACGAATATACTCATCACAGTTTACCTAATATATATATATGTGTATGTAGGTATGTATGTGTGTGTGTTTTTTATATATATATATGTATATATATATATATATATATATATATATTTTTTTTTTTTTTTTCTATGTGATTGAGGGAGGCAAAAGGCATAACTGCCTATAGCGAGTGCCTCCCCCATAGTTGAAAGAGTGACAGGGCCAAAATCAAGGGACGTTCGAGCCAAAATGCCTGGACACACGGAGCTTGAAGCAATTTAAGTCATAGGAAGAGGGAAAGACTGATTCTGGGAGAGAGTTCCAGAGCTCAGATGTTGAGTAGAAGAAAGTTTGAGAGTAACGTTTCACTCTTGGGTTGGAGAGTTGCACAGAGTAGGGGTGGGATTGAGTTGCAAGACGGGTACCACGTGCCCTACGTAAAGGAGGTGGTATGCACTGGGATAGCTCTGAGGAACACTGATTATTATAGTAGCGATAGAATAGCGAGAGAGATGCAACATTGCGGCGGAGAGAGAGAGATTGCAGAGAGTTGGTGAGTGGGCGGGAGTTAATGATACGAAAGGCCTTCCTTTCAACTTTGTCTAGGAGAGCGGTGTGAGAGGAACCTCCCCACACATGTGAACAATACTCAATACAAGGGCGCACTATGCCCCTGTACAGAGCAAGAAGCTGTGCAGGGGAAAAGAACCCCCTAAGGCAGTTGAGCACACCCAGCTTCTGGGAGGCTGCCTTAGCAAGACTGGTAATATGGTCCTTCCAAATGAGAGCAGAAGAAAAAGAGACACCAAGAATATTGAGAGAAGATGAAGGGTTGATTTTTGTATTGTTGAAGAATAAGGGATAGTCCGCTGGGAGATCCTGACGGGTAGATAGATGGAGAAATTGGGTTTTGGAAGCATTAAAGTTAACAAGGTTTTCTCTGCCCCAATTGGAAATAGTATTTAGATCAGAATTTAAGAGTTCTATGGCTTCATTACGTTTGTCGTTGAGGGACTGCTGGCTGGGGCGTTCTGAAAAACTAATGGAGTAGTGTAAGGTTGAGTCGTCTGCGTATGAATGGATGGGAATTAAGGTACAGTTAAGGAGATCATTTATAAAAATTAGAAAGAGAATAGGAGATAGGACAGAGCCCTGAGGAACACCGGAGTTTATAGGGTGAGGAAGTGAACAATGGCCGTCCACAACCGCAGCTATGGAACGGCCGGAAAGGAAATTAGAGACAAAGGCACAGATGGAGGGATAGAAACCGAAGGAGGATAGTTTAGAAATTAAAGATTTATGCCAGACTCTATCGAAGGCTTTCGAAATGTCTAGTGCAATAGAAAAAGTCTCACCGAAGTCCCGAAAGGAGGATGACCAAGAGTTAGTAAGATATGAAAGAAGATCACCAGTAGAGCGACCCTTAAGGAAGCCATACTGGCGATCTGAGAGCAGATTATGAGAAGAGAAATGCTTAAGAAATTTGGAAGCAAGAATAGTTTCAAAAACTTTAGAAAGACAAGAGATAAGAGCGATTGGACGATAGTTGGAGGGTTGAGAGCGGTCACCCTTCTTTGGGACAGGTTGAATGTGAGCAAACTTCCAGCATGAAGGGAAGATGTTAGAGGATAGACAGAGACGAAAGAGTTTGCCTAGGCAGGGAGTCAGCACGGAAGCACAGTTTTTGAGAACAACAGGAGGAACACCGTCTGGACCGTACGCCTTATTAGTGTTAAGCCCAGAGAGGGTAGAAAGTACATCTTTAGAAGAGATTAGGATATTAGGCATAAGTAAGAGAGAGGAGGGCGGAGAGGGAGGAATAGCACCGGAATCATCCAAGGTGGAGTTTCTAGCAAAAGTTTGAGCGAAGAGTTTAGCTTTGTGAGAGGAAGAAGTGATGGTTGTGCCATCAGAGTGGGAAAGGGGAGGGAAAGACGAGGAAGAGAAATTGTTGGAGAGGTTTTTGGCTAGATGCCAGAAAGCTTGGGAAGAGCTAGAGTTGGATAGTTCAGTGCATTTATTATTGATG
Source organism: Paralithodes platypus (assembly GCA_032716605.1). Lineage (NCBI taxonomy): Eukaryota > Metazoa > Arthropoda > Malacostraca > Decapoda > Lithodidae > Paralithodes > Paralithodes platypus. The sequence continues at coordinate 38,271,666 of CM064519.1, forward strand.
AAAGAGTGTTTGGCAAGTCGAAGAACAGATTTGGCTTGATTCCGGGCAGAAACATATGAAGAATGAGAGTCTTGAGTTTTAAGGCGTCGGTGCCGTTTGAATGCTTCCTCCTTATTGCGGACAGCAGTAGAACAGGCGTGAGTAAACCAAGATTTTTTAGCATTAGTCTGAGAGAAAGAGAATGGAATGTATGCTTCCATGCCCGATAGGATTACCTCGGTAATGCGTTCAGCACTCCGAGGGTCCTCGGCCATGGAAGCAGAAATCATTCCATGGGAAATCAAAGAAGTACTGCCGAAGAGCCTCCCAGTCGGCAGCGCCAAAGTGCCACAAGCGCCGCCGGCTAGGAGGATCGGGTGGCTGTACTGGAGAGATAGGACAGGTGACAGAGATAAGTTTATGGTCGGAGGAGCCCAAAGGAGAGAAAAGATCGACAGTATAAGAAGAAGGGTTAGAAGTTAGAAACAGGTCAAGAATGTTGGGCCGATCTCCGATGCGATCCGGGATACGGGTGGGTTGCTGAACTAACTGCTCTAGGTCATTTAGGATAGAAAAGACGTAGGCTTGTTCACCAGGTGGATCAGTAGTGTGAGAGGAGAGCCATTGGCGGTGGTGAACGTTGAAATCTCCTAAGATGGAGATTTCTGAGAAAGGAGAAATGGATAGAATGTGTTCCACTGTAGAGTTTAGATAGTCAAAGAATTTAGGAAAGTTGGTAGAGTTAGGGGAAAGATAGACAGCACAGAAATATTTAGTAAGAGAATGACAGGAAAGTTTGAGCCATAAAGTTGAGAATTCAGAGGAGTCGAAATCGGGAACACGAGAGCAAGTGAGTTTGTTGTGCACATATGCACAACATCCGCCTTTGGCTATATATATATATATATGTATATACTGGATATATATATATAAATATATATATATATATATACTGTATATATATATATATATATATATATATATATATATATATATATATGTGTATGTAGGTATGTATGTGTGTGTGTTTTTTTTCTTTCTATGTGAGTGAGGGAAGCAAAAGGCAGAAATGCCTATTGCGAGTGTCTCCCCCATAGTTGAAAGAGTGACAGGGCCGAAATCAAGGGACGTTCGAGCCAAAATGCCTGGACACACGGAGTTTGAAGCAACTTAAGTCATAGGAAGAGGGAAAGACTGATTCAGGGAGAGAGTTCCAGAGTTCAGCTGTTGAATAGAAGAAAGTTTGAGAGTAACGTTTCACTCTTGGGTTGGAGAGTTGCACAGAGTAGGGGTGGGATTGTGTTGCAAGACAGGTACCACGTGCCCTACGTAAAGGAGGTGGTATACACTGGGAAAGCTCTGAGGAACACTGATTATTATAGTAGCGATAGAATAGCGAGAGAGATGCAACATTGCGGCGGAGAGAGAGAGATTGCAGAGAGTTGGTGAGTGGATGGGAGTTAATGATACAAAAGGCCTTCCTTTCAACTTTGTCTAGGAGAGCGGTGTGAGAGGAACCTTCCCACACATGTGAACAATACTCAATACAAGGACGCACTATGCCCCTGTACAGAGCAAGAAGCTGTGCAGGGGTAAAGAACCCCCTAAGGCGGTTGAGCACACCCAGTTTCTGGGAGTCTGCCTTGGCAAGACTGGTAATATGGTCCTTCCAAATGAGAGCAGAAGAAAAAGAGACACCATGAATACTGAGAGAAGATGAAGGATTGATTTTTGTATTGTTGAAGAATAAGGGATTGTCCGCTGGGAGTTCCGGACGGGTAGATAGATGGAGAAATTGGGTTTTGGAAGCATTAAAGGTAACAAGGTTTTCTCTGCCCCAATTAGGGATAGTATTTAGATCAGAATTTAAGTGTTCTATGGCTTCATTACGTTTGTCATTGAGGGATTGCTGGCTGGGGCGTTCTGAAAAAGTAATGGAGTAGTGTAAGGTTGAGTCATCTGCGTATGAATGGATGGTACAGTTTATAAAAATTAGAAAGAGAATAGGAGATAGGACAGAGCTCTGAGGAACACCGGAGTTTATAGGGTGAGGAAGTGAGCGATGGCCGTCCACAACTGCAGCTATGGAACGGTGTGTGTGTGTGTTTGTGTGTGTGTGTGTGTGTGTGAAAGAAAATACATGATTATTTTTGTGTATATGTGGTTGAGGGAGACGAAAGGCAGAACTGCATGTGACGAGTGCCTCCCCCAGAGTTTAAAGAGTTACAGGGCCAATGTCAAGGAACGTTCCAGCCAAAATGCCTTGAAACACGGAGTTTGAAGCAATTTAAGGTGGAGGTTACAATAGAATCCACATCATAGACTAAGCAGAGTGGTTTTGCCTTCAAGTTTGTCGACAACTATTGTTTGTCAGCTTTTGAGTTTAACTTTTCCTTTAATAATTCAGTCACCTATGTGATTTTATCTTTTCTCATATTTTGAATTATAATGTATTTGTGTCAAAGAGGGTGCGTGTGTCAGTATGGTGGAAAGAGAGAGAGAGAGAGAGAGAGAGAAAGAGTGTGTGTGTGTGTCACCCGCATGGAATATCAGAACACTTGGTCTAATGAGCCCTTTTGTTGGGGGGGTAGGTAACCAGTTTAGTGGAGGAGTGTCTTAAGACTACCTCTCTGTCTGTCTCTCTCTCTCTCTCTCTTCTAGACCATGCCAAAAGTCAGTATGATTTTCCTAAGTCCTCACAGAACAGAGGAAAAAAGGGTCGTCAAGTGCAGAGTTGGCAGCGAAATGTAAAGCCTACTATGCATCATTCAAACAACAGAGGGAACAAACTTAACATGTCAAGCAGGTTTGGTCTCGTTAGTGACAAAGATACGAAAACAATTTTGATTGGGGATTCTCAGGTCAGAGGCCAAGAGTCTCACTTTGTTAAGTTTCGCCGAGATGTGAGAAAGGGGAAGAGCCTCGCAGGTGCAAGGACTTCCCAGATCACAAAGGAAGTGGAAAAAGTCTGGTCCAAGACAAAGGGGATGGCAATAATAGCCCAGGTCAGTGGTGATGACCTGTTTCTCAAAAGAAATAAAGTTGGTGCCACAGAGTCAATAATAGGAGAGGTCATGACTCTGGCTGATGAACTCCGACTCAAGACAGACAGAGGCATGATACTTGGTATTTTGCCCAGGATTTATGGAGGGGATTGTGCTACCAGCAAAGCAATTGTCTTAAATCGTAGGTTATCTGACCTGTATACCCATAAAGGGGTGAGATTTGTGGACCCATTTGATGAGTTATATGGGAAGCGCAACCTCTACCTCCGTGAGGGTGTGCACTTAAGCACTAGCGGTAAAATCAAGCTTGATAATTTCCTAAATCACCATCATTACAGCTTGCTGAGGGCAAGCAAAAATGTAGAAAGCATCCCCAAGCAGGAACATTGCAAACCCTGACCAACAGTTGATCTCAAACTTCCAAAAAGAGGTTCCACAAAAGAAGGAGTTAGTTCCTCGTAGAACAAGAATACCTCTCATACAAATGGCAGAGTTCTCCAGTAGATTGAGAGATGTCTCACAACTCCCTTAAGACTCTACACCTCAGTTGCCAATTTCTGAACCACTAGATAGTGGTTCTTCTACCTCAGGTGAGGATTCACCAGGCATAGGGAATTGCAACACCTCTGATAGTGTACAGGGAAATAGTGTGCAAGAAAATGCCATTCCCCCAGAGACCCCTTTCTCTTCGGGAAACGGGGTAAACTAGGGGGTTCTAAGAAAAACTTGAATCCCCTTAACCCTTCCAGCCCGGGTGTCCTTATAACAGGACGGCGCGGCAGGTGGGCCGGACCCCGGGTGTCCTTATAATAGCCCTGCGCTTGAAAGCGTGCTTTGAAATTCGCGCGGCCAAAATTTACTTTGCAGGGGCGATCGTAGCGCCGCCATGCCTCAACTACTACCGTTATCAGTTCCAATGTGGCCGCCATAGCGAATTATAGTGAAATCATTAATTCCGACGCATCCGATTCTGTGCAACCTCCCGCGCGCCCCACTGCTACCTCGCTCGCAACTTCGATGCCTGTTCCAACAGAGAAGAAAGCTCAACGAAAGAAAGTGAAGAAAGTGAAACGTTTGTTGAGTGAAAGTGCTATACAGCGAGAACTTTTTGCCATTGAAGAGAGCAGTGGCGAAAGCTTGGTAGACAAAGAAAGATTTATTAGAAGTGGAAGCAAAGTTGACGATTTCGTTGGCTTTGGAGAGGACGACAATGTAGATGTATTTGAGGGGGGAGACAGTAGTGTTGATCCTGATGTGGAAGTGGTTCAGGAAGGTGCTATTGAACTTCCAAGTGTGCTAGAGCCTAGGCCTACCCCTTCTCCATGTTTCGTAGGTCAGTCTAGGCCTAGCCCTAGATCAGGACCTTCCCCTTTGCCTGCCCGTACACCCTTGAATGTGGGCAAATATTTCTATAAACAATCTTTGGTGAAAAGTGCAGCTAAAAAAGCACGCAGGGCAGCAGCAGAAAAGGCTAGGGAAGCGGATGGCAGTGATAGTGACGCCGACCCTGGTCTAGCAACCACCCGCATTCCTTTGTCCCAACGCCTTGACCCGGAACGCCGCGTGGGTCACCCACAGCCCTCGGCTTCATCTCTCCCTCAGGATGACCAAAGGGCCTCTACAAGTGGTATTAGTGGTGTACCACAGCCCTCAGCACACCGCAGAGCATTATTTGATGCGGAGAAGCCCTCGCCTCGCCGCAAAAGGAGCCCAACTCCTGAAGTTGAACCTCCCGCAGCCTCCCGCGCCCCACGCCGCCGACGCCCGGTCACTTCTTCACCCGAATTGTCTCCTGAAGAGGATGCTGACGACCCCAACATTGCCCCAGATGACCTGACGTCGCCTGAGGAGGAGGAAGAGGAAGAGGAAGAGGAAGTCCCGACAAGACGAGTTAGAGGGCGAGGTCGTGGACGTGGTCAGCCTGCCGACGCCGATGCCCCTGGGCGTGGGCGTGGGCATGCAGGGCGTCCGCGTGGGCGTCCGCATGGCCAAGGGCGTGTGCCTGCTGCAGCTGCATGTTCTCGAGCATCCGACATGTTTGTGTGGACTGATGGGGCGGATTTTGAGCCAGATTGTCCTGCCTTTGACGAGGTACAGGTTGGTTCCAGGGTGTCACCAGCATATCCCTGTGGCCCAGATGCTCCCCCCAGTGAACTTTTCTGTGGCTTCTATGACAATGAAGTCATGGAATACCTCGTCGAAGAGACAAATAACCACCATGCTATCTGTGCCAACTTTCTTGGGAGGAAGACCAGTGTCAAGATGGTGGCATGGAGAGCTGTCACTGTGGCAGAACTATATGTGTTCTTGGCACTCACAATGCGGATGACACATATAAAGAAGCACGTTCTGGCCGACTACTGGATCACTGGCGACCTCATAACGACTCCAGCATTTGGCAAGTACATGTCCAGGGGGATAGGTACTTCGACATCCTCTCCTATCTCCACCTAACAAGCAACATTGCACTCCACTTTCCCGACCCATTATGGAAGATCAGGAAGCTGTATGACATGATACGTCATCGCTTTTCCACCTACCTGATTCAATTCAAGAAGATGTGCCTGGATGAGTCTCTGGTCCTGTTCCGTGGAAAGCTGCATTTCAGGCAGTATATCCCGTCCAAGAGACACCGCTTCGGCATCAAGCTCTTCGTCCTCTGCGACTGCAAGACGGGATATGTGCTGGACTTTGTGGTCTACAGCAGCAGTGGTGGCGAAATTGAGACTGACCCCCTCATTGGTTTTGGCGGCGCTGTAGTAAGGAAAATGATGGAGAGGTACTTCTATAAAAACCACATCCTCTACACCGATAACTACTACACGTCTCCTATCCTGGCCAAGTACCTCCATGACCGCAAGACCGGAACTGTCGGCACAGTCAAGGCCAAGAGGAAGGGCATGCCAGCCTACCTAGCAAAGACGAAGAAGACGGACATCTTCCACAAGAAGAGTGGCCCCATCCTCTCCATCCACTGGCATGACCAGCAGAAGGTCAACCTCCTCACCACATGCCACAAAGCCGAGATGGTCGCCACAGGGAAGGTGGACCGAAGAACAAAGAACCCTGTCCAGAAACCAGCTGCTGTCCTGGACTACAACATCAACATGTGCCTCATCGACAAGTCCAACATGCAGATGGGCTTCATCGACTGCCTGCGAACATCTTGCAGGTGGTACAAGAAGTTTATCCTGCATACGGTAAATATGTCGGTCCTCAATGCCTACAACATCTACCGTCTGAGGACTCCAGGAGACAAGAAGTACAAGTCCCTGCGGAAGTTCCACAAACAGGTGATACTTGAGCTCCTGGCTAAACATGCGGGTACACCAGGGAGGCCACTACAAGGACCAGGCATGCTGGACAGAACGGGGTGTGCTGAATTTTTCAGGAAGCACCAGCTCCACGCCCTTCCTTTCCAGGGTCCAAATACTAGAGCCAGAATGCAGAAGAGGTGCTATGTGTGCAGCCACACAACTAGAAGACTCCGCAAAGCCACAAAAACCACTTGGGAATGCCTCGAGTGTCAAGTGGGACTGTGTGCTGGCACCTGCTTCAACGAGTTCCACACTCTAATAAACTTTTGAAGTGAAAGTGACAACAGTGAAAGTGACACTCAAATGTAGGCTAAGAATAATAATTTAACTAAGTATAAGTGAAAAGGACACACATAAGTAATAATAAGTGCCTTCATAACAATATAAACAAATGAAAGTGACACTAAAATATATATTTCTAACAATAAATACTTGAAAATGACACTATCAATAAGCCTAGTCCAGTGAAAGTGACACTATAATAATAATAAAACTAAGTATAAGTGAAAGAGACACACATAAGTAATAATAAGTGCCTTCATAACAATATGAACAAGTGAAAGTGACACTATATATATTATTAGCTTACCTAACAATAATTAAAAGTGAAAATGACACTATCAATTATCAAAGTCCAGTGAAAGTGACTCTATAAACATAATAATAATAATAAAACTAAGTAATAAGTGACAGAGACACAAATAACTTCATGAAAATAACTTTATTGAGTGACAATAACATAATAACTATAATAAATGGCATAATAAACAATAAAACACTCTCAAATCGCTTCCCGGCATAATTGCTGGTGGAGCGACGAGTGCAACTGGGCGTCGTAGCCGGGGCCGCGGTTGAGTGTTCGGACGCGCCGAGGTAAATACGCGGAAAAAGTTACCTCCACTTCTATCGCCATAACTCCGGAACCAGTTAAGCTAGAGAGCTCTACTGAACGCCATCCTACGCGGCAAGGTAATGCAGACAGTTTGACACATGTTTCATTAATGTAGGTAGTATATTAAGCGAGATTAGCCTTAGTTTACTTTTGTTGTTTTTCAGCCAGATCGCCCGGGTACGAGCTCCGTCCTTATGTAAGGCAGCCCGGGCCGGAAGGGTTAAGGTAGTATTATATAATGCCAGGTCAATTAGGAATAAATTCTTCGAACTTCGGGCATTGTTGTCTACAGAATGCTTCGATGTAGTGGCTATCACTGAATCCTGGATTCACAGTGATACCAGAGATTATGTTGGGGAATTTGAAATACCTGGATATTGAATGTTCCACAAAGACCGAACCATGCAAGAAGGGGGCGGATTTTCTAAACTCAATTGACTGCAAGATCAGGTCAGAACATGAACTGCTTGGAGTAGACCTCAATCTAGATAACTATATATAGGATTGTTCTAGTGTATCTGGGAAAAAAAAAGAGTAACGTCTTAGTAATATATATATGCAATAATCCTTGATGAATCTAAGGGGGGAATAAAATATAGTTATTCATTTCCAAATGCAGTCAGTCGCGGGTTTGAGGCAAGATGTTTGTCTAGGCGAAGTTTAAAAGAATCAACGGTGCTGCAGTCTACAATGTCTAGGGGAAGCTCATTCCACAAGTTGACAACTTGATTGAAGAAGAAATTCTTAGAGTCATGTTAAATGATTTACCAATAATTTTGCAACCGTTTCTCCGCGTGTAATTAGATTGGTCGATAGTGAAGTACTTACTACAGTTCATACTGTCGATGCCTTTGATGATTTTGAAATCTTGAATTAAATCGCCTCTTAATCTGCGATGGGTTAAAGGAAATAGATGTAATTATCTAAGACGCACCTCGTATGGTTTGTTTTTTAGGCTAGGTATCATTTTGTTAAATCTATGTTGAACTCGTTTTAGCTTGTCTGTATCTTTTTGGTAATAAATGCAACAGGATTAACCGTAGTATTCCAGAAGTGGGCCGACTAAGGAATTGTAAAGCGTTAGGATAACTTCTTTGGATTTATGCTCAAATGACCTGCCTATAAAGCCAATTATTTTGTTTGCTTTCTTAGCAACTTCTGAAAATTGTTGACTCGGTTTTAAGTTACTCGTTATTGTTACTCCCAAATCAGTTTCTCCGTCTACAATCTTAAGCTGAGTGACATTCATCGAATAGTTTGCTTTTTCATTTCGGTTTCCAATATGTAGTACTTTACATTTATCCACATTGAAAATCATTTGTCAAATTTGGGTCCAACATTACAACTCACCTAGATTGTGTTGCATATCGTCAACTTTTTCTTTTGAGTACGCTATTTGCAATTTTTGTATCGTCAGCAAACTTTGAGATTGTACAGGTGAGACCTTCATCTATGTCGTTGATGTAAATTAGAAAGAGAATTGGTCCTAGTACCAATCCCTGGGGTACCCCTCTAATAACATTGGTCCATTTAGATGCCTTACCGTTTATGACTACTCTTTGCTTCTGTCGCTCAGCCAATTTTCTATCCATTTCAACACACCGTCTTGTATTCCATACACTTTTAGTTTTAGCAGTAAACGTTTGTAGTGAACTTTGTCAAAGGCCTTTTGAAAATCAAGGTATATAATTTCTACAGCTTTACTCTCATCATAGAGGTTGAGGATATCGTGGAAGAAGTCTAAGAGGTTTGTTAAGCAGGAATGTTTGTTACGAAAGCCGTGTTGAGTATCTTTAAGTATGTTATTTTCCTTTAAGTGATTTACGAGTCTGTCTCTTATGAGTGTTTCTAGCATTTGACATACAACTGAGGTTAAGCTAATTGGACGATAGTTACTGGGTAAGGATTTGCTGCCTTTTTTAAATATCGGTGTTATGTTGGCAAGCTTCCACTGATCTGCAAGGATTTATTGAATAGTAATGTCAGTTGTTTGGAGAGCTCATCCTAAGCTTCCTTTAGAACTCTGGGTGAGATTGTATCAGGTCCAGGCGATTTATTTACCTTGAGTTTATCGAAACATTTCAATACTTCTCTCTCTGTAATAGTGATATTGCTTAGAACATTAGAATTATCAATCTGAATCGGTGATGCTGTAGGGATATTATTAAGGTCTTCTGTTGTAAAAAAACTGATGCAAAGAAGGTTTTGAGAGCATTACTAATTTTTGCTTCATCTTTAGTGTAATCTCCTTTCTCATCTACTAACGGTCCAATCGTTTAAGTCACTACTTTCTTCTTCCTAATGTAACTATACAATTCTTCTGGGTTTGTTTTACTTTGGTTTGCAACATGTAATTCTAGCGTGTTCGTTTCTTTGATTGACTTTTTGGCTTTGCCTCGTAGATCTACAAATATCACTTTATTTTCATGGGTATCAGAGACTTTTATTCTATCATGAGCATTCTTTTTAGCAAACAGACAATCTGCAAGGTCTTTATTTCACCACTTAGGCCTATTAATATGTACTGATCTTCGATTTTTTAATGGTACACACTCATGTACTACATTCGAGTAAGTGGAGGTGAAAAATCTCCATGATTGGTTTAGATCATCATTGTTAATCATAGAAATCCAGTCGATTTCCTTAAGTATTGCTCTAAGTTTACGGAAGTTTGTTCTCTTGAAATTTGGGACCTTCTCTTTGCTGGTAATGAGTTCGTTGCTATTGAATTTTATATGGAAAGTGATCATATGATGGTCACAATTACGGAATTCATCACCAACATTTAAATTCTCTATTAATTCTTCTTTTGTTGCAAGTAAAAGGTCAAGAACGTTATTACCACGGTTCGGCGATCGAACAAATTGATAGAGCGAACTTTTTTGAAAGTTCGTATACAAGTCATGTCCGGAGTGTGAAGTAAGAGTATCGCCCCACTTGGTCACAGGTTAATTAAAGTCGCCAAAGATTACGGTATCTTGTGAGTTACATATATCTGCAATTTGTTCGTAAATTTCTCGGTCAGTTTACACTGGTTGGGCTGGAGGTCTGCATATTAATGCAAGTATTATTTTTTTACCTTTATTATTATTTATTAGCTCAAAGGATGTGTCGACGTTCACAATTTGGTGTTTTGACAAGAGGATCGGGTTAAGACTGTCTTTGATAGAAAATAAAACGCCACCTTCATATCTATTAATTTGGCTTTTCTCAAACATTCCATAACCGGGAAGTGAATATTCTGCTAGAAAGTCTCTGTCTTCTGTATCGAGCCAAGATTCTGTTATGCCAATTACGTCATAATGGAAAAACTAGTTTCTCGAAATCTGAAAATGTATTGCGTATGCTACGAGAGTTAGCATAGAAAACCTATAAAGTTGTGGTTTTAGAACTCACGGAAAGCTCTTTAATCGAATTTTGGTTCTGGTCGAATTTACATTTACATTCATGGTTGTCCTCGGTCCCCACTGTCCATGGTCCTCATCCCTGGCGGCCCTAGGTTGACTCTGTTTCTTTTCCAATAATCCTTTACTGCGTCTTTGAGCAAACGGCCTAACCTTGCTGTTTCCACCTGGTTCAGAGGTAGACAACAACGAGTGGTAATCAATTGTGTTTCTTCTGAGTGGACTCCAGTTACTTCTGGAGTTCCACAGGGATCTGTTCTTGGCCCACTATTGTTTATCATATATGTCAATGACATAAAGCTTGGAATGAATGTGAAAGACCCCAAAGGGGATAAACAGCTCAGGATGGACCTCAACAGACTGGGTGAATGGTCGGAGACATGGCAGATGCCTCTGAACTTGGAAAAGTGCAAGGTGATGCATATCGGCCATGCAAACCCCAATTCAGGCTATTCACTATTGGGAATGCCTCTGGAGGTGACTGACTCAGAAAAGGATTTGGATGCTCTGATTAGCAGTGACATAAAGTTTTCCAAGCAGTGCATTGAAGTAGAGAGGAAAACTCCGAAATTATTGGACTATATTGAAATAAGGAAATAGTCCTCACACTTTACAATGCTATGATATGGCCTCTCCTGGAGTATGCTGTTCAATTCTGGTGTCCAGCACTCGGGAAATATATAGAGCGACTGGAAAGAGTACAAGCTAGAGCTACAAAGTTTATTCCATCGCTTAGAAGAATGAGCTAGGAGGACTGGTTGAGAGCTCTTGATCTCTTCCCATTGGAGACACGCAGACTACGAGGTCAGCTCATTGAAGTTTTTAAAATACAAAATGGGTTTGACAATGTGAATTATAGAAAAATGTATAGCCTCAATATGAATACAACACGCAACCATGGCCAGAAATTAGAATTGAAAAGGTTCAGCACTAGTATTCGTGGAAACTTTTTCACATATAAGATCTGTTCTACCTGGAACAAATTTCCCTCCGAAGTTGTAAATAGTTCTTCAGTAGAGCAGTTCAAGAAGAAAGTAGATATTATTTTGCACACTCTGTAAAGAGCGTAGTGCACTAAACAGTCTCTCTCCTTCCAATTCGAGTATGTCCTCGGAATGGACTGCAAGGTCTCTGAGATACTAAATATTCCTTGTCAATCCTTGTAACTCTCTCTCTCTCTCAGGATGGATCTTTTCTGACTGGGTAAATAGTCTGAGACGTGGCGGATGCCACTAAACCGGGAAAAGTACATGATGCATATTGGCCAAGCAAACCCCAAGTCAAGCTATTCACTATTGGGAATGTCTCTCGAAGTGAATGACTTGGAAATGGGTTTGTGTTCTGATCAGCAGTGACCTGAAGTTTCCAAGCAGTGCCTTGAAATAGGGATGAAAGCTCAGAATTTTGTTGGTTATATTGACCGACAGCTTTCAATTATATTCTAGATGATTTTATGCAGTTTAACCCATAAACGGCGAGCGTCCTCATTTGAGTCTGAACCCTAGTAGGGCGAGCGTCCTCATATGAGCCATGCCCTAAAAAAAGCCTTTCCAAACATCCTACTGTCACTCAAAACAAAGGAATGTGTAAATATGCGAGATAATTCCTCTCCATACATCCTATCACTACTCCACATGTGTCCAAATTCCCCTCTTCCCCCCTTCCCCCCCCCCCCCCCCCCACACAATTATCACCAATTTTTTCTCTTATTCCTGTGATTATCGGTTTATCTATGGCGCCAAAGCTCCCTACCCGGTTTCAAGGTCAAAAGGGAGAGGTGTGGAGGGAGGAGAGAGAGAGAGAGACTAGCCCGCAGTACCTCCAGTCTCGCTCGAGAGCTCGTGAAGGGAGGGTGCAGTTTCGCTCTCTGTCAACTCCATGAATGAACCGCTCGGCAATATTTCGTGTTTGTCCCCCCCCCAAAATACTATTCCCACTTGTTTTATTGTTGTAACATGTAACTATCTTCATATTAAACATAAAATAGGTGCATATGAATAAGTAATAACGATATTTGTCCGATAATGACGATTTTCGTCAGAAATTAATGCAATAGCTTCGCCCCTCACGACGTTTAACAAATCGGAGTCTTGCCGCGGATAGGTTAAGAAGGATCTGTGGTACTGAAAAGGGTTAAGTGAGACAGTTCGTAGCCTGTTAATTACTAGAGGCCCTTTTTTACTGAAGAAATCAACTAATAGTAGCCAGAATACAATTAAAATGACCGAACTGGTATTAAATGGGTTAAGAGGCAATTTATGCATACAAATATTGAAGTAGTCCTAACACTTTACAACACTCTGATACGGCCTCTCCTGGAGTATACTGTTCAATTCTGGTCTCCAGGACTCAGGAAAGATATAGAGCGACTCGAAAGATTACAAGCTTATTCCATCGATTAGAAAAATTAGCTATGAGGACCAGTTGAAAGTTCTTGATCTCTTTTCGTTGCAAACATACAGACTATGAGGTCAGCTCATTGAAGTTTTTAAAGTATTTAATGGGATTGATAATGTGGATTATAGTAAAATGTTTAGCCTTAACCCATTCAGTACCTGGGACGCCTATTTTTTTCATATTCTAGCAACTATTAGACGATTTTATTCAGCTTAGGAAGGACCTCTAACAATAATAAGGCTTCAAACTTTCTCAACCAACCCATTATATCTATCCCAGATCCTTCCTAAGCTGCATAATATCGTCTATGTATAGCTAGAATACAATACGACACACGTCGCTGGTACTCAAATGGTTAATATGAATACAACACACAAACATGGCTGGAAATTGAACTGAAAAGCTCAACACTATTATTTGTGGAAACTTTTTCACATAAAATATCTGTTTTACCTGGAACAAACTTCCCTCGGAAGTTGTAGAGCAATTAAAAAAGAAAGTACATAGTATTTTTCGTAAATGTTCGTCCGCAATGAGTATAGTACACTAAACAATCTTATTACTTAAACTAAGAGTAACTCCCCGTAATGGACCGAAAGGTCATAAAGATACTAACTATTCCTTGTAACTCCTTGTAGCTCTCTCTCTCTCTCTCTCTCTCTCTCTCTCTCTCTCTCTCTCTCTCTCTCTCTCTCTCTCTCGTGACTACAAGTATAATACGCATTAGGAGATCAAAATGTATGGTAAATTTGAAGGCGACATCCCTGCCTCCATGTATTGTCTATATACAACACATCCATACATACGCGTGAACTATTTCAGTAACCAATGAAGAAAGTGTAACGATAGAGCAATGTATTGCTGTGTAGGAATAAGTTTACGTTTATCATCTCGTTATGTACTTTGCAGGTAATGCAATTAAATTTAATGTAAGTTTCACATGAAGGTATTAAGTAAATTTCATAGAATTCTGTCTACAAATATTTACACTTTGTATTCATAAAATAACAATATATACAGTATAACCTCAAGACAAGCATACACCTTTGATCAAATTCTTATAAATATTTAGAGGACATTTTTAAGCCTCTACTCTCCTGATAAGACTGGAGTAAACACTTATATATAATGAATAATTACACACACACACACACACACACACACACACACACACACACATATATATATATATATATATATATATATATATATATATATATATATATATATATATATATACCGGTATATATATATACTGTATATATACTTTGCATTCAGTTAAGAATATTCTTCAACATGGCCTATTTAGTTCTAGACCTCCTAGCAGAGGAGTATTCTTCTAATATATCAAGTTCTAGAACTCAGTGGCATCCAGATTTTATATCCTCTCTCTGTATGACACCAACAATAGACGATGACAACAATGGTGGCATCTATTGCCTTTGACGTGTGAAACCTAAGCACACACAATATTGGAACCTCCAATATCTTTCGCTCCCCCTCCCTACCACACACGTGTACACAAACCTCCTAAATACACACAAACGTAAATTCTGCCACCCTCCATGCCCCATGATTCATTGAACCTTTACATCCACCCTGCACACTATCCAGTATACCCTCACATATATTACTTATGATATTCGTTCGGTAGTATCACACCGGAGAAATATAACTATCCTTTCTTGCCCGGTCATGTTCGAACTTTCACAGGCTTGAGAATCGGGCCTTTTCTGTCAATTTCGTGAATTTTGTCTTATTCATATCTCCCCAAAGAATGACCTAAACAACATTTGCTGTTATCTTGCAATAACTGAAAACTAAGAACTCTCTCCGCTATGTGGTTCAGTATTGATTGTGAAAATACTAGGGTTAGACTACTGCATTTGGGCTAATATCAGGAGTCTCAGGATATTTTCTACATTTTCAGATAGTCATATGTCCGCAAATGAATGGCCTAACCTAGGGTATATATATATATAATATACATATACTGTATATATCAGGAGTCAGAACTCGCTGTTATCTTGTGATAGGTGAAGACAAGAACACAGTACACCAAGCAGTTATCATTTGGGGTGAAGACAAATAAGTGAAGATTAGGTGTCGTGACTAGACTTGGTCGATTGCCGTAACGGTGGTGAGGCTTCGACGGCTTCAGCTTGTTTGTTCTCATTCAACCATTGATTATTGATTACTAATTATTGAGTAAGGATTATTTTGTAAAATGGATTATGTTTTATTATTCTTTTTATTGAATAATAATTTATTTCAGCATTGTAACCATTATTAAGTCACTGTTTTATGCATTAAATCGGACTACAAAATATCATCAATTGAGTGCTTTTGTTCCTGTCTCGAGCATGAGTCAGCTGACTGACTGAGTGTGTGTGTGTGTTGTTCTGCGTTTCGTGGACCACCGACCATGACAATAACACTTTCTCTCAAGTGATTTTAACCCTATTACCCATGGATACTCCAATAGCATTTTTAGGAAGTGTGTCCCTAAATGCACAGATATGCGCTTTTAGCGTAATGGATACTATATAGATCAATTGAATGAAAACTGGTTACTCGAATTGCAAATACAACTGGGCTATGATAAGCTTTGGTAGTAGCACACTGATTACAATCAGTGGCAACACTACTTCCAGTCAACCTCTCTCACTGTGAGAGGCAGACTACCTCCGAGCCTCAGTCTTTCTTGAGTAATTAATGGGATAGTGCGCTGTGCCATTCCTTTAACACTTATGGTGCGGGCATATTTCTGCCATATTAGGGCTCATTCAGGCACTCCTGATTGATTAGGCAAGTGTCTGACTGAAATGAAATTTATTCAGCCAAAAACTAGAACAAAAAAATATCAAAATGACTCCTGCTCCCTTGCACAAGAGTGTGAAGGTGTAGGGGCAGATTACTATAGGGAGTAAATCCAAAATTACTGGACGATCAATTCAAATCTTAACGGAAACTGTGCTACCTTAAGGGCAACCAAAATGACCATAATGGCCAAAATGGCCACCCCTACGGTGACCATCATGTGACGGGTGCCATTATGAGCTATAAGAGAGAGACCGAGCGTTGGGGGGACAATAGGCGGCCTTGGACCGCTCGCCACCACCATGTAGCTGTCACTGAACCATACGGTATCTCATAACCACCTCCCTACCTCATTCAACATGGTTATAATCGGGAAAAATACCTCATTTCAGGTTACACGATCATTGCAAGAGAACCCGTGGTCGTACAAGGATGATTCAGGTGTCATTGGATAGCTCTATTATCGCCCTTTCACAGATATATAATTGTATTATGCTCTGGCTCTTGCTTATGCATGAAAAAGAGCATGGAATGAAGCTCGTTTTCGGTAAATATACCCGCCCAGCACTACGGTGAAGTAAACAAGCATGCCCGTTTTTAGGGAGTTAATGGTCACATCCAAAATCGCCACTCTTAACACCTTACGAGCGGCCTATGCGGTTTATTTATGTGTACCGCACAGCGGGGTGTTTTTAGCCAAAATAGGGCTGTTTACGTGATCATTTTCATGCCTAAATAAGACCCAGAACGTAAAACAAGTACCTATCCCTGAAAGGGCATAAACAGAGCTTTCGAATGACACCATAACGATCCTTGTATGATGGATAGTTTTCTTGCAATAACCGTGCAACGCGAGTGCAAAAAGCAGGTAATTCGGTACTTTCAGTACATAATTGAGTATGTAGCGAGTGAGAGAGGGAGGAGGGAGCTGAGATTTGTGTCAGTAGGTTCGCCGCGGTGGTCTGGAGCAGTCATACGCTCGCTAGTCTCCTGCCACCACTTGTCTCTCTCTCTCAGCCACATTACGTGCTGAAATTGCCACTCGAGTTATGTCGAGCGCCGCCACATAGTCCAGCTTTATTTAACTCGACTTATGTTGCTCGCCGCTAAATAAGGGTTAAAAGGTCGTACTCCTTAATGGTCTCAACCAAAATGGCTAGACTCCTTAACAGCCACAACCAAAGTGGCCACATTCTTTAATGATCAAAATGACCACACTCATAAACAGCCACAACCAAAATGACCATACTCCTTAACCCTTAACCAACGGCTCACGACATCTGTCGAGTTAAATAAATTTGGACTATGTGGCGGTGCACCACATATGTCGAGTGCCATTTTCAGCACGTAATGTTGCTGAGAGAGAGAGATGAGCGGTGGGACGAGCGTAGTAACCTTATGACCGCTCCCCATGACCGCCGTGGGTGTACTGAACTGTATTCCACCCTCCTCCACCTCCTCTCACTCGCTACACAGGGAATTATGTACGGAAATGACCTTATTTTAGTTTTTTTGCACTCGTGTTGCACGATCGTTGCAAGAGAACAAGTGGTCGTACAAGGATGGTTCGGATGTCATTGGAAAGCTCTGTTTACGCCCTTTCAGAGATAGATACTTGTTTTACGCTCTGGGTCTTGTTTATGCATGAAAATGAGCACGGAAACAACCCTATTTAGGGTTAAAAAAAACAGCTAGGCTGCGGGACCTTGAATATAAGCTGAGAAGTGTTGCCAAGATTTCAAAACAGTGCATACAAGTGACGGTACCTGGTACTGCTCGATATGGGCAGTTACAACTACCACATAGTACTGACTGTGATCTTCCGTCGCTAGTACTGACGAGTGACTTTATTACTGATGGCGATTCGCCGTCATTAGTTCAGTAAGGGCTAATCATTACCTTGCATTAACTCATCTACACCTACGCCATAATATATTTACACGGATGTATTAGCTCCATATAATTATACAGTATCTATGTTATATACTTTACGTAAATTTAAGTGCTTTTCAATCTTTAGCAATGCTCACATTATACAACTGTTTAAAAATACATAATCATATTTCTATGTCTAGGCCATAATATATATATATATATTCCAAGCCTAATTCTATATCTATATGAGTGAATCACCTCCCATGTCAGCTCATTTCTAAGACTTCTTCTGGATAACCAAACAATATCTAGGTTACTTGAGATAAAAAGTGCCTTTTATTATGTAGTAATGTTCAAAACATAAAACAAAAAGTACAGTATGTTATTGTATTCAGAATTTCTGAAGTAATAACTTCAATACATAAGGACAACACCAAATATGCTGAAGCAAAAGTTAGAATGATAACAAGAAATCAAAACTTAACTTTGCTACACTCATATATGTCCAATAAAAAGCAAAAAAAAACACACTCATCAACGGCCACAACAAAATATGCTGCACTCCGAAATGGCCACAGCCAAAATGGGCCAAATGGCTATAATCTGTTCCTACTATAGTTTCTCCATGCCCGATAAGTTGAATGATCTTTTGATACATGTGACACAACACAGTAATCTGCGTGCAAAACCACTTGACCCCAGACAACGTTGCTTGCAGCTTTAATTATTATTATTTGTATTATTATTATTATTATTATTATCATTATCATTATTATTATTGTTATTATTATTATTATTATCATTATTATTATTATTTGTATTATTACATACACACACACACACAGTAAGCATATACTCCATTCCCTGTTGTCTTCAATCTATCCCCTTTCCCATCCCGCTCTCCCCTCCCTCACAACCCTCAATGTTTGCTTCCTCCTGCCACACTAGTCACTTCATTCTTCCCTGCTGACCGTCTAACCATTTTACGGTGCCATCTTCCCTTCTACTTGTTTTTGGGTTTTCCTTTTTCGTCTGTCTTTGTCAACTCTCTCTCTCTCTCTCTCTCTCTCTCTCTCTCTCTCTCTCTCTCTCTCTCTCTGTCTCTCTCTCTCTCTTTCTCTGGAGTATGGATCCGTGTAGTGAAATGTACTTGTTCTGTTATTGAGGAGCTCGGGTATCCCTTCAGCATTAATTCATAATTGTACTTAAAGAAGATTGGAATTGGCCTTGTGAATTCCTGCTTTCCTGTTATTTTAGAAGTAAAATGTTATTGGTATCTGCTTTCCTCCATTATCTTCACTTTTTCCTATAATGGATCTCTCTCTCTCTCTCTCTCTCTCTCTCTCTCTCTCTCTATCTATCTATTTATCTATCTGTATCTCTCTCCCCGATTCTTCGTAACTCTAGTCCCTCCCACACACCTTCAAATCCACGATCTCTCATCCTATTCAGAGCTCATTCATTCCATCCCTCCGTCTTTCTCTACCGCGCTCACTCTCTCACTCTCTCTGTTGTGCCAGGGAGAAAAACAGGAAAGGGTGGGGCCTTTTAGGAGAGTTAGGAGACAGGCTGAATCGGCTCTCCGGCATCACAGAGCCGAGCTAAGTTAACAAGACGAACTGGGGAGAGACGAGGGCGATACGAGATGAACCAAAAACGAACTATGAGAGACGGGCTATGTGATCACCCGAATTCTATAGAGTTGCATAATATTTAACTTTCTTTAGGTTGGTTGTTGATTTATTTTGTCGACGGGTTTTGGTTGGACTTGTTTGTTGGCTTAGCATATCATGCTTAATTTGTTGGCACTTAGGATATATTTGAACCCCTACTTTTCAATTGTATTCTCTCTCTCTCTCTCTCTCTCTCTCTCTCTCTCTCTCTCTCTCTCTCTCTCTCTCTCTCTCTCTCTCTCTCTCTCTCTCTCTCTCTCTCTCTCTCTCTCTCTCTCTCTCTCTCTCTCTCTCTCTCTCTCTCTCTCATTCTGGACCGTGAAGAATTAAAGAAGAGCGACCATTCTTCATATTGAGCGTCTTTTCAAAGATGATGGTACCTTTAACAACAAAAGTCATTCTTTGGCCCATGGATCTAATGGCTACAGGCCTAATAGACAGGAGGGAAGAAATGAAAGACTAGGGGGACAAATTGAGCACGAGGTGAATTAAAGGATGGAAATAGATGCAAATGAGAGCAGCTTTAGTGAAGAATGGAAACTTTAAGAAGGAAGTGGTAATTAAATATCACATGTAGAGTAATACAGGGTGTCCTACGAGAATGATTAGATAATTCCAAAATGTAAGAGTAAGTCATTCTGAGTAAGACGTGTTGTATAGCCATAGGATTTTCAGGGCATTTTTGCAGCTATGGCTCATTAAATACGCCTTTTTTGCGTTTGTGTCACTTTTTAACGCCGGATTTCTCTAAGATAGGGATTGGATAATAAATAAATGTATGATGAAGCATGGTATCTCAATACTTTAAAGTGATTTATCTACTGTATCGTTCTTTCTATTTCTGTTGCGATGAGCTGAAGACTATAAAAAACACACACACACACAAACACACACACAACAGTACATTGAACTTATCAACACGGGAAGAAGAGAAAACAGTTATATACATATTTGTTTAATAAGTATTGATACCATCTGTCATCATACACTACATTGCGTTTACCCTATACATTTTCGTTACTTGGAAAATGGGGATTAAACTGACGAAAAAGCAAAAAATGCACTCCTTTTCGCATGGCAGTTTAACGTGGCTTGCCATTGTACCCGTTGTTTTCCTTACCATGAGAGACACGGGGATATAATGAGTATTGTAGGAATAAGTATAGTAGAAGTACTTTAAATATTCACAACAAAATCCTCTGTAGCTTTCTTCATTTTCCCGTGGCGATGCGTTCAATATACGGTTTTGTATTATAGTTGTAATATGCAACTCATCTCCACGGGAAAATGAAGAGCACCAAAACATGTATTGGTGTTTTTTACTTGAAAAATATATACGATACTTTATCATACATTACTGTCTTATTGTTGTCTTTTTCCCATTCTGTTTGATGAACCTGGGTTAAAAAACACGGAAAACGCATAAAAGTCGACATTAATGGGCCATGGTACAAAAATATGTCTAAACAAATTATGTATATAGAGCATTTTTACTCAGAAATACTTTATCTTTCTTTTTTGGAAATATCTAACGAAACTCGCGGGACACCTTGAATAAAGGTAATAGAAAGAACATTGGAATATATCAATCTTTCTCTCTCTCTCTCTCTCTTTTCCTCAGTTTTTACAAGAGAAAATGTCAGTGACATACCAAGTCCAGAATTAGTGCATGAGGGTGAAGTTCTTAGGATAATTATATGTACCCAAGAGGAGGTAGTATAAAGCTTAGGTAAGATAAATAGGTTCAAGTCATCTGGCCAAGATGGCTTTCTTCCCCGAGTTGTACACTAGTGTGAGAAGATATCGCACATTTCTTGACATAAATCTTCAATAAATCACTTGAAACTGGAGAGGTCCCTGACGTCTGGAAAGTGGCTAATGTATCTCCAATCTTTAAGAAAGGGATCCTCATATACCCAAGAATTATCAGCCAATTAGCCAATATACACAGTATATATATATATATATATATATATATATATATATATATATGTGTGTGTGTGTGTGTGTGTGTGAGACTAGAAAAACAAGTATTTATATGTACATAGAAGGTCCCACCCCTTTCCCATTCTTAAGTAAACCATTTTAGATTTACAGATTATGGGTGACGGGAAATGCAGCCATTGGTCTGACCCCTGGAAGTGACTCGCCAAAATGCTCAGAACCACTACCTTCTACTCTTACTATCCATGTCTGCAACATTCGTGGTTTTTCCTCTAACTTTCACTCTGTGGAACACCACCACTCCTCTGCCAACCCTGATCTTCTCTTTTTTTAAATAGGTCTGTAAAAAAGCTTAGGGTAGGCAGACCTTTGGCAAGATTACATTACATTTATTGTCAAACTTTGTACCATTTGTTTCTTTTTGGCAAATATATTGTTGATACCTTGGATACCTTTTGATACCTTTCACTGACACCACTGACAGCAAATCCTTTTCTGTATCCTCTTACTATTTATATCATCAGTTTCAAGCCAAACGTGGCTGTTGCGTACATGTTCGCAACAATCATGCTTTCTCTCATGTTCCAAACTTTGATTCGTCTGAATTCTCAACTCTCTGGCTAAAGCTATCTTGTCAATCTCAAACTTAATATTTCTGTGTTGTATATCTCTCCCCTAATTCTAATGTCTATCCAAAATTCTTTGACTACCTAACTTCTAAAGTGGAAGACATTCTATCCATCTCTCCTTTTGCTGAAATCTCCATCTTAGGAGATTTCAATGTTCACCTCTGCCAATGGTTCTCCTCCTATTTCACTGACCAACCTTATGAAAAAGCCTAAATTTGTTCTATCCTAAATGACCTAGAGCAGTTAGTTCATCCCCCAACTTGAATTCCTGACTGACTTGGAGATCGGTCCGACATTCTCCACTTATTTCTAACTTCTAATTATTCTACTTACGGTGTAAATCTTTTCTCTCTGTTGGGCTCCTCCGATCACAACCTTGCCTCTGTTACCTGTCCTATCTCTATAGTACGGCCATCCGATCCTCCCAGACAGTGGCGCTTATGGCACTTTAGCACTGCCTACTGGGAGGCACTTCTGCAGTACTTCTTTGATTTCCCATGCAATGATTTTTGCTTCCGTGGCTGAGGACCCTCTCAGTGCGCTGAGCACATCACAGAGGTAATCCTCTTGGACATGGAGGCATTCATTCTGATTTCTTTCTCTCAGTTTAATGTAAACAAATCTCAGTTTATTCACGTTTGTTCTACTGCTGTCTGCAATATGGAGGAAGCATTCAAACAGTACCTTCCCCTTCAAACTCAAGAGTATCGGGCTATTAATTTTTCTGCCCGGAATCAAGCTAAATCTGTTCTTCGACTAGCCAAAACTTCTTTCATCAATAGCAAATGTTCTAAACTTTCCAACTCTAGCTCTTCCCAATCTTTTTGGCCTCTAGCCAAACACCTATTCAACAATTAGACTTACTTGCCTTTTCCTCCTCTTTTCCACTCTGATGGCACTTCCGCCACGTCCTCCTGTAAGAAAGCTGGACTCTTCGCTCAAACTTGCTGCTATAAAATCCACCTTGCATAATTCCAGTGCTATTCCTCCCTCTCCACCCCCTCTCCCTTACTTATGCCTAGTATCATAATCTCGTCTAAGCATGTACTTTCTGCCCTCTCTGAACTTAATTCTAAGAAGGCGTATGGACCGGATGGTGTTCCTCCTGTTGTACTCATAAACTGTTCTGCCATGCTTTCTCCTTATCTAGGCAAACTCTTTCTTTTGTGTCTTTCCTCTAATATCTTTATTTCTTGCCAGAAGTTTGCGCTCATTCAACCTGTCCCAAAGAACGGTGACAGCTCTCAACCCTCCAACTATCGTCCAATTGCTCTCATTTCTTGCATCTCAAAAGTTATTGACACTATTCTTAATTCATAATTTCTTAAGCATTTATCTTCTCATAAACTACTTTCAGATCACCAGGATGGTTTCGTTAAGTGGCGCTGGTGATCTGCTTGCTTATCTTACTAACTCTTGGTCATCCTCCCTTTGGGACTTCGGTGAGGCTTTTTCTATTGCGCTATACATTTTAAAAGCCTTTAATAAAGTCAGGCACAAATCCCTAGTTTCCAAGCTACCCTCCTATGGTTTCTATCCCTCTATCTGTGCCTCTGTCTCTAATTTCCTTTCTGACTGTTCCATAGCTGCATCGCTCACATCTTCAACCTATCAACTCCTGTGTTCCTCAGGGTTCTGTGCTGTCTCCAGATCGCTCTCTAATATTCATTATTGATCTTCTTAACTGTAACTCTCGTCCTATCAACTCATATGCTGATGACTCTACCTTACACTATCCAACTTGTTTATCACAACAACCCACCATGCAATCACTCCAAAAGTCACATAATAATGCCATATCACGCCTATATTCTGATCAATCAATGATTTCTGATTGGGACAGAGAAAATCTTGTTACTTTCAATGCCTCCAATACCCAGTTTCTCCTTTTATCTACCTGATGCAATCTTCCGCAAGACAATCAATTATTCTTCAACAATACACAAATCAACCTTTCATCTTTTCTCATTATTTTTGGTGAATCTTTTTCATCCGACCTTTCATGGAAAGATCATATTACCACTCTTGCTAAGATAGCTTCCAAGAAGTTAGGTATGCTCAACCATCTCCATGGGTTCGTCACCCCCGCACAGCTTCTTGCTCTGTATAGGGGTGCAGTGCACCCATGTATCAAGTACTGTTCGTCCTCAGTTAAATTCGAGCAGTCAGGCTGGATGGTACACTTGTGGTCCTCTTACACATGTCGGATATTTCGCCTGGACTACGGGATAGTGTATCAATAGTATTATATAAGTTTATATATCTTAGAACATTTTGTTTTTATCATATATGTATGGTTTTAGCCAATATCTGTGTCCATATAATTAATTTGAATATATGACTGCTATATTCATGTCCGACGAATGCCTATAAATAAATATTCGTATGCAATCAAACATTAGAACTAGGCACTTTGGATTTATGTTATTATTTTCCTCATTCCATGAGCTGTACGTATCACTATAGTTTAAGCTCTAAAACATCTTAGAAGGAAATATACCAAGAATTATGTACGCTAGTGAATACGAGTGGGAGTAGGAGCTCGGCGAGCATATATTCTTGTGCCATTATTTTCATATACAAAAAATATTAATGCTAAACAAAATATGAATGCATTTTTGGAAAGTGCGTGAAAAGTACTTTTAATTTCATATATAAATGCCTATGGTCATCACTGAATTTTTGGATTTACGTCTGTGCAAGTCAAACGATTTTAGAAAACATAAACATTGTTTAGTCTCCATAATTGTTATCGATAATAACTTATTTTTATATGTGTTCTGATACTCTTTCTATCGAGATCGAATACATTGTACTAAATGTAATTCTTGTTGCTGAAAATCGATGTAGAGTGAATATTTTGGTTTTACATGCAATTTGCATACGTCAAGTTCCGATATATATTGTATTCATATAAAACAACTATTGATGATAAATGATTTATGATGATACATTTGGAATTAATGTTAAACATGTTTCTTCTTTCATATACAACAAAACATTTTACGTAGCATAACACGATTTTATGACCATGTAAACTCGGAAAAACGATTAAATATGTTTTATTATGTCGATTGACAGTGATAATTTTATCTAATGGTATATTGTTAACGGTTTTATTATTGAATGGGTCGTACACTATCTTTGGATATAATATGAACATGATTAGATTAATATCCAGTATTCGAGAATGGATAATAAGTCGTAGGCGTGTGCATAAACCTTTAACCGTCTTGGTGGTGTAATGGTTAAGGTGTCTAAAAATCTGTGTGTGATAACCCGGGTTCGAATCCTGGTGGATCACATATATGCTTTCATTAATTTCATTGGAGGTGTTTGGTGTTGTGGTGAAATTAATAAAACATATATATAATACATTGCATGTAGACGAAATTATTGTGGGTTAAAACAGAGCGATAACATACATTTACTGCAGTTAGCACTTGAACGTGAAATGTTAGTGGCTATAAGTTTATGGAAACTTAATTAACCAAATGTGAGAGGGTTAAGGGTCTCTGAAAGCCAGAGACAATTGTATCTAATGGATCTGTACAGATTTGGTCTGGAAGGCGTCGTGTGTAAAGCGATCATCTCGTCGGGATTGGTAGTTCACTGTTGCCATGTTTTTGGGCTTCTTCGTTGAATGGGCGTGGTGAGAAGTCAATTTTACTCTGACAAGAAGTTTGCAGAGCTGCTCATGCCGTGGCTGATTTATTCAAGCTTAACCCAAATGAGCTATTCAAGACGGTACTCAAGGTACCTCATAACCATAGCTGCGGAAATACTCACGCAGTTGGCCGAGAATCTCAGGCCTACCTGAATGAGGTACTCAAGATAAGGGTTAGGTAACTGCAACCACAGGTTAAATGGAGCTGCTCACATCCATGCTGAAAGAGTCAGGCTTAATTAACCCAAATGAGCTACTCAAGATGGGGCTTAGAGTACCTCGCAGCTAGAGGGGTGGAATGCTCACGCTGATGGCAGAGAATCTCAGACCTACCTGAATGAGGTACTCAAGACAGGTTAGGTAACAACAACCACAGGTTAGATGGAACTTCCCACAATAATGCCGAAATAGCCAGACTTAACCTGAATGAGTTACTCAAAACGGGGATTAGGGTAAATCGGAACCAGAGGGATGTAGTTACTCACGTCGGTGGTCGAGAATCTCAGACTTTAACCTCACAGAATAGCCAGAGAGAGAGCTGTTGCGTTAGTAAGGTGAGCTGTCTTCCTTCTCACTGGCGAACAGGTCATTAGGCTTCCTCTTCTGTCTGCTGCTTTGTTTTTTCCGGGCAAGAAGGTCCCTCTGTCGCTCTTTGGATGGTTGGCGTTTAGACCAGTCTCGTTTGGGAGTCTTAGCGTGTGGTGAAATCAAAGACAGTAGCACAGCTGGTCCGGCTAGGGGAGTTCCAGAGGCCTTGGGCCTGTTCCTGGGTCTTGGGCTTGGCCTGTTCCTGGTTTCAGTCGGGGTGGTGTCAAGGTGAGAGAATACGGGGCCAATGTCATTGTCTCCATAGAGCCTGTAGGTGGGGGAGTAGACTCCTGGATATTTGATGTTTTCTGCACCTGCTCTTCCAGATTCGGCATCACACTAATATTGCAAGTTATTTTTTTCTGCGTGCATCTGAGTTCACATTTGCAGTTTGTATTTTGAAATAGATCTCTCATCTTATTTTGTTTCCAGTCATTCACTTACTCTTCAGTAAAATAGGTATCTACTGTATATATGTATAAATACCCTCACTTTAACGATACATTGTATTGATATACTGTATATGGATTTTATGATATATTTATGATATACTATAGAATGTAAAAGAAAATCGATAGAGGCTTATATTGATGGTGAAGCAATACATTTCGAATGTAAATGAAAGTTGCACTAAGCAAACGAGCAAAAAATAAGGGTGAAGCTAGACTAAGGAAGGGCGAAATAGTTAAAGGCAAAACCAGACTGGACGGACGTGTGAGGACAATAAAAACTAAACTCCCAATTACCGGCAGTCAGGACTAGGCCTGGCTGTGGAGGTTTTGGTGGCTGTGTGGGAGGTTGGCTGTGTGGATGGTTGGTTGGCTATGTGGGTGCAAGTTGGCTGTATGTATTGTTCGCTGTTTGTGTGGATAGTTAGTTGGTCGTGCGGATGGCTGATTGGTTATGTGGACTGTTATTTATGTTGATGGTAGGTTGGTTATGTAGGTGTTTCATTGTGTGAATGATTGACAGTGTGGAAGGTTAGTTGAGAGGAGGATTGATCGGTTATGTAGGTGGTTGGGTGTGTGGATTGTTGGTTGATTGAGTTGATTTGTTGTGTGGATGGTCGGTTGGTTGTGCGGATGGTTGGTTGGTTTGATGATTGATTGTGTAGAGGAATGCTTGTGTGGGTGGTTTTTTGTGTGAATGGTTGGTTGTTTGTATGGTTGGTTGTGTGTATGATCTTGATTATGAGAATGGTTGGTTGGTTGTGTATATGGTTAGTTGTGTAGCTAGTTGGCGGATTGTGTTGGTAGTTGGTTGGTTATTTGGATGTTGGTCTTGTGGATGGTTGGTTGTGTCGCGGGTTGCTTGTGTTAATGGTTGGTTGTGTGACTGATTTGTTGTGTGGAAGCGTGATTGTGTGGATGGTTGGAGGTATTGTGGGTGGTTATTTGATTGTATGGATTTTTTTTTGGTTGTGTGCATGTTTTTGTGTGTGGATAGTTAGCGGATTATGTGGGTAGTTGGTTGGTTATGTGGATGTTTGGTTATATAAATGACTGGTTTTGATGGCTGGTTTTATGGATGATTCGTTGTGTGGTGGCTTGATTGTGTGGCGGGTTGATTGTATTAATAGTTGGATGTGTATATGGTTGGTGGTGTGAATAGTTGGTTATGTGGATGGTTGGTTGGTTATGTAGATGGTTGGTTGTGTGGATGGTTGCTTGGTTTTACAGATGTTTGGTTGTGTTGATGGTGATTGTGTGAATGGTTATATGGTTGTGTGAATGATTGTTTGGTAGCGTGGATGGTTGGTTGGCTGAATGATGGTTGTTGTTTGTTTATATGATTGTTTGAGAACATGGCTGATTATGTATATGGTTGATTGTGTATATGGTTAGATTTGTGGATGGTTATTGTGTTTAATGGTTTTGTGGGTGGTTGGCTGTGTAGATGGTTGGTTGTGTGGATAGTTGTTTGGTTGTGTGGGTGATCGGTTGAATGGATGATTGGTTGTGTGGAGGGTTGGTTGTGAGGAGGATTAGTCAGTTATGTGGGTGTTTGGTTGTGTGGATGGTTGATTTATTGTGTTATTGGTTTGTTGTGTGGATGGTTGATGGTTGTGTGGATGGTTGAATGTGTGGAGGGTTGGGTGTGTGGGTGACTAGTTTTGTAAATAGTTGGTGGATTGTGTGGGTTGTTGGTTGGACATGAAGATGGATGGTTGTGTGGCTGGTTGATTGTGTGGATGGTATATTGTATTCAAGGGTGATTATGGGGAAGGTTGGTTATATTAATAGTTGTATATGTAGATGGTTATGTGTATGGATGTTTGGTTATGTGGATGGTTGTTTGGTTGTGTGGATGGTTGTTTGGTTGTGTGGATTGCTAGTTTGTTGTGTGGATGATTGGTGTTTTTAGTTGGTTGCATATGTTTGAGTGTGTGGATGGTTGGTTATGTGGATGGTTGGTTGTGTGTATGGTTGGTTATGTGGATGGTTGTTTGATTTTATGGATGGTTGTGTATGTGGATTGTGATAGTGTGGATGGTTGTTTGGTTGTGTAGATGGTTGGTTGTGTGGATGGTTGGTTTTATGGATAGTTGTTTGGTTGTGTAGGTGGTTGGTTATGTGGATGGTTGATTGTGTGGATGGTTGTTTGCTTTTCTAGATGGTTGTTTATGTGGATTGTGATAGTGTGGATGGTTGTTTGGTTGTGTAGATGGTTGGTTGTGTGGATGGTTGTTTGTGTGGTTGATTGTTTGCTTTTGTTGAAGGTTGTTTATGTGGATTGTGATAGTGCGGATGGTTGTTTGGTTGTGTAGATGGTTGGTTGTGTGGATGATTGTTTGGTTGTGTGGATGGTTGGTTGTGTAGATGGTTGGTTGTGTGGATGATTGTTTGGTTGTGTGGATGGTTGGTTGTGTGGATGGTTGCTTGGTTGCATTGATGGTTTGTTGGTTGCTTTGATGTTTAATTCAGTACATAGTTAATTAAGTAGATGGTTGGTTGTGTGGGTGGTTGGTTGTGTGAGTGGTTGGTTGTATGGATGGTTAGTTGTATTGGCGGTTGATTGTGCTAATGGCTGATTGTGTAGATACTTGGTTGTGTGGGCGGTTAGTTGTGTGGATGTTTAGTTTCATGGGTGGTTCCTTGTGTAGATGATTAGTTTTGTGGATAATTGGCTGTAGGAATGGTTGGCTGTGCAGATGGTTGCTTGGTTATGTGGATGATTGGTTGTATGGGTAGGTGATTGGTTGTGTGGATGATAGGTTTTGTAGATGGTTGGTAATGTGGATGGTTGGTTGCCTGGATGGTTGGTAATGTGGATGGTTGGTTGCCTGGATGGTTGGTTATGTATACGGTTGTATTTTTTAATGATTCATTGTATTGACCATTGGTTGCATGGGTGACCTATCGTGTGGATGGTTGGTTGTGTGAATGATTGGTTGTGTGTGTGGTTGGTTGTGTGGATGGTTAGCTGTGTGGATGGTTTGTTGTCTTGATGGTTGATTGTGCATATGGTTGGTTGTGTGGGTGGTTATGGATGGTTGTTTGTGTGGATAGTTGATTGGATATGTGAATGGTTAGTTGTGTTAATTGTGCTGGTCATGTTGAGTGTGCGAATGATTGGCTAGTTGAAGGGTTGGTTGTGTATATGGTTGCTTGGTTATGGGGATGGTTGGCGTTGTTTTGTTGTGAGCATGGTTGTTTTTGTTATTGATTGGTTGTTTGTGTGGATAGTTAGTTGGGTTCGATGGTTGATTGTGTAGAGGGTTGTTTGTGAGGGTGGTTGGTTGTGAGGGTGGTTGGTTGTGTGAATGGTTGGTTGTGTGGATGGTTGGGTTATTGTGTGGTTGGTTGCTTGGTTGTGTAGATGCTTTGTTTCATAGATAGTGGGTAGATTGTGTAATTGGTTGGTTATGTGGGTTGTTGATTGCATTAATGGTTTGATATGTATGATTGGTTGGTAATGTGGATGGTTGATTGTGTGGATGGGTAGTGTTAGTTTGTTATATAGATGGTTCTTTGTGTGGATGGTTGGTAATGTTGGTGGTTGCTTAATTGTGTGGAAGGTTGGTTTAGTGGAAGGTTGGTTGGTTGCAATGATGGTTGGTTCAGTAGATGGTTGGTTATATGGATAGTTAATTATGTGGGTGGTTGAGTGTGCTGATGGTTAACTGTGTAGATAATTGGTTGTGTAGATGATTGTTTGGTTATGTCGATGTGATGATTGGTTGTGTGGGTGATTGGTTGTATGGGTGACTAATTGTTTGTTTGATTGTTTGTGTGGATGTTTGCTTGTGTGGATAATTGGTTGTGTGGATGGTTGGTTGTACAGATGGTATATTATGTTGATGAATGGTTGCGTGGGTAGTTGGTAGTGTGGATGGTTGGTTTCATGGATGATTGGTCCTGTGGGTGTTTGGTTGTGTGGATGGTGTATTGTGTGGAAGGTTTGTTGTCTGAATTGTTCATTGTGTTTATGGTTGGTTGTACGGGTGGTTGATTGCGTGGATGGTGTGTTGTATTCAAGGGTGATTATGAGGAAGGTTGGTTTTATGAATAGTTGGATTTATAGATGGTTATGTGTATGGATGATTGGTTATGTGGATGGTTGTTTGGTTGTGTGGATTGCTAGTTTGTTGTGTGGATGATTGGTGTTTTTAGTTGGTTGCATATATGGTTGATTGTGTGGATGGTTGGTTGTGTGGATCGTTGGTTGTGTGGATGGTTGTTTGCTTTTGTGGAGGGTTGTTTATGTGGATTGTGATAGTGTGGATGGTTGTTTGGTTGTGTAGATGGTTGGTTATGTGGATAGTTGTTTGGTTGTGTAGATGGTTGGTTGTGTGGATGGTTGGTTTTTGTGGATGGTTGTTTGGTTGTGTAGATGGTTGGTTGTGTGGATGGTTGTTTATGTTGATTGTGATAGTGTGGATGGTTGTTTGGTTGTGTAGATGGTTGGTTGTGTGGATGGTTGGTTGTGTGGATGATTGTTTGGTTGTGTAGATGGTTGGTTGTGTGGATAGTTGTTTGGTTGTATTGATGGTTGGTTGGATGCTTTGATGTTTAATTCAGTACATAGTTAATTAAGTATATGGTTGGTTGTGTGGGTGGTTGGTTGTGTGGATGGTTGGTTGTGTAGATGGTTGGTTGTGTGGATGATTGTTTGGTTGTGTAGATGGTTGGTTGTGTGGATGGTTGTTTGGTTGTATTGATGGTTGGTTGGTTGCTTTGATGTTTAATTCAGTACATAGTTAATTAAGTAGATGGTTGGTTGTGTGGGTGGTTGGTTGTGTGAGTGGTTGATTGTGTGGATGGTTAGTTGTATTGGCTGTTGATTGTGCTAAAGGCTGATTGTGTAGATACTTGGTTGTGTGGGCGGTTAGTTGTGTGGATGTTTAGTTTCATGGATGGTTCCTTATGTAGATGATTAGTTTTGTGGATAATTGGCTGTAAGAATGGTTAGCTGTGCAGATGGTTGCTTGGTTATGTGGATGATTGGATGTGTGGGTAGGTGATTGTGTACGTGATTGGTTGTGTGTAGGATAGGTTTTCTAGATGGTTGTTAATGTGGATGGTTGGTTGCCTGGATAGTTGGTTATGTATATGGTTGTATTTTTTAATGATTCATTGTATTGACCATTGGTTGCATGGGTGACCTATCGTGTGGATGGTTGGTTGTGTGAGTGATTGGTTGTGTGAGTGGTTGGTTGTGTGGATAGTTAGCTGTGTGGATGGTTTGTTGTCTTGATGGTTGATTGTGCATATGGTTGGTTGTGTGGGTGGTTATGGATGGTTGTTTGTGTGGATAGTTGATTGGATATGTGAACGGTTAGTTGTCTTAATTGTACTGGTTATGTTGAGTATCCGGTTGGCTGTGTGAATGATTGGCTAGTTGGGAGGTTGGTTGTGAGAAGGATTGTTCGGTTATGTGGGTGGATGGTTAGTTGGTTGTGTATATGGTTGGTTGATTGCGTTGTTTTGTTGTGAGCATGGTTGTTTGTGTTATTGTTTGGTTGTTTGTGTGGATAGTTAGTTAGGTTCCATGGTTGATTGTGTGGAGGATTGGTTGTGAGGGTGGTTGGTTGTGTGAATGTTTGGTTGTTTGGATGGTTGGGTTACTGTGTGGTTGGTTGCTTGGTTGTGTAGATGCTTTGTTTCATAGATAGTGGGTAGATTGTGTAATTGGTTGGTTATGTGGGTTGTTGATTGCATTAATGGTTTGATATGTATGATTGGTTGGTTATGTGGATGGTTGATTGTGTGGCTGGGTAGTGTTAGTTTGTTATATAGATGTTTCTTTGTGTGGATGGTTGGTAATGTTGATGGTTGCTTAATTGTGTGGAAGGTTGATTGGTTGCAATGATGGTTGGTTGGTTTTGGTGGTTGGTTCAGTAGATGGTTGGTTATATGGATGGTTAATTATGTGGGTGATTGAGTGTGCTGATGGTTAACTGTGTAGATCATTGGTTGTGTGGATGATTGTTTTGTTATGTCGATGTGTTGATTGGTTGTTTGGGTGTTTGGTTGTATGGGTGATTAACTGTTTGAGTGATTGTTTGTGTGGATTTTTGCTTATGTGGATAATAGGTTGTGTGGATGGTTGGTTGTACATATGGTTTATTATGTTGATGATTGGTTGCGTGGGTAGTTCGTTGTGTGGATGGCTGGTTTCGTGGATGATTGGTCCTGTGAGTGTTTGGTTGTGTGGATGGTGTATTGTGTGGAAGGTTTATTGTCTGAATGGTTCATTGTGTTTATGGTTGGTTGTACGGGTGGATGATTGTGTGGATGGTTTGTTGTGTGGATGGTTGATTGTATGGATGGTTGGTTGTATGATTGGATGGATGCACAGATGGTCGGTTGTGTGGATGGTTGGTTATACAGATACTTGGTTGTTTGGATGGTTAATTGATTGTGTGGATGGGTAGTTGGTTGTATTGTTGGTTGGTTGTATAGATGGTTGGTGGTTGATTTGGTAATTAGTTGCTTGCATATATGGCTGATTGGTTGTGAGAATATTTGGATATGTGGATGATTAGTTGGTTATGTGGACGGTAATCGTTGTGGAATTTGTATTAGATATGTAGGTGGTTGGTTCTATGAATGACTTGCTGTGTTGAGGGTTGGTTGTGAGGAGGAATAGTCGGTTATTATGGATGGTTGGTTGTGTGGATGGCTGTTTGGTTGTGTGGATGGTAGGAAGATTATAATGTAGGTTTGTTGTGTGGATTTTTGGTAGTGTGAATGGTTGGTTGCTTTTGTGGATGATTGGTTGGGTAGATGGTTGAGTGTGTGGAGGATTGGTTTTGTGAGTGGTTGGTTGTATTAATGGTGTGTTGTGTGCACAGTTGGTTGCGTAGATGGTTGGTTAATTGTGTAGATGGACGGTTGGTTGCATGGATGCTTGGTACTGTTGATGATTGGTTGTTTATGTGGATGGTTGGTTGGCTCATTGTTTTTTTGTGGATGGTTGGTTGCATGGATGGTTGGTTGTGTGAATGGTTGATTGTGTGGATTGTTCTTTGGTTCTGTGGATGGTTGGTTGTATGGATGGTTGGTTGGTTACATTGATGGTTGGTTGTTTGTTTTGATAGTTGGTTGAGTAGATGGTTAGTTATGTAGATGTTTGGTTGTATGGGTGGTTATTTGTATGGGTAGCTGTTTGTGTGGATGGTTGGTTGTATTGGTGATTGATTGCATAGATGATTGGTTATGTGGGTGGTTGGTTTTGAGGTTGACTGGTTGTGTGGGTGATTGCTTGCGTGGATAGTTGATTATGAGAATGATTGGTTGTGTGGATGGTTGATTGTGTAAATGATTGATTGTGTGGATGGTTGGTTATGCAGATGGTTGGTTGTTTAGATGATTGGTTACTTGTGTGCTGGCTAGTTGGTTGAATGGATGATTGGGTGTGTTGATAGTTCGTGGTTGGTTTTCTGATAAGTTTTTTGCATAGATGGGTGTTTGGTTATGTGGATGGCTGGTTGAATAAATAGTTGATTAGTTGTGTGGATGGTTGGTTGTGTAGATTGTAGGTATGATGTTTTGATGGTTGGTTATTAGGATGGCTGGTTATGTAGATGGTTGGTTAAGTGGATGGTTGGTTGTTTGGGTGATTAGTTGTAAAGGTGGTTGTTATTATGGATGGTTGTTTGTGCTTATGATTGATTATGTGGATGATTGATTGTCTGGGCAGTTGCATCTGTGCATGTTTGGTTGTATGGATAGTTGGGTGCGTGCATGTTTGATTGGTTATTGGATTATTAGTTGGTTGTCTGCATAGTTAGCTGTATGGATGGTTAGTTGTATGGATGGTTGGTTGTGTGGAAAGTTGTTTGTGTGGATGGTTGGTTGTGTGAGTGGTTGGTTGTATGGGTGGTTTGTTGTATGGAAGGCTGTTTGTGTGGTTGATTGGTTGTGTTCATGTTTGGTTATGTGGATGGTTGGTTGTGTGGATATTTCATTGTGCGGGTAGATGGTAGTATGGATGGTTGGTTGTGTGTATGATTGTCTGTGAGTATGGTTGGTTGTGCGGATGATTGCTTGGTTGCGGAGATGATTGGTTGTGTGAATGGTTGGTTCTTAGAATGATTGTTTGTGTATATGGTTGGTTGCACAGATGGTTAATTGTGTGGATGGTTGGTTGTATGAGTGATTGGTTGTATGGATGGTAGATTGGATGGGTGGTTGGTTGCGTGGATATATGGCGGATATTTGTTTGTTGGTTGCTTAAATTTACTAATAATATGGATATTTGATTGGTTTCGTCGGCAATTGGGTCTGAATGGGTAGTTGTGTGCATAAACGTTTAGCATTGCTTGCGTGTGTATTATTATATAAGAGGGAGATTCTTTGTGTGAAATTTAAATAAGGGGTGCACAGTTAACTTAGTTAGCTTTTTATTTTAATTGTATGTATCAGATATCTTAAATACATAACTCTGCCGAGCTGTATGCCTTACAAACACACACACACACACACACACACACACACACACACACACACACTCCAATTCAATTCACCCACACACACACACTTACGAGTTGCGATGAGTATAGCATCAGTTGTATTAGATATTGATGCAGGTGCTGTTGATTGTCTGTGTGAATCATATATATATATATATATATATATATATATATATACCGATATATATATATATATATATATATATATATATATATATATATATATATATATATATATATATATATATATATATAAACTGTATATATATATATATATACAATATATGTTTAAATACTCGCAGCCAGGATCGAACCTCCGAGATTCAGAACGAGTGTCCAAGCTATTAATCCACTACAGTCTACACCACGGCGTGATCACGCCGTGGTGTAGTGGATTACAAGCTGTATTAATACTGTATATATATATATATATATATATATATATATATATATATATATATGAGTATGTGGCAGAGTGGTCTTGCCACTGGACTGGTAATCCAATGGACCCGGGTTCGAATCCCAATATATCAATGGAAAGATATTATTGGGATGGAATTTGTGCTGTACCTAGTTTCAGTGCATTACCACAGCACACCGAAATGCCAAAACAAAATACCCTCATTGTTCCCTGATTAAATAACACTCTATGAATATTCCCATATTCAAAATATGTTACAGAGGGGCAATACCTCGTGAGTTAATTGCTCAATAGGTGGCGTTCTGAGAGTGAGGGTCCCAGCCTGGGGAATAAGACTGTGAAGCGCAGAGGCGAAGCAGCTTCAGAGATGGAGTTGGGTTCGAGCCGTAAATAGGTGCTTCGCATGTCTCACTCCCTAGACTGGAACAAGACCTCACGGGCCTCACCGTGTTCAGCGGTAGAGTGTAAAGGCTATCAGCCTTTGACCGAGAGGGAGTAGTTGGAATGTAGAAGAAACAAAATATATATATATACTGTATATACTGTATATATATATATATATATATATACAGTATATATATACATTTTACTTAACTAATATTTATTCCAAATAATTGACGGAAGATTTTGATAATGTGTATAGGATAAATGAACAATGTATATGTAATTAATATAGGATTGTTGGTATATGTTGGACACATGCCATTTAAATAAGTGAACTACATGTTAAATTGTTTATTTAATTTATTTGTTATTATTTGTATAATATACTGTGAAATTTTGAGCAATAGTACTGGCATTAATTGCATACCTCGCTGGAAATATACACTTTTCATTTTCAGTAAAAGGTGAATACGAATATTATCTAAGTATATAATTATATAACAATGACGATATCTCTGTGCTGGTATATTCGTGTGTGTATGTGTGTGTGTGTGTGTGTGTGTGTGTGTGTGCATGTGTGTGTGTGTGTGTGTGTGTGTGCGTGTGTGTGTGTGTGTGTGCAGTGTGCACCCATTAAGCCAATTTTAAGTTAACACTATTAAAGGATAATTTCATCCTTTTTTAAAGGATAAGTTTATCGGAAAATATTTAAATAGTTGTACAAGTTGAATAAACTAAAAACAACATTTACACACTTTCGTATATGCACACAAATATGTACATACTGTACATGTGCTTCCACAATTCATTCCTAGGCAAACGCAGAACATCGTAAATCAATTGGCTTTAATGTATATTACTTAAGTATATTCCATTAAGGTACATTAATGGCGAAAACATTGATTAAGTTGATTCCTAGATGATTGGACTGTACTCTGGCAAGAGAGTCTATCCTACAGTATCTGATTTTGTGATGTGTAATGACAATATAACAAACCTCTATAACTCTACGTCATATTAATCCCAGATATTAAAAATTAAAAATTAAATTAGCTATAACAAATTTGGCATACCTTATGAATTATGATATAGACATAACAGTTTCATACCGATGGTAAGGATAACAAAATAACGTTGTTTATAGATGGTGCAACATTTTGTTATGTGCGATATCTAGTTATTTACTTGGAACCAAATTATACAATACAGCCATAAGCCTATGATTTGAACTTCACTACATTAACTTTTAAGTACAGTATATTATCATATTGTATTATTATCAAGCTTTAATATAATTTAATCTTATTAGATATCGTAGCTTTTGTTTATATTTCTGCTGTTCTGTCTATAACTATATATATTTTATGTACTTCAGTCCATTTTCATTTGGTACGTATTTTTATCACTTAATTTATCAGGGTGATATAATTTTGGTTACCTGTTTATGAACGTTCTTTTAAATTACTCTGTTTAATGTATGTGTAACAAAACTTACCTCAATCAAGTTGAGACAAGTTGTTATACCATACTACACCTATGCAACCTATTGAGCCATTTTAATAACTGTTAAAGGTCAGAACTTATATTGTATTCAATGCAGCCAATGACTTCAACCCTCTGTTACAACATTGCGAACATAAACTTATTGTAGTTTGTCTGAACAGAACTTCACTTAGTCTTGTCTAATATAGACTATCCAAACATATTTTAACCTATTTATTATATATATATATATATATATATATATATATATATATATATATATATACACACACAGTATATGTACATAGTTACGCGTAGGCAAAGCGGACACAATGATAAAACATAATGTATAATTATGAATGTAATTTTAAGCAGATGTAACAATAGTAAACGCTAATTACAGTTTTGCTTTGTATACTAAGCACACTTAATATATTATCATCGCCAAGGATAGCCATTTTTGTATATATAATTTATTGATGTATTATATCTATTATTCCGAACACTCTGCATATTGTTCAATATACGTTTTTGCATTTAAGGTGAAATCTGTAATTTGACATCTACACTAATACATTATTTATTGGCAATATGGACTCTTTGACTAACACCAGCCATTACAGTGCTTGTACTGTATACCATATCAAACTTAAAGCAAGTAATTTAAATTTGCATTTACTATATTCCGGAATTACAGTATGTCTTCTGAAACTAAGGAAACCAAATATGAATTGTATATTGTTCATTACATATACTATATAAAGGTTCTATTAAGCCGATTAAATATACTTCCTTACCTATTTCGTCGTCTGTATACAGTAGATCTAGAGTTCTAGACGCTAGAGGCAGAAACAACAGCAGCAATAAATATTGTTTAGAGTGTGGTACCAAAATAGCAGTCAATTCCTACGTCTTCCGTAAGTAGCACAAGCAATGGTATAATTGTTTTCCATTATTTGTTCTAGTATCTGTGTTCAACACTTTTCCCTTTATACCTTACCCCTTTTCTCTGGCACGTTAATGACAGTTTCTGTCCAATTATATATATTTTAAACGTCACTCAAGCACACGTGATCTTGAGGCGGACCTATATAATGAAGGTGGAACGACGCGGTGGGAGGAACACGGTCCTCTATATATCGCTATGAACACCGAGCTTCTCACTGGCTCCAGTTCTGCTCGGTTGAAGCAATATAATGTGTTCGTGTTGCTTCTTCTCCTTCGCCCACAACCTCCACCTCCCCTTCCTTGTTGAAAGCCGAGCGTCCTCTCTCCAAGGTGAACCCAGTTTTTGTTGCTGCGTCAATTGCCTGCTATTGCCCGCAGGTTAAAGCCGTCCTGCAATAAAACATTCGTCCTTGCACGCCTGTTTCGTCCCCACACCAACCTCAGGGGTGAGGAAGGGTGCAAAAAACGCGTCTCCTTGTATCGCCAGGAATTCTTTGGGGCTTGGAAAATACTTGCGACGGACAGTTTGGATCGACAGGCGCTAAGCGAGGTCTGGTTGGAGTCAGACCTGGTCCGCCATTTTGTCGAAGATGGCGTGGGGCTGGAAGAGGAAGGAGGAGGATGGAGGTGAAAGAGAAGGGGGAGTGGTTACAAAAAAACATGCGAATATACTGTGGGTTCTCCGGTATTATCCTTAACGTGTGATTAATTCTGTGAGTGTGTGTGTATATGCTTTTATGAGTATGCGTGGCAGTAGGTTGTCGCCGCCTGGAAGTGCTAATGTTCGACTAAGTGTGCTTGTGCCATTTATTTTGCTCATCTGGAACAACTTACTGCATTTATACGGGTATAATCAATACTGATGCCATTACATTCCCTGCCGTGTAAATCTGTTCTATCGAGTTCGTGTTCTGGGTTAACCTTTGAGCATATTTTGGCAGTTTCTGAAAGTGCACACGATGGTGCAGAAAACAATCGATATACCAGGTTGAATAACACGGTTTCGTATTGAAACAGTTCATTAGCCCAGATTATTTGTATGCGCTTGATATATTCATCAAACATATTAAATAAGTAAACACTTTAATTTAGAAAAGCATAAATCATCCGGGCTTTGTTTACTGAATCTTCATTATACAGTAGGCTATAGTATATGTTTAACCCTTTCTCCACCGACGACGATTTTATAATATAATTATAGATATAGTTAGACGATTGTATGCAGTTTAAGCAGGATATGTTGTTGTGAAAAGAGTTCAATGAGATAGTTTGAAGACTGCTAATTGATGGAGGCCTTTTTAAAACTTTATTGAAATCATCTAATCGTAGCCAGAATAAAGTTATAATGACGGAACCGGCATTGAATGGGTTAAGGATACAAATAAACATTGTTTTTTTGTACTGAATATATGTGTGTACTTCGGCTAAATACAAGAACAATATACATATCCTTATGTTTTATTGCTGGTTTTATAGTACTAACGTTCATAGTTGGTATAGGCTAAGATGATGTAAGTGTCTTCCCATCCAACAATATCGTTTTTTTATAATATTGTATGTGCTTATGCATACCAGTAATTCCATTCAGAGTAAGAGTGTCTATTGATGGGATATGTCCTTGCTGTTCTGTAAGTAGGATTACATTTATTTATTATATCTATTTATATTTATATATAGCGAAAACGAAATTAAATTAGTTAAATAATATTATATTCTAACCAGTCACATTTGTTTTCGTACAATATGCATACTAACTTTTTGTTTTGTGTTTTATGATAAACCAATGACAGATAGAAGGGTATATATTAGTTGGTAGACATATTTCTGCATAACAATGAGCTAAACTTTGTGATACACTACTTGTCCATCCAATTGTCAAACAAATTTACATTTTCAACGACACATCCAATTTGTCATAAAACTCAAGAGGGTCGTTCCGAATGTTTGGATTTCATTATTTAGTTTGCATTCCAAATTGGTTTACATAGTACTTCTGAGTATAATGTTATTTGCTCTACTTATTACCAAGAGATGTTTGCTTAAACGAAGACATGATTACTAATTAAGCACTTGTCTATCCTTTCTATATTTCATTGCTACGTAATGTCAACCTTTCCTCTTGCTCTAGTGTAATACTTACTTCCGAGTTTTCTTTGAGTTGGACATTTACGTATCGTCCTCTATTATTGTAGCATAAACTTCACAATAAATAACTGTTTATATCCACCACCTTGCCTTCAGAATAACTTCCCAAATATTAAAGTAGCATTAGCTTTACTAATGTTATCATAACTTGGGCATCTATCGGATTTACAATTGGTTAATATACTTATGAACGTTCATGTTTAGAATGTTTATTTTATTTTATTTTATTGTTCTTTCTAATATTAAAAGTACGTTCATTACATCACAACATCCAAAAGTGACATTACTCTGATTATTATTTCGATTTGCTATAAATGTTAGCATTTATCTATGTTCCGTCTACTCTGTATTATTGGCTATCCCTTTACTTGTTTTTCTCTACTCCCATGTCTTCCACTTTTCTTTTAGTGAATTTTACTAACATCATGTATTTCAGTTTTGTTCTAACGCTTCATATTTTTGTTTTCCGTTATTTTAATTCTGTCCATTTGATCCATGCTGTTCCCTTCATTTGCATCGATTGTTTGCAATTCTTTCAATATTACTTTTCTTCATCAAACATTCCAATCAGTCATTGAATAAACTCGTGTTCTCTCTTCCTGTCTATCTACTCTTCAAAATTCTTACGACCTTCTATTTTAATTTATACCCCACCAGTTTGCCTGTTTTCTTTTCTCGTCATCTCCGCTATCAAATCACCTTTCGTGTGACATTGAAGGGCGTTAATTAATTATTAAACATTATCCCTTCCTTTCTCGTCCTTCCAATTGTTCATGTTCCTTTATGTTCCTCATTTTCCTTCTTATATCCCAATATTTTATTTATTCCCTTCTTCATCATCTTAACTATCAAATCATCTTTTCTGTGTGAGCTGTAATGTTACTTTTGTCTATGTGTATCAAGGATACAAAAGGTAATTTGCCTGTAACGAGTTACTCCCCAAGGCCAAAAGAGT
This sequence comes from Paralithodes platypus, assembly GCA_032716605.1. Lineage (NCBI taxonomy): Eukaryota > Metazoa > Arthropoda > Malacostraca > Decapoda > Lithodidae > Paralithodes > Paralithodes platypus. The sequence continues at coordinate 38,313,108 of CM064519.1, forward strand.
GACAGAGCTAAATTTAAGGGACGTTAGGGTCAAAATGCATGAACAACGAAGTTTAAGGCAGCTTAAGTCATAGCATGAAGAACAGATTGATTGATTGAGAGAGTTCCAAAGTTCAATTACTGAGTAAATTGAAAGACTGAACAACTTTGACAAATCTTGGGTTAGATAGATGGACAGAATAGGAGTGGGACTGTGTTGAAAGGCGGGTACTTCGCACTCGCCGCAAGAGAGGGGGTATGCACTGAGAGAGCTCTGTAGAACACTGATTGTTATAATGGCAATAGAAGATTGAAATACCATATGACACGCATGTGGTCTGGGACTAATATCTCGGGGTCGCTTTGGTTATTTACAGTATTTACGCTTCGTAACTATTTTCATATAGCATACTGATACTAAATGGTACAAGCTATTTAATAACGTTATCTGTAGAGTATCTAAACGACTGTAACTTAACATATTCAAATTATGAACAAAAAAAACACGTCGTTATATATATGTGATTTGTAAATCAAATTTTGACCCGGATAATTGTCTTGTATTGCGTGCAGTTGTGCAATTATTTTCTTGTATTTCCATATTACTACTATATATGCTTTCAAGTTTAAGTTCTAGGTGCCTTTAAGATAATAAATTATCTCTCACAAGGTTCAGCCAATGTAATGTTAATTTTGTATTAGAATTATCATATGTATGTTCTACTGGCCTAATATAATTTTTCAATTAAATTCAATTCAAAGAGATGTTATACATTGCGGTGGGTGCGTAGGAAGAGATTGTAAGGAACTAGTAAGAGGAAGTGAGTTGATGAGGCGAAATGCTTTCGACTCTACTCTTTCGAGAAGTGCTGTATGGGTGGAACATCTCCACACATGCGAACAATACTCAATACAGGGGCGCACTGTGCCCTGATACAGAGCAAGAAGCGGTGCGAGGGCGAAGAACCCACAGAGACGGTTGAACACACCTAACTTTTGGGAAGCTGTTTTAGCAAGAGTAGCAATCTGATCTTTCTAAAAATAGGTCGGATGAAAAAGATACACCTAGAATATTGAGAGAAGATAGAAGGTTGATTTGTGTATTGTTGAACAGTAATTGAAAGTCTTGCGGGAGTGTGCGACGGGTAGATAGAGGGAGAAATTAGGTCTTGGAGGCGTTGTGCTTCCTAACTGCTAGTCTTTTTTCTTCTTTGTATTCTACCAATTTCTCAAGCCTCTTTGTTCCCCTTCCATTCCCTTTAATTATTCCGTTATTGTATTAAATGTCCCATCAATAACAGCCTTCCTGTGAAATGAGATAGTGTGTAATAATTATATAAGCTTCCTTCTAACTCTTCCTCTCCCTCTACCTTCCTTTATTTCCCCTCGTTCGTTCCATCTCGTCATCATCTCCACTATCAAACCATCTTTCGTATGAGCTGGGATGGTGTGTAGTTATTATTTGATAAGCAATTAAACCCAGCCATCACATCCTCCTAGGAGAAACTCATTAGACAGCCAAGAACCCCTCCCCAGCTATGGCTTTCCATTCATGAGTGCCAGAGAAAGGATATGGTGGAGTTACGAGAAGAAGAAGAAGAAGAAGAAGAAGAAGAAGAAGAAGAAGAAGAAGAAGAAGAAGAAGAAGAAGACAAAGAAAAAAGAAGAAGAAGAAGAAGAAGAAAGTTGTACCCAGTCGGGGGACACCTTGACGACGTATACAAACTAATAACACACATAACAAAGCCACTCCAACAGCTACCTCTTTCTCCAACACCCCTTCTCCCCTCTCTACACTTTTCAGAAAAATAGGAAAAGTAGAATGAAGATACGAGGTGCCGTTGTAAAGGCTTATCCCTCAATACCTTCATCTGATCTGATCTGAGAAGAAGAAGAAAGAGAAGAAGAAGAAGAAAATAAGAAGCTTAAGAAGTGCCTCCAGCAATTAACAGGCTTCGAACTATCTCACTTAACCCGTTATACTACCACAGATCCTTCTTAAACTGCATACAATCGTCTAAATGCAGCTATAATAAAACCAAAATGACGTCGCCGGTTAATGCATTAGAATAAAATCTGAAGTACGTGATTAGTAGTGCAAATTTCAAAATATACATATGGTACTAAGGTTATATCTGTTCCATATGTAATATGTTGACATTTATATCAAATGGAAACGAGTTAATATAGATGTAAATTCAATATCTGAATATGGAGAAGGACGTTTTAGACCAAATAAATATTGCAATGCGATAATGGGGGGAAAAATAAGCCTCTGATGGGATTACTTTAGTAAGGGATGTGTTCTGTAATATAGAATTATGTGAACTCAGTATGTGCAATATGACTGACTTGTACGTTTCTCATTATGAAAATGCAACCATACAAACACACATTAATGCTATATAGTAGTAACTGACGGAATAGTAAAATAAAAAATATTTGAGGATGGGCCTTTATTATGAGAATGTTTCACTTTATAGCTAACTTCTTCGGTGCAGTTGTCTGTAAGATCAAATTAATAATAATGTATATCAATTGATACATATCTGTCATTCTTGAGGGTTATATATTTTATTGATTAAATAAGACAATTGTTTTCGAATATTTAGAGTTTATGTATATAATTTAACCTTGCTAATATTACCTAACCTGCAATACTTCTACTTAATCTGATAAAGCGAAGCCTAATTTAGCCCAATACCACATAGCCTATTATGTCCTTTTCTAAACTAAACTGACCTAATTTACCTAGGTAATTGTAATATAATATAGCTAGGCTAGATCTGACCGACCACCGTTCATAAGTGCATACCCACGACACCTTTATTCACTCTACTGACATTGGATGGTTCTTCTTTTAGTTTTAGAGGTGCTCCATTATTTTCTGCAGAGTTAAACACAAGTCCCTCTGCATAAAGCTTTGTAAATTCCCTTAGGTTTCTTCTTGTATAGTAACTGCTAAAATAAGATTAAATTAATGCATAATACCTAAAATAGAAGGAGATATATCTGCTAAATAACCCTACATAAAAACATTTTCACCATTGAGATATGCATAGAAATAAAAAGTACTTTTAATACTCATTTTGAAGTAGAGGCCGAGATAAGTGACTCAGATAATTACATACTGGTGCCCTAATGTGATGAGACGGAGTCATTAGGGGCCGCACCGTCCACTCCTCTATACCAAAAATCCGTAATCTTGTGGTGATATACAGGGTACGGTGAATTTTGAATTGTATATTTTATTTAATATATGATAGATATAGAGTTTTGATGTTAACGCCACTAAACTTATGTAGGTTCATGAACTTCGAACAGATGCTGACAGTCGTAATATTTTAACATGTCTTCCCCAAAATACAACTGCTGTGCCGCTATTTTAAAGCATACAAACTTGGTTTGTTATTATATCAGCAGGGGTAATAAATAAAATGAGGGAATATGGACGACAGCATAATCATAGCTTATAGGTTTTATTTACATAATAACTAGGTACACTGTGGAGTAGCTCAAACAGCCCTCCTATTATGACTTTGACGTTATACAGATTGCAATATACAGTATATAGACACTCTTTTAATACTGTATTGCCTTTTCTAAAGTACAAGCAAGTATTTATATATATATATATATATATATATATATATATATATATATATATATATATATATATATATATATATATACTGTATATATACTGGATATTGTCTGATGTATGAGTAGCTGTCGCTGCGACACAATGATATTGTTCATTATGAGAGTTTAGCAACCACTGGCTAGACAACCACTGGTATGGACCTTCCCACAATGTATGTATCGCAAGGTACACACAATTGGTCACAGGCCAAATAGTGGCCAGGTCACGAGAGGGTAGCGGGGTGGTACACTCAAATGTATTTAGTTAAAATTGGACTTCAGAGGCTATCAACCCTTCTGGATTACTAAGCCAGCACACTGCAAGTAAAAAATAGCGTCAGGACTGGAGCCCCTTTTCGAGAACTGCAGTCCCTTCATATATACTCAAAGGCAAATCCTATATTATAAAGTACAGGTGCGAACAGTTAAAGAAGCTTATTAGGGGAAATGGGACATGTGCCAAAACAATGGTATCGCACTAATATAATTTGTGTGGGGTCAAGGGTTAGCGTAGCTACTATTTATAGGTAGAAGAGTGGGGCATTGAGAAATGTAATTCATATCTTACACTAAAAGAATACGACTGAACCTTACAATACCTGAGCCAATATTAACACGGAAATACAATATGAACATAACACACATCAATGCACATGTAAATACATATAGATATCTATATATAATCATGCACACTGGACACCGTCATACTTTGATTACAATTATACAATATGGTAGAACACCTGAGTGACGGTGTTCACTACGGGTTTCCACACAAGCGAACACTGGCCTTCCTTATTGATATAACCTCTGCAATCAATAAGGCCTCGAGTTCACGGTTTCTTATTTATTAACACAGCACAGGAGGTAGCTCTTCTTTCTAAGTATATGCTAGCTCAGTTAAAGCATTTAGTCTGAAGTACTGTAAAGGGGGAATATTAACTGTTTTTATGGCGTTCATAGAAACATGGTCTGGATGAGTCATGCAAGAATCATGAATCAGACTGTGAATATAGCCCTGAATGCAATCAGACGTAGGCTACTTACTCTAAGATTACAGTTATATTTAATATTCAGGGAGGAATATGGTTCCACATGGACTCTCAGGTCAACTAGTTATTTCAAGATATGGACACTCCATGTGAACATAGGTCTGCTGACACAATTGTATTATACTTTAATTAATTACACGCGCACTACGATTTACTTCTCGGGAGTCATTATTCATGTTAATAGGCTTGGGCGCTCCATTACTCTCCGTCATACCTATTGTTACAAAAAATAAATACACATTACTTTACCAGACACTCTGACTTTGACTTTGACTTTGACTCTGAGTTATGACTTTAAACACAATTATAATTATACACAAGTAACGGATCATGGTAACGTGAAAATACCTTGCATATCTTGTATACAACTAACATAGGTTATCAACGTCCAGCATTGCTGACAACAAGGGGGGTGTTTAGTTACACAGGCAATCATGGTTGCAATATGGCAATACTAGAGTTTTATAACTTATCTGAATACGTGAGAAGTCAAGGAGGGCGATATAAACCATTACCAATAACTCGATAACCTTCCTCCTGGGATGCGGGAGGCTACTGACGAAAACGTGTCGTAAGGGGCTACTAAAAGTGCAAAGGGGAAGCGTGCCATGGAGGGGTGTCGGGGTTATCTCATTTTCACTTTACTTATAAATATTGGTACACTGGCTATGTTCTCGTAAGGGGAAAATGGATCTTTCATGGAGTTACAGTCACCTGGTGGTTCATGGGAAGTCTTTTCATTATCTAGATGGTCCTCTTCATTGCTCCTCTTCAAGGGCATCTCACTGGCGTGTCGTTTACTCGAGGGCGGCTGGCCACACTTCTAGGCCGACTTCAGTTTCCCACATTGACGCAGCAGGGTACTGTTGTCTGTTTGGGGTAGACCTACTGTCTCCGGACTGTACCTTCTCTCCTAGAGAGGGTTCGACGTGCTCATGTCGACTTCACTGGTTCCACGTGTTGCAATCACTAGGGGCGGAGCTTCCTTACGTCCTATTATTATCTTCATCACTTTGGATATGTTTATTGTCATCCTATCTCCACTCTCGTAGGGTATTCTCTAGGTTCATTGTCCACTCTTTGTCAAGTTCTAGACAGTAGGAGACTGGGTATGGGTGAATTAATATTCTTAATTCTTCCAGCTCCTCGTCCAGATGGGGGGGTGGGGGGGTGTAGTGTGGTTTGCACTACTTGGGAAGTAATTTCTTCTCCTAACTCAAACTCAGAAAATTAAGATGGCCGCAAGCTTAGGAGTAACGAGTCAAGGAGTCTTGCTGTGCGTCTGAAGCCTGTTGCAGAGGAGGGGAAGGAGAAGAGAGAGGAGGTTGTTGGCGAGGAAGGTGCCGGACAGAAATTCGGGAGTTCCTGATCGATGTCTCCCTGGGAAGTTCGATGTGTCCCGCCATGAAATATGCTTTGACCAATTAACTTTGCATTGGCATCCTGTGGTTGATTTGGGCTTATCACATTCTTGGATTATACTTTTCATAAGATTCGTTGGCTAGGAGGGTAAGCTCAAGGGTTAGCCTAGGCTCACTGGTTAGGTGGTTCTGAAGCTCGCTGCCTAGCGTAAGCGGATCAATGCATAAGGACATCAATGGCTCCAGGGTGTTAACAATGGGAATGCTTGGCGATTGTCCAGGATAGATCACCCAGTACGTTCTAGTCCACTGCACGGCCTCTAAGTAAGGTGTGGGGGTGAAATCAGGAGTGTGCCGAATGGAGAGTATATGCACCACTCTGATGCTTGCCGTTCCTGTAAAAAAGGGGGGGGGGGGTAACAGGTGCTGTGGTTGTTTGGGTGATGGTGGGGCAGCTCTCTTCTTTACTGTCAACACAAACTATATAATAACTTACAAACAAGTAAGTTTACCATGTCCATCTCACTCATATGTTGCTTCATATATTAACCATGCTATTTAACGTGTCTAGTTTTATTTTCCATTCTGAACACATCACTAAAAGAAATATATATAATTGGAGATCTGTAGTCAGTATGGCAGACTCCGCCCACCACTATCTCTTCCCCCATCGCCCGCCCGCCTGCCCGCCTCAGATGATATCGACCCATACACACACACACACACACACACACATACACACACACACACACAGTCACTCACTCACACACACACACACACCTCCAAGATGGGGGAAAAGATTCTGGGGAATGAGTAACCGGACATGAGCTTCATATATACTATACTGTATATATATATATACTGTATATATATATATATATATATATATATATTGCATATATGAAGCCCTTAACGAGCAAATTTGGAACACTGCTAATAGAGGTGTACTGATGGTTCAGCATGCTTGTATTTTTTCTCAAATTTTGCTGCAATAATATCTCCATATGTGGAGGCTACAATGGAGTGTAATTTGTTCTGCTTTGCAGCCATTGCAGCACAAGACATATATGCAGTTCATTGTATTACAACTCATCATCATTAACGTCAAAAGCATAATTATTCATGGCTTCATTGCCACATTTTGTTACTTTAAAGTCAGATGACTTTATATATATATATACTGTATATAATTATATATATATATATATGTATATATATATATATATATATATATATATATATATTTTTTTTTATATATATACTCCGGTATATATGAATATATATATAAATATATATATATATATATATACTGTATATATATATATTTTATATATATATATATATATATATATATATATATATATAACTAATGTTACCTTACTTTTAGTTTTTAATATTTATAATGCATATTGAGTGTCTGAGGGATTCGCTATACCTGGTTTTCCCGACTTGTATGAAATAATTCTGATCATCCAGGATATAATATATTACACAATATGTAATTGGAATACAAAGCTTACCTCCGAATGATTTAGACCCTTTAACTCTAATGCAAATCAATGACAGAAAGAACTGGGTGTTTAAAGAACGTATTGGGTGCATCTCATATTTGTCAGTTGTTTTGGATACATATGTTGTATTCTGACGTTCTCTCCATGACCATGCATTCAATCTTAGTTTACAGGTACTTAGAACGTAACCTAACCAAAATGGAACTCGTTGATGTTGAAATCTAGACCAGATTAAACGGATAACATGTTTTTCTTGAAACCGTGAAAACTCTGGCTATTTATAAGTGTGAGACTGATCGTAAAAGAATAGGAACTTGGCCCTTTAGTTGGCAGGTGTAGGGGGGAGCTTTGGATAACCCGACTACACTGGCAACTTTGTGTGTGCAATAGTGGAAACATATCTGTAACAAAACTTATACGCATACAAATATTCAATAACAGTTTTTCCGTAACCATATGATAATTTTCTTTAGGCTTTCAGAAGACATTTATGATTCTTATTAACAAATTTTCCTTTATTGAATGTTGAATTACTGACTTGTATAATAATAGTTCAAATGTATATACTTAACCCTTAACTGGCAGCGCGCAACATATGTCGAGTGAAAGAAATTTGGACTATGGGGCGGCTCACAACATAAGTCGTGTGCCATTTTCAGCACGTAATGTTGCTGAGAGAGAGAGACAAGTGGTGGCAGGAGAGTAGCGAGCGTATGACTGCTCCAGACCACCGCGGTGGACCAACTGACATGAATCCCACCCTCCTTTACCCTCTCACACTCGCTACACAGTGAGTTAAGTAGGGAAAGTACCGAATTACATGGTTTTTGCACTCGTGTTGCGCGATTGTTGCAAGAAAACTAGCCGTCGTACAAGGATCGTTTAGGTGTCATTGGAAAGCTCTGTTTATGCCCTTTCAGGGATAGATACTTGTTTTACGCTCTGGGTCTTATTTAGGCATGAAAATTATCACATAAACAACCCTATTTTGGGTAAAAACACCCCGCTGGGCGGTACATATTAATTTCCACCTAGGCCGCTCGTTAGGTGTTAATGTGTGCACTGGTTGTACTTCAGTCAATGTGGTCTAGTATGCACACATAAATTGTTATTCGACTGGTCCTTGCATATGTTGTTTAGGCTAAATAAAATAAAATTTCTTAGCGTGGCATTTGTGGAAAAAAGTGTTTAATATGAATTTGTATATATATATGTTTATCTATTTTAAAGCCAACATGAATTTACAACAAGTACATGTTTTTTGTCATGAGCTGTTAATTTTCCATTTTCACTCGAGAAGGGGGAAAGAGAGCGAGTGAGAGAGAGTGCGTGTGTTTGCACGTGTGTGGGAGTGTTTTAATAGTAAGTTTTATAATTAGTAATGTATTTATAACTTGTTATATATGTATATTCCGTAGGGTATTGAATAACATAGGTCCTAAATGTAAGTACATTTTTCTGATAAAGAAAAATGGTAACTACCATGAATCAAATCAAGCATTGTTGGCGAAGCATGCTTAATCTCGCAAAACTACATGTGCATTGTCTGAATGAAGCATTAACATATATATATTATTAAATGGTGTTAGCTAATATCAATAATTAAATATGGAGCTTACATTTAGGATTAGTAATACATTGCATACATATTGCCATTAATATGAATTATATAAGAAAACAAGGCATCATCTTGTTATATGAACGCATAAATCAATATTATCTAAACCTTTCGAAGACACGTTACTGTGCAAGAACCTAATCAAAATTGTCATAGTCTATCTATCTATCTATATATTCCCGGACGCTTTACTCCCCTTGTCATAGTACATTAATTATATGTGCTAAACAATAATTCGTTTTTTTTATATATTGAGAAGTTAATATTACTGTTGTATTAATATTAGTATTATTATCATCATCATTATTATTATTATTATCATTATTATTATTATTATTATTAATATTATTACCATCATTATTATTATTATTATTATTATTATTATTATTATTACAGGTGTAATATGTCATTGCAGTTGCAGGGACATATATTATCTAACATATATATTAATACACCATATCAATCAGAAACTTGCTGTGGTATCTCGCTCATACGATTATATCATCACCAAGTGTGTGTCATCAACTGTTTATACTATTTATCGTGTAATATGTATTTATTTTTTACAATAACATTAATACTGACGCGCTCAAACTTATGTATAATGTTAATTATTGCCATAATATAGAATGTTTCCACAAACAGTTTTTCCATATTCATTTTCGTAAATGATTTTCTTGTACTTAAATGTTCATAATATATCAAACACGAAGTAAACTCAACAATTACCAAGCACAGCATTAACCCTTTGAGTACCAGCGACGTGTGCTATATTTTATTTTAGCTATATGTTGACGATATTATGCAGCTTAGGAAGAATATGTGGTAGCTAAATGGGTTGGTGGAGATATATTGAAGCCATATTATTGCTAGAGGTCCTTCCTAAGCTGAATAAAATCGTCTAATAGTTGTCAGAATATGATAAAAAGGACGTCCCTGGTACTGAATGGGTTAACATTTTTATTATCATGACAACGCTCTTGGACCAAATTCGCAAGCATAATTGTCAAAATCTGCTTGTTTATACGGAGGATGCAATATTTGTCAACTTCCACTATACATAGTTGTGCCCCATGTAAAACCAAGTTATATTTAGTTCTTCCCAAGTATTTTCATACATAATTGGCACTCTTTTCACTCTCCGCTCTCCAGATATATATTTTGGGACTCTGCGACCTCTTGCCTTCTTCCCCCATCAGGAATAATTGTATAATTGGACAAAATTACGACCCCAGTTATTCGTTCGTGTCCAGACCCTGTCTTTAAAGTCAGGCTGAGTCCCATTATCGTGGCTCTCAATACGTTATCTATTTCTGTGTTCTTCAAGGTAAGAAGATGGAGGTGTACAATATACTGCAGATTTATTGGTACTGATGATTGTAATTAGGCATTGTTAAGTTTGATGTATAATCTTTAATTATTTTATATGCCAGAAACCTCTAAATAATGATGATACTGATCATGCTCAGCTAGAGCTGGCGTCTAGCTTTTTATATAAGCCTAGTCGTAATTATATTTTATATTTAGAGAAAGAAAATTGCAAAAGATAAATTCAAACTAGATTCCCAGTATTCGCTATTGTTATGTTCGAGATAGTTTCTACATAATAATTAGTGTGTACTCATTTGTTTAAGGAAAATTAAAAAAGACAATTTAATCTGATTTGTTGTGTAAGAACAAACATAGCTGGTAAAAATTACCCGTTGAGCACAATGACGCCTTTTACCTTTGTTTCTGGCAAATATTAGAAGATTTAATACAGTTTAAGAAGGGCCTGTGTTATTCAGAGCGTTTATTAAGCTTTTAATAACCCCTTTGGGTCCTAAAGATAGATTGTAAGCTAAATAAAATCATTTAATGGTAACCAGAATATGAATAATACTAAGTCATCGTGGTAAAGGGGTTAACATTAATTGTGCAGCACTTAATAAGGTATCTATGCTGAAATATCTTAATTTATTATATATGCGTTTATTGCTCCTTCCGATTAAAACAATCACATTGAACTAATAGTGTTCCTGTACATTTGCTGAGTATGTTAATGCAGTACTTACGCACAAGTAACGGGTGCAATATTCTAATAGTGGAATGTATTGAACAAGGGTGCAACTAAATCATATCGATATAATTAAACCAATAAGATGAATACAAAACATTGTAAACTCTAATTGTTGTATTATAAATTGCAGCAGTATACCTTGATATTATTTCTGTAATAGCTTTTTTGTTTTACTTTATTGCGGAACTATCACTGAAGTTTGTTATGTTTAAGAGAATTCAACACAAGCGAAGGGATAAAGCAGATCATAGGATAACGGAAATATGAGTTAACCAACAAGCAATAATGTTAAAGACTAGTTGAGAGTACGTACACGACTTAACCCTATTTGGTCCGAAAGAGGCATTTTTATTTTTATTTTCCCTATTTCGATCCATTTGTTTGGAGATTATATGACGTTTCACCCCATTAGTTTGGCGATAATTAAACAGGTCACCCTATTCAGGTGTCAATTTGCTTTCTGGGCAAACGAATATTAGACTGTAACTTAGAAGAAATCAACTTTCAGCCGGGGTATTTTTCTACCGAAAAATTTACAAATTTAGCTTTAAGGGGGTCTGGTCGGGACATTTTTAGTTTGAAGGATGTCAGAGAAGGCGATTTTGTGAGCCTAATAAGTAATAATAATAATCATCTGGTTGCTTATTTAGCGCCCGATCTCCTCCTTAGGGTATTCGCAAGCGCTTGTACAACGTCAGTCTACCAGAGACTATTATCCCACCTACTTGAACGGCTTTGTCCTAGGGGACAAGCTAAAATATATTGCTCGAAAATAGCAAGAACAAGCAAAATCTTCAATAATATTCAAATACAATATCATAATAACCAACAAGACGTCGGACCAGAAAGTGGTAAGTAAATGAAAAATATATGTATTGTAAATAGAATACAACGAGGAAGTAATTTGGCTAAGAAAAACAACCAATGGTAAAAGGAAGAAATAATAATTTGGTAGGGTAGGATCAAAGAATAATAATGTATACAATATGAGGAAGCTATAAGCACTGACAACAACATGGAGGTTGGAACACAGATAATAAAAATGAGATACTTGTAGTCCATAATGGATAAACTAAATGTACACAATAAAACAGGAAAGTCAGCAGCCAAAAGTAGAAGTAGAACAGTATTCAATTAAAGACAAATTAAAGCATGTAGAAGGTAGTAAAATGCCAATGAAAGAAGAAAACTAAAATATAAAGGAATCACGAAAAGGGAAAACTAAAACAATACCGAAGAATATAAAGGTTTAGTCTATGTATCTAGTTTTATTTGATGAAGAGGAAATAAAAACTGTGTTGTTTAATATTTTTGCTTTCTATGTGAATGAAGGAGACAAGAGTAAAAGCTACGTGTAACAAGTGTCTCCCCCAAAAGTGAAAAAGTAACAGAGAGCCCAAATCAAGGTACGTTAGAGTCAAAATGTCTGGATACACGGAGCTTAAAGCCGTTTAAGTCATAGGATGAGGGAAAGACAGGTTGAGGGAGAGATTCCAAAACTTGCTTTTTGAAGAGAAGAAAGACTAGGACAATGATATAATATCACCGATCTAGTATTGGGTCTCCCACAGATACGGATGCCGAACCTGCGGACTTTATGCCGCCGACCCGCTGAAGTAGCGTTCCAGAGCACCGTCCAGTCACTTGCTGTATTACACCACATACCGCTACTGATTCATATATTTAATGTGTTGCCTTGCTTCCCAAAACAATGCCTGAACCCCAAAGCCACGCCAAGTTGACGTCTGGGGAAGGGCAAAATAGTTATGGTAGCAAGTCTAATAAACTCACCACGTGTACGAAGGCATAGCCCTCCACAAGACTATCACCTGGTTATTCAAAAGATAACTAAGGTTGTCTCCTTATTGTATGCCTGAGCGTAGTACAGTGGTAGAGCAGGAGGCTGGTACGATGGAGACCTGGTTTCAAACCCCCGCCACGTCCAGATATTTGCGGAAGGAGACATTCCTACTCACCTGATATTTCATTAACAATACTTTGACTTCAAAGGAAGAAATACAGAAACTCCCCCAAAGCATATTCTACTTAAATATTCTGAAATGTAGATAAATCTTTGTAACAAATAAATAAATAGAATTTAATAATAGTATTTAAAATATAATCGGTACCATGAAATGTTGTTGGTTCCTGTATTGTTAGCGCTAAATAATTTGATTCGGCTAAAGAGATATATTTTATGTACATAAACAAAGCATTAACTGCTTTAAGCAATTATCAACGACAATGTCGTCTTCAAATGTCCAAATACTAAATATCCTGTAGAAGCAGAGGATCAGTAAAAAGGGAAAGACTTGAACAACTGTTAAATATTGAGCTTAATAATTCTATAATTAAAATATTGTCAATGGGTTTGAATTCATGTATTCAATTACATTGATGACACAATTAATACGTTACTAGACTTGTATCGAACCAAGGTCATTCAAGTTGACTTGGCTATGTTGGTTAAATCATGGGATATCAATTTGATTGACCAAGATGTGATTCCTGGTGGGAGAGAGATAGAGAGAGAGAGAGAGAGAGAGAGAGAGAGAGAGAGTGAGCCTTTTTGTTTCTAACCCGCATTATTATTATTAGTTTAATTATTATGATTTTTTTTTTTTTTTTTTTTTTTTACGTAATTTCCCTGGGGCAAACATATTTGTCTTTCAACAGGGTATATTATAACCCAATACTTCTGGTGACGAATTATAAAGGATCCAGTTATTATTTCACATAACCACTTCAACATACGAAGAAGTGTTTCTTCACTTTATTCTGGCAAATCATTAAATTGTTTTATGGGGAATTGTAGAAGATTCAACCTGTTTGACAACTGCAGGACATTCCAAACCTGAAAAAAACAACCGTGCAATAAAGAACAAAATACATTTAAGAAACGTGTCATGGAATACTGAAAAATAAATTGTCAATTAATTTTAAATCCTTTTTTTTTTTTTTTTTTTTAAGAAATAAATTGATAACATGTTTTTGATACTATGTCTAAGTTACAGCAATATTCTGAGACCAAAGTAGTTGTGGCAAAATTATCGAAGTGTTTCTCCAGATCCGCAAAAGGTCATTTGGAATGCAGGAATGTTAAGTATTTGAGAAGAGTTGATTCCATGCAAATTAGAAATAGGAAGTTAAACAAATTTGGATGGTGAAAGAGTTACAAAGAAAAATATAGTTACTAATAAATATAATAATGTGTCACTGTTAGAAATTCAATATACAGTATATTAATTGAGAGGTAATAATGAATAGGGTGACAGTAAAACAACTTGTGTGCTGATTCTAATTGTGGGAGAATGAGAGATAATGATGAATAGGGTGACAAGAAGATATATTGTGTGCTGAATCTAATTGTGGGAGAATTTACTAACTCTAAACACAAACTAAATAGTCATGAAGAGAATTATAGTGTGTGTGCATTTATGTGTGTGCGTGAGTGTGTGTGTGCCTGTGTGTGTGTGTGTGTGTTGTATGTGTATGTGTGAGAGAGAGATAGTGCGCCTTTGTGTGTGATAGACAGACAGTGAGTGTGTGTGTGTGTGCATGTATGGGACTGGAGTGGTATAAGGGCTGTGTGGTTTAGGAGGTGGAAGAGAAGAAGAATTTACCACCTTGGGAGTGACAGCACACAGTTTACCCCCCACCCCCTCTCTCTCTCTCTCTCTCTCTCTCTCTCTCTCTCTCTCTCTCTCTCTCTCTCTCTCTCTCTCTTACAAATATTACTAACTTGTTAATTCACATACTCGCACACTGGCTCAGACTCAGGCTAAAATATATTATTTTCTTAAAGTGTTGTTTCTGTCACTAAAATGCAATAACTCATTAATGCACACTCAGACTGAATAATTATGAATAATGGGAGTTTATTACATACTTTCAGCTGACGTTGGTAGCAGTGATTAATTAGGTAAGCAATTATATTGTTTCATATCAGTATTAAACCTCTGACTATGAGAGTTTACTTAAGCTCAATGATGTTGTGTTATGTTAGGCATAATCATTATGGAACAAACTTACTGAAAATATTATGCGCTATAGTGTTACTAAATAAATATTCAGTAAGAACATGAGTATTAGATATAATGCATACTTTCAATGTTATATATTATTTACTGTTACTGTAATTAGTGAGTACTATATTGCATGATTCTGACGTGCTGATATAGTGCAATAATACATTCCACTAAGCCACATATTGTGAATCATTATTATTTCACAATTGTATACTATACAGTGTCTTAAGTTTATCATAAATTTACTTACCACCTACTCTACCAAACTACTTAACACTTGCGGGTACTAAATATCATCCATAACACATTTGAAAGCCCCTTTGTATGGCGATCATTTATATACTGCTTAATTCTACTAGCAGATGATTTTGGATGAAGGACCCGTACTGAGATAAGCATTGACGAGTGTTTCAATTAAACTTCGAATTTTGACAGCTTTTTCCTAAAATATATTATATCATCTGGATTTAATTAAAACAATCACAGTCTGATTGAAGAAGATTGAGAAAACACAAATAAATGGTAAATGAGATTCCTTTCAGTCAGAGAGAGCTTCGAGAAGTTAAAGCCAGCCATTAATTATAACCGATAAAACTGGAACGTTGATTATGATATTATTAATTAGCCCATCCTGTATACCAGGATACATTCTTCTATTGTATTCTGGATTTATTAGACGATTTTATTCAATTTAAAAGGGGTCAAGGGGTCAGTTGAGATAACTTATATCTTGTCGATTTTTTAGAGATTATTTCTAAGTTAGGAGTAATAATCTCTGATGTTAGCCTGAATAAAATTATGATATAATTTGAGTGATTACTCACTCAATTCAAATTGGTTATTCTTAAGCTTGATTACGAGGTCTAATATATGTCAAACTAAGATCTGTCAATACTACAGAAAGTGTTAACACATTCCAGCTTGCTACAGTCGAAGACATTTTTGTTTCAGTGCAAGTGAAAGTATATTGAGGTGAGGATGGTCGGATCTCCCTCAATTTTTTGCTTCTTCTCCATGCTCTTTTTTTCAAGGTTGCCTTAATTTTTTGCCAGTGTGTGTGTTTCTATTTCTTTGTGTTTAGTATTATTACTACACACAGACACACGCACACACATACACACACACACACACATGTATATATATATATATATATATATATATATATATATATATATATATATATATATATATATATATATATATACTGTATATACATATATATATATACTGTATATATATATATATATATATATATATATATATATATATATATATATATCTTAGTTAATTTTACTTAGACTAACTACAAAACCTCATCCTCTATAATCTTTTGGATAAATTAAAATTTGTATTCACCTTAAATTTATTTAAACTTTTATTCTTTAATTGTTAAGGCTCTATTGCTACTGTTATTTTGAAATGGTAGCAAAACTCTTGTAGAGGGGGCGTGTCATACAGTATATTTGTATGATGATACTAGTTCCATAATTTATTTTTTATACAGATATATCTTAGTTCATACTGGTATCGTGACTATTGGTATGCGACTGAACACAGAGCTACTTGAGTGTAGTGAGCTGTGGTTAACGGAAGTTCAACGCTGACATGTCAGTTCGCTACTGATTACTGTATGCTGAATCACTATTCCTCACTCGCGCCACCTGTAAAATTAATGTTCTGCATAATTCACACTCAAGCTGAAACGGCCACGGAAGTATAGAAGTTCCGGCGATATTCGGTCGCTGGTCTTACTGGCCGTCAGATTAAGGCGAGGTCTTTTCCACATTACTGGAAAACACTAGGCACTCTCTCACACATCTGGCACGCTACGATAGGTATCCCGCATTCACTCCTAGGGCACCACTTCACCTACCACAATCCAGTCCACATATTGGGACTTAGATAGAATTCACCACTCACCATAATACACCGATTGAAGAATTACTGCTGACACTGATTCCCTGTATAACTCAAGATATAACCATTACCCACCTGTTGCTGTTTGTTCCTGCTGACTTTACACCTACTTATTCAATAACAACCAGGCTGATTATCTTGTGTATTTATTCTGACTTCCCATTAGGTCATTAAATCTTAATTGGGTGGTGGCAAGCGATAACCGCTTCCGGTATCACAATGAGCATTTACCACACATATATATATATATATATATATATATATATATATATATATATATATATATATGAATTATTGTCATTCTTTTTATTATAATATATATAAATATATATATTTTATTTTGTTTTGCAACTTCGACAGGTACTCTTAAGTATAGGGAAATGTCATGTTTTCCTATTTTCAGTGATATTCGTAATGGGGATGAGGATGAGTGAACATATATGTGTACACTTTTGAAGAGGAGTACTTTATTGATATTAACGTCTCACTTATAGCTCAAGTTCCAAGAGCACTTTCATCGACAATTTTCCGAGAGCACCGTGAAATGGACTCCTAAGTAACCAATGATGGACTTAATTGTCTGCCATGATAATGTATCTTTGGTTTATTTTTATTTTTATTTTATGCTTTCATTTTGTTCAAGCTGGAATAAACACTACAAGTAAAATCAATAATCAAAGTTCAACAAATATATCCGATAGCTCGAAATAGCTGCTAGTCTCAGTTAAGTTAGTTAAAATAGGACTTCAGAGGCTATCAACCCTTCTGGATTATTAAGCCAGCATACTGTGAGTCAAAAATAGCATCAGGACTGGAGCCCCTATTCGAGAACTCCAGTCACTTCTTATTGCTAGTCTCATTGTATTTATATTATTTTAAACTAAAGTAGGACTTAAGAGGCTATCAACCCTATTGGATTATTAACCCAAGAATAGCGTCAGGACTGGAGCCTGTCTGCGAGAACTCCAGTCCCTTGGATAATCCCCCAGATCAGATGGCTGGAGTAAAATAGGAAAGAAGAGTAATTGGACAGAGGAAGAACAAGCTGAGAAGTGAGAAGTACAGTAGAAGACTGAAAGTTCTCGGGCTCAACCAAGTTGCTTCATTGTCTCAAACACAAATTCACCATTTAATTGAAATTACTGACGTAGTGCCATTTTAAGGCTACTATTTTACTTAACACGAGCTGATCCAGCGGTTTAGGATGTTGATTTGGAAATAATGTTGATTATTATCGATTATATACATTTGTTTTATTTTTGACAATTTTCGACCATATTTCATAGTTTGTCCGTTACACCCCCTACAAGCTAAATAGAAAACATATCAAATAGATACTTAAATAAATATATAATACATAATAATGAAAAATATCAAATAGATACTTAAATAAATATATAATACAAAATAATGAAAAATATCAAATAGATACTTAAATAAATATATAATACAAAATAATGAAAAATATCAAATAGATACTTAAATAAATATATAATACAAAATAATGAAAAATATCGAAGGTCTTCAATTTGTGTATTTTTCCTGATTGAAATGTTCTGTCCAAAGGCTGGTCTCTCGTAATATACTTTCTCGCTACCTTACTCGAGTTATCTTCAACATTATTACCGGGGGTTGCCGTTTAGTATTCAGTAATATATATATCTTATTTCCATAACTACCTCTCCAAAATTAGTTTTATGCCTACAGCTGGCTCAAAGACAACTGCAGAGGTTAAAGTAACTAAACTAAAAGTTTCAAAACATCCGAGATGGTCATAAATGCTTTGAAGTATCCCAGAAAGGGCACCAATGGCGTCCTTGTGTGAGAAAGGGTTAAGGTACCAGATATACTCTTCTCTCTCTCTCTCTCTCTCTTCCCAGTAGAAGTTTTTCTCATTCTGCTAGGGGACTTCTTTCCCCCAACTTAATTTCATGCCGACCACCGGTCAGACTGAGAGGTGGGTGGGGAGAGAGCCTTCATTTTTGCTATCCTTGCCTTCCACTTGTAGACAATTCTATGTTAGCATTAAGTCCGGACTACCTAGTAGGGACCGCAAAGTATGTGTAGTCTGTGTATCTATGTAATTTTATGTAACTCTCTCCCTTCCACCAATCCTCTTATCTCTTGCTCACATTCCTTTTGGGCTTGGATCGAATTTCTTGCTGCGGTCCCTCCTTTTTCAGGTTGTCTTAAAGATTTCCCTTGCACGTATTTTTCTCTTTCACACACACACACACACACACACACATACACACACACACACACAAACAAACAACCACACAGACACACGCACGCACACACAAACACACAGACACACACAAACACACACACACACACACACACACACACACACACAAACAAACAACCACACACACACACGCACGCACACACAAACACACACACACACACACACACATATATATTTGTTATGGTATGCCACTTTACTTAAAATCATATTCAGTAATGTACACATACACTAACACATAAGTACAGTCTTGAATGCAATAAAACAAAAAAGAGAGAGAGAGAGAGAGAGAACACTTTTGCACAATAGCACAGGTGGACTTGGAAACAGGTGTGCAGCGAGTTATCTATTATAAGATATGATTAGGTATTATAGCCGATATTCTAGTAAGTGTTCCTATTAATCCACCATAAAGATTAGTAATGGTATCGTAGGGTAGAGTGGATTGGTGTGAATAGAAGTAATAGTATCAAATAGTGGTAATTAGTGTTTAGGTATAATGAACTTCACTGTCAACAATAATGGGCTTTTAATGAAGGTGCGGAAACTTCTAATTATGTGTCCATAATGATATATATATATTGAGGAATATTGGTAGTAATAAATGTATCTCTTCTTTCGATCAATATACCCAGTTAATATATACACCTTGTTCACACCCTTGATTATTGCAGTTAGCGTGTGCTTCTGTGGGTGTTTCGAAAATTGTTTCAGTGTATGTCTTAATACTTATAACCGAAATCATGGTAATTGTCCTCAGTAAACCCTTGCAACAACTACTATAGGTAGCGCCAACGAACTTGACAATAATCTTGAACCCTTAACTTCTTATAACGCAACATGAATAAAAACAATCGGGCTGATGTTTCTACCATGTGGGAAGAGTCCACCAAGAAATAGATGTGGATACCTACATCCAGTTTGCTCCAGGCACTTTTAAGTTACAAAGAGGTCAGGGATCAAGATTGTTTTCAAGTACGTTGGCGCTACCTATAGTAATATCGAAGCTTAGTGTGAATTTAACCCTTTCAATCAGAAGACATTATTCTAGGTGTATGCAGGGGATAAAATTAACTTAATAAGGACCTTTTAGAGTTAGAAGGTTAATTGTAAATATAATTTGGCTCTTTGAATACAAGTGGTCCTTTCCAAAACTGAGTAACATAATCTAGTATGCATATTTACAGAATATGAAAAAAGGTTCAAATTAATGGCACAATTATAATGAATGGTGATAATTGATATACATAATTTATAATGCATTAATAGTGAAATTGGCTATAGTTAACGTATGTTTATTTCTTTATATCCACTGGAATGAGTGTTGTTCAGTTGCCCACATGATTTAGCAACCAATGCGTTATTTGATGTATGGAGCAAAACTTAATATATTTGAATTTAGATTGTACTGTTTTATCTAGTTCGAAACTTATATGATCAATAAGCGTTTTCAGAACACAGTTTTCTTTAAGGCAATCAAACTATCTATACTCCGATACGTAACATTAGGGAGTAAGTATGAATTTATTTGGGAAAACTTCGCATTCCCACTGTCACATACAGAGAAGCCATTATTATAATTAAGGTGTATGCTTGCATTTCGGTCTTAGTGTGCTTAAGTATGTGTGTTAATGAGTGTGATGTGTGTTATTGTCTGCACATGAGGTTTGCAATATTTAACACGATTTGCTGTCGTTACTTTGTTATTAACCATCTGTATACTGTTTCCCATATAGTATTTATGGAATTTCTGACTAACACTATTGGCGTTCTTTTATATATGTATTTTATTTTATGTTTATTTATTTTTTATTCCTGTTGGGTATTCATCTTCAGAATTTTCTCTAACCTACTAAACTGTCTCTATCTCCTGTCGTTTTTCTTGACCGATAGAGTTAACATTTTCAACATTCATACACTACCCTAGCTTATCTTCTTTCAGGACTGCTACACTGCCATAAATTGTCTTTCTCCAACGTTTAGCACAACTATATCTTGTTCTATCCCTTACTGTTTGATCTCCCATGACTCTCTTCTCGTACATTCGTTCGGTCCTCTTGAGCGTCCATGTTTGTAATTTTATCCATACTTCATTTTTTTCAGACTTCCTGTGTTCTCTCTCAGTCCTTTTTTGTCCGTTAATCTTATGTTCATCTTCCTTATTCAGTCATCACTATTAAACTCTTCTCTTTTTTCTTCTACTATTCAGCTTACGTTCCAATGACTTTTGCTGTATCCCTACTTCTGGCTTTCCTCACATAATTATGTTTACCCTCGTGTGCTACTCTCTCCCTTTCCCTTCCATCAGTATTGTACTCCCTTCAATTTGATTAGTTCAGCACTTTTGCTATACTCTCACCCTTGCAGTTTCTTATAGCTTATTTCTCCATCACTCATACTATATATATACTCACTGTTGCTCGCTTTACTCTTCCTTGTTTCTATACTATATACTCACTGTTGCTCTCTTTACTCTTTCTTGTTTCTTATACTGTTACGCTTGCTATTCAGTCATTCCAATTATCTCCTTACTTTCGCTCTTTCATCACGAATATTTTCCACCACTCTTTCTTTCTCTCTCTCTCTCAATCTCCCATTATTGCAGCGCGAGATCAGGGAAGCCATTTAATGAATCATCAAGTCACACCTGCAAAATGAATCTTATCTTCGATCCGCCGAGCTTCAAGCTCTTTAAATCAGTTGTCTGTGTGATGAAGTTTCCCGTTTTCTCTAATTGACCTCCTCCACCCTCCCAAAACATACCCCCAACACCCCTGTTTACCCCCCAACTAGCGTCTTCAGTACTAGCCAATCGTATGCGTCCTTTTCCTCCCCCCCCATTTCTAAGACACGCCCACTAGTACCCCCCACTTCCCGTTCCTCCACCCCCATTCTCCCGCACCCTTTGGTATTATCCTTTCACCTCATTCACCCCACCTTCCCACATTCCCATCTCCCCTGTCTACCCTATCCCCTTCCCCTCCTTCACTCCTTCCACTTTGAACATCCTAGATATTATATTAATTATCCAATTTCCGTTTACTTGGTATCTTCTTTAGCATCTGTGATCATGGTTTCATCCCCATGCCAGTAAGCCGTTCCTAATAATTTATCTTATAATCTTCTGCTTGTTTGTCTTTAATATCGGATATTTCTCGTTCTTTATGTCGTGATAATAGACTACTCTGCATTACCTAAGTAGTTGTGAATATATTATTACAAAATACAAGCTAGCAAGTTCTAAAACCTTCCGTTTAGATCCCACTGTGCCAAACAAATACGACTGTCGGGATTTTCTGGCCGGCTGAAATACTGCGGAGCTATATGCGGACCCAGCTAGTATAATTTAATATAGTAAACATAATATGTATGACCACCACGTTTAGTTGCCACCCACAAAGTTAAGTAATAATTGTCATTATTTCTACCTAGTTCTGCACCGAAGCAATGACTGCAAAATATTGAATATGTTGCATAATTTGCCTGAAAATCCCTCTCGCCTTCAGAGAATCGTGTTAGCGGTTTCAATGTACCAAATCCTTGGATCAAAATCCTCTCAGGAGCTGAAACTTAAATTGTTTAAGCTGGCTGTATGATCAGGCTTAGTAGTTAGTTAAAATAGGACTTCAGAGGCTATCAACCCTATTGGATTATTAAGCCAGCACACTGTAAGTGAAGAATAACGTCAGGCATGGAGCCTCTCTGCGAGAATTCCAGTCCCTTGGTCAGGCTTAGGATTCAACCTTGATATTTTAGCCTCATACAGAAACATGAGATACACTGATATCACGGCACAGTGCAGATTGCCAAATAAGCGATCCCAGCACCAAGCACCTTTTAATAAGAAACTATAACAGTCTATATTTGCAAATTGCATTAAGTTAAATTTAACATTTGCCTCTATGTTCTCCCCTAACTGACATCACGTTTGGATAGAACAAACAAAATGTGAAGAACATTATTCGAGGCATTTTACCAACTTTATTACTTCAAAATTATATTTTGATAAATACAGCCCCGATTGATTAATTTGACTTCCAAGAAAAAACGAAAAAAAACCGTATGTGTGTAAAGCCCATAAATGTACATTATTGTTATCAGAGTGTAAGTAAAGCTCCTTGTCTAACTGCACAGAATAAGGGGACACAGGCATCTGGGAGAAGGTTTATCAAAATACTATTGTCTGGCCGCCTGGAATGGAGAGAGGTTGGAGGATATATTCTTACCCAGAATTGCCTCAGTGTTCAATATCAACCAGACAATTTCGTGCAGTATATTTACTTGATTGAATACTGTATTAGACATTCAATAATTATTATAATAAGGCTTTATTTTGTCAGCAAATAGTATTTATATTCAACACAATAATAATTTGGTTCAATATTAGGCAAGATTAAGTAATAACTATGTTTTGGTATACAACAATTCTTCTTAGAATCAAATACAAGTAAATATGTTTGAGCCTCCTCGAAGTTTACATTGTGATTTATATAATGTTTTGAGTCCTGTAAATTATTCCATATGTATTCTCAATTGAGTTTTTATATGGTCTAAGTACTACTATTTTGTTTTTGTTTTTCATGACATCTTGATAATTATGTATGTGCATATTTAAATACATAATTTATAGAGATACATGTAGAAAAATATATAAGTGAGTATGTAAAGTTATTCCAATAGATACATAATTATCCGTGTACTTGGTTTAAATTTTGAGAAATAATTTAAATAATATATAATATATTATCTAAGGTTTGCTTACGTTTTTATGGCACCGTGATATATTACTTGAAAATAATAAATGTTGCCGCACAAATAATGTTCATATTTCACCCCGCGTTTTAGTGTTAGCCCTTAAATAGACTAGTTGCACAATTCAATCAGGGAAGGACTGCAGTTGAAAATATCTTCTTATGTAGTTATTTGCAATTGAAGAATACAAAGCTAGACACCGTTAAAGAGAGATTAAACTTTATTGAATATTAGTAATACATATGTTTAGTCTTTCAACTCTTTCTCTCTCCTTCCCTTTCACACACACACACACACACACACACAATCGCACACACACACACACACACACACACACACACACACACACACACACACATACACAAAGACACACACACACACAAACATACCGACATAGAGTGATTGAAACAAAGCAAACCGTATATGGTAGGATTAAAAGTAAGAACGCGAGAATTCCGGCAAAAGACTCCTGTGGTAGGGTTTGCCGGCGGCGGTGACGGAGGTCGCAGAGGCGTCAACGATACATTTCTTTTTCTTCAAGTACTGTGACACAAATATCTTATTTTAGGACCGGATGCTGAAAAACGTTTAAAAGCTATGATGAGGCAGAAATCATAACACACCACTGAATAAACAGTTTAACTTGACTTTGCTCCATATACTGTATATAGCCAGTTTTAAGTTACTATATACTCAGTTAAGACCAATAATTACGGCCTCGGTGTTTAGAATGCGATGTTCATATGGAGATACGACATTATACATGCCTTGCGTACCTTGCTCCTAGCTTATTAAACAGGCAAATCTTACCTATCCTTCTACAATATAGCTTAATATTTTTAATACAATTCATTTCTGATATAAGTTAGATTTGGACGGACTGATAATGAAAGCGGCCGACCATTGTCTTACGTATCTTAAGCCTTCCTTATCTTCGTCTCATTTAATCAAACTTAACCTACTTAATTTTACAAGATGTTATCTAAACACTGCCTACTCACGTTTAGCATAAGCTAGATTCGATAGAAGGGTTGTTGTGTCGTCTGAATAATGCGTCTTTATATTTGTCATTACCCAAACTTAAGTGAATGACATCTAACCTAGCCTAATAAATATAGTAGCATTAAATCTTCACCGCATTTAGATATTGATGTGGAAGAGCTGTTGAATGTACCCGTGTTTATATATGTCCGACAAGCGCTGCCGCCAACTCCATCTACCACGATGCCTTCTCTTATTATTTGTTTGACATATTTGTTTGCATTCGGCCATCACTAAGCCTGTCCTGTCGAACTCAAAAGAAGAGACTTGGAGCTGAACGGATAATTAAAGAGGCTGATCGGCTTCACAATCGCCTCTACTGTATGTTACCAGTAGATATTTGATAGTTCTATAACACTACTTTGCTCTTGTATGTTTCTACATTATGTAGATGGAATTTACTTATAATCATGCGTATGCACCTCGATTATGTAATAGCATAGGAACTTTAAAGAATGTGCCTGTCATAATTGTGTGGCGGCGATAGGCCTACTCCTTGATCAGAATAGTGATATACCAATCTCGGAGAAAGTATAAACAGTGTTGTAATCCGATATGAGGATGAATTTATTAAAACCACAGGAAACGTTCCATAAAAGTGTAGGCCTATGTGAAACCAGTGAATTATATCGTCATGCGAGAGCTAGTTATTTGCTTTAATTAATATGATCATAAAATATTTTCACAATGAACAGTACATATGATGCGCGGTGTATCTAAAATTAACTCATACTAAAATCTCACTTTATCTTAATTGTTTGATTAAAATATATATATGTATATATATATATATACCTGTATATATATATATATATATATATATATCTATATATATATATATATATATATATATATATATATATATATATATATACCCGGTATATATATATACCGGTATATACTGTATATACAATATATACATATATACTCTATATATATTTTTTTTTTCTATGTGAGTGAGGGAGGCAAAAGGCAGAGCTGCCTATAGCGAGTGCCTCCCCCATAGTAGAAAGAGTGACAGGGCCAAAATCAAGGGACATTCGAGCCAAAATGCCTGGACACACGGAGTTTGAAGCAATTGAAGTCATAGGAAGAGGGAAAGACTGATTCTGGGAGAGAGTTCCAGAGCTCAGCTGTTGAATAGAAGAAAGTCTGAGAGTAACATTTCACTCTTGGGTTGGAGAGTTGCACAGAGTAGGGGTGGGATTGTGTTGCAAGACGGGTACCACATGCCCTACATAAGGGAGGTGGTTTACACTGGGAAAGCTCTGAGGAACACTGATTATTATTGTAGTGATAGAATAGCGAGAGAGATGCAACATTGCGGCGAAGAGAGAGGTATTGCAAAGAGTTGGTGAGTGAATGGGAGTTAATGATACGAAAGGCTTTCCTTTCAATTTTGTCTAGGAGAGCAGTGTGAGAGGAACCTCCCCACACATGTGAACAATACTCAATACAAGGACGCACTATGCCCCTGTACAGAGCAAGAAGCTGTGCAGGGGTAAAGAACCCCCTAAGGCAGTTGAGCACACCCAGCTTCTGGGAGGCTGCCTTAGCAAGACTGGTAATATGGTCCTTCCAACTGAGAGCAGAAGAAAAAGAGACACCAAGAATATTGAGAGAAGATGAAGGATTGATTTTTGTATTGTTGAAGAATAAGGGATAGTCCGCAGGGAGATCCTGACGGGTAGATAGATGGAGAAATTGGGTTTTGGAAGCATTAAAGGTAACAAGGTTTTCTCTGCCCCAATTGGAGAAAGTAGTTAGATCAGAATTTAAGTGTTCTATGGCTTCATTCCGTTTGTCGTTGAGGAATTGCTGGCTTGGGCATTCTGAAAAAACTAATTGAGTAGTGTAAGGTTGAGTCGTCTGTGTATGAATGGTTGGGAATTGAGGTACAGTTGAGAAGATCATTTATAACAATTAGAAAGAGAATAGGAGATAGGACAGCCCCCTGAGGAACACGGGAGTTGATAGGGTGAGGAAGTGAGCGATGGCCGTCCACAACCGCAGCTATCGAACGGCCGGAGAGGAAATTAAAGACAAAGGCACAGATGGAGGGATAGAAAAGGAGGGTAGTTTAGAAATTAAAGATTTGTGCCAGACTCTATCGAAGGCTTTCGATATGTCTAGTGCAATAGAAAAAGTTTCACCGAAGTCCCGAAAGGAGGATGACCAAGAGTTAGTAAGATATGAAAGAAGATCACCAGTAGAACGACCCTTAAGGAAGCCATACTGGCGATCTGATAGCAGATTATGAGAAGAGAAATGCTTAAGAAATTTGGAAGCAAGAATAGTTTCAAAAACTTTAGAAATACAAGAGATGAGAGGAATTGGACGATAGTTGGAGGGTTGAGAGCGGTCACCCTTCTTTGGGACAGGTTGAATGAGAGCAAACTTCCAGCATGAAGGGAAGATGTTAGAGGATAGACAGAGACGAAAGAGTTTGCCTAGGCAGGGAGTCAGCACGGAAGCACAATTTTTTAGTACAACGGGAGGAACACCGTCCGGACCGTACGCCTTCTAGTATTAAGCCCAGAGAGGGTAGAATGTACATCTTTAGAAGAGATTAGGATATTAGGCATAAGTAAGAGAGAGGAGGGTGGAGAGGGAGGAATAGCACCGGAATCATCCAAGGGGGAGTTTCTAGCAAAAGTTTGAGCGAAGAGTTTAGCTTTGTCAGAGGAAGAGGTGATGGTTGTGCTATCAGAGTGGGAAAGGGGAGGGAAAGACGAGGAAGAGAAATTGTTGGAGAGGTTTTTGGCTAGATGCCAGAAAGCTTGGGAAGAGCTAGAGTTGGATAGTTCAGTGCATTTATTATTGATGAAAGAGTGTTTGGCAAGTCGAAGAACAGATTTGGCTTGATTCCGGGCAGAAACATAGGAAGAATGAGAGTCTTGAGTTGGCGTCGGTACCGTTTGAATGCTTCCTCCTTATTGCAGACAGCAGGAGAACAGGCGTGAGTAAACCAAGATTTTTTAGCATAAGTCTGAGAGAAAGAGAATGGAATGTATGCTTCCATGCCCAATAGGATTACCTCGGTAATGCGTTCAGCACTCTCCGAGGGTCCCCAGCCACGGAAGCAGAAATCATTCCATTGGAAATCAAAGAAGTACTGCCAGAGAGCCTCCCAGTCGGCAGCGCCAAAGTGCCACAAGCGCCGCCGGCTAGGAGGATCGGGTGGCCATACTGGAGAGATAGGACAGGTGAAAGAGATATGTTTATGGTCGGAGGAGAGCCCAAAGGAGAGAAAAGATTGACAGTATAAGAAAGGTTAGAAGTTAGAAACAAGTCAAGAATGTTGGGCCGATCTCCTAAGCGATCCGTGATACGGGTGGGTTGCTGAACTAACTGCTCTAGGATAGAAAAGACGTAGGCTTGTTCATCAGGTTGGTCAGTAGTATGAGAGGAGAGCCATTGGCGGTGGTGAACGTTGAAATCTCCTAAGATGGAGATTTCTGAGAAAATAAACATTGATAGAATGTGTTCCACTTTAGAGTGTAAATAGTCTAAGAATTTGGGAAAGTCGGTAGAGTTAGAGTAAAAATAGACATCACAGAAATATTTAGCATGAGAATGACAGGATAGTTTGAGCCATAAAGTCGAAAATTCAGAGGAGTCGAAATCGGGAACACGAGAGCAAGTGAGTTTGTTGTGCACGTATGTACAACATCCACCTTTGGTTTTGAAACAAGGATAGAGAAAGTAGGAGGATACAGATAAGGGGCTGCTGGAGGTTGATTCAGACACCTGAGTTTCGGTGAGGAAGAGATCAGGTTTGTTCCTAGAGATGGTGTTTAACAGAGGTAAAATTAGAGGAAATGCCGCGAATGTTGCAAAAGTTCATAGTAAGAGTGACAGGCCATGGTCCAGAGCATGTAGAGGGGTCGTCAGGGGAAGGTCGAGCGGGTGTGTGGATTAGAGAATTGGACAGAATAGGGCGGGTGCCACCCACTCTCCGTAATGGAGGAGGTATGCACTGAAAAAGCTCTGAAAAACACTGGTTATTGTATTAGCAGTAGACGAGTGGGAGAGATGCAACATTGCGGCATGTATAGAGAGATTGCAGACATTTAGTAAGAGGAGGTAAGTTGATGAGACGAAATGCTTTTGAATCTACCCTTTCGAGAAGTGCGGTATGGGAGGAACCTCCCCACACATGCCGACAGTATAATTATACTCTACACTGTACATTGGTGCATAACTCTCCTGTACAGAGTAATAAGCTGTGCGTGGGTGATGAACCCATGGAAACAGTTGAGCACACCTAACTTCTGGCAGGCAATTTTAGCAAGAGTGGTAATATGGTCTTTCCAAGAAAAGCCAGAAGAAAAAGAATTACTAATAATATTGAGAGAAAACGAAGGAATGATTTGTGTGTTGTTGAATAGTAAGGGATAGTCGTGTTGATATTTGTTCCTATGTATGTGAAAGAGACATAAGGCAAAGTTGCCTATAACAAGTGTCCCCTAATCTTGAAAGAGTGTAAGAGAGCCAAATTCATGGTACGTTAGAGCCAAAAAATCTGGACGGACGGAGCTGGAAGCATCATAGGATGAGGGAAAGAAATATTGAGGGGGAGATTTCCAGAGCTTCCGTGTTGAGTAAAAGAAAGACAAGGACATTTGGATAATTCAGGGGTTAGAGAGTGTGGAAGAGTGTGACAGGTAGATAGATCGAGAAATTGACGTTTGGAAGTATTGAATGCAATAAGGATATCTCGACCCCAATCGGATATAGTTGATAGCTCAGAAAATATATGTGCTATGGCCTATTTACGTGAGGATTTTAGTGATTGCTTGTTGAATAGTGTAAGGTAGAGTAATTGAAATAGGAGTGGATAGTACTAGAGGCTGTTGGGAAGATCATTAATATATATTAGAAATAGAGCTGAAGATAATACAGAACCCTGAGGAAAACCGGAGTAGATATACTTAGGAAACGAGTCAGAATGGCGGGTGCTTCCCACTCTCTGCAAGGGAGGAAGTAAACACTGAGAATGCTCCGAAGAACATTGGTTAATGTAATAGCGGTAGAAGAGTGAGAGAGATGCAACATTGCATCGTGCAAAGAAAGGTTGTAGGAAATTGGTAATAGGAAGAGTGTTGATGAAGAAAAAAGCTTTTGACTCTACCCTTTCAAGAAGTGCGGTATGGGTGGAACCTCCACACACTTGCGAATAATACTTGATGCATGAGCGCACTGTCCCCTTATATAGAGCAAGAAGCTGTCCGGGGGTTAAAAACCAACGGAGACGGTTGAGCACACCTAACGTCTGAGAAGCTGATTTAGCAAGAGTGGTAATATGATCTTTCCAAGAAAGGTCAGGAGAAAAAAAAAATCACCAAGAATACTGAGAGAAGATGAATGGTATTACTGAAGAACTTGGGAGGTTGTAGGCACCAATCGAACAGGGCAGTACCCAAGGGAGGCCAGTCCACATAGGCATATTATAAGGAGTTGCTGGAACTCCTGTTTTATTTGTCTGGTTTCCCTCACTGTTTCTATTTGGGATTCACTACGACAGAGACTAATCCAGCTTCCACCACTGTTTTTATTTGGGCCTCAATTATACAGAGAGTAATCCAGCTAACTCTCACAAACACCTCCTCCTCTAATTTTTCACTACACTAAGCAAGCACACCACGCTTCTTTCCAACACACCTAAATTATCTCTAACTTACCTTGCTTTTGGCTCTCTATCACTTTCAACCTTGTGGGGTACACTTGTTACAGGCAGCTTTGCCTTTTGTCTCTTGCATGCACATAAAACAAAAATAATGTGGAAGATGGTGACGGGTAGATAGATGGAGAAATTGGGTTTTGGAAGGATTGAGAGTAACAAGATTTTCTGTGCCCCAATCGGAAATAGTTGACAGATCAGTAGATAGGCATGCTATGCCCTCATTGTGTGATTTTTTATGTAATTGCATGGTGGGTCGTTGTGGAAAACTAGTTGAATAGTGTAAAATAGAGTCCTCAGCATACAAGTGAATAGAACTAGAAGTACAATAGAGAAGATCATTAGTTGATATTAGAAAGGAAAGTGGAGACAGGATAGAACCCTGAGAATCACTGGAATTGATAGGTTGAAGAGGTGGGTGATAGCCATTCACAACCGCAGCTTTAGAACAGCCAGAAAGGAAATTAGAGATAAAGGCACAGGTAGAGGGATAGAAACTGAAGGAGGGAAGCTTCGATTTAGATTTGTGTCAGGCTCTATCGAAGTCTTTCGATATGTTGAATGCAATAAAGTAGGTCTCACCGAAGTCCCGAAAGGAAGATGACAAAGTAAGATAAGTAAGATAGTAAGATAACAAAGAAGAACACCAGTAGAGCGGGCGGCCCTTAAGAAAACCATACTGGCGATGTGATAGTAGATTATGGGAAGACAAATTCTTAAGAAAGGTAGAATATATATAGAATAGTTTCAAAACTTTAGAGCTGCAAGAAAAGAGAGCAATTGGATGATAGTTGTCCCTTCTTTTGGACAGGTTAAATGAGAGCAAACTTCCAGCAGGAAGGAAAGATGTTAGATGAAAGACAGAGACAAAAGAATTTGCTTAGGCAGAAAGTCAGCACTGAAAATCAGTTTTTGAGTACAACAGGACGAACACCATATGGTCCGTACACAGAAAGGGCTGAAAGTACATTCTTAGATAAGATTATGATATTAGGCATAAGTAAGTGAGAGAGGGTTGGAGACGGAGGAATAGAACCAAATCATCCAAGGTGGAGTTTTAAGTGAAAGATTGAGCTTTGTCAGAGGAAGAGGTGACAGTGATGCCATCAGAGTAGAAAAGGGAAAGGAAAGACGAGGAAGTACAATTGTTGAAGAGGTTTTTGGTTAGATGCCAGAAAGCTTGAGAAGAGCTTGAGTTGGAAAGTTCAAAACATTTATTATTGATGAATGAGTTTATAGCGAGCTGAAGAACAGATTTGGCTTGATTCCAGGCAGAAACATGTAAAGTGCAAGATTCTTGAGTTTGAAGGCGATGGTACCGTTTGAATGTTTCCTTCTTATTGTGGACAGCTGTAGAACAAGCATGAGTAAACTTATTTGATTTTGCATTAGATTGAGAGAAGGAAAATTAAATGTATGCCACCATGCCTGATAAAATTGCCTCAGTAATGCGCTCAGCACACTCCAACGGTCCCCGGCCACGGAAACAAAAACATTTCCATAGGAAATCAAAGAAGTACTACCAAAGAGCCTCCCAGTCAGCAGTGCCAAAGTGCCATAAGCGCCTCTGGCTGGGAGGATCAGATGGCCGTACAGGAGAGATAGGACAGGTAGCAGAGATAAGGTTATGATCGGAGGAGCTCAACAGAGAAAAAAGGTTTACAGAATAAACAGAAGGATTAGAGGTTAGACATAAGTCGAGGATGTTGGATTGATCTCCAAGGTGGTCAAGAATACGAGTAGGGTGCTGGACTAACTGATTTAGTTCATTTAGGATAGAAAAGATGTAGGCTTGTTTACCAAGTTGGTCAGTGCAATGAGAGGAGAGCCATTGGCGGTGGTGAACATTGAAATATCTTAAGATGGAGATTTCAGAGAAAGGGGAGATTGATAGGATGTGTTCCACTTTAGAGTTTAGATAGTCCAAGAGTTTAGGAAGTCAGTAGAGTTAGGGGATAGATAGTACAGAAATATTTAGTGTGGGAGTGAACGGAAAGATTGAGCCACAGAGTTGAGAATTCAAAAGCGTTGAAATCGGGAACACTAGAGCAAGGGATTTTGTTTGGCTTGATAACTAGAATATAGAAGGTAGGAGGATACAGAGAAAGGGCTGGTGGTAGTTGCTTCAGACACCTGACTCTCAGTGAGGAAAAGAATATCAGGTTTGATAGTGATGTTCGACAGAGGGAAATTTGGAGGAAATTTATTAAGGCTGCGATGCTGGTGGAAGAGGAGATAGTTTTAACATTCTATGCAGCATCAGGAGTATAAGTTTTGAGTGCTGGAAGGATAACAGTGAGAAGGTAGGGTGACTTTCCTAAAGGTTTCTCCTGGTGCTCTTCTATCTTGAAAGATATTTTTAAGGACATAATAGCATGGCCCCTTTTTTTTTTTTTTTTAAATCCTCTGCCTCGAGGTGTGAACTTCTACAAGGCCTTTGACGGGGCTTCAGTCTATGGCTCGATGTGTTGGTGGAGATGGTGCCAGCATTCGGTGGTCTTGTCTGGATGAGCTTCTATAAGGTGAAGATAAGGATACTTTCGTTATCTGTGTTTTGTAAAATGGTGAGGATTTGTTTTTTCTATGTGAATGAGGGAGAAACAAGGCAGAACTGCCTGTAGCAAGTGCCTCCTCCAGAGTTGAAAGAGTGACAGGGCTAAAATCAAGGGACGTTCGAGCCAAAATGCCTGGACACAAAGAGTTTGAAGCAATTTAAGTCAGGATATGGTGCGGTCCCTTGATTCTTTTTGGATCCGCCCATGTATATGAAGTGATTGCATTTCATGTTTCTGGATGATGGTAGGTACGTGTTTCCAGTCGGAGAGATCAATACCTGCATCGGTGAAGGAGGGTGTGATTTGGAAAGTTCGCATTCCCTTGCCTTATGTTTTGTATTTTCTTTTGTATTTACTTATGTATTTAGTTATTTGTATCTAATGTTTGCTTTGCTACGGCTGTCATTGTGAGGCTAGGTGGTTTGGGGTGGCTGGACAGAGAGATGTTGTGTGTGACATGTCATGAAGGAAAATGGTATGGATTGACCTTACCTGACCCACAATATCAAGTATTGCAGACATGGAAGTAACATATAATTCGAGCTTTTTCGGCGGCTTTGTGAGGCGGTTGTCGCAAGTCGTGTTTGTTGAGATGATTGCAATGGGCATTTGTGAGGTTAGAGGGGGTTTGAGATTTTGTGAATGAGACAATTTGAAAAGGATGGGTGGTGTTGGTGGTGTGGGTGTAATTTGAAAAGCTGAAGCAGTTATGGAATGTGTCTGTGTCGGTTTAAAGGAGTTTGAGCGGTCTGTGAGGCTGGTTGAGGAGGTTGTAAATCTGCCTGCAGATTATGGTTTGTTGGCTGTGGATAGGGTTCATCTGTTTTCATTTTTATTTATTTATTTATTTATTTATTTTTTATTTTTTTTTGTCTATGTGGATTAGGGAAATAAAAGGCAAAACTGCCTGTGACGATTGCCTCCCCCAGAGTTGAAAGGATGGCAGGGCCAACATCAAGAAATGTTCGAGCCAAAATGTCTGGACACACGGAGTTTGAAGCAATTTAAGTTATAGGACGAGGGAAAGATGAAGTCAGTGAGAGAGTTCCAGAGCTCAACTGTTGAATAGAAGAAAGATTTGGAGTATCGTTTCGCTCTTGTGTAGGAGAGTTGCACAGAGTAGGGGTGGGATTGTGTTGCAAGACGGGTGCTATGTACCCTATGTAGAGGAGGTAGAATACACTGAGAGAGTTCTGAGGAACACTGATTAATGCAAAAGCGATAGAAAAGGAGAGAGATGGAACATTACGGCGAAGAGAGAGAGATATTGCAGAACATCGGTGAGTGGGCGTGAGTTAATGAGACCAAAGGCTTTCTTTTCCACTTTGTCTAGAAGTGCTGTGTGAGAGGATCCTCCCCACATATGCGAATACTACTCAATACATGGACGCATTGTGCCCCTGTACAGAGCAAGATGCTGTGCAGGGTTAAAGAACCCCTGAGGATGTAGAGCACACCCAGCTTCTGGGAAGCAGTTTTAGCAAGAGTGGTAATATGTGCCTTTCCAAGAGTGTTCAGCATAAAAAGAGACACCGAGAATACTGAGTTAAGATGAAGGGTTGATTTTCGTATTTTTGAAGTATAAGGGATAGACCTCTGGAAGCTCTTGACTGGTAGATAAAAGGAGAAATTGGGTTTTGGAAGCATTGCAAGCAACAAGATTTTCTCTACCCAATTGGAAATGGTTGTTAGCTCAAAAGATAAGTGTTCTATGGCTTTATCACATGAGTTTTTGAGTCATTGTTTGCTGGTGTATTTTGGAAAACTATTTCAATAGTACAAGGTAGAGTCGTCAACATGTGAATGGATAGGACTAGAGGTATATACAGTTGAGGAGATCATTAATGAATATTAGAAAGAAAATTAGCGACAAGACAGAACCCTAATGAACATCGGAGTTGATAGGATGAGGAAGTGAACGATGGTCGTCCACAACCAACGCTATGTAACAGCCAGAAAGGAAATTAGAGATAATGGAACAGATTTAAGGATATAAACAAAAGGAGGGTAGTTTAGAAATTAGAGATTTGTGACAGAGTCTATCGAAGGCCTTTGATATGTCTAGTGCAATAGAAAAGATTTCACCGAAGTCCCGAAAGGTAGATGACCAAGAGTTAATAAGATATCAAAGAAGATCACCATTAGAGAAACCCTTGAGGAAGCCATACTGGCGATCTGAGTGTACATTATGAGAAGAGTAATGCTTAAGAAATTTTGAAGTAATAATAGTTTTAAAAACTTTAGAAATGCAAGAAATTAAACCAGTAGAGTGACCCCTTAGGAAACCATACTGGCGATCTGAGAGCAGATTATGAGAAGAGTAATGCTTAAGAAATTTGGAAGTAATAATAGTTTTAAAAACTTTAGAGATGCAAGAAATGAGAGCAATAGGACCGTAGTTGGAGGGTTGAGAACGGGCTCCCTTCTTTGGGACAGGTTGAATTATAGCAAACTTCCAGCATGAAGGGAAGAAGTTAGAGGAGAGATATAGATGGAAGAGTTTGCCTAGGCAGCGAGTCAGGAACACCATCCGGACCGTACACCATCTTAGTATTAAGCCCAGAAAAGGTAGAAAACACATCTTTAGAATAGATTAGGAAATTAGGCATAAGTAGAAGAGAGGGGAGTGGTGAGGGAGGAATAACAGCGGAATCATCCGAGGTGGAGTTTCGAGTGAAAGTTTGGGCAAAAAGTACAAGAGGACGAAATAATGGTATAAATAATAGTGTGGAAAAGTGGAGGGAAAGATGTGGAGGAAAAATTGTTGGAGAGGTTTTTGGCTAGAAAGCTTGGTAAGAGTTAGAGATGGATAGTTCAGTGTATTTACTATTGATGAAAGAGTGTTTGGCGAGTCAAAGAACAGATTTGGCTTCAATCCAGGCAGAAACATAGGAAGAATGAGATTCTTGAGTTTAACACCTTACGAGCGGCCTAGGCGGTAATTTATATGTACCGCCCAGCGGGGTGTTTTTACCCTAAATACGGTTGTTTATGTGATCATTTTCATGCCTAAATAAGACCCAGAGCGTAAAACAAGTATCTATCCCTGAAAGGGCATAAACAGAGCTTTCCAATGACACCCCAACCATCCTTGTATGACCACTGGTTTTCTTGCAACGATCGCGCAACACGAGTGCAAAAACCATGTAATTAGGTACTTTCCCTACATAATTCCCTGTGTAGCAAGTGTGAGGGGGGATGGAAGGGTGGTTTTCACTTCAGTTGGCCCACCGCGGTGGTGGGCGGCGGTCATAGCCTTACTACGCTCCTCACACCGCTCAGCTCTCTCTCTCTGCAACATTACGTGCTGAAAATGGCACATGACATAAGTTGTGAACCGCCACTTAGTCCAAATTTATTTCACACAACATAAGTTGCACGCCGCCAAAGAAGGGTTAAAGGTGACGGTACTGTTTGAAAGATTCCTCCTTATTGTATTGCGGACAGCAGTAGAGGTAGCGCTAGCGTGAATAAACCAAGATTTGTTTGCATTAGTCTGAGAGAAAGAAAATTAAATTTATGCCTCCATGCCCGAGAGGATTACCTCTGTAATGCGCTCAGCACTCTCCAAAGATCTCCGGCCACGGAAGCAAAAATCAATCTATGGGAAGTCAAAGAAGTACTGCTGAAGAGCCTCCCAGTGGGCAGCACCAAAGTGCCACAACCGCCACCAAGAGGAGAGGATCGGGTGGCTGTACTGGAGAGACAGGAGAGGTGACAGAGATAAGTTTATAGTTGGAGGAGCCCAAAGGAGAGAAATGATCGACAGTAGAAGCGGAAGGGTTAGACGTTTTTTTTTATTTTTTTTTTATGTAATTTAGGGAGGCAAAAGGCAGAACTGCCTATAGCGAGTGCCTCCCCCATTGTTGGAAGAGTGACAGGGCCAAAATCAAGGGACGTTCGAGCCAAAATGCCTGGACACACAGAGTTTGAAGCAATTTAAGTCATAGGAAGAGGGAAAGACTGATTCTGGGAGAGAATTCCAGAGCTCAGCTGTAGAGTAGAAGAAAGTTTGAGAGTAACGTTTCACTCTTGGGTTGGAGAGTTGCACAGAGTAGGGGTGGGATTGAGTTGCAAGACGGGTACCACGTGCCCTACGTAAAGGAGGTGGTATACACTGGGAAAGCTCTGAGGAACACTGATCATTATAGTAGCAATAGAATAGCGAGAGATGCAACATTGCGGCGGAGAGAGAGAGATTACAGAAAGTTGGTGAGTGGACGGGAGTTAATGATACGAAAGGCCTTCCTTTCAACTTT
Organism: Paralithodes platypus; assembly: GCA_032716605.1. Taxonomy (NCBI): domain Eukaryota; kingdom Metazoa; phylum Arthropoda; class Malacostraca; order Decapoda; family Lithodidae; genus Paralithodes; species Paralithodes platypus. The sequence continues at coordinate 38,350,806 of CM064519.1, forward strand.
GTCTAGGAGAGCGGTGTGAGAGGAACCTCCCAACACATGTGAGCAATACTCAATACAAGGACGCACTATGCCCCTGTACAGAGCAAGAAGCTGTGCAGGGGAAAAGAATCCCCTAAGGTGGTTGAGCACACCCAGCTTCTGGGAGGTTGCGACTGGTAATATGGTCCTTCCAACTGAGAGCAGAAGAAAAAGAGACACCAAGAATATTGAGAGAAGATGAAGGATTGATTTTTGTATTGTTGAAGAATAAGGGATAGTCCGCTGGGAGTTCCTTACGGGTAGATAGATGGAGGAATTGGGTTTTGGAAGCATTAAAGGTAACAAGGTTTTCTCTGCCCCAATTGGAGATAGTATTTAGTTCAGAATTTAAGAGTTCTATGGCTTCATTACGTTTGTCGTTGAGGGATTGCTGGCTGGGGCGTTCTGAAAAACTAATGGAGTAGTGTAAGGTTGAGTCGTCTGTGTATGAATGGATGGGAATTGAGGTACAGTTGAGGAGATCATTTATAAAAATTAGAAAGAGAATAGGAGATAGGACAGAGCCCTGAGGAACACCAGAGTTTATAGGGTGAGGAAGTGAACAATGGCCGTCCACAACCGCGGCTATGGAACGGCCGGAAAGGAAATTAGAGACAAAGGCACAGATGGAGGGATAGAAACCGAAGGAGGGTAGTTTAGAAATTAAAGATTTGTGCCAGACTCTATCGAAGGCTTTCGATATGTCTAGTGCAATAGAAAAAGTCTCACCGAATTCCCGAAAGGAGGATGACCAAGAGTTAGTAAGATATGAAAGAAGATCACCAGTAGAGCGACCCTTAAGGAAGCCATACTGGCGATCTGAGAGCAGATTATGAGAAGAGAAATGCTTAAGAAATTTGGAAGCAAGAATAGTTTCAAAAACATTAGAAAGACAAGAGATGAGAGCAATTGGACGATAGTTGGAGGGTTGAGAGCAGTCACCCTTCTTTGGGACAGGTTGAATGTGAGCAAATTTCCAGCATGAAGGGAAGACGTTAGAGGATAGACAGAGACGAAAGAGTTTGCCTAGGCAGGGAGTCAGCACGGAAGCACAGTCTTTTAGTACAACGGGAGGAACACCGTCCGGACCGTACGCCTTCTTAGTATTAAGCCCAGAGAGGGTAGAATGTACATCTTTAGAAGAGATTAGGATATTAGGCATAAGTAAGAGAGAGGAGGGTGGAGAGGGAGGAATAGCACCAGAATCATCCAAGGTGGAGTTTCTAGCAAAAGTTTGAGCTAAGAGTTTAGCTTTGTCAGAGGAAGAAGTGATGGTTGTGCCATCAGAGTGGAAAAGGGGAGGGAAAGACGAGGAAGAGAAATTGTTGGAGAGGTTTTTGGGTAGATGCCAGAAAGCTTGCGGAGAGCTAGAGTTGGATAGTTCAGTGCATTTATTATTGATGAAAGAGTGTTTGGCAAGTCGAAGAACAGATTTGGCTTGATTCTGGGCAGAAACATAGGAAGAATGAGAGTCTTGAGTTTTAAGGCGTCAGAACTGTTTGAATGCTTCCTCCTTCTTGCGGACAGCAGTAGAACAGGCGTGAGTAAACCAAGATTTTTTAGCATTAGTCTGAGAGAAAGAAAATGGAATGTATGCTTCCATGCCCGATATGCGATTTCATACGATTTTCGTCGCCGAGGACGTAGTTTTGTCAATTCGCAACGAATTTGTGCGACGTCAACGATTTTGACCGTTAAAACTGTTGACAAGTTTACACTCGGGGACGATGTCGCCGATGGATACGACGTAATCGGCGACATTATGCGATGTCATCGGCAAATTGAGCGATGGTTCGACGATGATCTTGGCGAGAACTGTCACATTTGAATAAAATATTGCGAAATAATGCGAAGGAAGAACGAATCCTTGGCGTATGTTCTGCGACGTCGGCGAATTAAGCGATACCCAACCCATCTCGTCGAAAATGTACAAATTTATCTTGAAGGGGGGTCTAGAGTTTTTTGTTTTAAGTTTGATAGAGGTCTAGTGAGGAAACTAAGAAATAAAGGAATGAATGACCAAAGAAACGGTCCGTAATATTTTCTCATTTATATATTTGTTTATGATTTATTTAGTTTCATCCCTAGACCTCCATCAAGCATATAAAGCACCCCCCCAACACCCTCCTTCAAGATCTATTTGTACATTTTTCGATAGAAAAATATCCTGGCCGAAGGCCAGTTCCTCAAAAAGTATAGGCTCGCTATCGCTAGCCAGGAAAAACTAGACGCCTAAATGACACGAAAAGTCTTAATATTGACAACGAAATGGGGTGAAATGTCTTACAATCGCCAAACTAATGGGCTTAACGTCATAAAATATGAAAACTAATGGGGTTAACCATGAGGAAGAAAGGGGACCAGAAAAACGACTCACTTCCCCTTAATTCGGAGATTGGCAATGTCCTTGCCGTATGTTTACGTTACGGCTTAATTGAGCCCACCTCGCTTTTTTTGTTTTCTCTTTCTCTCCCTCTCTCCTCGCTTTTTATATTTTCTCTTTGTCTCCCTCTCTCTATGCCTTGTATCCATTCGGCCCCATTCAGCCTACTGTTTTAAGACGTTTACCCCCATCCAGGTTTCAATATTTTCCTGGTGAGCGGTAGTGAACCAACATATATAAATTTTTGTTTTGAGAGCAAGCTAAATTTGTAAATTTTTTGATAGACATTTTTTTCCGGCGAAGCCGGATTTCTCCATACAATGCTGGCTCGCTATCGCTCGCCAGGAAGATATCGATACTTGGATGGCGATAAACGTCTTAAAACAGTTGGCTGAATGGGGCCGAATGGATACAAGCCAGAGAAAGACAGAGAAGGAGAGAAAACAAAAAAAACAGGTGAACCCCCTTACGAGACGTGCATAGAAAAAAGGGTTGACAGGTTCACTATAGGCCTAATCCTTTTTATTTACCCACCTCGCCGAAGGTGCTCTTTGGCCTCGGCGAGGTGTTTTCCGAGCATTCATCTACGTCGCACAGCCCTTCGCACGCCTCTGCGAAGTATACCTGTGGCGGGTATACTCTCGGTGACACTTTTTTTTCGTGCGACACCCTCGTCGATGTCTCGCCGATGTCGCCGAGGATCTCCGAGGGCCTCGCCGATCCCTCGGCAATGTTCGACGATGCTTGCGAGGGTTCGGACCCCTCGCAAGTCCTCGTCCTAAATTTTGAACAATCTGAACATTTGCGATGACCCGCGAGGGCCCTTGCGATGCCTTGCGAGTCAAACGATTATCATGCGAGGATTCAAGATTTGTTGCGACATGTCACGAATGTGCCCATTTCTTTGTGTCTGCGATGAAAATTGTATGAAATCGCATCAGTGGGAAAGGGGCAATAGAAACAAGTCGAGAATGTTGGGCCAATCTCCGAAGCGATCCGGGATGCGAGTGGGTTGCTGAACCAACTGCTTTAGGTCACTTAGGATAGAAAAGATGTAGGATCCTTCACCAGGTTGGTCAGTGGAATGAGAGGAGAGCCATGGGCAGTGGTGAATGTTGAAATCTCCTAAGATAGAGATTTCTGAGAAAGGAGAGATGGATAGCATGTGTTCCACTTTAGAGCTTAGATAGTCAAAGAATTTGGGAAAGTCAGTAAAGTTAGGGGAGAGATAGACGGCACATAAATATTTAATATGAGAGTGACAGGATAGTTTGAGCCATAAAACTGAGAATTCAGAGGAGTCGAAATCGGGTACACGAGAGCCTTATGAATATTGACGTGAACCTCGGGACAGTAAATGTACCCATCTGTAAAAGTATATAACTGTTGTTGATTGCATTCCTTCGTTCAAAAACACTAAGGTAACAGAAAACCGTGTTCAACTTGTATCATAAGAAAATATACTACTGAATATGCAGAAAACACTATTTACCTATATGCTTTAATCATAGTAACTTGACGGAAAGAGCAGTATAGGTTAAACTTTAAATTCAACGTGTTTCACAAAAATTGTGAATTAACTGTGAGAAAAATATAAACTTGCCTAGTCAATTTTCCATATGCGTATACAAAAATGTACCCACGTGTATTAGTGATTACGAATCTACCCCATTTTCATAGTCAATAGCTATTTTAAAAGGTTTTTATGTGTAGTAGCAAGAACCAATCACCAAGTGATGGCTGTAATTAGACGATACCATTCATATTGGGAAGGGTATATGTAAGTCAGAGTGTTAATTGAATCTCTACCTCTATAATTCCCACAAATCCTTCCTAGATTGTATAAAATCGTTTAATTATAACCAGAATAATCTGCTAGAACGTGTCATGATCCTCAAAGGGTTAAAAACTATAAGCTGGTCAAGAGAAGATGGAATGATGTGTGGGAGGGAGAGGTGCAATGGCGACCATCCGGAGAATACAAACGGTACGCTTCAGGCAATCTGGACCAAAGTAATCCGTCATCATCAAATGTACCACAGGTGCATCTGCGGTCATACCCAAGGAGTACCTGTGACGCGCCTGTGGTGACCACAGAAACACCTCTAGCAATCATGACATATCCCATTAGAGCGGCGACCACTTTCGACACATACCGTCGCATGACGGCATGCATGATGCAGGGGCACCATCGCTCCCTGCAGGTACATCGCCGGGGCTCGAGCGGCAATCGTAATTGGCATTCTCACTAGCAATATTTTGGATAATCTGGAGAGGGATCACTAGGAATTCCCATGTGTATCGGCTCTCTCATGGTTGCAGTCACAGTTCATAAATATGTGACAGGGCCTTTATACTTTTCATTCTATCTATCTATCTATTGCCTGACGCCGTGATCCCCGAAGGGGTGGCCACGAACGAACCGCCCCCATGCACCTCTGTCCCCAGTCAGTCGACGCCCCTACCCCCAACCAGCACCGCCTTCGTTCATGTACTTCCTCACTCCATCCTTCCAATTCTCATTCGGTCTACCTCTCCCTCTCTGTCCCTCCACCTCGCTCTCGTACACCCTCTTAGTCATTCTCTCGCTTTCCATACGTTCCATATGGCCGAACCATCTAAAGTTGTTCCTTTTCACACTTTCCAGCACATCTACCTCCACACTACACCTCCTTCTTACTTCCTCATTAGTCTGTCCATCCCTCCATGTAACTCCGCACGCACTCCTTAAGAAATTCATTTCCACTGCTCTCACTCTTGGTCTGAGTCTCTCAACCAACGTCCATGCTTCGCTTCCGTAAGTCAGTGTCGGGATTACCACACTGTCATGCAAGGACTTCTTCACTGCCATACTGACCACCCTATTTCTTGTTACTGCTTTCAGCGTTCCTACAACCCTCTTCCCCTGCTGTACCCTCTCCTGCACTTCTTCATCCATAGTCCCATCTTTACTCAACACACTGCCCAGATACTTAAAAGAGTTGACGATCTCCATAGCCTGACCGTTCAGCTTCACCTCACACTCTGTGACTTCACCCCTTTCGAAGACCATAACCTTACTTTTCATTGTGGTAGTTAAATGCTGGAAGTCCTCTGGAGTGTACCGCATAAATACTGTAGTGGTTGCCCCTTAACTTAGTGTGTGGCATCAGCAGACAAATTGTTGAGCGCTGGAAGGGCAAGCTCGAGAAAGGGGAAAGGGCAGCTGGGGTGTCTATTTAGACTGGAAGCTCTTGCGAATGTGAGCGACTCCCTGGGATCTTGGCCAGTCTGCCTCTGTATGTCACTCGTCATGGTGGCACTGCTCTCAAATATCCCATTTTCTTTTATGCTAAAACTTTCTTTGAGGTGCGGGGTGACTTTTCCAATGATCCCTCCTGTTGCCCTTCTATCTGGAAAGACATTTCTAAGCTAATACCAATTATTTTGTACAGTACCTCAAAATGTGTCTGGTCCTGTGTTTTGTTTTTATCCACATGGTAAGTACACACCTATAATTTTTAGTTGAATGCCTATGAACATGTAGCCTTTCTCATTGTAATTTTATCTTATTCTAACAAAAGCCAAAGTTCTTTAACAACCATGTTCTACATGATGTACATTTCGAGAATAATTATAGCTTGAATGATTGAGACTATGCAACCCTATAGCATACACCTGATATTCTTTTCCTCACCGAAACCCAGGTATCTGACACAACCTATCCTAGTTTCAAAGCCAAAGGCGGATGTTGTGCATACGTGCACAACAAACTCACTTGCTCTTGTGTTCCCGATTTCAACTTTATGGCTCAAACTATCCTGTCATTCTCATGCTAAATATTTCTGTGCTGTCTATCTTTCCCCTAACTCTGCCGACTTTCCCTAATTTTTCGACTATCTAAACTCTAAAATGGAACACATTCTATCTATCTCTCCCTTCTCTGAAATCTCCATCTTAGGAGATTTCAACGTTCACCACCGCCAATGGCTATCCTCTCACACTACTGACCAACCTGGTGAACAAGCCTACGTCTTTTCTATCGTAAATGACCTAGAGCAGCTGGTCCAGCAACCCACCAATATCCCGGATCGCTTCAGAGATCGGCCCAACATTCTTGACTTTCTTCTGACTTCCAAACCTTCTTATACTTTAAATCTTTTCTCTCCTTTGGGCTCCTCCGACTATAAACTTATCTCCGTCACCTGTCCTATCTCTTCAGTACGGCCATCCGATCCTCCCAGCCGCCGGCGCTTGTGGCACTTTGGCGATGCCGACTGGGAGACTCTCCGGCAGTACTTCTTTGATTTCCAATGGAATGACTTCTGCTTCCATGGCCGAGGACCCACGGAGAGTGCTGAACGCATTACCGAGGTAATCCTCTCAGCCTAATGCAAAAAAATCTTGGTTTACACACGCTTGCTTTACTGCTGTCCACATCAAGGAGGAAGCATTCAAACGGTACCGACGCCTTAAAACTCAAGAATCTCATTCTTCCTATGTTTCTGCCCGGAATCAAGCCAAATCTGTTCTTCGACTTGCCGAGCACTCTTTCATCAATAATAAATGCACTGAACTATCCAACTCTAGCTCTTCCCAAGCTTTCTGGCATCTAGCCAAAAACCTCTCCAACAACTTTTCTTCCTCGTCTTCCCCTCCCCTTTTCTACTCTGATGGCACAACCATCACTTCTTCATCTGACAAAGCTGAACTCTTTGCTCAAACTTTTGCTAGAAACTCTACCTTGGATGATTCCTGTGCTATTCCTTCCTCTCCTACTTATGCCTAATATACTAATATCTTCTAAAGATGTACTTTCTACCCCCTCTGGGCTTCATACTAAGTGTCGTACAGTCCGGATGGTGTTCCTCCTGTTGTACTAAAAAAATATGCTTCCGTGTTGACCCCCTGCCTAGGCAAACTCATTCGTCTCTCCTCTAACGTCTTTCCTTCTTGCTGGAAGTTTGCTCTCATTCAACCTGTCCCAAAGAAGGGTGACTGCTCTCAACCCTCCAACTATCATCCAATTGCTCTCATCTCTTGTATCTCTAAATTTTTGAAACTATTTTTGCTTCCAAATTTCTTAAGAAGCATCTCTCTTCTCATAATCTGCTCCCAGATCGCCAGTATGGCTTCCTCAAGGGTCGCTCTACTTGTTATCTTCTTTCATATCTTACTAACTCTTAGTCATCCATCTTTCGGGATTTCGGTGAGACTTTTTCTGTTGCACTAGACATATCGAAAGCCTTCGATAGAGTCTGGCACAAATCTTTAATTTCCAAACTGCCCTCCTTCAGTTTCTGTTCCTCCATCTGTGCCTTCATCTCTAGTTTCCTTGCCGGCCGTTCCATAGCTGCGGTTGTAGACGGCCATCACTCTTTTCCTCATCCTATCAACTCTGGTGTTCCTCAGGGTTCTGTCCTATCTCCTATTCTCTTTCTAATTTTCATAAAATGATCTTCTCAACTGTACATCCAGTCCCATCCATTCATATGCAGACGACTCTACCTTACACCACTCAATTTGTTTTCCAGAATGCCCCAGCCAGCAGTCCCTCAAAAGCAAACGTAATGAAGCCATCAAATACTTATCTTCTGATCTAGCTACTATTTCCAATTGGGGTAGAGAAAACCTTGTTACATTTAATGCTTCCAAAACGCAATGTATCCTTATTACTACCATTCAGGAACCTCCAGAGGACTATCCCTAATTCTTCAACAATACAAAAATCAACCCTTCATCTTCTCTGAATGTCCTCGGTGTCTCTTTTTCTTCTGCTCTCACTTGGAAATACCATATCACCAGTCTCGCTAAGGCATCCTTCCAGAAGCTGGGTGTGCTCAACCGCCTCAAGGGGTTCTTTACCTCTGTACAGCTTCTTGCTCTGTACAGGGGCACAGTGCGTCCTTGTATTGAGTATTGTTCACATGTGTGGAGAGAATCCTCTCACACCACACTCCTAGACAAAGTAGAAAGGAAAGTCTTTCGTATCATTAACTCCCGTCCACTCACCAACTCTCTCTCTTCGCCGCTATGTTGCATTTCCCCTCGGAGCTTTCCCATTGTATACCACCTCCTCTACGTAGGGTACATAGTACCCGCCTTGAAACACAATCCCACCCCTTTTCTGTGCAATTCTCCAGCCCAAGAGTGAAATGCTATTCTCAGACTTTCTTCTATTCAACTGCTGAACTTTGGAACTCTCTCCCAGAATCAGTCTTTCCCTCTTGACTTAAATTGCTTCAAACTCCGTGTGTCTAGGCATTTTAGCTCGAACGTCCCTTGTTTTTGGCCCTGTCACTCTTTCAAATCTGGGGGAAGCACTCGCTGCAGGCAGTTATGCCTTTTGTCTCCCTCATTCACATATAAAAATAAAATAAAAAAGAAACATCTTTACTATATACTATAGGGCTTGTTTATGGTTAGGTTAGGTAAAGCTAGACAATAGTAAGTTAGGATACGGAATGCTTGGATAGGATATATTAGGCTAGGATGGGATAATATACGACGGCTAGGTTAGAATAGACTAGAATAGCTGGTGAAAATTTAGGTAACTTAGGCTAGATAGATCAGGTTAAGCCAGATTAGATGACATTTTGTTTAATTACGCTTGGTAAGCTAAAGTCACGTAAGAAAGTATTTATATTCTCCATTTAATGAATGTTCTATAATTCTACTGGTTAACTTTTTTTATTTCTAATCCTGTTTCAATTTGTCTATGCTGGAGGACAGTTGTTTGAATGACAATTGACATAGGAGAGCAATTTTTCCAAAGGGCAATTATTGTCCTAGATTCATCATTGTAAATCGGTCGATGCATAAATAATGTTTTTTGTTCTACCATCATTATATATAAATACTTTTATTTGATATATATTTTCGCTAATGTAACACATATATGCCAATAGAGTTATGTTGGCTGCCAATTGGTTCGGAGTTTGAAGCAATCAAAATAGTCTTTATTTAGCCTAATAACGTAAAATTTTGTACAAACTGCAATATTAAGGTTTAAATGCCTGAGCCTTTTGAGAGAAGGATTCTCTTTAATTAAAGATATCGAAGAACACACATATTTACCGTTTATATTTGATTTATGTTTGTGGATTTGTATATCATGGTTTCGTTATGATATTGTAGCGCAATGCATATTATTATCTAGTCAATTTACATCTCGAATAAGGAGCCCTTCGATATGCTCCGGCAACATGTAGCTATTTTATCAATTAGTATTGTTTGTGAGACACCATCATTGACGTTATTTATTAGTAATTTCCGGCTTCATTAATAATTCCATCATCTCACCAGACTTTCACTAGCTAATTATTGTGTTCAAAGGTGTTTGTCTGAATGAAAGAGTAGTATAATGCAGGAATTATGCTCGACCTGTTAGTCCATTTTCATTTTCCTAATAGTGATTACAGAACCTCTTTCCCAACCGAACAACGTATTTTAAGCAAAAACTCGTATACACGCGCGCGCACACACACACGCACACACAAACACACACATACACTCACTCTCTCTCTCTCTCTCTCCCTTTCCCGTTATCCAGGAGAGGCTAAGAGGATTTTCTTTTTTTGAATCACCTAAATGTCCATACTGAAGAAGAAACATATTCTTTCTAACCAGATATATGGCTATCCTTTCACGTTAGACAGTGACCCATGGCATAAATGAAAACAAAAACATTACTACGAAGACTCAAGACATTATATTTTAATGTTGCCTCATATTCGAATGTATTTACTGTATATACACACTTTGTCCACACAAATATCCATAAAACTAAGTAGATATTTACAATAGTACAGAGGCAGGGAGATGGAAAAACAGAGGATGCCGTGTTAAACGAAAACAATTCTATCTATCTATTGCCGAACGCAGTGATCCCCAAAGGGGTGGCCACGAACGAAACGCCCCCATGCACCTCTGTCCCCAGTCAGTCGACGTCCCTCCTCTCATCCAGCACCGCTTTTATGCATATACTTCTTACCTCCATCATTCCACCCCTCACTCGGTCTACCTCTCCCTCTCTGTCCTTCCACCTCACTCTCGTACACTCTCTTAGTCTATCTCTTGCTTCTTATACATTCCACATGACCGAACCATCTCAAGGTGTTCCTTTTCACATTTTCCAGCACATCTACATCTACACCTCAACTCTCTCGTACTTCCTCATTCGTCTATCTATCCCTCCATGTAACTCTGCACGTACTTCTCAGGCAACTAATTTCCACCCGTCTCACTCTTGGTTTGAGTCTCTTCACCAACATCCATGCTTCGTTCCCGTAAGTCAATGTCTGGATTACCACACTATAATGCAAGGACTTCTTTACTTCCATGCTGACCACCCTATTTCTTGTTACTGCTTTCAGCATTCCTACAACCATCTTCCCCTGTTGCACCCTCTCCCGCACTTCTTCATCCATACTCCCATCTTTATTCAAAACACTGCCCAAATGCTTAAATGAGCTGACATTCTCCATAGCCTGACCATTCAACCTCACCTCACACTCTGTGGCTGTACCCCTTTCAAAGACCATAACCTTGTTCTTCTCCATATTTACTTTCGGATTTCGTTTTTCACACACTGTTCCAAACATATTTACCAGACCCTGCAACTCCCATTCACTATCGCTTATCAGAACTGTATCATCGGCAAAGAGCAGTACAGGCAACTTCCACTCGTTTTTTTCCCTTTATCAGTGGTACAGCAACATATATTGCTCTTCCTTGTATTTCTTTCATGACTCCATTCATATATATATTGAACAACCATGGGGACATCACACACACTTGCTTTAACCCAACATTCAGATCTAAGAACTCGCTCTGTTCATTCTCCACATGCACCAACACCTTTGTGCCCTCATACATGCTCTTCACTGCTTTCAGCAACTTGCCATCTACTCCGTATATTCTCAATACTTTCTACAGACCTTCTCTATCAACTCTGTAATAGTCCTTCTCCAAGTCCATAAAGGCAGCATACAACTTTTGTCGCTTCTCCCAATATTTCTCTACAACACATTTGAGGGCAAACATCTGATCTACACATCTTCTTCCCTTATCAAACCAGCCCTGCTCGTCACCTATCCATTTATCCGTTCTCGCTCTCACTCTCTCGATCACTAGCCTACTGTACACCTTCCTTACTATTCTTAGCAAACATATCCCACAGTGGTTACCACACACTCCTCTTTCACCTTTACCCTTATACAGGGGGACTATTATGTCTGTCTTCCAGGCATCAGGAACACCTCCCTTCTCCCATGCTAGTTTACACATTTTCCATACCGATTTGATCACTATGTTACCACCATACCTCAGCATTTCCCCACATACATCATCTATTCCTAATGTACTGTATTCCCCATCTTCACTCTTTTCATGGCTTTACACACTTCTGACCTCCTGATCACCAACTCCTCCACTACTTCTCATCTTCTCCCTCCCATACCCCATCCAACTATGTTTACTGGTGTTTCATTCCTTACGATTAACAATTCGTCGAAGTACTTCCTCCATCTCTCAACTCTCTCTTGCTTCTCGGCTAACACTAGCCCATTCTTATCTATCAAACTCTTACTATTTCCCTTGCTACCCTCCCTAACTTTCTTGACCTATTTCCAGAAGTGTTTCTTACACTCCCTCTATTTTACACTTAGATTCCTTCCAAATTCCTCATCTGCTCTTCTCTTACTTTCCTTCACTACTCTCTTTTTCTCCAAGTACCTCTCTCTTTTCTGTCTCTCCAAATCTTCATTCCCTCTACTACCCAACCACTCTTTATACGCTTTCTTCTTGTCTTTAACAGCTAATTTTACCTCTTCAGTCCACCATGTTGTACCCTTCACTCCCCTCCCTCTTCTCCTAACTCCACATACCTCCTCACATGCTGCACATATCTCTTCCTTAAACACTTTGTTCACCTCTTCCACTTCCTCCATACCCTCCAGGTCAAACCTACCTAGTCGTCTCTCTACTGCTCTCGTGAACTCTTCCCTGATCTCCTCCTCCTGAAACCTCTCCATCCTCTTCGCCACTCCACCTTCCTCTCGCCTCCCTCCAGCTCCCCTCACCCAATTTTTCTGTATCCTAATTTTAGCTATTACTAAATAATGGTCACACAACCCCCCCCCCACAACCTGGCCCCCCCCCCCCCAATACCCTAATGCACCCTAGCATCCAGCACATAATTCTTCAGTCGTTAATCCACACATATATAATCAATCAGTGCCTTTCGTTCCTCTGTTTCGCTCTCCCTCCTCCACTCCACTTTCCATGTGTACCTGTGTATCATTCTGTGTCGCAAATAGGTATTGGCTATCCACAGTCTCCTCCTCATACATACATCCACAAGTGCACTACCATTCCCATTTACCTCTGGCGATATAACCCAACCTCCCACCACTCCATCAAAGATCTTGAATGGCTATAATGCATGGCAAGTCGTTCAGCCCAAGCTGTATTTATTAACTCCTGTGTTTGGTATTAATAATCGATCAAATATACTCGTCTATAATGACCTAATCAGCATAGCTAACAGTAGAATACTAATGAAGCCGTCTTTAATAAGTGTAGATGGCTAAAATTGCATACTTTGGAAAGGAGTTCACAAGGTAGGAAAAATGGTCGTACATAGACATTTACTTTAACCTTCAATATTTGTGAATCTTGATAGTAGAAATAGAGATTGAGAAAACAATGAGAACAGAGAAGTATTGATTAAAAATTCAGTAGTGGCTGAAAATAAACATCAGCTTCTTTCTCTGCAGAAAAGATTGTTCTAAATCTTATCAATTCACTTTGTCCAATGTCCATCTATTATATCTCTTTCCTTACATTTCAGATTTATTCCAACTTCTCTTTTCTTTATTTTTTATTTTGCTTCCATATACAATTATATTATACTTCCACTTGTATCCATTCATCTGTTTCATAAATTCATCTTCTCTACATTCATGGCAAGCTACTTTTCCATTGTTCCCTTTTAATTTTCTTTTTATTTCGGTTCCTTCTTATTGCGAATTGATGCCAATAACGTATACAATGAGCTCTGACCCATTCCTATTCCTTCTTCCGTCTCTACCTAATTCTCAATGATTCTTCATCTTATCATTATTATCCTCTTTTGCCCTTGTTTAAGCTGTTTTTCTTATATATATTTACTTCACTAATTTTTTTGTTTCCTTCTACATAACTGCCCTTCATTTAACATTGTTCATTTTTCACCTCTTTTATAGTTCACCATTTTGATTTGTTTTCTCCTCTCCTTACTAATTACTCTGCTCTGTTTTCGCCTTCAATTCTTTCATTTTGTTTGTAATTTGTCCATCCTGCATTTTTTGTTATTAATATCACCATTTCTTCCTCCTCATCTTTCTCTTTTACCACTTGTCTTCAAGGAATATTTCGAGTCAAAGTTTCATTGATAAATCAATAAGGCATTTAACAGCAAGTTTATAAACGTATGATGCATTTTTGTTGTTGTGTGATATATATACAGTATATTGCATCGTATTTTCACCACATATTCTCCTCGTAATTTTGCACTTTTCCAAATATATTTTCTTTTCTTTCATAATTGCAACTGTCAATCTCCACCTCTCCTATTTCTCATTCATAATACATTCCATCTCTCTCTCTCTCTCTCTCTCTCTCTCTCTCCCTCTCTCTCTCTCTCTCTCTCTCTCTCTCTCTCTCTCTCTCTCTCTCTCTCTCTCTCTCTCTCTCTCTCTCTCTCTCTCTCTTTCTCTGTCTCCCTTCCAGCCAGTGCCAATATCAGACTTGGCTCGGTGCCGGTCGTAAACCCAAGGCAGTTACGACCCGTGGCACCCTCCTCCCTGCCTTGTTAAGATGGCGACTGGGGAGCGGGGAGCCGGGGGGGGGGGGGGGGGTTGTATGTAAGAGAGAGAAAGAGAGAGAGAGAGAGAGAGAGAGAGATAGAGAGAGAGAGAGAGAGAGAGAGAGCGAGAGAGAGAGAGAGTACAAAGTAGTACAAAGGAAAACAAGCAACAACAGGTCTTGCGACCCCTCAAGGTTAGTTGCCCTCGAAAATACAGCTGTTTATAGTGTCCAACAGTATTTCAGAGAGATCAAGATGTGAACAGGAAATACCTCCCTGGGGATTAACATGGCAGGGAGGGGGACCAATATTAATGAAATAGCATGAGTAAGGAGATATATACTCATTTACATATGCAGTCAACCTTGGATTCAGAGCAAGGTGCTTGTCAAGGCAAATTTTGCAGTTTATAACATCTCAGGGAAGTCCATTCCACAAGTTGACGACTCGATTGAAGAAGAAACTCTTGGACTCGTGCGACTAGAATGATTTACCAATGATTTTGCAACCATTTCCCCGTGTGTAGTTTGATCGGTCAATCGTAAAGTATTTATTACAGTTCATATTGTCGATGCCTCTGATGATCTTGAATTAGGTCGCCTCTTAATCTACGCCTGATTAGGGGAAACAGATGTAATTCTTCAAGACGTTCCTCATATGGTTTGTTCTTTAGACTAAGTATAATTTTAGTGACTCTGCGTTGAACACGTTCCAGGTTGTCTATATCCTTTTGATAGTAAGGGCACCAGGACTGAACGCAATATTCCAGGAGTGGGCTAACTAAGGAATTATAAAGAGTGAGGACTACATCTTTGGATTTATTCTCAAAGGACCTTACTATTAAACCAATAATTTGGTTTGCTTTCTTAACAACCTCCTTGCATTGTTGACTAGGTTTGAGGTTACTTGATATTGTTACTCCTAAATCCGTTTATTTGTCTACAGTCTTGAGTTGGGTGCCATTTATTGAATAGTTTGTTTTCTCATTTTGTCTTCCAATGTGAAGTACTTTACATTATTTTGTCTTCATTGAAACACATTTGCCATATTTTAGCCCATTGAGACAACTTATCTAGATTGCCTTGCATATTCTGAACGTGTTCTATTGAGATTACGTTACTTGCAATTTGTGTATCATCTGCAAACTTTGAGATTGTGCAGGGAGAGAGAGAGAGAGAGAGAGAGAGAGAGAGAGAGAGAGAGAGAGAGAGAGAGAGAGAGAGAGAGAGATTAAAATGCTTTAACAGTACTTAATAGAGTCTTTTCGGACTTAGTAATATGGTAAGGTATTTGCATTATTATGCATATTTGTTTGCATGGTTGTTCCTCATATAATATTTCTATAATTACGAATACCTAATACTATAATTTATAGTGACGTGACTGCTCTATAATAATTCGGGATGCATAGTTAAAAGAATGTTTACCTTTGTTTAAGTATATTAATATTCCCAATAGTTCTCATGTCACTTCACTAATGTTTGTCGGAAACCATGTATAAGTTAATTTGAACTCCAAGGTATTTATCATGAGCGATATGTTGAATGTGCTTCCTCAGAATTGGAGAGAGAGAGAGAGAGAGAGAGAGAGAGAGAGAGAGAGAGAGAGAGAGAGAGAGAGAGAGAGAGACAATGAGTAAAAGATGGGGCGATTAGAGAGAGGGATGGGGGGACGGGGAGTCACACGGGCACATTTATCAGCAATAAGTTTATCAGTAGTTTTGGTTGAGAAATGTATATCAGTAAGGTCAATATGTATTTAGCTACATATAATAATACAACCTAATATAGCTGTCCAGGTTATTACAGATGTTGCCAAATTACGTTACCGATTGATAATTGCAAGAATAAATGCTTCATGAGATACAAGCAAAGTGTAAACATTGAGTGTGTAAAATAGAACACATAGCTCTAACAAATCCTACACACATTTTAAGTGTATTCACTAGAACATTTTAGAAAACATCCCAAATTTGACGTTCATTTCATTTGTAATAAAAAATGGGGTCCAATATCCTAACAAATGTTCGAATTGCTTCGTAAAAGCGATTTTATTTTCTTCTATATTCCAACTACTCCCTCTCGGGCAAGGCTGATAGCCTGTACACTCCACCGCCGAACACTGCGAGGCCTGTGAGGTCTTGTTCCAGTCTAGGGAGTGATACATGCGAAGTACCCATGTCATGGCTCGAAGCAACTCCATCTCTGAAGCCGCTTCACCTCTGCGCTTCAACGTCTCATCCCCCAGACTCGGACCCTCACTCTCAGAACGCCACCTATTGAACAATTAACTCACTAGGCATTGCCCCCCTCCAGCATATTTTGAATATGGGAATATTCATACAATGCTATTTAATCAGGGAACAATGAGGGTATTTTTTTGGCATTTTGGTGTGCTGTGGTAATGCACTGAAACTAGGTACAGCACAAATTACATCCCAAATAATATCTTCCCATTGACATATTGTGATTCGAACCCGGGTCCATTGGATTACCAGTCCAGTGGCAAGACCATTCCGCCACACCTCCCCTTTGCTATTGGATAAAATGCAATTCGTGTGTGTACCAGTTTGGCTACAGCTATGTAATTTTTATTGCACAGTCTAATTGTACAGTGAACTAGGCAGGAAATCACCGTGGAAGTTTAGGATCGAACAGAGAAATCTGAGAGATACTCAAGTAAAGAGAAAATAATAAAGCTGATAGGAAGGAATATGCCAATGAAACAAAAAGTAGAAAAGTTAAGGCAAGAGTTAGAATTAGTTAATCCATATTAGAACACATTGTCGAGGCAGAGAAAAAAATCGATTGACTGCAAATTAGCTAAAACAAGGAAACATATAGAGTGTAGGAAAAAGAACAGAAAAACATATATTGAGCGAAATGGGTAAGTATTATTAAACTAGTAGAGTTACTATAATTGAGCATTTTATGTTTTATTAAGAAATGTCACTTTAAAATCCCAATGTCAAGCATAACATTTTAAAGTAATATTTAATGTATTTCATTAGTAATGTATACGTTTGGTGGATTGTTTATGCACATATTCCTTGTACTCTATGAAGTTCCATCGTTTGCCTAAATTCAAGGACTGCTTTTGAAAGTGTTATTCTACATTTTAATATACTGTAAGCTGTTAAGTAATCTGAAACGGTTTTTTTATATAATTTATATCACAAATAACAATGACACATTTTTCTTGGTTCAAGATGTAAATTAAGTATTAGTAAATACACCATTTACATCTTAGACCAATATATGTATATAATTGTAATTTGCGTATTAATTTATGTATAAGGAAATGTTCATCTTTTCTAACAACTTACAATATTTCAAATTGTAAAATATAGCTTACAAAAGCATCTGACAAAAATAAAACATGACCACATTTAAACAATAAGTTACATCGTTCATCATAACAAAAACTAATATAACAATGACTAAGTTTAAACAAGAGTCGGTTATGTTTCTCAGGGTTTAGTTAGTAGTTTCAATTTCCACGTGGTACAGGACATTCGGTGTATAAAATATATTTGCATACCGGTACCAAATATCGACTTCTACCTCTCAAAACTTGCGACAAATAAAATTGTGTTTTCCACCAACTACATCTGATTCCCAATAACTAAAAAACAAACAAAATGAAGAGGAGCAATAACAAAGTTGATAATTACCTCTTATACTCTCTGAGGTTACGATCGTGGCTAGTTGGTAGGAGACAAATTGCACGATCGTGTAATTATGCATAACAAACTCTGAATAGATGAGTGAACACGTGGTCATTTGGGGGAAGGGGTCAGGCGCAAGTTGGACTAGATAATAGTCCATCAGGCACCTGGCCCGGGGAGACAGTTTATATGAAGGTGCGCCTGGAAGTGTGGTGGGCGGGCTTGTGGCTCTGCTCTGCTGCATGTCTGCCTGCCGAGATCGGAACCTCTCCGGGTGGTCGGGGGCGGGGGAAGTGCCGGAGGGACCTTGGTGACCCTGGTCTCTGGGTCTTCTGGATGACCTAAATGTGTGTGAATTTGTATTTTGTTTTTGTGTTTTCATTGTTTTCTGTTGTGTTGTCCCTATTCGGGCACTGTCTTGAGTCACCCCCCCCCCCCCCCCCCCGAAAAAAAAAATAGGAACAGTGGGGATTGGGCCAGAGCATATACATACATACATACAACTCTGAAACACAAAGTTTTTGTATTCAACTAAAATCGTAAATTTTAGCTACGTTTCATTATCACTAGCTAAGTGTGTGGTAAGCCAATTGCCATGATCGTGCCGCTATTCATAATTACCTGGGAAACAAAAATATAAAGCTCTCTATATTCACTTATCTTTGTACATTTTTAACTACACTTCCTGCGCGTAAAGCATTTTAACTCGAAGTGTATGAGTTAACAACTTTTTGTTAAACGCAAACCAATTTGTTTTTTATAGTAACATAAAGTAAATATAATAGTCCATGGGTCCTATCCGGAAACTGTATAACATTAAGTCTAGTAATCAGATACATTA
Source organism: Paralithodes platypus (assembly GCA_032716605.1). NCBI lineage: Eukaryota > Metazoa > Arthropoda > Malacostraca > Decapoda > Lithodidae > Paralithodes > Paralithodes platypus. The sequence continues at coordinate 38,369,542 of CM064519.1, forward strand.
TGATATATATAGTTTCACAAATAATGAAAGCTCCATATAACATTGCAGAAACGTTGAAATTATATGCTTTTATTTTTATTTTAGTTGGTATTAATAACCTTATTTTATGTTTCTTATTTTTGACTTTGGCACAAGTTTGTCGTTATGCAGAGTTATTTCTAGAACTCCACGGCTACCTCCCGCCGCAGTTCACTATACCCTCCCCCGGAACTAATCTCATTACCTCGCTAGACCCACCAGATAAATTTGAGTTGTTCCACTCTGGTCTCAACTTTATGGGGGTTAGGCACCTTTTTCTTTCACCTCTTACCTCCTAACCCCCACGTTTCTACATTTACTCTCAATTATCAACCTATAGCCCAGAGCTGCTGCCACGATAATCTCTACATATAGTAATTAATTGTCTTTTCTTCATAGATCGAAATTCTGTCCTAAATGGTACTTCTCCACCATTAATCATATGTTTCTGGCCACATTTGCTAAATCACAATCAAGCCTCTCTGACCTCAATTTTCAGTTAACCTGTCTCTGCAAATCACCACTCATACACATATATTGCATATTTTCGGGGAGTGGTTAAATAAATGGCCATGAGTATGTTTGTGTATAATTATGAGTGTGAGTGTAAATCACATTTGATAAAAAAAAATACATATATATATATATTGTTTACGTCTCTCGGTAGGTGAATTTGGATCAAGCATCGGTCGAAAAAACACAAGGTTAATTTATATTTTCAAATTCTTTAACAGCAAACATCACAAAACAAGAATACATAGTTTACATGCATATTTCATAGAACCTACAATAATACCAAAGATACTACTATGTACTCTATCTTTCCAGTGGAAGTTATTAATTATTCGCTGCAATAATAATGCTGCCAAGCTGCGATAATTATGTGTTTTGTTATTTATTTAGGCACGGTAAAGATATGTAGATTAGTATACAGCTTATGCAATATCATATTATTTTGCCTTTAATATCACATTTGTCAGCATAAAAGCTTTATAACGCATGACTGTCCAGGTATATTATAGTATTTCATGCATTATTAATACAGATCTGTAACAAAGTCGGGATTATTTTATCTTCCATTGTAACAGAACTTTCGTCTTCCGTTAATAATGGACATCAATAGACGATTATACTCAGTCTAAGAAAAAATTGCGGAAGTCAGCGGGTTAATTGATATAGACTGGATGGATTTCCAAAATTAGATAAGACTGTCTAGTATTATCCAAAAGAAAGTTAATTCATTATATACTGAAATGGTTAATGACCTTTCCATCTATTATGAGCTCATCCTTGTCACCACATCACTATCTCTCTATAATCGTATGACACCGTGATATAATACTTTATTTAACATTATCACCATATATCTCCTTCTTTCACAATCCCAAACTACATAACCTAACTTGTATTCCAAGTTTCTGGCGCTTCATGGATATATTTTTAAATATATCGTCACTTAGTAAAAATCATTTGTTATCCGTATTACTATTATAGTTTTACTATATTTTTTCCATATTGTAGTTTGTGACGTCTATCGGAGTAACAACTGGTTTGGCGTGGTCAAATATTTTGTTCTACACATATTGTAAGAAAGGAAGGAATTAGTATACAGTATACAAAATGTAAATGTTACAATGAAGTATTTTAAACAACTGTTTACAATATATTTTTGGAACTGCACAATTCACTTAATGAGCAATACGCGCACGCGCAAACAAACGCACACACAGTCACTCACACACACACGTAGGGTCACATATATATACACTGTCGACCAAACACATAAAATCCTGAACAAGCACAAACACACCTGAACATACTCTGGCCTGGGGCACTAATCAAAGCTATACACAAAGAGGGAAAATGATCCGTGAAAACAATATAATATATGGAAATATTTTGTAACTAAGGGGCAGGCGATAGCACAGTGGATAGCGTTGTGATCGAGTCCACGCCAAACACCAGGGTTATTATAAGGTGATTTGATCGTCCCTGTTGGTCTACAAATATCCTGGCTACATCGACACGTCAAGAAAATAACATCTATTTTGTCACCAATTCGTATCATAGAAGATGCCTGACCATATTCGAAGATGCTGTGAACGACTGTATAGCTGCTCTCTCCAAATTAGGTGGCGTGTAAAAATATAAGATGTCATTATCTAGTGTGGCACAAAGGAAGCAATCAACACCTTGAAACTCCACTGTGACCATCTAGTGCGATATATATGAAGTACCCAACATCTCCAAGTTCCAATCGATAATTTCTGGGCCTCGTCAGAGTTACAGGCTAATATTAAGCATACAATAACGAGGTTGAGACATAGGAAAAGTAAATAAATACATAAATATATATACATATATATATATATATATATATATATATATATATATGTATATGTATATATATACTGTATACATTCACATATGCATAGCCTACGTGAGTTGCAGTTGGGATGTGTGTACATGCTTAGATTGATAAGCAGGATTCGAAGTTGCATAATAAATCGTAGGCAGTGTCCACCATTCTTTAACTGTCTACGTGGTGCGATGCATAAGGTGTTGATTTTCGGTGTGAGCATCCTGGATTCGAATCCACGGACTGCCACATGTGTTTGTAAATTTCATTAATCGATTTTAGGAGTATAGTTGGTTGTTGGAAGGAACATAATAATATATATACAGTATACAGGGTGTCTTGAAATAGACGTGCCAAACCTAACCCATGGATTGCTACATTCCTTCTAGTAGTAACGGTATTTAAGCATGTGTAAAAATAGCCCTTCAAAAACCATGCCAGTACCGGGAAATGTCTGAAAATTGTGACACATAGAATGTAGTGGCAGTTTTCCATACCAATCCTCTACTCCCCCCCCCCTTTATACCCCCCCCCCCTCAACTTGGCCTAGTATTTTGCACATGTTCCAAGAATGCAAATATTCGATTAATTTGCATGCAATTGCCTCTTTACTTAGGTCTATCATTGCCTATACCATACGAATCAGCATATGATATATAGATATATAAAGAGAGAGAGAGAATTAGGTAAATAGATAGATAGATAGATAGATAGATAGATAGATAGATAGATAGATAAATAGATAGATAGAGGACAAATGCACAGCACTAGAACTAAAGATAAATCACCAGAAAACAAAAGCCTTGGCTATCAAATGCAGAACCCCAGACAGACAACTCACAGAGCAAGGAACCAATATTAAATGGGTCACTGAGCATCAATGTCTGAGCGTTTTCTTTGACAGCAAACTAAAATTCCAGGAACAATCGGAATACATCAAAACCAGAACAGCCAGGAGGATAAACGTGATGAGGGCTATGACTGGACTGCATGCTGGCACAGACTGTGAGGTTATGAGGATATATTACATGCATGCAGTACTGTCATTAATAGACTACTCATCACTTGCACTAGTGACGCTAGAAGAGGGACAAATTCATCAACGTTATCGAACAGAATAAAGCATTGACGTTGATGTTGGGAGCCACCTTGTGGACCAGGATCTCCATCATGCAGATGGAAACATGGATTGCACTGGTCTAAACATGCATAGCAAAGAATGTGGCATGTTTGACAGCAAAGACACTGACACAGAAAAGTGACACCCAGGTCACCAGGCGAAGAGAAGAATCCAGACAGCTATAGTACAACGCGAAGATCTCTTCAGGGACATTCTGTGGAGCAAGGCAGTGGCAAAGATCATGAAAAAATCAGCCATACATCAACACCTGACTCACGGAATGGATCTGGCGAGCCGCTCGTATACCAAACCATATCCTTAAATTCAGCTATAAAACAACCGATGGCAACAAATGAAAGCCTAATATAGATGAGCATCGAAACCGAAATTAACTTTGCAAGACAGAATGAAAAAGGGTCGGCAGTGTATTACATGGACTGTTCTGTTGTGCCAGGCACGGAATGGAGTGAGGCTGCCTTCTATCGCAACGATAAGCCTTCATGTGGAGAACCACCAATGGATGCTCCTCACTCCAAACTGAACTAGCCGCCATTCAACAGGCAGGAAGGCATGCAATAACGCACAAGGCTGAACAAGTGATCATACACACTGACTCCAAAGCAGACATACATCTACTCGAACATGAGAACTACAAAGACAACGTCAGCCTAAACACTGCCACCCTAGCAGTCCTGCAACACCTACAAGGCCAAGGCAAACAAGTAATCATTCACTGGGTGGCAAGCCATATTGGAATTATGGGCAACGAGGCTGCAGACTCAGCGGCAAAGGCAGCTACAGACGCGAAAATGTAGCAATGAAAGTGCAACCCTCATTCTTCAAGATAAAAACAACCGCCAGAAGAAAGGAGAGAAGAACGATATAGAACATAAACAGAGGGCTAGCTGGCAGAGACTCGCCCTTCTGTAGATGGTACAGGGAGGCTACAGACTGTCAGAAGCTGAATCTACCACAGAAGACCCCGAGAGAGGTACGAGTCAAAATGTATCGGATCCAGCTGTGATATCAGTGCAACTGGCAGTTGAAGTGACCTGACACCAACAAATGTAACTACTGCTACGAAGAACCACCAGCCCCATTATTACACTGGCTGCTGGAATGTTCTTCAACCTACAACATAAGAAGTACCTCAGGATTTCTGAGCTCAGAGCCACTCATTCATTCTCTTTTTTATCGAGAGTATTAATAATTGTCTTTATTGTTGTTTCATTCACGTAAGACACTCGACCCGCATCATTATTATTATTAAGGGTTGATACTATAGGTCATGTGTTAAATTAATTGCATATTTCCTGTTTTGTTTATTACAACACTGAATTAACTTGAAACGACCGCCCAGAGGAAGAAAACCATCTTCAAGACCTTAGTGAGAATCCTGCCTGACCCCGTGGCCGATCATTTTTCCATAATAGAACCAACCAACTATGATGCGGACCTGCCTGTGATCAGAAGGATCATGGTATTGAAGAAATCCAGAGAGCCAGCTAACAAAATTGCTGCAATAAGTAGAGCCACTACCCATCCCTCTAGTAACCCTACGATCAGCATTCGCCCAGTAGCTCCTAGGCCAGCAGACAAAGCTGAGGACTGGGCCCGAATCCGGCCAGCAGACTGGAAACCCTGCATGATCTGGTCCCTCAAGAGATCCTTCAATGAGCTTACGAGGAAGAGGACCAGGACTCAAAGTTGGTGGGCACAAATCCCATGGATCAAGCGCAAACAGATCTCTACCATTATTGAAGATGGGACGGCCGGGATCGAGGAAGGAGAAGCAGAAGGAGAACTAGAGACATATCAGCCTGAAATTATCCAGCCAGATCCACTGGATTTTTAGGCTGCCCCCCCCCCCCCCCAAACAAATAGTCGCAACGAGGGTGGGGGATCATGACGGGACATCGGATGACGGACTTCCGGTGTACCACAAAATCACGCTGAATGGGGTGAAAGTCCTCTTTGATACGGGGGCTTCCCGTTTTTGCTTATTCCTTCCATTGTTCCAGAAATATAAGCATGTTTTTGGACAAATCCAATCTTCCTCCATAATATTAATTAGTGCCAATGATCAAGTTATCCCTAACCTTGGTCAGACACTCCCATTATATGTTAACACCCCTCATCCCAATCACGGAGTTCATCACTCTTTCGTGATATACAATCCCAGTGAGTCTAAATATGATGGATATTTAGGTCTCGATTTGTTGATATCTTTAGGTGCCTCAGTAAATTGTAGGCACCGAACCTTAACTTATGACCCACCTTCCAAGTCTGACCAAAAAAAAAAATCTGCTAAGGGCAACTTGAAGCAGATAAAATCCCAACTTTGCAGATATCCCTGCCTGTCACTGCTGCCCCCCAAACTACTCAAGATAGTGCCCCTCTGCAACCACATATATTTTTCCCAGCTATAATTGCCTCCTCCAGCACAGTCCTCCATCATCATGATAAATGGGTACCATTAGTGCCTACCCTTCAAGGAAATGTCCTTGTGACCCCACACCTCCAGAGCCCTTTCAATGGGGTATGCCTAACCGCTCCTTGCTTGCTACCACATCAGATGAATTGCATCAAAATTGCCAATATATCCGATAAACCTATCACTCTGCCTAAGCGCCTAGCCATTGGCGACATACAAATGTATTCAGATAAATTCTCTGTTCCCTCTGAATCCTATGAAAACCCCCTTCCTGACATACCCTCCACTCTCACTTTTAACCAACAAACGGACCTCAGAAACCTCCTAATTTCCTATCAAGATATTTTTGCTACCTCTAGTCGAGATATGGGGAAAACGAACATGTTGCATCACCCCATTCACACCGTGGGACACCCCATTAAGCATCCAATAAGGAGGAAAAACCCAATTCAACGCGAGGAAGAAGAAAAGCAAGTCCAAGATATGCTTGCCACAGGAGTTGTAAAATCTTCCACCAGCCCTTGGTCTTCTCCGGTAGTACTGGTCCGTAAAAAGGACGGATCAACCCGGTTTTGCATCGACTACCGGCAACTTAATGACGTCACCATTAAAGACGCTACACCTCTTCCCAGGATTGATGACTCTCTCGACTCATTACTTGGCGCAAAATGGTTCACTACTCTAGATCTGCAAGCTGGCTACTGGCGAGTACCTGTCTTGCCTGAACATCAACAAAACACAGCATTCTCTACCAGCCAAGGACGCCTGTATGAGTTCACTGTGTTACCATTTGGGTTATGTAATGGTCCAGCTACTTTTTCGAGACTGATGGAATCAGTGCTACAAGGATTAACCTGGGAAACTTGCCTAGCTTACCTTGATGACATCATTGTGTTCGGTAAAACTTACGATGACTCCAACAAGTATTTCAACGAATCAGAGATGCTAACCTGAAACTGAAACCTGCCAAGTGCACTCTAGCAAAAACTGAGGTAAATTTTCTTGGCCACATTGTCTCAGAGGAAGGAATTGCACCTGACCCAAGTAAGCTTGAAGCAATTAGCAAGATCACCCCGCCCATGAACGTAAAAGGTGTACGTGCCTTCCTTGGCTTAGCTTCATATTACAGAAGATTCGTGAAGAACTTTCCTACTATCGCCAAACCTCTACATGACCTCACAAGAAAAGAAGAGCCCTTCTTATGGACCGATTTACGACTTCAAGCCTTTAACTCTTTCGCTGCGGGTGACGTTCTGGAATGTTTTGGCAAGTTACAGCAATTTCCAGGCTTTAAAAGCCTGTAAAAAACATAAAAATCAAGTGTTAGTGGGTGGGAGCGTGAGGGGCCCACCTCCGACCCTCAGAGCACCGAGCGGCTCACTGAGCTAGGCTGTGTCTCGGGTGAATCTCTCTCTGTCTCTCTCATAAGTGCAGCCAAGCGAGCAACTGTTACATAATAGCGGGGTTCCCGCGTTTCACTGGGATCACTGCGGGTGAACCAGACCACATATACGGTCCGTTCTGGTGTCATTTTGAAGCTATTTTCGCCTAGTTTTCTGCAGAATACACTTCATGTAATGCAGATGCTTGATTTATCATTCAGGAGTGCCTGAATATGCCCTACATAGCCCAAACATAGCCGCAGCCAATGGGTTAATGATCTCAAGACCAAGTTAGTTGCATCTCCAGTGGTCTCCTTTCCCGACTACACCCAGCCATTCCGGTTGTACACTGACGTGTCACAGTTTGGCATTGGAGCCTGTTACGACCGGGGCTACGAATAAAACAAGGGCACTTAATGGTTGGACTAGTAATAGGGCACTATGCAACAACGGTACGCTAGATCCAAACCCTTGAACTTATATGCCGGCTAACAAAAACACCTATACCCTCCAGAGTTAATCTGCGATAACAGGGTATGCTTAACTGGGCATAAATGTACTCTACTCCAGGCTAACCCACACTGGTATAGCCTGATAACAAACAAGATGTAAGTTACGTTAAAATGCATAAAAGGGAAGCTATGGAAAGATCAATTAAATCAATGCAGGATTTAATACAATAAAAAGATGCTTCAATATAGTTACTCTAAACAACAATAAACTCTTCACTCCTATCTGAAAGAAAGTGAAGTATAGTCCTACAGCATAGACCTGGAAACTTCTGAAGAAAGTCTGATGCTCATAAGATGCTCATATCTTAAATTATAGAAAGACAGGAGGCAGGACACCCAACGTGTATACAGAGTACACAAAAAGATAGGACATATAATGTTAACTGACACAAGAATATTATAAATGCGCAACGGCAGTAATGTTCGACACTAAAAGAAATGCTTCCTCATCAACGAAACAGTCTACTATGGTTGTGCAACTCAACAACAACCTAGACTCATAAATGCCGTGAATAATAATACATACATATCATAAAGAGCTCATATCCTAACTAGTGTCTGCTAGGCGAATAAAGTCTAGCTGGGATATCAAGGTTAGGAAACTGTGGCTGAGCAAGACTGGCTCATAGCCTAGCGTTGTCCTTAAGGCGGTATGATTAAAGTTACGTTAATGACGGGGATGCTCTCTTGGTAGATCCAGATCTCAAGTATCTGGTTCTACCCTGGCGATCCCTCTAAAGTCAAGCAAAGAGGTAGCACTGTGTGACAAGGTAGTAGGCTAATGCCCTCTTACCACACGATGCTGCACTCGCAAAAGGCACAACCAAAAAGACAACCTAGGCTACCACAGAAACCGTCGAAGTCGTGTAGGTATAAGCGAACCGTACACACATCGCTGACAATGACAACAGAAGCCTTATCCCAGTCTAGTATTAAATAACCCAGCAGATCACTAAATCAATAATGGAGACACACACCGAGTTCTTAACCTCTACTAACTAAGAACCCTCAAACCTATTCTAAGTACATGTAAATATCTCAGAGAGTGACGCACATAATACGATGGGCCGATATGAAGTCATGTGCAGAACCCAAAGGGAGTGTTGTGACGTTAAAAGATAAGAGGAATGAAAGGGAAGAAGTTGAGAAAGAGAGACAGTATCAGAATGGTGGAGATATGGGAGACAGTGGTAAAAAGGATGTTAGTCATGTGCGTCCCTAGCCTGCTCTAAAGAGAGTAGCTCCTCGGGACCCCCAGGATCCCACAAAGGCATGGTGGTCGGCCAATCACAGGACGATATGTCACCAGGCAGCAGGCCTCCAGAAGGCGCCAGGAACCACCAGCCAATCAAAACCGAGAGAAAGGCCACGCGGGCGGGAAACTCCTCCGGGAGTGAGGAGGGAGGAGGGAAGCAACACTTACTACCCCCTCGATGCCCGCTCGCTCTCTCTCTCTCCTTCACTACAATGCATCTTATGTTCTATTCATGATATAAAATGCTTCCCGTTGTCACAGACGAAAATAAAGACCACCACAGACTGTCTGTAACAATGCAAGTACTATGAAAGAAAGAACAACCTTCTCTGATAACTGTAGCCCATTTCACTGCCCTGGCGAGCGCTAGTGGCTAACGGGAGGCGATTCTGCCAAAGCTGGTAGGCGTCACACCCCGCCCAAGATATGGGACGCTCAACATTAGGCGAGCACCATATCTGAAAAGGCAGAATGCCGACAAGACCCGCCACAACCAGCCACTCCACCAGAAATGAAATGCAAAGCTCAATCATAAATAAAAAACAACATTTTAGCCTAAATAAAATCTTATAACCCCTCCCAAACATAATAGTATAATTTTAGCCTGTTATGCTCCCAGAGCGAGCTTCACAGAGCCCAGCCTACTAAGTGAAAGACAGGTTCAACTTAGGACTTTAGCTATAACATTGGCAACTTACAATTAACTATAAAAAAGAAAGAGTTTTTATGTGAGTTTTTTTATTTAATTTTAATGTTGTTTTTGACGGCTGCTCTACAGGGGCAAGCCTGATTTTTCTCCACTCTCAACACACACTGCCTGAACGGCGAGGGTTCTCCTGCAAACAAACCCTCCCGTGACAAACAATCAGCCAAAACATTATCAGTGCCCTTAGCATGCCACACATCCAACTTGTGGACGGCAGCAAAACAACACCTGACACTGATAACCTGCCCAGTTCATCACAAGACTTGCACTTCTCTTCGCTCTTTCCGGCAACGGGGCCTGCCAATAACCTTTCACTAGTTCTACCTTCGTGACGAGCGAGGCAGCCCCGATGCGGTCTATGGTATCGTCAACTCTAGGTAATGGATAGGCGTCTGTCAGGGATAATGCTTCCACACACTTGCAATCACCATACACACGGATCTTGCCACTCAACTCAGGTTGCAAACTCACTGGCAACGACCACTCACGATCTTGCCACTCAACTCAGGTTGCAAACTCACTGGCAACGACCACTCACGATATCCCTTTTTCCACATGTCGTCTAGCTCTGTTTTCACGACAGGCTGTTGAGCAGGATTTATATGGTAGGGAATTAAACTGAGCCTTGCACTGTCTCCAGCCTCCATGTCGGATTCTACCCCGTACATTAGGCCTGGAGAAGCAACAAACATGCGGATGCACTGCCACAGCCTAGTAAACAACTTATCTGGCAGAACATCATGCCTAGTGCCCTCCCACAACCCAGCCGAGACCGCAGCTTCTAACCTGTAGTCTCCCTCCTTCTCCACCTTCGTCCCTAGAACAGCCAGGTCATGAGAGGGACAATCAGTACCACCTGTGCAGTCACTCCCATAGTTCATTATTACTAAGGCTTCCCCGCCGATACCGTACATGCGCACCCCCGCATTCCTTACGACTACATCTGCCTGCGCAGCATCACCGCTTTTAGCGACATGGCCAGATACAGTCGGTCTATGGTAGGGCTGTTGCATTCGACTAGAGCAGCATTGGGAGGCTATGCGACGACCGGGCACATCCACTCCACAGCCAACCTCACCAATCTGCTCAATGTCCTCCTTTTGACCACCACCCTTGGCAGCCATGGGCCGACCCTGACCTGACAACCATGTCCAAGCCTCGTCGCCCACCTTGAACCACCGAAACAACGAGGCTAACGGTCTACCAACATTCAAGTGACCTGCCCGCGGAACATCTTGCACCGCCTGAGTTGTGAGGCTCGGGTGCTCGGCACGACCAGTGGGGTATGAACCGAGCTGGTGCTGGAGCACTGCACACTGCTGCTCAGGCAGGTTCTCTAGCGCTTCCACAGCCACCAGACTCGTGTCCCCCGCCCACTGCTCCGCCGAGACATGACAATCCCAACTCTCCTCCACCTGTGCTCTACTGCCCCCCTCTCCTTCAAAGCAAACTTCCATAAACTTAGAGCTATGTTTAAAGAAACTGACTGGAGCTTTTTAATTAACAATAACGACATAAATACATCTTGGAAGTTATTCGAAACCACTTAACTAAAAGCAGTGCAAGACTGCATACCATCGAAAATACGGCGTCCAGGCCATAATAATAAGCCCAAATGGTGGAATAAAGATATTTAAAACTGCCTGCTTGCTAAAAAATTTGCTAATGATAGATTAAAATCCTCACAAAATAACGAAGAACGGATGAAATTTGTAGAGTTACGACGCAAAGCCAAAAAGTTAATTAAGCAAAGTAAAAAGACCTTAGAGTTACATATTGCGAATCAAAGTAAAACAAACCCGAATGAATTCTATAGTTATATCAGAAAGAAAAAAGTAGTTACTTCAACTGTTGGACCGTTAGTCGATGAAAATGGAGAATACACCAAAGACGAAGTACAAATGAGTAATGCCCTCAATACCTTCTTTGCATCAGTTTTTACAACAGAAGACCTCAGTGATATCCCTACACCATCGCCGATTCAGATTGATAATTCAGATGTTCTAAGCAATATCACCGTTACAGAGAGAGAAGTATTGAATTGTTTAGATAAACTCAAGGTAAATAAAACGCCTGGACCTGATACAATCTCGCTTAGAGTTCTAAAGGAAGCTAAGGATGAGCTCTCCAAACCACTGACATTACTATTCAATAAATCCTTGTAGTCTGGAACTATGCCCGATCACTGGAAGCCAACGTAACACCGATATTCAAAAAAGGCAGCAAATCCCTACCCAGTAACTATCGTCCAAATTAGCTTAACCTCAGTTGTATGTAAAATGCTAGAAACGGTCATACGAGACAGACTCGTAAAATCACTTAGAGGAAAATAACATACTTAAAGATACTCAACACGGCTTTCGTAAAAAACGTTCCTGTTTAACAAACCTCTTAGACTTCTTCCACGATATTCTCAACCTCTACGATGAGAGTAAAGCTGTAGATATTATATACCTTGATTTTCAAAAGGCCTTTGACAAAGTTCCCCACAAACGTTTACTGCTAAAACTAAAAGCGCATGGAATACAAGACGGTGTGTTGAAATGGATAGAAAATTGGCTCAGCAACAGAAAGCAAAGAGTAGTCATAAACGGTAAGGCATCTAAATGGACCAATGTAAGTAGCTGGGTACCCCAGGGATCGGTACTAGGACCAATTCTCTTTCTAATTTACATCAACGACATAGATGAGGTCTCACCTGTACAATCTCAAAATTTGCTGACGATACAAAAATTGCAAATAGCGTACTCTCAAAAGAACAAGTTGACGATATGCAACACAATCTAGATAAGTTGTCATGTTGGGCCCAAATTTGGCAAATGAGTTTCAATGCGGATAAATGTAAAGTACTACATATCGGATACCTAAATGAGAAAGCAAACTATTCGATGAATGACACTCAGCTTAAGAATGTAAACAGAGAAACCGATCTGGGAGTAACAATATCGAGTAACCTAAAACCGAGTCAACAATGTTCAGAAGTTGTTAAGAAGGCAAACAAAATAATTGGCTTTATAGGCAGGTCATTTGAGCATAAATCCAAAGAAGTTATCCTAACCCTTTACAATTCCTTAGTCCGCCCTCTTCTGGAATACTGCGTTCAATGCTGGTGCCCTAATTACCAAAAAGACATAAACAAGCTAGAACGAGTTCAACGTAGAATTAACAAAATGATACCTAGCCTAAAGAACAAACCATACGAAGAGCATCTTAGAGAATTAAATCTATTTCCTTTAACCCAGCGCAGATTAAGAGGTGACTTAATTCAAGTGTTCAAAATCATCAAAGGCATCGACAATATGAACTGTAGTAAGTACTTCACTATCGACCAATCTAATTACACACGGGCAAACGGTTTCAAAATTATTGGTAAATCTTTTAACTCGCACAAATCTAAGAATTTCTTCTTCAATCGAGTTGTCAACTTGTGGAATGGGCTTCCCCGAAACGTTATAGACTGCATCACCGTTGATTCATTTAAACTCCGCCTAGACAAATATCTCGCATCAAACCCGCGACTGACTGCGTTTGTAAATGAATAACTTTATTTTATCCCCCCCTCAGTTACTAACCCATCTGTCCTCTACTAACTTCCTAATCCTGCCACGGACATTAGTTCCAGGGCAGTAATTCCCTTTCCAATGTTCCCTTACGCACTCTAAACCACTGTTTGGACAGTTGATCCTCAGTGTTTTGGAGGACAAGCAACCTAGAAGGGTCGCTATATCTGTTGTTGCTTGATTACCTTTGTACTCCTCCTTTCCTTTGTACTCCTTCTCCACCTTGGCCGCTGCAGACCAACGCAGGGATAGTAGGCTGCTCAGGTGGTTGCCTCACAAACTCCTCCAACAGGTTCACATGACATGTTTCCCCGTCGTCGTGTTCGATAGCCCCGTTCCCACAACTCTCCTCCACCTGGGAACTACTAAGTCGCGGAGTGCCATCACGCCCCACCATGTCACTAGGGGTGACAGGTTCTGGGGCCACTCCGGAGCTCACCTCTGGGTCAAGTACTAAGCCGCTAAGGAGAGCCGCTGGAGCAAAACTCACAAAACTCCCAACTTTAGCTTGCTCCTTCCGACCGTTCCTCTGCTGGTCTAGAGACTGAGGAATAGGCTGTGACACTTTGGATGCACGAGATCGGGTGACAACACACGCCCTCTGCTGTCGTTGACACCTCTCGACCAACTCCTGCCCCTCCTTACTCACGTCGGCCGCCCTCTCGGCACCGACTAAGGGTGGAACCTCAGAAGCAGGTACCGCAAAGTCGTTGCCGAGAAGAAGGTCGACGCCCTCTACTGGCAATTTCTCCACGATTCCGACATCCAACTCTCGTGTCACACCTTCTACCTCCAGCTCCACTCGGACCAACGGGTATGACTTTGTAGCATTGATACCCTGCACCACAACTACCCGTGCCGCGTTTATAGGTTTGCTTGTAAAGTTTTTCATCAATGTCAAGTAAGCACCCGTATCACGCAAAAATTCTACTCCATGCTTGCAACCAGCCCAACTCACGCAGCCGCGCCCTCTATGGTCACAAAAAGTATCCCGGACAGGTTTCAAGCCTTCCGGACACTTCTTCACTGGCAGTGCTCCAGCCTCTGAACATTTACCCCGGGCAAACGCAGACGACATTCAAAGACACTCCAATGTTGCAAGCCAAAGACACAACTGCTGTAGGTAGCTTGCTAGGACAGGATCGTGCAAAATGCCCCTTCTCATGACAATGAAAACACTCTAACTCCCCCTTGGGCTTCCCTTGAGGTGGGGAAGGGCCCTGATTCTTCTTAAACGGGACGGTATTAGGTTTATGGTCAGACTTAATATCATTACTCTTGTTATTATGGTTATATGGTGTATCACTGACTCGGGGGGGTGGAGTGTTGCGCCCCTTGTTACCTGCATCGTTCCGTTGTGCAGACCTGCACCCACGAATCAGCGATAACCTACGGTCAGCCATCCCAGCTGCCTCCTGTAGAGTTTTAGGGTTTTTCTCTTTGAGGTTCAACGTCAGGTCGCTGCCCGTACACTTAAAGAACTGCTTGAGAAGCATCAACTGTTTTATCTTATCAAACGTCGTTGCCTTCTCCGATCTCAGCCAATTCCCAAAAGCGTCAGACAGTTCCCGGGCATGTTCAAGAAAGGTGCACTCACGACCCTTCGTAACACCCCGGAACTTCAACCTATAAGTCTCTGGTTGTAACTCATATGCCCGCAGGACAGCCTCCTTCAGTACCTCATAATTGACGCAAGACTCCAAGGGCAACGCATCATATGCCTTGAGTCCTTTGCCAACCAACCTAGAGGAAACAAGGGCTGCCCACTTAACCTCGGGCCATTGGTGCTCCCGGCACTTCTTCTCAAAACGCATACAAAATTCAGTGACACCCGACTCGTCAAATACAGGGACTAACTTAAGAAGGTGAGATAAAGACTGATCAAGACCTCAATTCCCAGAACCGAGACGCTGCCCTGTCGACTCCACCCTAGACATCTCAAGATCTATGTCTGCACAGTACATGGTCTTTCTCTCCTCAGCCTGAATCCTAAGCTCAGCCTCCCGCTACCGTTGCTGAATCTTAGCCATCTCAATCTGGGAGAGCATATCTGCAGTTAAACCTTGAGGAGGAGGAGATGCAACAATTGGAGACCCACCCAAGTGCAAACCACGCTGCCAGTGACTATCGGCCTGCGGGAACGTACCCGGCTCCGGAGCCCGAGGGGGCGCCATGGTAGGAGTCGAGTGGAATGGGGGCTGGGCCGAAGGTGCCCCAGCTCCCGCTCCACCCGAAGCCCCACGCACCCCGCCGAGCACCCAGGCCACCAGGTCACCCCTCGACATGCTGCTAGTTCCCAAATGCCCCATGACCGTGGCCAAACACTGGAGACCATACCGATCAATCCCCGACACCCGGTCAACAGTAATAGGTATCTCCAGAAACTTCCTTGCATCCTCCTCACTAGTTATTACTCTAATACCTTCTAACAAACCCCGCTGCTGCACCTCAGAGTCTGCTTCCCATACTGTGTCCTCACTGTACATTGATCCGTCGTTCGACATGGTGTCCACCGAAAATTCTCAACGTTCATAAAAAAAAAAGCACCTAAACTCTCATGTAGCACTATTCACTCAAAAATATAAAATGCTCGAAGACAACTCAAGTGCTATACTACGTTGCCAAAAAAAAATCCATGTGTCCAAAATATTCCTCAAAAACAAATGTCCAACAATCCTGCAATTCTTCCTTAGATACCAGGCAAGGTCATTATTTGTTATTACTGCAATAATCTAGAAATGGATCCCGGTTTCTACTAAAATAAGATACTGGCCAAGGTCGCCATTTGTTATGACCGCAATAACACAAATGGATCTTGGCCACTACTAATATAAGATACTAGGCAAGGTCGCCATTTGTTACGACCGGGGCTACGAATAAAACAAGGGCACTTAATGGTTGGACTAGTAATAGGGTACTATGCAACAACGGTACGCTAGATCCAAACCCTTGAACTTATATGCCGGCTAACAAAAACACCTATACCCTCCAGAGTTAATCTGCGATAACGGGGTATGCTTAACTGGGCATAAATGTACCCTACTCCAGGCTAACCCACACTGGTATAGCCTGATAACAAACAAGATGCAAGTTACGTTAAAATGCACAAAAGGGAAGCTATGGAAAGATCAATTAAATCAATGCAGGATTTAATACAATAAAAAGATGCTTCAATATAGTTACTCTAAACAACAATAAACTCTTCACTCCTATCTGAAAGAAAGTGAAGTATAGTCCTACAGCATAGACCTGGAAACTTCTGAAGAAAGTCTGATGCTCATAAGATGCTCATATCTTAAATTATAGAAAGGCAGGAGGCAGGACACCCAACGTGTATACAGAGTACACAAAAAGATAGGACATATAATGTTAACTGACACGAGAATATTATAAATGCGCAACGGCAGTAATGTTCGACACTAAAAGAAATGCTTCCTCATCAACGAAACAGTCTACTATGGTTGTGCAACTCAACAACAACCTAGACTCATAAATGCCGTGAATAATAATGCATACATATCATAAAGAGCTCATATCCTAACTAGTGTCTGCTAGGCGAATAAAGTCTAGCTGGGATATCAAGGTTAGGAAACTGTGGCTGAGCAAGACTGGCTCATAGCCTAGCGTTGTCCTTAAGGTGGTATGATTAAAGTTACGTTAATGACGGGGATGCTCTCTTGGTAGATCCAGATCTCAAGTATCTGGTTCTACCCTGGCGATCCCTCAAAAGTCAAGCAAAGAGGCAGCACTGTATGACAAGGTAGTAGGCTAATGCCCTCTTACCACACGATGCTGCACTCGCAAAAGGCACAACCAAAAAGACAACCTAGGCTACCACAGAAACCGTCGAAGTCGTGTAGGTATAAGCGTACCGTACACACATCGCTGACAACGACAACAGAAGCCTTATCCCAGTCTAGCATTAAATAACCCAGCATAGCACTAAATCAATAATGGAGACACACACCGAGTTCTTAACCTCTACTAACTAAGAACCCTCAAACCTATTCTAAGTACATGTAAATATCTCAGAGATCGACGCACATAATACGATGGGCCGATATGAAGTTGTGTGCAGAACCCAAAGGGAGTGTTGTGACGTTAAAAGATAAGAGGAATGAAAGAGAAGAAGTTGAGAAAGAGAGACAGTATCAGAATGGTGGAGATATGGGAGACAGTGGTAAAAAGGATGTTAGTCATGTGCGTCCCTAGCCTGCTCTAAAGAGAGTAGCTCCTCGGGACCCCCAGGATCCCACAAAGGCATGGTGGTCGGCCAATCACAGGACGATACGTCACCAGGCAGCAGGCCTCCAGAAGGCGCCAGGAACCACCAGCCAATCAAAACCGAGAGAAAGGCCACGCGGGCGGGAAACTCCTCCGGGAGTGAGGAGGGAGGAGGGAAGCAACACTTACTACCCCCTCGATGCCCGCTCGCTCTCTCTCTCTCCTTCACTACAATGCATCTTATGTTCTACTCATGATATAAAATGCTTCCCGTTGTCACAGACGAAAATAAAGACCACCACAGGACTGTCTGTAACAATGCAAGTATTATGAAAGAAAGAACAACCTTCTCTGATAACTGTAGCCCATTTCACTGCCCTGGCGAGCGCTAGTGGCTAACGGGAGGCGATTCTGCCAACGCTGGTAGGCATCACAAGCCGTATTAGGACAGACCAGGGACGGCAAAGAACATATTATTGCATGTGCCAGCCGCACCCTCAACCCGGCCGAAATAAATTACCCTGTGACAAAACGAGAATGTCTCGGCATTATTTGGGCGCTGCAATATTTCAAAGCGTGTTTGGCAGGAGTCAAGGTCACCGTCATCACCGACCACCACGCCCTTCAATGGCTGCGGAAGTCAGATACAAAAAATGCTATGACAGTCAGGTGGAGGGAATCTCTGGAAGAATTTGACATAGAGATTGCCTACCGACCAGGAAAGTTGCATACTAATGCTGATGCACTTTCTTGTCTCCCTTTATCACCGTCTGAATCTACACTTCACCACGACGAGCCACCACACACCATCCTCACTATTCATCACCAAGACGCTTCAAACAACAGTCAACAGGACCTTCTACAAGCTTACCAACACCAACACAAGCCAGACTGGATGCCAAGAAAAATGTTCAACCAACTAACCAGGCGAGGTGATAATCTTTTCACCTTAGAGGGTAAAATAGTTATAACCCCTCAAGCTGCCTTAGCCACGATGCAGTCCATCCATATGGATAATGGGATCCATCTTGCCCAGAGAAAGCTCATCTCCACCTTCCAACAAGTTTACTGGACCCCATCACCTTACATCACCGCCAAACGCATCACTGAGTCGTGCAAAGCATGTGCGTTGGGGAAAGACAGAACCCGCACAGCTGGGCCATCCGGAAAATTAATTGCTTCCAAACCTTGGCAATTGCTTGCAGTAGACGTGATGGGCCCTTTATAAAATAGTCACGGATTCAAGTATATCATCACTTTTGTGGACACATACTCCAAGTATGTCATTGCGTGTCCAGCAAAATATCATTCAGCAATTGCAGTAGCTGAAGCACTGATTCAGCATGTCTTCCCTTATTTTTGACTACCAGAAGCAATCCATTCTGACAATGCACCAGAATTTACCAGCCACATATGGTCACAGTTATCGATGATGTGTGGTTTTAAGATCAGTCATTCCTCTCCCTATTGGCCTCAAGGGAATTCCATCTGCGAAAGAAGCCACAGAACGATAGCCAATCAAATCCGAACCCGTTTACAACAAATGGATTCAAAAGATTGGTCCAGCCAAGTTCGTATTGTGCAATAAGGAATCAACACCTGCCCTCGAGAAGACGGAATAGTACATCATGAGCGAGTATTTGGAGTGGCACCATTGCTCCTTCCCCTTCGTCATCTAGCTGCCCCGTATGAGCCCTCCTCCAACTTTGACCAGTCTCTAGTTCATCTCAGAAATCGACTACGACAAATCCAGTATGTGCAAGATCTGCAACCTGATGAAACTCCCAAAGCCAGCCCTCACTGTATTGGTGATCTAGTTATGGTTGCCCACCTACCAGTACCATCCAAGCTCAAACCCAGGTTTAAAGGACCTTTTGAAATCTTATCTGTTCCGAACTGCTACCAGGTTATCATTAATTATTTTGGTGAGTCGCGCACATATCGTAACAGGCATGTCCGTAGATTTCAGCCTATTAATGAGGATATAGTAAATGCTTGCTGACCCCATTCAGAATGACATATTGCCTGCAACTAATAACCAGAATTTAGGATCCACAGAACCTGCCTTACCTGACCTCACCCTACCTGTGACACCCACCCACAAACAAAGAACCCTTCCAGATTTGAACGCTTTAGCTGACACGCCCACCCCCCTAGTACAGCCACGCCCACCTCCTCCTGTGTACACGCCCACCCCCATAGTACAGCCACGCCCACCTCCTCCTGTGTACACACCCATACCTGTTCGACCTACACGCACTGTCTCTGCTCCTTCAATCCTTCCTTCTCAAGTTGGTCATCAACCACGCCCTTTACCTGTGCAAGCCTCACCATCTGTCAGTATATCTAACGTTTCAGAATCCTCGGGTACTCTACCTACGACTCCTACAATTGCCAACATCCCTAATCTCATTACTCCACCTGTCACTTCCGCCCCTCACCCTCCCACTACTGTACCTCCTTCTTTACCTACCCCCCTTGTTCCTAATCCTTCCGGTCCCCACTCTTATGCATCTAAACTAAAATCTCCTGTTCCTTCCGGATCTCAATCCAAAATTAAACCAGTTACACGGCCTCTTCCATTACTTCCTAGGGCCATTCCTCAATCATCTTCTACCTCACGACCTTCCCCAGTCATCCGCCCCAGACATAACATAACAAATAAACCATCACATTCTTCTAGCTCTGCTTCTTCACCTTCCCCTCGATCCCATGTTTCTCATCCTTCACTAATTCCTACTCGATCTAACCCTACATGCACCAGATCTGGTCGACGTGTGGTGCCCCCTCAACGATGGGCGCCCTCCTTCAAACCAACCTACATCCGGCGAGATCACCCAAGACCTACCTTGCCAGCTCCACTGATAACCACACCACCTAATGCGAGGTCACCCCTACCTGGTCCAGCCACGCCTACCTGCAAACACTCATCACCAGCCATTCCTGTCCCAGTCACTACTCCTCGGCAACCCACAGTGACCAGAACTACTCCAAGGACACCTCCTACTGCACCTACCCCTTCAACGACACCACCAACCACTAGTGCAGCTACCCCTTCAACGACACCACCAACCATGAAAATCAACAGTGTGTCCATTTTTGATGGCATCAAACCAACACCTGTAAAAACTCCTAACCAACTCCTACAACTAGCTGCTCACGCTGCAGAACCTCTACATTTAAACCTGGTCATGGACGTCACCAAACCTATGGATGTCCCTACCATATTATGGCTACTCACCCTGCAAAACCTGACACCCGTCAGGAACACAACCACCACCCGATCCTACATTCTTCAAGCGCGAGGTCGTAACTTTTTTCTCGCCGATAGTGATGAAATGGCGGGGTTGCTACCACCAAATGCAACAGCCAGTTGCAGAATTGCCAGCCTGCAGCTGGGTCCACCAGCCAAACCCATAACCAGGAAACAACGAAGGGACAAGAAAATGCAGGAGCCACCCCTACCGCCCAGAGCCCCTCATTTTCTATCATGCCAAATAGCAGTTATGAGCATGGGAAACTGTTCCAACCAACCACAGCCCTGCTTTCAAACATCACCAACCAATCACAGCTCAGCATTCCCTCCATCCCCAGATTTGCAATATGATGAAGCATTGTTTATGCAAGTTGAACACCAGCGACCAGAAGCTTACAGATATAAATGGACCTGAGCAGGAGTACCAGTTATGCCGGTCCTGTATATCCAATAACCTCCAGACAAGAAGCACAAATGGGCCAGCAATACACCAGTATGTCTAAGAGTCTGGAGAATGATGTAATCCTAATAAGTAAGGTTTCTCCCAGAATAGGATAAATAAATGCTTTGTATGATATAAATGTGTTACCTAGTATATAAGTACACCTATAAATATTAACCAGCCATGTCTACTATTAGTATTAAACCTCACAACTTCATCACAACGAATTCACAATACCCCTATTGCCACGAGAATATATAAACGAGAGTCAAGAATTAAGTCAGATATTACTTCAAAGATTTAGGAAGAAAGTATGCAAACCTCCACTGCGGTACTGTACTCAGCCTGAAAAGGACAGGACAGCTAACCACAGCCAAAGCTTGCCCTAGCCCTGCCCCCCTGCCAGTGAAAGTGCTAGACCTGTGGTGCCCTCTGACGTCTGGAACCTGAAGTACTGCTCGAGTGACACCCTACCCTCCTGAAATGCTGCCCTAGAACCTACACTCTACGTCGACCAGCCCTGCTCTCTCACTACCCTCCAAACTTATCCTAAGTGTCTCTGTATATCTTGAGTTGTGATTATTGTTATCGAGGTATAGGTTAAAATATGTGAATTTTGTAAGCGTGTGATTATAAATAGATCTGTGCCCAAGATCTTGTAATTGCGTACATGTTAATCCTTCTGAAACTGATAGTAATTCTTCTCTAAGATCTGTGTTCAGGATCCTATATTCATCCTGTTTAAATATCCTCTAGAACGTTATACGCATAGGTTATATACTTGTGTTCCTTAAATTTATCACGTCACGCACTCACAGATTTTCCTAATATATGCATTCTGTTATGTATGTTACAAGTTGAGGTCGAAGTGTATTTCGTGTCTTGATTCCCCTTCTTAATTCATAACTAATTACCTAGAACCTACGCCCAATTATATATTTAATTTATCACAGTATTCTCGTGTGAAGTTTATCATTCCCCAAGTTATATACTTTCCAAGTTCCCCCATTTCTCATACGATTATTTAATCGTTGTTGTGATTATTGTATGAATTAGTATTATCGTTCATGCGAGTATTGATGTAGATAATTTTGATTCTTACTGTCTAGGAATGCTAGCATTGCATAGAGTCTCTTATCTAAATTTTCCATGATTTCGAATACACCACTTATTATGGTGAATTCTTCGTAAGACTCTGTTAACTCGTTCAGATATCTTGTTAATACCCTTCTGAGTATTTTCATAGTACAACTTCGTCTTGTGCGTCACTTTTAACATAATTAACATTTTGTTAATTAATTCCTTACGCTATTACCTTATAAGCATTGCCAGGACATCTACTAATTAATCACCTTTGATTAGTTAGACTTTGTCTTTATATCCAGTTAGTAATTATTTTTCTTTAATTCAGTTAGAATTATATTAATAACTTTACATTTGAATTCCTCGACCGAGTTCGTAATTATTGCATACGTTCGATTGAAGTAAATATACAGTTCAAATCATAAATTACCTAATTTGAGCTACATACATAGTAAATTGTGAAAATAAATAAGTAATACCTTGCCCCCAGTTTCACTGCAATATCTCTGAAAGTAAGTTCATATTTACACAAACCAGAATTGTATTTTCCAACCCCGCAGTAGAGTTATTGACTTGACACGCTAGCTGATTAAAGGTCGCGTTTACCTGAAGGGCGTATACCTAGCTCAAGCGCGCGCGCCCCACTCATACATCTCGCTCACTGCTTGTGTATTTGTTTTTACTCTTAACTCATTCATTCTCTTTTTTATCGAGAGTATTAATAATTGTCTTTATTGTTGTTTCATTCACGTAAGACACTCGACCCGCATCGTTATTACTATTAAGGGTTGATACTATAGGTCACGTGTTTAATTAATTGCATATTTCCTGTTTTGTTTATTACCAACACTGAATTAACATTGATCTCACCTTGGTCTATTCTGCTAGTATATATTCGCCTAGTACCTTATAATTCCCATAATTATTAAGGTAATACTATAGTTTGAATTACCCATATATACCAAACCCATAAGTGAAGATAATATTTCTATGCCTTTGAATAAACTTGTGTGTATAACTCTCCTGTGTGATGTTATTGAGTTCTGTAGTACCTAGTTGAATAATTATTTGTGATATTAAGAACGTGTTCGGGGAGTTCCTGTTGAGTTTATTTACGGTCTATAAGTCCATATCTGGATTTTAGTAAAGACTATATCACGAGCTATAATTACTATAGCCCGACAAAACATATATATATATATATATATATATATATATATATAAATATTTATTTATTTATTTATACCGGTAGATAGATAGATAGACAGATGAACATTATTGTCAAGCATATATGTTTACTTCAGTAATTACATAAACAAATGTCAAATATTTCTTAAGGGAGTTTATGGACAATCTACAAGTGTTTCAGTTATTCACGAAGTTCGAGTTGCAGTATCTATAATTGAATGTTTGATACGTAATTCAACTGAATAATACTGTACGTGGTACAACTGACTAAGAACAAATGACCACAGTCAAGAGGTCTTTTCCTACAACCTTTGATCCCTAACTTTATTCTGATTACATTTTGAGACTATATTGCACTCCTATTGACACGTAAACAGGAGACAGATTACTATAGGTGATATCATTCTTATAAGAGTTTAAAAAAAAAAAACAGTTGTGACAAAAGATGCTTGAGTAGACCAGCTTAAGGAGACGTAGATATATTTATAGAGTTATAAGAGGACGTTTGGCTGGAGACGTTCAACCTTCATCGTGATAGGACCATCTCCTCACACGAAAATAAGAAAAAAAGTCGAGTTGTCAAAACATGCGATGGTGTAAGAAGGCATTCCCACCCAGTTTATTGCTCACGACCACAACCTCCTACAGGATTAAGACGGATTCACAGGAAACCCTTTTCAGCAATTCTCGTGTTACAACTTTTTTTCTGGCAATATTATGGGGCTTTATATGTGTATTGATATCGACAAATAAACTTAACGAATCGTTTTTTTATCTGAATGGAATCTTATAAAACTTTTAACCATAAGCTGCTATACCAGATTTTTTGTCCACAAATATCCGAAGAAGTAATCGTGTGCGTGTGTCTTTATCCATCACGCCAGCTGAGACTTGACCAAGCGTTGCAAAACACGAGAAAAAAGTGTTTGCAACATACCAAGACTCGCTCGAACAACTAAAACCTGTAAGGCTTGTAACCCAAAGTTCAAAGTTCTTTACTCTTCTTGCTAGGAAAGTATGAACAAATTCGAGTTCCCAGTGAAATACAAGAAGGTATTTATTGAACAGAATAAACGAGACGTGAAAAGTGCTAACACACGCTTTAATATAGTATAAACTAAATAATGTGAACAAATACAGTATTACATGTGTATACAACGAAATATTTAAATAGTATACCAGTTTGTATAAGAAGCAACGTTATTGGAGGAAGCGGAAAGAATGGTATTTACAACCTAACCAATACCGTTCAAGGTACACTCTCTCTCTCTCGCTCGCTCTCTCTCTCTCTCTCTATCTCTCTCTCTTTCTTCTGTTTTTTTTTTTTTTTTTTTTTTTTTTTTTTTTTT